>JAVKLA010000027.1:39276059-39362170 GCA_034782735.1 Sagittarius serpentarius | reverse complement strand
CTGTACCAGCTACTAGGAAGACAATTAACTCTATCCCAGCCGAAACCAGGACAGTGATGCAATTGGGAAAGAGATGGGAGCAACAGAGAATATCTCAAGATACTTTTCTGTGGAAAGGAGGAAACAGGGTAAAAAGAAAGACATAGGGAAGCTACAGAACTGGAATGATCTTTTCCAGTGGGTCTTTGAATGCAAATGAATGAAAAAGCATGACTCCAAGGAAGCAGTTTTGCAGGTGAATGTTCAGAAAGACAATGATGAGTTAAAGATCTGTGATGGAGAAACAGAAAAACTCACATTAACTTCCCTGAGTTTTGTACCAAATCCTTTGTGAATTATATAGCATGGAAAATCAAGTGTTTAAATATGAAGAGCCCAGTCCACCGCTTCACCAGGTTCACTTCAACAGAATGACATAAACTCACAATGGGAACAGGTATACATAGAAGAATGTAAGAATGGACATATCAAAGGTCCTTCCATTCCAAGTGATTGTTTTTCATTTACTTTGGAAAGCAGAAAAAATACAGGGTGAATTCATTTGACAAATAATATGATAGAGATAGTGAGACTTATGCAGAAAGTTTTCAATTGAAGACAATTCTGTGCTTTTGCCCAGCAATACAATGTTGTGTCCATGAGTCTTTCATTTTGCATGGCTCATCAATCTGTATTAAGTTTCATTCAGAAGTTTCCGAGGTTTGCAAAAAGGAAAAATCAAAAAGAAGGGTTGTTACATTTAATGTTGATGAACAGCTTATCTATTATCAACATCCCAATGAGAAAGCAAGGTATAATTTATTCCACCACTGCTGGAGCAAGGCTACATTTGGATTATTAAGGGAATCATGCTGGAGAACAGTGAAACAGGCCCTCATTCTCAGTATTTTGTCAAGTACACAGAATTTTACTAATATGACTTGATTGTTTCTTAAGACAGAACATCTAACAAAAAAGAAAAAGAGTCAAAATGTCAGATCCCAACTACAGAATGTGTCTGAGTGTCAGAAGATCAGAAATTTGGTACCGTTTCTTCAACCGAAAGAAGTTTTTTTGAGTCATAGATATATTTGCTCACCTAAGGGCATTTCAGCTCTGATGGAAAATTTCTCACTACCTCACTACAACTACAATTACAGTTGGTGTCTGTCAGAGAATGTGATGAATCTTACCAATAATTCAAAGAATCACCGAAAAATCAATTGTTAATACAGATTTATAGATGCAAATTTTTAAAATTATTATCTTCTACACAATTTCCCAGAGCCGTGCTGTGTCTTTCCTTAGCTTCCTGAGAAAATCTACTATTATCTTCATCAGAGACTGAAACTGCATGCTCTCGATAGTCACTTGGGAACTATTAGCATAACCTCCGTTTTTCTGTCCTTTATTTTTGTAATGCTCACTGACTGGAAAAATGAATAAATATGTAACTGTAAATGGCCATTTGGAAAATCCAGAACTTTCACAGAAGAGTCATGTGGACAATCACTTGTTCTCTGTGTCTCAACTTTGTGGTGGTCTGGGAGGCAAAAAAGACCTTCCTCTGGCAACCCCCAAGATGAACAAGTTAGAAAAATAGTTGTACTTGGGTATTTTGTTTCCTGACATCAAAGCTTCTTGAGAGAGAAATGTGCTATTATGTGACATGATACTTTTCCTCTTCCTGTAATAGCTGTGGCAGACAATTGGCATTTGCTTTGCGCATTTAAAATTCTGATTCATTCAGGGAGACCAGATAAGAAACCTGCTGAGGCTTCTGCTCATCCTTAAGTCAGTAGTAGCATTTTCATTGGGATAATCTGGACCAGCAACAGGCACCCCGTACATGGGTATGCACTGCAGGAAAGGAGGACATTTTTCTCCCACCTAATGCTCTGTGGTAGCCTGTATCTCATATTGCTTTAATCACTGGGGTGGCAGCTGGCCTACCTGCATGCCTGGGAGCCTTGACCCATTTCAGCATAAAAGGTTCTTGTTACTTCATCCTAAGAATTTTTAACATCTTTGGTGCTTCCAACAGGGCTTTGAAATAAGGCTGCGTGAGGAGTGTGCACATACATACGCATGTGGCAGGACAAAAAGGAGGGAGTACTTAGTGTAGAAAAAAATACATTTCTTTTGTCTCACAAAATTGTTTTCCCAGAGATGTTTCCCACCTCTCCCTACCAGAGCTCAGGGAAGTTGCTTCAGCTTGCCAGCACCACAAGCCGACGCTGGCATGCCGGTAGCTCCACTGCAGCCAGCACAGCAGGAGAGGTTGCAGGGATGCTGGAGCTGCTCTGTAGGGAAAGGGGGCTGGAAAAGACTCCCTCCTTTGCCTCAGTCTAGGACCCCTCTCCACCCCCTCTTCCACCAGTTCTCTCCACTGGCAATGAAGTGTGTGGCGGTAGCTGAGGGTGTTCATCTGGTTTGTCCAGCAGCTGCCTTCTGTGTAGCTGTCACAAGCAGTCAGCATTGATGTCCCGTTGATGATGAAGAGGTGGCCTGCATGTGAACAGAGTAGGCTTTCTTTAAAAAATAAATTAGCAACACACGCTTTCCTTTTTTTAGGTGGAAAATCAAGTCCTCTGAAGTTGGGAAATGCCAGATATTTGTCTGTCTGGCCAACCCAAATTCAGCCTGGTGTTTGTGTGTTCTGCTATGATCTTCAGTTGGCTTTGTCATGGACTCTTTCTTCCCCTGGGCCCTGATTCATATGAAGTTAGATCTGGTTACAAAATCAACACTTTGAAATTAGGAAGTGCCAAACCTGGGGCTTCCCAAGTATCCTTCATTCTGCAACATTGCACGGCCGCCCTTCTCCATTTCATGCCTAGCCTGAACACAAAGTGTCAAAATTTAGGCTATCTGGGCAAATGCAAATGTGTTATTTCCTAACTTCTGAAAGTTTGATTTTGCCAGTGTTGCAATCTCTTAATGCCCTTTCTTTGGTAAGTAATAAACAGTGTAAAAAAACCCGTATTGAATCCAATAATCTGAAAGGATCAGTGATGTGAAAGGACTGTAGGCTACCAATACAGCATTACTGCACTTAATGGATCAGTTCATCCATTCTTATGCACCTGTCACTTTTCAAGTACCTAAATCAAAGGCTAGTATAAACTCCAAGGCATAGGAAGGAGAAAAGCAAATAATGTGTGGGCTGTACGCAGAAATTCAGCCTTTGTACCTCACAGGAGAGCAGAATTGTAAGAGAACTGGCAGATACTTTAAAATCAATAGGAAGATAAACCCTCTAGCCCCAAAACAAATTATGAAGAAGTTTTAAAAAACAACTTCAGCCATAAAGAAGACTAAATATTACAGGCATTTTTTTTTATTTTGGGTCTAGCACCAGGCTGCTGAGCTGAGGCTTGGCAAACCTACATCTTGGTTTTGGTTTTGTCACTGACCTGCTGCATAACATAAGCACACCCAGACATTCAGTGTTTTGCTTAGTTACCAAGTAGGCTTTTATGGCAGATTGTCCCTTTCCTACGAATTTTCCTTCATGTGGATGTCTACCCCTAAGATTAATCTAATAATAACAATGTATTAGAAGTGTTCAGCCCTAATTTATTTTCCTTTTCCACAAAGAATCTTCTTCTGACATTTTGTGTATTGTGGTGCCAGTGGAGGTGAACAGATGCAGTTGAACAGTTAAGACAGAGCCCTTCCCAAATGGCTCGTGTTCATTGTAACATGCTGACTAAATATGACAAAGTTTTCTGCATCAGCAGTGCTTTGCTGGGTCTCAGTGTGTTGACCCCTTCTCAGTAAAAGCTTTTTGACGCAAGTGCCAAAAGGCATGTAAGTTCCTGTTGTTTGTAACTATAAACTACTGGTTAAAAGTGACTTGAGTTTTGAGAACATATTACTGTAAAATATTTCTTTGTCTGAAGCAGCATGGCACTTGACAACTTGACAACTAAATATGCCTAACCACTTTGATATATTTGAGTATTAAAGAAACAGCTTAGTACCTCCATAGGGAAAATTGTTAGGAGGTTTTTTTTCCACTAGAGTATCTTGAGCTGGTTTATTTGTTATTTCAGCAAAATGAGTGCACCCCTGTGTTATTTTGGGGATACATCCACTCCTGGGACAGGGTGCAGAACACACACAAAGCACTCAAGCTATTTCACTTTTACTGTGTAAAAGGGATGAGGCTTTACCCAGATTCTTGCTTTATGCTTCAAAGCAACTCTTACAAATTGTGTCTTTAGTCCCTTCAGATGAAAGTGGGTAGTTTCCTTACTTGGAGAAACATACACCATGGCAAGAGAGGTAGCACTGCTTCCAGTGCATGAAATAGGTACCACATGCATAAAATCCCTGTGTGACTTTTACTAAGCCAGCATCTAAAGTGAAGTTGGCTCTGAAGTGAAATCCCCTTAGGAAGTGCAGGTGGAAAGCCTGTGACACCTTTATTCTACCTAATTGATGGAAATAAAACCTTTTAATCATCAGTCCAGTATCACAGCTGGCAGATTTCACAGACTGTCAAGGATGGATTGATGTGTTCAGCCTCAAACAACCCTTCCTTGTCAGCTTTATTATCTGTTTTGCTCTTACTTTCACTTTTCCCTTAGCTAAAAAGAAGATGAGCAGAAAAAATTGATTAGTTATTAAGGCGTCTCTATCTTGGAGAGGTCCTATAACAATTTCTCAGGTGATTCTCACTTCCCTGAATACCTCTAGTAGACTGTCCAGTGAACTAGGAATCTGATGATAGGAAACAAGAGCAGGTTTAGATAAATTTGTTTTCAATTTGATACTCTTCAGCCTCTGAAGCTTATATGTTAAATAAAAAATGAGTCAATCCTGATACAGTTAAAACACAGCACCATAGTCTGTGCACCCGGCCAGCTTCTTCATATCCTGTCCTCAACAGTTTTACCTTGGAGCTACCTCTGTTATTTCCAGCATATTCTTTTATCTTTTTTTTTTTTTTTAACGCTATGGGTATTTTATAAGTTTATTCAAAATTATTTGCTAGTAACTACTACGACTAACTTTCGTGGTAATTCAAACCTTGCAGGCCAAACATATGAAAAAGATCATGTCCGTTAGGTCTCTGTAAGTTTGATCAAAGCCTGCTAAAATTGAACTTGTAGAGCAGTCTGGTCAGGAACTGAGTTGGAAAAACTCTGTACTTTTCCCAGAAGACTGCCATTCCAGTATATGAAGAGCTGGATCATCTCTCTTGGAAAAAAAAAAAAGAAAAGAAAGGTAAATTTCAGCATGCCATATTATGTAACAGGTTTGCCACACTATATAGTGATTTCACTCTAAAAATTAGCAGTTTTAAAAGTAATTCATGGAATGAGATTGAAGCATGAGAGCTGATAGATGCAGCATTATGAGGAGGGCTGAAAGGAGCAGATCTGTCCGCAGTCACTTCACCTTATTTCACTCAGGAAGTAAATATTAAAACCACCTGAATGGGTAATTAAGTGTGCTGTACTATTTTAATATGCTAGGGGTGTTCTTATACTGATATTTCTATAGATAAGATGGACTGCACAGAAAAAAAAGAAAATCATTGTCAAAATGTGGTTTAGTGGATGCTGTTGAAAGTGGGGGTTTTGTTTTAGATATGAATGCTATTGTTTATCAGTACTTGCAGCTCAATAGGAGAGGAGATGATAAAATGTTGGTACAATTGCTCATCAAAAACCTTTTTCTTTCATTTCCTCAGGCATATGCTTTTGGCCTACAACTCACTAAATCTGTTGGGTATGGCAGTTTCTTTGAATATTTGATGTGGGTTTGTGGTAACTGCAGTAGAGAATTTAATTAAGAGGCATGAACTCTACAAATACGTTCAAAATGTCTACGGATCTTTCATTCTTCATTGGCTTCCCTTCGCTTTTCTATCTAATTCTTGCAAGGTCTCTAGTTATGATGTTAAAATTCAGGAAATATTTTTTCACTATCTGTTCTGTATTCTGTCTCTTAGTTTCATCTTGAAGTAATAGTGTGCCTCTGTTGCGCTTAAATTTTTGTAGTATGTCTTACACAATTTTTGCAGCTACAGTAGACAAAATATTTTATTATATCCATTAGATATATAATTAGGATCGCAGCTTCCTCTTAATAAGTAAGCGTTTCACCTCTTCCTTTAACATACTATAATCACAGTAAAATTTGTGCTAGTAAGTAGCTCTATGTATCAGAAGACAATAGTTTCAGGCTTTATTTTAAGTCTGCCTCTACCTGTATCGCATGATCTTGCAGATGCGTTTCTGTTAGATTTGTGCAGGGAAAGACTTTTGACAAAAGAGATACCATTTTGTGAGTGTGTTACTGAGAGAAGGAACAATTTCTACTGCTGAAAAGCCGGATTGGAGTTCTAGCCTTAGCAGAAGAATTGGTTATCTACAGAAACATCATTCAGTTTCTCTTTGTCACACATTAGTCTTCTTCTAATAACTGTAATATATAGTAATTTTTCCTGTTGTATCTATGTAAGATAGATATTATGAGCAGGTAGAAGGAAGATGCATAAGACTTACTGCATTCTCAAACCTAACTCCTTCAGAGGGTAGGAGACAATCCTCTTCCTTAACAGCTTGAGTTTCTTATAGCTAAATTGAACAAGAGCTGAGGGTATGAAGCATACCTGAAACTCATTACACAACTGAGATGGCACTACTTTCTGTATTAGGATTGTGATCTTCATCCTTGGTTCTATGGGCAGATGTGGCTCTTACTTGCATGAATGCTAGGCATATGTATGGTGTCTATTTATTTATTTTCCTTATTAATTGTTTTTAACAACTATTAATGACACTCGTCCCTGTGCTTGCTTATTAAAAATGTAAACAAAGCTCTGGAACTCAATGAAATTCCTCAGGTGCTTAAAACCAAGCATTTGACATTCTTTTCAGAATCAAGTCCTTAGTCCTTTTCGTTGTGTCCTGCTCTGGTATAGCAATTTTTGACACTTAAACTTACCTTCCTTCACCAGATAATTTGTGCAGAGGGTATATTTCTGCCATAAGAATATGTTTTTATTGCAATGATAAATCCCTGAAAGAGGAGTTTGTAATGGAAACACTGACTGCTCCTTAAATGACTATGGAACTGGAAGGCTAGACAACACAACAAAAACAAGGGCATATTTAAAAATTAGACCTACCATTCCTACCTTTATAAGGACTAGAGGAAATTGAATGGTTCAGCTTCAACCTGGAGGCAAAGCCAGCAATGCTGACTGTATTGTACCAGGCACAAACTCGGTCTGAGGCCTTAGATATATTCAGATTTCCAAAGATCTTACAACCTGCCTAGTATCAGGCAGCCAGGGGAATCCTGGAGGGAAAAACAAAGTGCCACAGGAAGTGGCACTGTGATTCAGAAGATGACATTCTTCACCCTGAGTCACTCATGCCCTGCTGGGGTGCTCTCCTGCAGGTAAATCCCAGCGCTGAGGCTCTGAGTCCTGACAGCTCCATGCCGTAAAATATTGGATGACACTTGTCACAAGAATAGCAGCATCTATCCTGGCTTTTGGCTATATTACAAACTGGGTAATTACCTTAAAGTTCTGGTTGCTTTACTTGCCTATGGTTCTTTCTTCTGTACTTCCTTCCCCTTGGTCTGTGTCATGTTGCTGGCACTGTTATAATAGCTGCTGTCTTTCTAGGGGTGACTTGCTTTGCTTGATGCCCAAGGGGACCTGGCTAGATTTCAGTGGTTTCCGAGTTGCTGCTTCTGTGTCGTGCCTTTTAGCCTTTGGCACCATTGAAACAAAAGCTGAACTGCCTTTCCTGTTGGGAAAGTGCCCAACCTACTGGGGTTTGTATCCAGATAAGAATACTGCTAGCCTGAAGAGCACTGGAAATTTGTGCTATACCAGTAAGTAAAAATAATCTTTACATAGCATCACAGGCACCAAAAAGCACAAAGTACAACAGGCAGAAGATGCCATTCCCGCACAGGAGACATATTTGGCTTGAGTCAGTTATTATATTTTATTTCTAGCGCATATTTTAACACTACCAGCAAATTGTCAGCCACATGTATCTACATCAGGAGCACTTAGCACATACTCATAAAGAATAAGCAATTACTGTACTCCTTTGCAGGCTATTTTTAAAATAAGGAAGCTCTTTCTTACAGTTATGGAATAATAAGCATTGCAATTAATGTTAAGGACCAAAGTTTCCTAGGTAATAAAAGCACAAATAAACTTAATTCTCCTAAATTTCAGTTGAATTTTTATCTAGAATGCCATAATAATAACTGATTTGATTTCTTTTCAGTGGAAACTGCTTAATCAAATGCAAATTTTAGAATGACTCTGAGGCTCAGAAACCACACACCAAATATCTGCTTTCAGTATATTTTTATGGTGTCTTATAATGGAAAAGCTGATAGAACTTCAGCCATCTCCTTGCTATCAAATGCTGCTGTAATTCCAAATTAACATGCCTCATGTTATCTGCTAGCTCAGCTGCTTGCTTTGCATTCATTATGATATGAGAAATGCTGGTTCCTTGGTAATTGTATTAATTTTGATTTCTGAGAGTGGGTTTTTTGAGTTTCTTCTTCTATTCAAAGCATATAGCAGAAAACACTCTTTTACTGATTTGTTAGAAACCTGATCTCGGTAAGTACTGAGTGTCTTTTGATTCGGTTCTGTTGATTTCAAAGAGCTGAGAGTACACAGTGACTCACAAGACACGTTGGCACCTGGCAAAATCATGTCCTAATCGATCTGTGTGGTGCTTGGTGGTTTCAGTTGGCAAAGAGCCATGCAGACTATTGCCTTTTATTGTATTATACATGCCTTTTATTGTATTATACGTTCCAACCTAAGTGGTTTTGCAAGCCTTGAAGTTTGCTTTGAGCTCCAGATTCAAGCGTTTCTGAAGCATTGATGTAAAAATCCTTCAAGGTATCACACCTGAATTTCATAATGAAAACATGCTAACTGTAAATTTCATAAAATTTTGATGAAGGAAAATGAAGCAGTGTTATTAAGGTTGCAATTCAGAGCAGCATCAAAAGCTCTGTGAGTCTTAATGGACCTTTTGATACATGTGCTGTGAGTTAGGGGTCTCTTTCTAAGCCCCAAACACAACAGGCTTCATGTAAAACCTAAAAGAAACACAGCTGATATTGCCATAATCAGAAATCATTTCATTCAGTTCTGTTTAGTAAGGGGCCAGCCTGCCTTTAGGTTTTGCCAAAGCTTCCACTAAAGTCAACAGACTATTTAAGCACTCCACAAGCATATCCTCTTTCTTTATTTCCTTGAGTATTCTTGAACATTTACAGCCTTCTAATGCATGTACCTGTGCACTTATATATGTCCTTTTAAAACCTTAATCTGAACCAGTTTTATACTGTCCTTTGGCAACTACAGGACCACTGTCTAGTTGCTAATTTTGTGCAAAGATTACCAAGGATGCAGATGAAACTAGATCTTAAGGCAAGAACTTAAGAAAAGCCTAAGAATGTCTTAAGGAATGCCAAATTTTAAAATGGAACCTGAGTTCCCATTTCAGGTATATTTTTTCTGGAGATGGGGCTTGCCTACATTGCAGAGCTGATTTGAGTTATCCTTTTATAGTTGACTTTAAACCCAAATCTATATTATATCCCTACATTATGCATGATGGTGCTTTTAACTTGAGATATTGATCTGCCAGAGGGGTTAATCTAAGCTTCAGCTAACACAACTCTTCAGTCACTAACAGGACACAAGCTGCCTCCTCTTCTTTGCTGCTAGTCTTTTGCTGTCTGCCCCAGACTTCTCCCTTGCAACAAAAAGGCCTGGAAGTTCCCCTCAATTCACACAGGAGCATTTCAGACCCACAGCTCAGCTGTCTGAAGACTGAGGACAAGCACCGCAGCCCCAAAGGGCTCCACACCACGCACAGGTGACTACAGTCCAAACTAAGCAGTTCAGGTGTCACTTCACAGTGTGGCCATCTCCATTAGCATGAGGCTAAATTGAGCTTAGATAACATAACACTGAAGTCAAGTTGTTCTCCCGTATTCTTCAAAGCGTCACTGAAAAGTCAGTGAGACTCACCTCCTCCCATGCTTTTCGGCACCTATAAAAACCAGATCACAGCTCATTTTGTGCATTCATTTGTGCTGGATCAAAATTCGATGTTTTCAATAGCAACCTCCAAGTGAGGAATGGACACAGGAAAGTATGCATGCCAGGGCCTCATCTACAGGTTGCATATTAAACAGTTTCTAAATGAAAAGGTGGTTTGCTGTGCTATAAAATAAAGTCATCTTTCTGCAGACCTACAGCCCACTAGAACGAGGGGACAGGATGGAGTGTGCATTTTCCAGTATTCCACACCCACTGACCCAGAGCATGAAACCCACAGAGTTCTTGGAACTGCAAACAGTGTTTGAATTCAGACTAAAACTGGAAAACAGAAACTGGACTCTTTTTTTTTTTTTTTGAGTCACATCAGTCAATGCTATTTACAAAATCGGTTTATGGAGACCACAGGTGGACACTCTGACTCATTACACATGAATACTAAATATATCCAAGACAATCTTGGAAAATCCCATAAAGAAAGAGGGAATAGCCGTCTGATTTTTATATTTATAACGTTGGGTTTTGGATGCCAGTAATGGAAATTATATTGTTTTCACAAAAAGCAGGTGAGGGACAGTAAGGGACTGAATGATTGCCAAGCTGCATGTGGCTGGAAGGAGTAGAAGGCTCTAAGCTAGACATGCAGGAAGGTTTGTCATGCTGCCGTAGGTTGCCGTTCACATTTGTGGCAGGCTGTGGTGAGGTTAGCAATGCATTCCACAATTGTCAGGAGTTAAGCAAATGTTATGTCCTTTAGCCAGGGTGAAAAGCACACCTGCCCAGGAAGCTGGCATAAAATTTGGTACTGCCTCAGCCCTACTTCAGTGCTACATGGAGAATTTGAGTAGTACTCATGGCCTCATATCCTGCCACATATTTTAGTCTCTCTGATCTTGAAAACCAGGGAGGTCCAAGGTCTGTAATATATACAGGAAAGCAGATAATGGATCCCTTTATGTTTGTCATCACTGAATTCTGTTTTGATGGATGTTTCAGTGCCAAGGCTTCTCTTATTCTCACCACTTAACGAGAGCTATTGCTGGACTCCCTGCAGTCCCTAGCTTAGCCCTGAGAAACCTAACAGGGTGAAACTGAAACAAGACGTATCAGTTCTAGTCTGAAAGCTTACTTTATACATAAGCTGAGAAACAACAACTTCTGTTAAGAGGAACTAACGGAGGAATGAGTTAGTGATTCTAATCTATACCCTTTCCTGAATGACCAGTAAAGTGAATAAACTAGATGCCAAAATGCAAAGTTTTTACTTATAGATCATCTTTATGATATTTCCCCTTGCCAAAACCCCAAGCCAAATTCTGTCTAGGTAATGCAGACCAGTTCCTTGCTACTCCAGCCCCAAGACTAGAAAGTACTTCTCTGTCACCACTGTCTTGTTGGAAGTAGCAATGTGTGGGTGGCCGTGAACATAGACACAATGAGAAACTACTGATGCAAAGTCAAATTAAGTAGTCATAATTGTTCTGGCCGAAGCTGTATAGCAGAAGTGGTGTCACTTCTTTGTAAAGGCAATGTATCAATTGCTTCGTTGGTTGAGCGGATGTAATGGGGATTTGCTTGTGGACTTTCTTCCTACTAAGATCTCCTAATTTGGCTCAGCTTGCTGATCCCTTAGCAAAATAGACGCAGCTTCAGAAAAGTCACTCTTCTGGTACCCTGAATGACTAAAGTTCAGGAGCTGGAGCTGGAAATACCCAGCCAGCCTATCTGCTGGGCTCACTGCAGTCAGCCTCTAATGAGCTCTCCATTTGTTCTGCGTGTCTCTGTAATGCTCCTTCCAGCCTGCTACTAAAGTAGTTCTAATGGCAATTTCTGTTTCTTCACTGCTTTCAAAGGAGTTGTTTCTTCAGCATATTGCGCTCATTTCCATCCATTCACCTTTAATACTATCTACTTCAATAGACTTAAGACAAAATAAAATATTGCTTGAAATGTTCAGGATGTTGTTGTTGTTGTCTGTTGAATCTAACTCATCACCAGTGCAGAAGACGCAAACAGAACATCACAAATGGAAAAGTTTATTGCAAAACCAGAGGGATGGCAAAGTAGTATCCCTTTTTTTCCCTTAGAAGAATGAGCGTCTTTGTTTTGACCTTAGGCCCAGCAATTTCTACCAGCTCACTGTCTGCAAATCTTAGTTCTGTGTTGATCATCATAGTCATATGAAATTATTTAACAGGTATTTTGTTGCCAAGGTCACATGAAATTAGTTAACAAAAACTTAAAAGTGAATTTGCCGGCTCATCTCTCATTGAAACACTCTTTTGGCTTAAAAGAACCTGCTGAGTTGTAAGAATGAGCAGGATTGGGCATTTTCCCAATAATAAGATGGCAATAACAGGGAGGAATGCTTGGCTATGTTGTATGGTAAGTGAACAACGCATCCACAAATTTTGTATGTTTACATTCTTAGACACTTCATAATGACTTATATCTGTGGCTAGTTTTAAATTACCCAGTGCAGGAAAATCACATAGGTGGTCTGCACCCATCGCTAAGACTTTTGTAATTACTCCCAACAAAAGTAAAGGGAAATGTAAATCTTTGGGGGGGGAGGTGGAAAAGAAACTCTGAGGGAGTAAAGGATAATTTTACGAGCCTAACTATGTTTCATTTGAAGCTTTGCAACGGCTCTTAACTTCAGTCCAGTTCCATTCAGTGCATACTTTGGTCTCTGTTACAAAGCAAGCACTACTGGAAGATCTGCTGCCTTTCATGAGGTAAAAGGGTCAAAAGACAAAAAAAGTTTGAGTGTCTTGATACTGAACACCTGAAAGCTAAGCCCTGCTTCAGAAGCAGAGCTCCCTCACTGCTGAGTTACCAACTGTGGGTCTCCTCATTGCTGTCTCTCTGGACTCATGGATCTCAAATTCAGGTTGCAGAGTGTCCCAATTTCAACGAGAAGGCATAGTGTACTCCTTCCTCAGAGTGTCCTATGACTTGATGGTTAGGCTCTCTCCTGTGAAGCAAGAGCCGTGGACTCGGGCTCTATCATCCTAGAAGGTCCACAAGCCCACTCTCCTACTTCAGCAAGTACCATAACCTCTGGGTTACTGTGTAGCTCACGTCTTCCCAGTGTCTTCAAATTAAGGTGGCTGTGGCTGCAGGTTTCGGTGCACTCCGCTCATGTTGTGAGCACACTCAGTGAATCAAGCAATGTATGGCTGCAGTTTCCTTTTGTATGAATCCCAAACAGCCCTAGGCAGGAGAACAGCTTCTGAATATTGAGCTCAGCCACGATAGTAGCTCTTGTGAGTAGAAGTAGTAACTGGAGGTGCTCATCCAGTCACAGGTGCATATATGGATTAAATGCAGCTTTCCTGCATCACTTGGAGTCAAAATCATGCATTTGATTGCATTTTAGGAGTCTTTTTCATTGCAAAGGAGGTTCGTCACTGAATGTGTGAATTGTTGTATTCATTCACCTTGTTTAGATATTAAAACACATAGCCATTTCCAGGACTTCTGAGGCCCAGAGTTCATCTAAGTGAGTAAGAAATGTTCTGTATTTCAATAAACAAGGGATGAGGCCTTTCAAGAAAGAATCAAGCCTGTAAGAATCAAGCCTGTTCTTGTCTTAAAGGCAATTGCTCTTTGACTGCTCTGGCTGCTCTGCATCCTCAAAGGAGACCACACTGCATCAGCTAAATGATTGAAAAAATATATTTTTTACCAGACAGTGTAAAGTTGGACTCTCCAAAGTGTTTTAAACAAAGTTCAGACACCACAAAACTTCAATTCAGTACGAATTGTTCTTTGTGCTGCTTCCACTAAGTAAAAACGCACCAAGTATTTCCTTTGCTGAACACAAAAATTCTTCTCACTTTGCTGCAAGAGATTTGGATTTAGTTCAAAGGCTTTACTTCTTAAACCATAAGAATTTCTTGCTAGACACTGTGCATGTGAGCCTGTGTATACCTTTATGATTTTAAAATAAATATATTACAATTTTAACATTTTAAAATTCCCTACAACAGCATTCTACCTTAATTCTTTTAACTCCATCCCCAAACCAGGCCAACCAAAAGTCTTTCTTGACCTGAAAAGAACTCAAATAAAGTAATCCTTTGCCTAATTTCATTAAATCTGGGAGAAGGAAGGTTTGGATTTGTCTTTGTTTTTTTCCCCAATAGTAGTAAAAGTGTTATTTGGTGGCTCAGCACTTCCTTACATTCCCCAAGGTCACACAGACAAAATGCTGCAGCAAAAAAGCTTTCAGTCCTGGTCCCATAATATAACCATTGTATCACTGGGAGGGAAAAGGGAAAAAACTAACAATTCTAACAGAAGTAACCTTGGGGCATCTGAGGATCTGCCAATATCCACTGACTCCATTATGATAAACAAAGTAGACAAGACAGGACTTGTAACATACCTTCTGGTTGCCTGCTCTTCTAAGCAAAGGTTTAGCCACAAAAATTAGTGGGGAAAGGGAAAGGGTGAACATCTGTATGAGTACCTTACTCTTTACAGGAGAACATTTTAGGTAACTCTCTTTAAAATCTTAAAGAGTTTAAGAATCGAACTAACAGAAACCAGAAACTCTTTCCTCTGACTTAGGAAATTTGTTTCCCCTATTGGAGAAAACTCCAGCTGCATGGAATTCTGTCACTGCCCTCCTGCAGAGCCCGCATTATAAATAACAACTGCTTAAAGCAGTTGCTGCTGCAAATATCCTCATGGCACTCCTGCAGTGCATAATCTTCCCAAGCAGTGTTCCCAGTCCATAGCAGCATGGCACGCTGCCGATATCTTAATGAATGACATGGCCGTCAAAGGCTCCCTGGCTGCGCTCTGACCACTTGCATGGCCTCAGCCAGGCAGGCTGCTCTGCACAGAAGCAGGGTATGGCTGAGCAAAGCGGTGCCTCTGCAGTCCTGCCAGTGATGTCCACTGGGCTGGATCTCCACCGTCTTCTCCAAAGCCAGAACATGCTCAGCCGTGAGAGGAATACAGTCAGAGCTGGGAGCTGTTGCCTTGCTGTGTTTGTACGAGGCAGCAGCTCCTGCTGAGGCTGGAATGACACCCTCCTTTTTTTCCTCTCTCTGCTTAGACCACTGGTCTCAAGCCATGAATCAGGAAAAGGGCATACTACTGACAAGTAAAGAGACTGTGTATGTAACTCATGAACACTGAATTCCAGAAATTCCCTCGGCTCAAATCCTAGCTCCAGTGGTAATGACAAGAAACTAGCACAGCCAAAACCAGAGCCTAAGGACCAGGAAATGAGCCGATCAGATCTGCAGTGTCTGTTGTGCCCCACTGTCCCCCTCAGGCAGCTATTAAATATTGTTAAGCTGAAATTCCCAGGGATAGGGCCTGATTAACCTTTTTCCAGAATATATAGGTATCTTGTTAGTGGTATATAATAATGTAATGCTGTTCATTCTTACAGAACCTACTGAACACTAGCTTCTTGAGTACACCGTACATTATGAGTTATTTACTCAGCTTTCTTTGTTACATTGGAGAAATGCCACACCTTTTTTTTAATCTAATGCAAAGCAGTGTTTTTATTTTTTTGCATGTGCTGTAGTCGGCAACAATTAACAGCTTACATGTCAGCAGTTTCTTTTTTCTTCCTTACATTATAAATAAAATGCAATGGAAATTCAATACTCTGATCCGTGTTCTCCCTTCTACTCACATAATTTCTCAGAGCTGTCAGATCTCATTCGCAAGCCTCCCTTCTTCTGTCATCAGAAAATTATGTCAATATTCCACACCACCTGATGCATCCTCTTGCCACTTTATCTAAAGATCAGAGAAAACAAATGTAAAGTACTAACAGAAGTGTGAACAATTATAACCGTTGGGCCTGGAAACAACACAGTTTGCAAAACATACTGTCTTTATTATAACTTAGATGAATAGCCTCGAAGTGAAAAGGCTGGGTGTGTGCAATGACCTCACACACCAGTTATTACCTCTAAAATATAAATATTGAAGGAGCTTTGGAAATATGTTGTTTGCCATGTGTATTGGGAAGAGCACAAGCATAAAGAGGTCTGAATCCAAGACCACACTTAGGGTTTTCCTGTAAGGAATGTATTATGGAGAACACTGGGAAAGCTGAGAACTTGTATCTGAGCTGCTATCTGCACTGATTTAAAAAAAAACCAAAATCAAACAAAAAGGACAAAAAAAACCCCCATCTTAAAATGGAGTGGTATGCATTGTTTGTATTTATTTGTCTCTCCAGTTCCATGGAATGCAGCTCTAAGTTGATTCACAATTAAGAGAGTCTTCAACTGGAAAGATTGAAGGTCCATTGACTTTCTTTACTGGAAAACCCTGTCATCAGTCAAAACTTTGCCCAGGAAAGGAAAAGGCTGTTGTGATTCCAGTGTTAATTCCACTTTTTAGTGAATTTAAATCCCCACTAGTTACTGGCGAAGTTTAACTTTGGGATACCTTATTCAATACTTTCCTTGTAGATAATGAATGCCTGAAGAGAAACATTTGATACGGTGCAGTCTTAATATCTTCGATACCAAATTGACTGTGGTGCGATATACCTGTGCTGAATGCAGGAAACCAGAAAAAAGGGGCCACAGTTACCCATCCACTTCTTAGTTGTGGCCATTGGCGAGAACTTGCAACAGCTACAGCGATACTGCCAGCCATTCTTGGAAGAAACACCACCACAGAGGGCAATTAATACTGCTTGTTTATTTTCTGGCAGCCTGCAATACATACTGGGCCATGGAGGGAGAGCCAGAGGCTGCTTTAATCTTCAAGAATTAGCAATAACATGCTGTGGCAGAATTTCAGAGATTGGACTGAATCCATATTAGCTTTATTGCGCTCACAAAACATTGAGACCACATGGATGCTAGTATTTTCCTGTACACTCATAAATGCCACTCAGATTCTGGCATTGAACGTCTGATTTTATTTTATTTTATTTTATTTTATTTTATTTTATTTTATTTTATTTCATTTCATTTCATTTCATTTCATTTCATTTCATTTCAATTTTATGTTTTATTGTTTCCCTTCCAGAGTTACTTCCCCTCTCCTCAAGCCTGCCCCCTGAATTTCCTGTGACTGAAGAACACATTTCCTTCCATTTCCCGTCTCTTGACTGTTTGGTAGAAGCAGCCTCAAAAGATCAAGAAACAGACGGATGGACTGTTCTTGGTATTTCTCCCAGGAATGAAGGTTTGGTTGCCAGTGGCTTTAGTTTCATTGGAAGAGGCAGCTGCTATATCCTACAGCCAAGTGGGAAGATTAAATGATTTGGGGACATTGAGTTCACCCAGGAGAGAAGGGGTGGAGAAGACAGTGTTTTGGCACAGTGAGTCGCTTTTGTGTTGGAAGAGCAAGTGTCTGGACTAGGCTGTGCTGGGAGGTACAGACTAACCCAGAAATGACTAAAACAAATGGTCCTTGAAACGTGATTTGGAGCAGAGCCTACAGCATGTCTACAGTGCACGTGAGATAAATCCTAGAAATGGTTGGAAAGGACATCTGACTGCAACAAAAACCTGAGTCTTACTTTAAAGTGCTCAGAAAGGACGAAAAGGCCCACTAGAAAAACTGACTGGGTGCTAAGAATGACAGACACTACATGACTGCTGGGAAATTTACTACCTGATACTGCCCATGGGATGGGCAGATGTGCCTTGCTTAGATAAAAGCACTGTGGTGTATTTAAGAGCCTCAACCATCCTTGAACTTGCTTCGTAATTCCCCAGAAGGGATTGGTGTAGCCAGGGGAAAGATTGTTGTTCCAGATGTGCATCTGGGTTTCTCTCAGCCTCTTAAGGCCTCCCCTGGCCAAAGGGTCTATTTTGCGAAGATGCTCCCCTACCATTGCAAAGGTGCTCCCCTGCCATTGCAAAGATGCTCAGAAGATTAAAGTACATTAGTTTTATAGTGATTAGAGTCTGTAGGTGTATTCCCCTGCACTTCCTCACCTGATTGGCATGAATACCTCCCCCACTTTCTTGTAGACAATAGGCCCGAAACTCAGCACTGCACTTTAAGCCCCTTGAAAACTGGGGCTTTGCTACTTTGCACATATCTAATCAAGCATTTCAAACCTGCTCTGCACCTACGTGCTGCTTCTTAGACCTGGTAGGCAAGCACTGTCAGGGAGACAGGAAAAGAGGCTCTACTGGGAGAGATTTTTCTTCTCTGTTTCCTGAAAAAGGCCTCTAGCCAGTATTAGGAGAAAGTGATTTTCTGTGTGTAAGCTTTCTTCCTGGTATTACTGGCAAAAACAAGGGACAGGTTTAAATAGCTCCTGGGCGGATCTCCTTTCGAAACCAACATCCCCAGCTCAAGCTCTCTTGCAGACTGTGTGCCTTCCTGCTGTGGCCCTAATACACAACACATCTTTGCTGACAAGTACAAGAATTTATAGTAGACTGGTGGAACTGTATTTGGTAGAAAAGGCACACAGGCTTAGCAGGAGAAAACAGCAATACATCTATATGAACGATAAATAAAAACCTCTCCCCTGGTAACTCGACAAGAGTTCGTTAATTTGGTTTCCTGTCTGCTGGTGTAAACATCCAACAGCAAATGTCCTCTAACCACATGACTTCATCCATCCACCTCCGCTAACCCTCTCTCCCAGTGTGGTGGCAGTGGGTATAATAGGCCTAAAGTCTTCAGGTGTACTTGGAAAGCCTCTCCCTAAACCTTTCGGAAATGTTGCCTGGTTCTTTCCTGAGGCTTTCATACCTACTGCAGCTCTTGTGATTTCAGCGTCAGTTGATGGGAAGCAGAAGTTGACAGAGTTTGTTCAGGACTGTGGCCGTTCCCTAGAAAGAACCCTGAGAAGCCAGTGGAGACCTTCTGCTGTCTCCAGATAAAATCAACTGTAGCTGACAAAGGTTTATTTAACCTCTCCTTATACAACCCTAATGACACTGAAGCCATAGCTTCTCCACACAGTCTCTTCCAGTATTTAACTGTCTTCCAAGCAGAAAGTATTTTTCCAGAGTGCAGCCTACATCTCTCTTGCTGTCTTTTAACTTGATTTCGTCCTCTTCTGTGCTCAATGGGTAGAGAATGACTAATTTGGCTGTTACTTTTAACTGTTTTAGAAGACTTGTCCCCTTCTCCAGACTAAATCATCCCAGTTCTCTCAGTCCTTTCTTTGCATAATGCTTTATTCCTCTCATTTGTCCATTGGTTTCTGAGTAGATAAAGAGCTAAAAAGTCTCAAAATGACCCTTGAGGAATTTTGAATAAAAATCTTGTAATCTCTGTAGTCGTCATCTCCTTTATCCATACTAATTAGGCAGGATGATATATGGGTAAAAGAACAAGCCCAAGGCACAGGTAATACAAAACATGTAAAGGAGATGGTAAGTCTCTATTTTGTAGCTCTGGAGCTCTTTTAGCTGTACAGATTTCCACAGAGAAGTGCACCAACTGTGAAACACAGTGAGGGCACCTGAGTCGAGTACAACTGGCATGCAGTATCAGCTTGGGTTTTGGTAGTAGCAGTCACGCCTGGCTACACAAAATGGTGAAGGTTGGAGAGTCTGTAATATTGCCCGTAAGCCACTTCTCTAAAGCTTCGGGCTACAGAGCTTGCATATCATTTGCTAGGATTGCAGTCTTCTGAAGCTGTTCCCTGTAACATTAGGTTTAGCCACTGGCATAAATATAGATATTTGGCAAGGTATATTTCTGGTTAAGACTCTGAAGATGCATGATGTGAAGAATTAAATGCTTTCCAAGCCCGAATATATAAAATGTGCCATGCTGTATTTAGCATAGCTGTGGAGAGGAAGAAAGAACATTTACCAGCAGACTGGGTGAATCAAAATGCCAGGGTAGTTTTTAACAAACATTATTTAACTTGCATCATTGCTTATATGCATTTTCAATGTAGTATGAGAAATGCAAACTGGTCATATTTCAGTGTAACCCTCTATTAGGGAAACATTTATAATTTCAACCCAGAGTACATGGGTAACAAGATAGCCTTGTTAGCAAGCTGCGTGTCTGAATGAGTCACAAGCCTCTTACACCATCATACGGATCAGAGAGGATGCAAATCTGTGAAGATTTCCCTTTGGATCTGTGGATTTTCTACAGGTGTATCTCTTTCTGTTTCCCACCATCAGATGTCTTCGCGGAATGGAAATCTGAGGTCTGTGATCTTCCCCAAAGTGGGCCTTATCTGATAACTTTGCCAGACTTGTATTCCACTTGAGTCTTTTGAGAGGGATTAAAGAGGTAAGCTTGCTCAGCCAGTCTGAATCTTCTTCTTGTGTAGACATGTACCAAGCAGATATTTACCCTGTTTTGGTCTATACAGCAATATTGAGAGTTATAAGCTTTTCTTGTCCTGTGTTTTTTCTGATGCAATTGCTTTGGGAAGGGACATAGGGATATGTTCAAGTGATCTTTTGAATATGGTTTTATGTGTGAGTTGACTCTTGAAGCCCAGAAAACTGGAGGAGAAAAAGTATTTACAGTATATTTTTATTCTACCGTTATTCTGACATTTTAAAATTGCTTACCATAACAAACAATGCTGGCACCAGGGAGAGACAGAGACGAGTAACTGGGGAAGCCTGAACTCTCGCTTTCTCTAGGACACTCAAGAGTAGTAAAATCCAGTCTGTGCTCAGCAGGGTATATCTGGTTGACTGGGATAGAAGTGATAGAAGGTTTTCGTCCCTGAAACCAACTGGAAACCAGAATTACTGTGCTGCCATTCACCCCATGACAGCGTTATAACCTGCCCCAAAATAAAGTCCTTTGAAATGTGTTGAATACTCACATTTGGTATCCAAGACATTTTTTAGCCTCTGTATGGCCAGACTGAAACATCCCAGACCTATTTTGAGAAAACGGGTAAGTCGCATAATTCACAACGTGTTAAGGGTGAAGTTCCCCTTTCAGTGCAGTAACTTCAGGAGTTTACCACCCCACATCAGGACAGAAGCTTATTTTACATTACGTTGTTACCCATAAATATTAAGAAATACCATTGTGGAGATGAAGCCATTATTCTTTTTAGAAAGTCTCCATTAAAAAAATAAATCCTTTGAGTAACACCTGTTGGGAAGATCCATCTGTAAAATTAAGATATACTTTGTCAATGAGGCTATAAAATGATGACTGGAAGACAGATATCTTCCAGTGAGAAGTGAAGGAGAAATACTCAAACACTTAAGAATGAGAAAAATTTAACCTTCACAAACTGCCAAAGGAAGAGGGAAATTCTCTTTCTTGACATTTTGACACCAGTGCTTTCCTGGAGGATTATGTTATAGTCAGACATAACTTATTAGCAGTAATTAGGTGAAATTCAATGACTTGTGTTATGCAGGAGACAAGGCTACATGACCTAATGGTCTATTCTGGCCTATGAATTGTTTAAATATAACTAGCTATTTTATGCTTTTTTTCCCAGTTCAACATAGTTTAGCAGTTAGTCAAGATAGAATTTGGTTATTCCTAGTAAGGAAGTGATAGATAAACGTGGGTAATGTTTACTTGAAGATTTCAATGGCCTGCACATCTTGATGTGGTTTCTTTCATGGTTTTGCACATGAAGGACTCCACAGAATGTGGGACATGACTGAGCTCATGGTCTGAGGTTATAAGGCATGATATCCAGTTCTTACCAAAAAATAGAAGGCTTCTTTGAATAGGCTGCAGGAATCCTTTTCCAGGGAGATCACCACATGGGGTCTTCTCCTTTGATGTCATGTTTTTCATTGTGAAATTTCAATTGGCCATGAAGACAATAAAGGTCAAATTATCAGCTGGGTAGAGAGTGCTCATGGAGGGCACAGAAGGCCTACGGCAGTTCTGATCCTGTGGTTAGGTCTGTAGCTGTCCTGGGCCCTGCATACACTGGATATATTGGGTATGCCAAGTACGTTCCATACTGCTCAACAGCTACCAAGGATGTGTAGGAAGCCCTGATTTGCCTGCAGTCACTTTGTACCTATTTCTGTTCCTTGATGCATGCACAGGAGAATACTCATTTGGAGGGGAAAGATTCCAGTAATTTGGGTGCACACTGCTGAAGTGACTTGCTCTTAAACTAGAAAAGTTCTTCCTGTACTTCCTGCTCTGAGGCAGCCAGGACTTCTCCAGCAGGGAAAGCATGGTGTGAAACAGTTCACCTGGAGAACGCATGAGTCCTCATCCTGGGAACACGCGAGGTTCCACAGTTTCAGGCAGGGGGAACAAAATGAGTACCCAGCTGCATCCCAGCCAGCTTCAGCTTACAAAGCTAGTTGGAAACCAGTGATCCCAAACTTGTCTCTTGCATCACCCTTTCTCATTGTGCTTCATGGCCTCCACATCTGCCATTAATGGGCTGTGTTTTCAGTGCTTTTATATCATTTATTGTGGCTGGAGTGATGCCTGTTACAAGTTTGCCTTTCAGTGCAATACATAAAAGAGAACAGATCTGCTTGTAGCAGCCTAAAAACATTATTTTTGTATTTTTAATATATCATGAGAACACATTCATCCATAAAACCATGAGAGGGCAGCATTCTCTCTATCATTCATATTGTCTTTCTGCTGGAAAATTAAGAGAGACCTTCTTTAACATTCACCTCATAAACCACAGAGAAGTGTTATATATAATTCAGAGCTTGGTTCAATATTCTTTGTAATCAATAGGAATGTTTCCCTTGATTTAAATAGGTGTTGGACTGAGGCCTCAGTTGTTCAAAATGACATCAGGAAGAACTTTCTGCATAATTTAAATCAGAAGATACTGAAAATAAAGAGTCAGGAAATAATTTTGGTGGTGGTTAACCATTGGAACAAAATACCAAGAATACTGGTGTATTCTCCACTTCTTGATGTCTTTGAATACAGACTAGATGTCTCTGGAAAAAGTGGGCTGCTGGGTTCAATACTGAGGTAGCGGAGTGGTGTTCTGTGAACGGCATGGCATAAAAGAGAAGTTGATGCTGTATGTATGCAGACAAGATAAGCCATGTTATGCTGTTAGTAATTAATCAGTGGAGCAACACCTTAAGGTTTCAGGGAGTGATTTTACAATTAAAATGGGATGTATTTCCACAAGATCTTCTCTAAGTCAGTTCAGAGCATTTACATCTTCTGTATTACACAAGCAGTCAGGTTTAGCTAAGCAAAACGATCTCTGGCTCTGGAGTCCGTTAATCTGGCCGACACAATTAATCTGGCCAATACGATTAATCAAGCCAATATGATAGTTTCAGAGCAAAATTTTACAGCTGTCACATGATCCTTTGAGCAACATGCAATACATTATTGTAGCAATAAATGATTGGGGTTTTTAGAAGAACTGACTGTGCATTTTTTTTTTAAATTAGAACAGCTTAAGATGGAGAGAGAGGTTTTGAAAAGGGGAAGCAGAATTGTTTACCTCCAAATAATTGCTTCAGAAATAACTTAGGTCAGAAGAAACTACAGATTTTCAGCCAGATGAGTATTTAGAAATCTCACAGTGTTGGTCCAATGTCGAGTGGCAAGTGCTAATTAGCATTCTTGCTTGCAGTTTCAGCAGAGGGAAGGAGTATTTAATGAACATGGAAGCCAAGCTATTCTTTCTATACTGCTTGACATGGTGACCCAACTCCGACCTCCGTGGGTTTGTGATGAAATAGTATTTTCTTATTTGTTTACTTCATCTCCTGCTGGTGAGGGAAATTCCTGTATGTCTCTTATTCATTGTATTTCAACACCCCTAAAATGATGCACAAAGTTTTCACTGTGAATACCCTTAGGAGGTACCACAAACTGTGGTTTCACAGAAAAGTCATTGGGACAAATGCAATGGCGGGCAAATGTACACGATTCAGAGTGACATGCCCCAAGCAACCATCCTGTGTGTGAGAAAGCAAAGGACCTCCACAAGGGTTGGCAGTAAAAGAAACAAAAACGTTTTTTGATCTATATCTAATTGTGTATAGATGTTATTTGATCTATATCTACTTGCATTTTCTTTGATTGATATGCACTACTTAAAAAGGTTTCCCATTGTTCTGGGGGGAAAGAAGTTGTGTTTGTCTATTATTTTTAATTAGGACCATCATAAAAAAAATGTTAATCTTCTAGTTATGTTTTGAAGACTACTAAAGGGCGTTAGCATTTGTTAACTTTAAATATTTTCACATTGTTTCCATAACAAAGAAAAATGTGAGGTATTATTTAATTTCCCGTAACTTTCAGTATAAAAATGAATTCAATAACAAGTGAGCTTTGCCAAGATGGCTGTACATTTTTTTGGAGAAGTAATGTAGCTGGTTCAGACTAGCCCACATTTTACATGGGGTTTGAATTAGTGATGTTTCAATGGATCTTAAAAGCTTTTTTCTCTACTGTTTAACCCAATACTGAAGCTCCAGTTCAGGTAGGTACTTCATAGTGTGAGTAACCCTATCCAAAGCAGTGGGCTACTGATACACTTAAGAGTTGGACATGTGCTTACATATCTCAGGAACGAGGGCTTGGCATACAATGAAACTAGCTGGTGTGTGGGGACCTACACGTGGTTTGAGTCTCACCTAAGTTTTTATTTGATGTCTAAGATACTGCCTGCCTCTCTTAATTGGTGTGTGGGATGCCACTGCTTCATGCTCGACCTTATCTTGATCTTATTCATTCAGGTAACATTCAAGAGGCCACAGCCCCATTGTGAGTAGCGTAAAATAGGGAAGTATAAAATGCAAATAGTCAAGACAGGCTCCAAAAGAAATGTCACAACATGCAAGGAAAATGAATAAGGTAGTAGTAGCAAGGAACATCATAGCTTTATGCGTCTTCATTTTTGGGTGGAAGATGAGGTAAGGTTAGGGAGGGGTGAGATGAGGGAAAGGCAGGCAAGGCTTCTTGGAGATGTGGAGGTGGAGATAAAGGGTGGAAAAAAGCCAGCCCTTCATTGTGGGGCAATGGAAATCCACTCAAGAGTGCTCAGAAGTCCTTGATCTGGGTTCTGCTCCAAATGGACGGATTAATTCTCCCCTTCTCATCAAATCCAGCCCCTACTGCTGCGTGGCAGGGAGAGGGGAGATGGAGAGATAACTATCACTGTCTAGCTTTTGCTGTTGCCAGAGTGGCTGATGAATCTCCTTCGCCACCCTTCTTGCCTGCATGTCTGGCTTTAGTTTGCTTTTCTCTTTTCTGTGCGGTGCTGTTGTGGAAGGCCATGGATTTTGACTCATTTTAACAGTCAGCTGATGTATTCAACAGGGAGCTTATTTTGCTAAATAAGCTACAAAGCAAAACACCAAGAAGCATATTGCAGTGAAATAAAATACGGATTCTAATTGACGCAGTAGTTTTGAATAAATCTTTCCATTGTCACAGTCAGCGCACTAAATGCCAAGGCCTGTCAGCACCACTTCTTAGTTACCTACCCAAGGTAATTATATAGCTCTTCTCACTGCAGAATCCAACTGCATCTCAGTTTGAGGTATTAATCTGTTAGCAATCCCAGTTTATGGCTCTTTACCCAAACAGAATAAAAAAAACAAAGCAAAAATAAATGACAGGCTCCATCTTGCAAGATAGTCAGATCCCATCTCTGCTTGCAGAGCCAAAATAACTTGGAGATCACTGTAGATGTCTTGCTGGGAGTGCGTGGGCGAGGCGGTGCCACAGCAGAGAACTGAAGTCAGCTCTTTCAAGAGCCTTACACTGGGCCACCCGTCCTTTTGTGGAGAAATGGCCTTGGGGAAGTAATGTGCAATTTCTCCCTTCTCCTTTTACGTCCACGCTCCCAGGCAGTCCCAGTCTGCGTGGCACGAGGCTGAACATTCGATTTAGTAAACATTTGCAAACAGCCTATGCCACCCACATGCAAGGTTTATAAATAGTAAATTTGCTGTGTTTAGTTATGAAACTGTGATGCTTTTCATCCCTTTACAACTTCAAACTCCACGTGTGAGCTGGAACAGCAGCCGTTTTGTCCTCGGAGTGGCTCGAGTCTATATGGAAGAGAGGCATCCAGTGCACACTTACGCTTAAGTTTTACATCTGTCCTTCTGGGTGGCTACCTAAGTGTATTTCCACTCTCAACATGTAAAATCATTTTACAGGCAGAAAGGGAGGAAAAATGGACCCCCAATTTATGAGAAATATGAGGCAGAGGGAGCAGAAAGGGGGATGTCACTGATTGCAGTCTTCTGCTATTGCAGGCCAGACATCACATGGTCCCTTTCACAAAATTAACGGTTTAGTGAAAAAAAAAGTTCTGATACCAGTCTGGCCCCAAACGGTGTCCTGTACACCTCATTGACTTCAGCAGGCATCTCTGGGTTGTATGTCAGATTGCAATTAGGCCTTTGAAATTAGAAGAAAAAGAAAGGCCTTTTGTGGCATTTTTTGCAGAATAGGTTTAAATAATTTAAGTATTTAGGCTTCCAGAACTGATATTATATTTGGGGGAAAAAAAGGTCAATTTTTTATTTTCTCAATTTTCTTCTCTTTTTCACAGGTGGCCCCTTTCTGTTCTCTTGCACTAAAGGGCCAAAATTTGTTCTGGTAAATTTATCTGTAAAAATCTATTTAGTTCAAGATTCTGCTATTGTGAAGAAATCCCATTGTATTTCACAAGAGGTATTCAGGCAGGTCCTATAAAAAGTATTATTCTCCTGCAAAATCTGCCCTAAAAACCTTTTAGAATTTGTTCGTGATAGTCCGTAGGGTTTTTTTTTCCCAAACTACTATATGGCAAGGATATAATTTTGTATTAAATTCTAACAGCTGAAGAAGTGTATGAAAAGATAATAATTTTCTATTAAATGCTAAAGGACTTTCCTCCATGAGGATATAAGCAAGCCCTACAGGAACTGGTACTTACACTGCAGAAGGATTTTTCAGGCTTAGAGAGCTTGGGGGAGGGTGTTTGAGTGCATTAGTATTCACTCCACATTCTTGCCTGCTGTTCCACATGCACTGTTTTGTGCCTCCATAAATTGCTCTGGATGCAGATCAAAATTATTCAAAAGAATTCACAGGGAAAAAAACAGAGCAGCAGTTTCTATGTATTTCCACATTGCCTTCATTTTCATTGACATTTACTGTTAGCCTTTTTATAGCAATATGAAAAAAGATGGCAGAAGCAGAGAAGGGAAAGGCTTTCTCTGATAAGAAAGGTTTTTACATTTTAGAGAGAAGTTCTCACAACAAATCAGAGTGCTGTTAGCTTTCCTTGTGCAGTCAGCATCAACAATTTAAAGCTGCAGCACTGAATTCTTTAACTGAAAGGGCACTTTAAAATTATTATTATTCTTTCTTGTTTGCAATATTTGCTTTTACATAGGAAAAAGTATGTTCATCTCTTCTGTCATAATCCTTTTTAACAGGATGAATATTCACTTCCTCTCTTCTTACTTTTTGCTTCTCAAGACTCTTGAGTCCTAAGCCAGTCCAAGAGCAGATCTAGCCAAGGAGCCATGCTTCCATCTCCTTGAGTTAAAATCATAGCTGCAGGAACACTTACTGCAAAATTTCATGAAAGATCAAGTGGGCACGATCACCTGCAATACATGGCTTTATCAAGCAAGTTCTGCTTTGCTCCTGCTAAAAAAATCTGCTTCTTACTGATAGCTTGGAGGGAGGAGCCTTTAATTTCTTGTTTACTGAGACAAGCCTGATTCATGGACCACCACCACTGACTCTAGGCTCCTTCCTTAATATTTGTCTTAGTAGTGATATTCTTGAATCCTCATTAAAAAGTAACATGGTAATACGCAAACTTGTCTCACAGTACAAAGCTGTATTGCCTACTCTTGATAGCAGGCCAGAAAAATTCTTGTATCTCTAGAAATATGAAAGCGTAAGGAGATCTCCATTCAAAAAAAAAAGAGCAGAGGCTAGAAAGTTGAGGGGAAGCATCAAAAGAAAACCTCCAAAGACTGGGAGCAGACAAGCTTAGAAGAAAGCTGAGAGGGAACCTTAGAACTTTTTAGAGGGGTGAATAAAGGTGGATTCAGGGAAGAGGTGCGTCTTGCACACACACATACACACAGCAAAGTCAAATGTCCAATGCTTAAAATTCACATTCCATGACATACAGCAAACCCACAGTGCTGAGGCACAGTATGGTAGATGCAAAATCTTTAAATCAACAGCATTCCATTGTGGACAATAGTCACTTGTCTCTGGGCAGTCTTTAAAAGCCCTGGTCCCTGCTGGGTGAAGCACTGGAATTTGTGCTGTTGCTCTCAGCGTGCCACCCTGCTGTGCATATGTTGATGGAGAATAAATATCCATGAAGTCAACAGTTAGTTTGGCTGCCACCAAAGCTTAATTTAGCTCACTTCTCAGTGCTGAATAAAAGAAATTAATAACAATAATTAATAGTTCTTTTAACATAGCAAGTAAAGAGCAGCATGTGATAAAAATGCTAAATCTGGGGAAACTTCAGAGCTGGGAGACAAGGACTGTGCAATGCACTCCACATTGCCAAGGAGGTAAAATATACTTTGCAGGGCTCTGATGGACTAAACAAAAGAAAATGTCTGGTCAGAGGGAACAAAGGAATGTGCTGGAGCATCCAGGGAGGATGTAGCACAGTCCACGCCGGCTGGAATGCATCTCCTGAGGAGGCTGAAATTCCTTCCACCTTCTCCCCCCTCCTTTTTTTGGTTTTCAACCTACTCTGCCAAGAAAAGGACAAAAGCTTTATTATGCCTGAAGTTTGGCCACAAGCAAAAGTACCTAAAAGGTGCTTCAGAGCATTTAGTACACGAGTGTGTGCTATTTCTGCAGGGACGTGGCAAGCTTTCCGGGTGACTTTTGCCATCATCCACAAATTGCATATTCCTTCTGCGTTACTTCACAAAGGTCCCTCCTTTTTTTCTTGGCTTGCACCACTGCGCTTCCTTGGAAGCCAGAAGCTGCAGAGCTGACATTGTACAACGAATTTCAAATAAATTCTGATAGCCGTTTTGGGGAGGAAACATCGGGTGTTCGTTATTCATTTTGTTACTTTATTGTGATTGTTTCTGTGTATAGTCGTAAGTGGGGCTTTTTGTGGGTGGCGCCGCACAAAGTCCAAGGAAGGCAGCATACTTTCTTAAGAAACTTTAAAATGTTTTTAAAAGTACAGCAAGTAGACGTTAGAGAAGTACATTCAAGTTTTATAATATGTATACACACATACATTACATAGACTTTAAAAAAATTTTCCTTTATAGTATCCTGACCTGCCCCTCAGACCCTCATCTCTTACAGACAGTGGGTTGTTCCCAGAGAGGGTGGATGGACTAGAAAGTAAAGAGTCTTTGAACTTCATTCAAGAAGAGTGACCTATGAATGAGGGACAGTACTGATAAAGACATAGAGATGGTTGTGGGAAAATGGGCAAGCTGAGGCTGGCCTCAGTGGCATGGTGAAGGAAACAGAAGCCACATGAAAAGAAATACGAAGATAATGAGGAAGGGAAAGGACCATGTCTCTCTCAAAGGTGTGGACAAGATGCTTTAACTCAATTCAGTGGGAAAAGGAGAGGCTGTTGGAGAATTTGAAAGGAGCATGGTACCAATATGCCAGAGGGCAAGGTCAGAAACATTTTATAAATAAGGGGAAAAGCAATGCTATGTGCGTCTGAAATTACTGGATTTGCAATGTTATCTACATACCTCATAGGAGGACTGAAATACAGATTGCCTGATATTTGCAGCTGGAAGATACTGCTTTTATACCAAATATTCTTATTTTGGTTGATTTCCTTTGAAAGACTGCACTCTCTCACAGTGATTTTTCTGTCCAACCTCAGTAAAGTCTCCACTTGAGGTTCCGGTCTTTTATCTCACCTGTGATTCAGATTCTTCAGCATTTAAAGTCCCTGCTGTACAGTAGACGTTTACTGTCACAAGAAGCAGCCAAGGTCCTGTGCCAAGGAGCAGCCAGCTTCTTCTCAAAGATGATAACTGCCTTTAACTACTTTCCTGGTTGGAAGGGGAGAGCCTAGCAATCCACAGGTGGTGAAACCATTTGGATGTAAATTATACAGGCTGTCCACCAATCTGCACAAGCCAATAGCTGATTCACAGCTGAATGAACCCTATGTCTGAGAGATTTAAATTCCGAGCATGTAGCAAAAAACCCTCAGATGTCCATGCAAAATTCATTGAAGGCTGAGCACGGCATCATTGCTGGCCTGACATCCTTGTGTATATGGAAAACCAGAAGGAGAGAAAATTGGTGCTATGTTAATACCACCCAAATATACACAATGAAGTCAGACTGAAAGCAATGAAATTACAGCTGCTCCTCATGAGCTAACAGGACCATTTTCCTTAACCAGTGACCTTCAATTACAGAGTAGCAAGCAAATTAGTAGAGACAAAAAAGAAAAACCTGTTAGCCAGAAAATCTTACTGGCTAAAGCTTGTCTTGTTTCAGTTCCAGTTTCCGTAGCTTTCGGTAAAGTATGTGCTGTCTCTTTTGGAGTACTGGTGTTAACTGGAAATGTTGATTCTGGGAACAATGAATTCCTTCTTATCTAATGGTAGGGGTTTATGACTGAGTTTTTCAGAAGGCCTTAAGGCTTTCTGAGTGCTCGAAGGGTCTGAATCGTTACAAGAAGCCTCCTGATGCCACAGAGATCAAGTTAGGAAGATATTCGAGGCCAAAAAAGGCCAGAGCGGGAATGACCAGAGGAAACTGCCATTTCTCAGTTCCCAGCCCTCTAGCATTCCTTATGCTCATCGTTGGTTGCCTGTAGGTCAGAGTGACCATCAAGCAGGCTGGGATGCAAATTTACAGTGCACCAGTTTGGTGGGCCCTATACAGAGGTACAGGGCTTACTCTCAATTACAGCGATCTGAAAGGTAGGAGTCTTATCCTACCTGGTTCAGGTTGCTCACACAACCTGAAAAATTCACAAATCTAGCTGAGTGATGTGGTATGAATCCACTTTGAAAGGGGACTAGAGAAGATAACGTTATCTGCAAGCTAAGGGTGTCCACACAGGCAACCAGCACTTTTCAGATTTAAAAGCTGACCTAATTCCTTAGGTAGGTAAGCCTGAACAGCAAAGAATATATGGCCTTCTTCACTCTGAAGCTGGAGGAGATGTTTGTATGTAATTGTTTATGGCTGGTAACTCTATACACATTCTGTGATTCTAATTTTTCAGTTCCTCCATTGCAACCTTCAAATCCTACAATCCAAATCAAGTTCTGTTTTGATAGGACAAACTCCACCTTTCCTTCTCTGGATACATAGTTTGACAAGTGAGGTTTTCCTTTTGGTATATTAGCACCTTGTATCTGCCTCAGATTTACAAAATGAGCCAAAGTCTCAATCAAAAAAAGGAGGTGAAACCATTTACAAGATAAAACAAGCCACACAGTTAAAACAAAGATAACCACTTAGGTATAAGTTTTCTGTCGACAACATTATTAGCTAAATACCTTTTCTCATCCTTCAGTTTATGTTGGCATGAAATCTTTTCCCTAGGGTTTCTGAGTTATATGAGAGAAAAAGGATGGAGAAAAATCTGCAGGGGGTTTTCACCTACTTTGGCAAAACCTGAAACATGCTTTCCTGCTACTTGCACCACTACACTGTCTGGAGGTTATCAGGTTTCTTTAAGACTCCATTTTCGAAGTTTTCCCAGGATAGTTCAGATCATCTGCTCTTACAATTTAAACAGAGAGATTAATTTCTAAGGGACTGCTGTAACAGCATGGTAGAATGCCAGATTGTTTCCTTCTTGCAGCTACTAATATGTTTGCTTTCAGAGGCAATTGATCTTTTTGAGATCCCTCTTCCCCTTAGTTTGACAGAACTCTGTTAATGACGAAGCTCTGAGTGTTCTCTAAATGCAATGTGTGGTGAACTTTGAGTCCCAAGCCTGAAGCCACAGTCTTCCCACTGTTTGTTGCTTGGGCTCAATAAACATCACACTGATATATTGAGATGACTCAGCTATGCAGCGTTCACCTGCCAGCACCAACTCACTGGTCTGGACTTGTGAGTTTTTCCAGATAGCAGACAGGCTGAAAGAGCAAAGCCATTTATAGACCTGGTGATTATAATGATGCATGGGAACAAAAATAGATTTATAACAATCATAACATCCAAGACAGCAATACAAATAGTGAGGATAAAAACCAGGGAAAGATAAATACCTGTCTGGAAATATGACTACTACTGAATCAATAAGCTGATGTCCTACCAAAAGCACATCATTACGGATTGAAAGCAATGTGGTATCAGTAACTTTCAGTCTGCCCAATGAAAGTGGTCCTTTTTCTCCAGTTTTATATACTGTTACAAGTTGCAATGAACCATTTGTGTTAACTAGAGGGCTGTTTCTGCATCACTTTTAACTAATGATTTTTAAAACAAGCTAGTCATATTCCTGTAACATGGAACGGACTACTTAATGCCTATATTCATCACTTTAGGTTTGTTAGTAAAAGAAGTTTGATTTTTTTTTTTTTTAGTTTCTTTTTCTATTACATCTCATAAACTATGTTATGAATAATGAATAATTAAAGGGACTTCACTTTTAAAAAATATTTTCAGGCTTTGTCCCTTCCCTGCTATGGCATGTAGTCACAAACGTGGTTCTTTTAAACACTGCTGAGAACAGCTTGGTTGTAGCATGGACAAGTGTTTATTACAGGGTTTACTGCCTTGTCCTATGATTCCGTGCTCTGCAAAGCACATCTTAACTAATTCCCAAAGGCAAAGTGGCAACGCTGTAAAGCACTTGTGAAAACATTCAAACTGCAGTTTAAACCTTGTTAAAGCACAGTTCTTCTCTGAAAATTGACACTAAAAATGGCAGTGTGGGATCCTGTATTGTCTATTTGTGATTTCCAGATCAAACATGCTAAGTACAACTATATAGTTCCCTCTTAACATCCACAGCCAGCTCCAGAGACTCCAATGAGATTACATAGTTGAAACTTTCATGTTCATGTATTGTTAAGATGATAGTCTCCTCAGCATCTGTCCAAACCTGCTGTCCTCAAGGAAAAGAGATACACCTTGGCCCCCTTCCATTTAGCTGATTGAGGTCAAGGAGGTTCTGTTTTCTTCTCATTAACCTATGTCAGTTTTTTCACTGCTTATGGGAGTAAAACATCTTTTCAGGCAGGTCAGCAAATCTAACCCTGAACACAAATATACACAAAACAGATGTGTTGAAGAAGATGCCACTTCTTAACCATAGCCACATTTTCAGCTAAAGAACTGTAATGGCTTTTTAATTTGTTTTCTGGTCTGTTTCACAGCATAAAATATTTTGATCTCCAGAAAATTCTGATATGAACAATATTCTCTATACACATTAGCCTGTTTGAATACAGGCTTATAAGCTACATTTTTATTTCTCTAGAGAACCAGCTGTTGCATATTTATGGCTACCACCAGCAATGAGAAGACACAGCCCACTCCAAAGCCTACTGAAATTCAGTTACACTGTTCAGTTAACCATGGGGAGCTTGCTATGGGTTTGGTGATTTTCTTTCTGCTTTATCTGAGCAGAAAGCATTCAGCCTCACCCACCTTCCAGGGACCTCTGAGTAGACACTGGAGCTTGCTGTTGCCAGTCAGAAGAAAAGACACATTGCCATGTCCTCTGAGGGGATAAAGGTAGTTTGGCTTAGCTACCAATGCATAGCTAGCCTGACATGGTCAAAGATGGCCATTTCAAAAACAGTCCTTCCCCCTACCCCACAATGAAAATGTAGAAATGTAGAGGTAGATCCTGTTTATTTGCACTACTGTCGCTTTATCTGGGCAGTATGTTCATAAATATATCTAAGAATGTATGCTAAAGTACTAAAAGGCTCAGAAAAGGTTACAGAAGCAGTTACAGCATCCATTCAAGGTGCAAGAGTAATCAAGTGGTAACTACTACCCAACACAAGCCAGCAATACTCCCTCGGATGGTAGGGTTTCTGTGCCAGTTTTCACATCAACTCTTACAAAGAACTCATCGCTAATTCAAGTGTCTTGAATTTTTGTCATCCTGACGAGTGTAATCAGCATCTGTTTCAATCTTAGGTTATGCTTGATGGGTGTTCAGATGGTTACAGATCTGTAAGGAGGAATGCGCGAGGTTGTCCTTCTTGAAAACGATGGTTTCCTGGCTTAGCGTAGCTGAATTTTTGTGAAACAATATGCAGGCTTTTTTCACCTCACTCTTCTGCCAATCCCGCACAACTTTGTGACTCAAAGGGGCAAAACTGCACAACCCAGAGCCAACATGGGCCCCAGATTTCAAATACTCGGGAGCTGGAATATCCAGAGCTGAGGTTTTGGTCTGGCCTTGAAAAGGGAGCGAAAACCATCTGTGAAAACTGGAGGCACGTCTGGGTTTGGCTTCTACCCCAGGATCCCACGGCCTCCCATAATCACTTTCTAAATATCTGCAGGTTGGGAGAAGAAATCCTTTCTCTGCTCCTTTGCTTGGAAAGCCTCGCTCAGCTCCACGCCTGGTACATGCAGGTTCCCCGGAGCTTCTGGGGAGGCCTCCGAGCAATCCAGGGAGGCAAGACCAGCGGGATTTGATCCTTATGGCTTTAGAAAAATGTCCTTTTCTAACTAAAAGTGGGAGAAGGAAGAACAGGCCCCTGAGCGGGGCTTCTCCTGTGGGCAAGGGCTTGCTGAAAACACTGAATGTCACTGGAAAATCACAACTGCACATGCAAAAGCCCCGTATCGTTCCCACCGGCCTCTCCTCCTCGCAAAGGCCCTCAGGGCTAGCGCTGGCCAGTGGGCAGCCGGGCAGCTGGACACCCCTCACGTTGGGCAAGCCTGCCTAGGCAGGCGGCAGGGGCAATGGGGGCCATTCCTCGCATTCCTACCTCAGCAGGGGAGGGAAACTGACAGGGATCCTCCTTCCCCTCAGCCTCCCCCTCCCTGGCCTTTGCTTTCCAGCCAGCCCCGCTCCTGGAAACCCCTGGGGAGCCGAGCCGAAAGGAGCCCTCTTTCTCCCCGGGAAATGGCAGCCCTGGGTGTGCTTGAGGGCACGGCGAGCAGGCGGCCGTGCTGCCACAGGGCCCTGGGGCTCAGCCTCCAGCAGTGATTTTTAACCTTGTCTCCCGTGAGCCTGGGACGCCGAGGGAGCTGCGGTTGTCCCTGGGGCACGGGTCTCCCCACCAAGCCAGCTGCTCAGCGGGGAGGAAAGGGGGCCAGCCAGCCAGCCAGCCAGAGCCCAATTAAACCCTCCCCTGGCCAGCCCCTGACACTCCCTCCTGCATTTTCCAGTCTGTGGTTACAGCACTCAAAGGGTTCCATTAAGTCATCAAGTTTTACAGGTTCCTTAAAAAAAAAGGGGGGGGGGGGGAGGAAAGAGCGCCGAGAGAGAAAAGTTTGGTCATGGTAGGGAATGAGTGATCAAAGCTGAGCCAAAGCTTCCTGTTACACCGGGACTATATATATATCGTGTCTTTAATGTTGGGGGATGTAAGCAGGCTGCTAGGAGACTGGAGCAGGAGCTGACTCTCTGCCTGATTTCCCAGCTCGCTGAGGTTTCTTCCACCGACCACAATGAACAAGTTCCTGTGCTGCACGCTTGTGGTAAGTCCCTTCAGAGAGGTAGATGGGCTTTAAGATGCATTACAGCTTCAGAGATCAGGCTGTAAAGACATACGGCTGTTCTTCGGGTTTTTTTGGTTTGGGTTTTTTTTTGTTTGGGTTTTTCTGGTTTGGGGGTTTTGTTGGGTTTTTTTTTTTTTTTTTTTTGCCTTCTCTCCGTTTTCTTGGTAAACCCTTTTCATTTCATCACGCCGAGCTTTCCCTGGTGAGGTTTGGAGTGCGATGGACATGTCCAGCTCCGGGGAGGCAGCAGGGATTTTCATCCCATTCTTAAGGTAGTGACATGATTAGCTTTTCTTTTGCCTTTTTTCCTATCTTCCTCTCTCCTTTTGTAAGGTTTCAGCATACCGGACTGACACAAAACACTGTATCTAGGGATGAATTTAGAAACTGTCGTCTGGGATGCGTGTTTTTGATTTACAGAAGCTCCATCCCTGCCTGTCTCTGTAATCTCTGCTGCAGCGGCACTGGTCAGTATCTCAGATACTGGGCTGGCTTTCCTACCCGGGACAACCACTGTGAACTCCAGAAAAAAAAGCACAAGCATGTGGTGCTTGTTTTGGCTTAGAAAATTCAGCTTCATGTGCAAGAAAGTGATGAATTAGTAGCTATGTCAGTAGCTATTACAGAAAAAGTTGTGTTATTAAATCTACTATAAGCCCCTGCTTTAATAAGTTTTTGTTTACTTGGTAATTTAGCAAGATACTTCCAGATGCAAATTTAGAGATGTTAGCAGTGCAGTAAATCTTTCAAAATGTCATGTAATCCATTTAGCCTTATGGAATTGTATATGATGTCAGATTAATTAAAACCTGTGTAAAGGCAGATACTGTGTAACATCTATTTGGAGGCTATTCATCTTTTGGATAAGAAAACATTTGAAGAAAACCATTAAAAATAATATTCAGAGGAGGCTGTTACGCATGCCTGCACAGTAACTTGCTCCTGGGTTGTTTTGGTGAGTACAGTGGCATTAATGTTTGTGGCAGAGTGTTAGAACTGAGATCCATTTATTTTGAAAGCTCTTTATAAATGCAACAAGATTTCCAGGATCCGATGAGTAATGCATGTTTATTACTCTGTGTACAACATTCTGAAAGAGCTTTTTGAGAAACAAACCCAATGTAATTAATGGTGCAAGGGAAGCAAAAATTGTCAGGCTCGTGGTCAGCAAATTGAAATGCAGGACAACTTTTTCATCTCATGTATGATGTTGTGTCTTCTTTGTCTATATGAAAGCACAGGAAGTTAATCTGGGAATTTCAGCAATAGCCTGTTATCATCTTGGCTTGTTATCTGTGGCTGTCATAAAACACTCACATCAGTATTTTGATTTTGATTAAATGTAATGTGCCTGTTCATGTGCTCCCATAAAGTAATAGCGTTTGGTGAAGTTCAGCATAATCCTGTGGCAGATGAGTCTCAGAGCTGAAATACGCCAGTGGCAGGAGTACATACCAGCGCTTCATCATTCAACTCTCTCTATTATTTAAAAGCAATTTATTTGAAGTTATTGTGAAGTTTAAGTACTATCAGTTAAGTTTACGTACTGTCAGATGAGCTGTAGCTCAGAAAAGTAGTTTTAGTACCTGTGTTATAAGAACACTTGTAGGAGGCACAACAGCAGTTCAAAATTGTGTACGTTTGGCTCACATACCTTAAAACTAGTTTGGAGACACCATAGCTAAAAAAGACTCTTCGGACATGATGTACTTTCAGCCTTTGCCTCTTTGCTAAGGTTTCAGGAAGGGGACCTGCTGTGGTGGTGCATGCATGTACGTGTTGTTTGCTGGAACACTAAAACTGCTTACAAACAGACAAGCATTATGAAATCGGACTGAATTGAAAGAAATTCCCCAGAGCTGGATCTCGTTACTTGTCACGTAACTATCTTGACCCTTAAACTTGACCTTTCTCTATTTTAGATCTCTGGGCGCATGTGACATGCTTTTTCTGGCCTGCCTGTTGGGTTTGCTGTGTGTAGGCAGCAGTGGCTTTGCAGCCCGCGAGGGTAGGAGTTATCTTTCTGTCTGACTTTCTTTCTGTCTGTCTGCATGTGTGTTAGTTAAAAATAAAACACCAAGGTTACCAGAAGAATTTTTAAAAGATATTGTCACAATTTAAATAGCACCCACTGGTCAAATCTCACAGAAACTTTAATTTTGTTCCTTCTGTATTTAACTTTTATGCTACTAGCTTTACTAGTCTGATGGTCTTCCTGGAGAAAAACACCTGTTTGCACATAATACTGGACATACTGTTTCTCTAGCTAGGTGGTCAGTTGTTAGTAATTCTGTTCAGTGCAAAGGCAGACTGTAGTCATGGTGGTAACATCCCAGGTTTGGGTTAGCTCTAAATCTTGCTGTCACTCTGGTGAGTAATGTTCCAAATTATGACTTATGGATAAGACACATCTTTTGGTGAGTAGCTGGTTAGTCTTTTCTGCTTTCTTCCTCCACAAGCTTCAAGGCATATGTAATTCATATAAATGAAGACTTCCAGTTTAGCACTTCTTTGGTAAGATGTAAACCTGCTCTTCAGCTGAATGTCACTTTCCTACCAGTGAAAATAAAACAATAGCTTAGACGCCTAAATTGCTTTGTGAATGACAAAGAATGGTGCCTTATGAAGTCTCTACCACATTTGAATTGTCGATACATTGCTTTACTGACAGAGAAATGAAAACAGTGGCTGATAGCCTCAGTTTCAAATACAGGTGGCTCGGGAGAGTCACTAGTTATATTCCTTATGTAAAAGAGCAGCCTCCACTTTATAAAGCATCTTCCATGCAAACGTAGGTCCTGCTATGTCCAAAGTGAGTGGATTGCATTGAAGCAGTTGGCAGAATGGTGGCACAGCTTTATAAGCTAAACTCAAACCAGCAAAAATGACTCCATTTTAGCTTTGGTTGTGTACCTGATGCTCACTGCGGTCGGCCGATAGGTGCTTTGTCTGAGCTGTGCTCTAAGTAAGCCTGCAGCAACTCACGGCGCAAGCAGTGCTACGTAGCACAAAGAGGTTAAATTCGGTGGTTGCATGGAGCCCCCCAGAACAGCAAGGTGAGGAGGATGAGAGCTGAGTAATCTCCCAGATGGGTGGGAGTTGTTTCTTCCTAGATGACAAATACTTTACAATGGTTATTTGCAATAGAAGGTCATGAATCTGATCCAGCATGACACTGTCATGTAATGGATCTAGAGATACTGTTTTGATTTGTTGCTAGTGATTAGGAGGACCTCATTAATATCGTTCAGTGCTGTATTTTGCCGCTGGGATTTCTCTGGGGTCTGTGCATGATTTCGGTGAGGCATCCTGCCTAAGGGCTGAGTGTAAGTGAAGGCCTTAGCTTTGTCCAAATACTTTGTGTAGAAAGCAAAGTAGGAGAGTTGTGAGGTTTTATTTTGAACCCAATGCAAACACTAGGAGCAATCTGACAGATGCTTTGAATGATTATTTATCACGCAGGAAAATATGCTTCGGAATAGTTGTGGAATGCAAAACAGAAACGTATTTATCTTTCTCAGCAAATTAAACATTCTCCTTTGGTCTACAACCCAAAACCACAAAGCCAAGCTATATAATAATATTTTCATATGCTGAAAAGCCACTTTCTTTTCTCTCACAAAGCAGTGATTTAAGGGGATGCTGCTTGAAGGATTTTTGCTTTATGTGCTTTGTCTTCCAGTTCATTTTAATTCAAGAAGAAAAAGCAAGCGGCTCTTTGCCTTACATTTAAAGATGAAAGAAAAGGGCATGTACTTTTTTTCATGCCCAAGATCTGAAATGAAATTGTACAATCACTTTATTTCTCTTTCAAAAGCATCTTCTAAGGGCTCAAATAAATGGACTGCGCAGGCCTTTTATGTTAGCATTGTGTATGCTGACATAAAGATGGTATGGAAAAATATAGCTTCAGGCCTAATGTGTTGAGTGACACAATCAAAGAATTGCTTTTTAACCTTGGGTAACTCATTTTGAGCAAGTTCTCAGTATTTACTTGCATGACACAGAGTTCCACTAGACTTTTATTTCAGTATTTACAATTCATCCCAATTCTTCACACAGAGGCAGCCATCCTGAGAGGTACCTAGGATTTGGCCCCAGGAGATGGATGAGAACTGAGTTTTTCCGTCCTTTCAGAACTGAGCCCATGACACTAGAACTGAATTTCACCCATTAGGTTGATAGATGTAGTTAATGATACTAGATTTTGGTTTGATTTTGTTCTGTTGTAATCATTTTGTTACTGATAGCATTTCATACTCATAGAACAAAAAAACCTCAACCTTCCATTTCATTACCCTAGGAAAACCTTTTGCAGCTGAGTGCACTCTGAATCAGACTAACAGTTAATCTGTTCAGATGAACAAGATACTGAGTATCACTGGCTTCCAGTTGTGTTGGAATATAAAGGATTTGCTTAGGGTTTAAAATTGAACGAAACTGCCTAGATCTTCCCAGTCCGTTCTCCAGCTTTTCCAGGAAACCAAATGGCGTATTTGCTTTCAGAAATTCATTGTGAGCTATATTTAAACTACTTGGGTTTCTTGCACCTGCTTCTCAGTAAAAGGCTGTTCCCAAACTTCCTCTGACAAGAGAATCCCCTTTTCATTTGCCAGCATTATCCTTTAACAGAGAAAGTTCTTCTCTCTTCCTGTGTTAACTATCTGTACTGAATCTATAGGTACTGTTTTGACTTGCCAAGCTATTGAACAAGTCAAGATCCTCTTCAAGGTGAAGCTCTCCATTTCCTTCTAATCTTTATCTGTACCTCTCCTAGGCTGAATTAACCTTTCCTAAACAAGGGTGAACAGAATTTTACGCAATCTTCTGAATCACAATTCCATGACTTTGGCCAAGTGTAGAACTGATAGATGCCAGCTTTGGTTTCTTAAGGGTTAAAGAGTGAACATGCTCATTACCTACTTCTGATTCCAGTAAACTGAAGCAAGACTTCTAGTTTCCTTTCAAACCAGAACCTGCCTTCTTCTCCAGCAAGAGAGAAACAGGCCAGTGCCAGCATGATTATGGGAGAAATCCTGCTTTCTGTGAAGCTTTTGGGAAGACCATTGTTCAGAACTAGTAAGTTCTGATCACGGCATTTTCATGTGCTCAAATACTGCTATTTCTTCCAGCAGAGATTCAGTTGTTTAGTACATAGCCCACATTTGACTACGGGCATTCAGATCAGTCAGAGGTTTTATGTGGCTGAGAATCTGCTACCAAGTTAGTCATAGCATAGTTTAGGAGGAGAAATGTCAGAAATGACATAAAATGCATTTAATTACCATTTTAATTTGATTTGGGAACATGTTTTTGAAGGGCCTTTCCTGATCATCCGTATTTACTGTATTTTAGTTTGCACATCAGAGCAGACTTGGAGTGCACAAAGCGGATTTACAAAAGTAAACTGGATTTATGAAAGTAAATCCAGAGACGGACTCCAGAGATGCACCAGATGCACTGTAACCACTAATGCATGCTCCATCCATGAGAGCTGACTGAAGTTAGTTCAAAATACCCCCTCTGAATCATGCATAACATGGATGTCAGGTGCTTAGCACCATCTGTTTTGCTCTACAAATCTGCTACAGGTGATCCAACTTGCTAATGTAAGCACAAATTCAATGTGTCTTAGGCCAGGAGAAAGGACAGTTTAGTGACGTTCCTCTCTAGCTTATTCTGTGAACTGGGGGACAAGAAGAGTCTTTTCATTCTGTTTGTGCCAAGTTGCTGCAACAAAACTAGTAAAAATTATACTTAATTACCTTCTACCATTCTTCCTGTATTTTTGCAAAACTTCTGAAGAATAGATTGCTTTACTTTGGCACTTGATGTAGGTTCAAGGATAACTTCTGATTTTCAGGTTGCATATTAATATTCAGAATACTCATGTGTGCTAGGTGTTTCCAGTATGCATAGAAGACAATCTTGCAGATCTGTTCTCTTAAGTATTATTAAGGGGCCTACAGTAGTATATGAAGAAGTGTGGTATTTGGGATTGGAGTCTAGAAATGTACTTAACCACGTACTAATGGCTGTACTGGGTCTAAGAAAAAAAAATCCAGAAAAAAATGCCCTAAAAAGCCCCATATGCTGTCTATGGCAGGGGATGATAACTGATGCATAGAGGAGATGGAAGAAAAAGGCAGAAAAATAGTGATATTTTTCCAAAAATCCTCCAGATTCAAGCAATTTGTGGTTTGGGATTTCCTGATCAAAAGGTGATGTTTATGTTTGATAGCCCTTTATTATTTTCCTCCATTACTATGTCAAGTAACATTTTGAACTCAACCATTTACAATGTCCTGTGGCAATGAGTTGCACAGCTCACTGTACTAGTAAGATCATAGTACTCAAACAGTAATAGTAATGGTAATCTAGCTCTGTGTTGAAAATGATGTATAAAATTTTCTGGTAAAATACTGAGATATTGATTGCATGTATAGCTTTAGTTTGACTGAAGAACCTTTTGTCATAATTTTTTACTAAATAAAAGAGTTAGATTCTGCATACATATGGCTCAGCCACTGCTTGATGGATTACTGCAGCTACATAATGTGTGTTTCTGGGAAAGAAGGGAAGACAGGTGTGATGCTCTTTTCTTTTAAAAACACAAAGAAAAAATCAAATGCAAAGAATGATTGTCCTTTTAGTGATGCTGATTTATTAATCCTGTTATTATGGTTATTGGTTATGCTCATTTAAAGTAATAGTATTCTGGTTGCCATTAATAGTTCATAGCAATTGGTATTTCCAAAGGCAAAACTTTGCATAGTCTTACACACATATTGTTCAGATGTTTTTTTGCTCAATTTTTTAAATCAGTTCCTCTCAAATTGTGTTGAATTGTTTTCAGTTTTTATTGGCTTGCTTCACGTAGCTGTAGGTTCTTCAGGAAGCAAACGCCTCCATTTTTCCCTACAAAACTCCATGCTCTCATACACTGATTATTGAATTTGAATTATTTTTAATCCTGAATCATCCCCTGCAGCAAAACTTCTCACTTGCCTCATATATGATTTCCAGTATAAATGGTTGAGTAAGGAAAATAGAGAAAATCTTCTTGTTCTTGCTCCTGCATGTTGCAGAGGGTTGTTGCACAGTCATGAAATGCTCCACCTAACCGTTCAGCACCCGAAAATGTGTGGCCAAGGGCAGAGGCATGACCCAGAGGAGCACATTCTGCTACAGTGACAGCTGGGGATTTGTTGTGAGCCCTGCGTTGCAGAGCAGGAAAACTGGTGTTTCTGCACAAGGACTTGCTGCCCACATGTCTGGTTGCTGTCCCTAATAATTTTTACAGTGTCAGATTTTCATCGGTGTTGGGTATTGTCATGTATTTCCAGAGACATTTGCATGAAATTTGGGCTGATGCTTGTCTTTGTAGCATCTGTGCCACATGTTGCAGTCTCTTACGTTCTGCGAAGGGAATGCACGTGTCCATGTAAGTCTTGGACTCTGGGATGCTGCATTATCTATTACTGAATAAAAAATGTGGACGAAAACCTGACTGTTCACATCAACAATTAATGGGATTACTAGGACTTCTATATTGCTGGAGTAATAGCTGTAGATTTACCAAGGGTTGGTGCATTTTTCATCAATGGAAAGCCATTCACTATTAAAAAAATGTGCTGCACCTTCTTGTTAAATAAATCTCATGAAGCAGATCCAGTCATTTAAGAAAAAATGGAGCGGTACATCAAACGTCAATGACTAATAAGGAATTTCTCACAATGGAAGAGATTGTGCATTGAGACCACAAGAAAAAGTGGGATCCCTACCTGCAGAAATCACAGATCGGACAAGTTACAGGGCTTAGTCAAGGGTAACTAGAAGAGGCTGTGAGGAATATCCATACTATCTGCATTTCATTCTTTAACCTAAGTGCGGCTGTATAAAAGTGGATTCATAGACAGGCAACAGGAGAATGCACTTAAGAATATTTTCTTCAGCAATAAGAGTTCCTAATTTAGGTATCTAATATTGCTTGGTGCATACGCTGTGACTTGTGTTAATGCAGATGAACAATTAAATTGTCCTTTCCAACCTTAATAAGACTATCACTTAAGAAGTGCCATGCTGTGGCAGAAGTGAGGCCTTTAGATGAAGCCTCTTTAGGAAGTATAGAGTCTGAATGAATAAAAAGAGTTAACTCCACTTACGTTTTGGGGATATCTGCACTGGAAGAGAGGAAAAATACCTTCTTGAAATTGAATTGGCAACTCTGTATTAGCTGACTGGGATTAAAATAGAAACAAAGACAAGTCAGTTGGATCTATAATTTGAATGGATACATAGAAAAAAAATCTTCATTCAGAGCCAGTTTACTTCATCTTTATAAAATGTGCAAGTTTTAGAAGCCAAGTGGCACATCAGTCATGCAACGCTGGGACAGAGCCGGGTTCTTGGTGGGGAGAGTGAGCTGCCAGCGGACCCCGTGGGGTACATAGGGAGTAAACCCTAGAGTTATTTTTTTGTTAATACGCTGGTGGAATCAGAGAACCAAATTTTCAGTTACCAGACCAAAATGACGTGATATCGAGGTTGTCTGTGCAGAAGGGCAGGGTCATCTCAGGTCGCTAGATCCCAAATTGCACCAGCAAAGCAGACTGTGGCAGGAGGAGATTAGCGGTCATGACGTGTGCCGGTACTGGACCAGGTCCTCACGACAGCCGTAAGCCTGTGGTTTTAGATAGGAAGTGAAAGCATTAGCCTGGCCTTTTCCAGCTTGTGTGATTACGTCCTTAATGTACCCTTCATAAACTGCAGCATTCTTTACCTCTGTCTGAAGCTGCACCTTCATACTTGATGTAGCTCCCACGTTTTATCCCCAGAGCTGCTGCATTTCAGGGCAAGATTAAATGGAAGGCATTAAAAAGTAACCTATATTGTTCTAGCCATTCATTGCTGGTAAAAAGAAATATTATCAGGAATCACCTTTAAAGGTATCTGTGGTAATGGTGCAGTATGCTGGTCAGATTTGTATGCTCAGATACCATTTCTTTTGCATCTGAAGTACTTGATACTTAAGAGCACAGGAGTGCATAATCCCTACCTTGCTGTGCATCGCGTGTGTTGCCAGTGAAACTAGTAGGCCGGGTTCTCTGGTGGCAGGCAGTAAAAGGTCATTGCCCAGTGATATTAAAAGGGTGTAAATGGGAGAAGAATAGGATCTACATCTCTGGAAGAACAAGGAAGTGCTTGCATCAGGAAGATTTGCTGGATTAAGATCCTAAAATTTTCCCATTCTAAGATAGACATGGGAGAGTCCGGAAGCTGGCTAATATTTTATAAATTCCTAACACAAACATTTTTTTGAAGATAGCGACATGATTAGACTCATAAACTCATTAAAATGTAGGTTTCATTGTGACCACAGCGCTCCCCAGAACTAAAGCGAGTGATGTTTTATTTTCCTATTGCTAGCTCTTGGACATTTCTGTTAAGTGGACCATCCAGGACGACTCTCCCCCCAAGTATCCCCATTATGACCCAGGGACATCTCGTCAGCTGCTGTGTGACCAGTGCCCACCTGGGAGCTACGTAAAGCAGCACTGTACAGCCACCAGCCCGACGCAATGTGCCCCGTGTCCGGATCAGTACTACGCCGAAGAGTGGAACAACAACGATGAATGCCAGTACTGCAGCGCCGTTTGCAAAGAGCTGCAGTACATCAAGCAGGAGTGCACCAGCACGCAGAAACGCGTCTGCGAGTGCATCGAAGGCAGATACCTGGAGCTCGAGTTTTGTTTAAAGCATACGGAGTGTCCTCCCGGATTCGGCGTTGCACAGCCAGGTATGTACTGCTTGTCAATACGCACAGACTTAATTAAAGCTTTACCACACGTCGACGATTTATGGCAGTTATAAGATTAGGAAAGAGACTTGTCCAGATGAAATTACAGGACAGTAAATCGTGAAGCCAATTGAACCTGTTCCTAGTCTGCATCATTTGGACTGTAGCCAAAGGAACATTTCTCGGTGGAATGCCCTGCTCCTACTGTAATACATATCTTAATGGCAGTAGCAAATGTAGCAAATTGCACTCTAATGAGAAACATGATGGATTGCCTCTTTTAAAGGAACATTATCTGGAATGTAGTATTTGTATGTGTGATAAATAATAATGTTTTCCATTTTGAAATCTGCTGTTTCAAGCAACTGTATATCTTGACAAACACCAGGAGCACTGCTTGTTTGACACCGACTGTATAATTATAACAATATTAATATAGCTTTAGCATCACAGCAATATGTGGTAATAATTAATTATCAGCATCCTAAGTGGAAGTCTTAGGGAAACCGTTGCTATTATCAAACAAACAACCGTTTCTTTGTCAAGCAGGCTGGCATTGTGCTGTATGTCTGGTGGGGATACAGAGCAAAGCGGCACTTTTCGGTGGAGTTTATTCTTCATTTAAGACAACATAAATTGTTAAACCAATAATAAGTTCTCTCAAAATAAAATACATCATTTATCATTTGGCAAATGTCATGGCCCAGTTTAGCTCCAGTATTTAATACAGCCTGAAAGAATTGTAAACTGTCATTGTACCGGAGATTGATAACTGCCTGGAGAAGAGCACTGAGGAAGGGAATACAGAAAATCAAAGCGTCTCAGACTCGAACCCGTAGGCAACCAATCTCCAGACTAGAGAATTACTTCTCTAGGAATTACATATATACAGTGAGAAACACTAGGACTGGCCTGTACATCTTAGAGCTATGCTGAATGGCAGGTTGGGAGTCCTTTCTTGGGTTACGAACATCTCATTGGAGAATTAACTTTGATGTAAGGAGTAATGTCATTGCTGTAGCTGCTCCCTAGTCCCCGAGTAATTGGTTAACTAAGCATACTGTGATGCCCTTGCCACTGTTAAGCATTTCCACTGGCAGCTACTGCATTTCCATACTATAAACCTTCATTAACCTAAATTATTATACCCGGGGGCTTGGGTTAATGAGGTTCCACTGTACCTCGGCAGCAAGTCAAAAGGGGCCAGAAACAAAGTTCTCAGAAAGCCCGTTTGGGAGATGAACAAAGAAGTATAAATTGTCTGAGCAACCAGCCTGCTGTATCCCTGCAAGCACAGTGAAACCATGGCAGACAAATTTGAATCCCTCAGTTCAAAATGAAACAAACTTTGGAAGAAGATAAATTGTTGAATCTTATAATTTATTGGAAAGTTGGTTTCCAAAAGACCATCAGAGTGAACCAGCTAAACCCAAGCAGACCTCAAACAAGGAATGAAAACATTGTAAAAATAATTGCATCCCCCTGTGTCAATAATCAGTTTTTTGAGGTGAGGCATCGACTCAGAATTTAATAAGTGTGGACCACACTGTGTTCCTGCTTTCTGCCATATGATAGCCTTGAACTTTTTAACGATGTAAATTCAAGTGAAATAAAACCTATGTGTAGAAAAATATGCTTCCTCTGCCACACACGGAGATGGTATGGTCCAGTGTCTCATTCAAAGCTTAAAGCATTAGAAATCTGTTTCACCACTGCTGGTCGCTCATGATTATGTTGGGCAGATCACTTTACTTTAGTAGTCACCTTTTGTGAGTGCAGATTAAGGTTTGGTTCCTTTCTGCCACGGTCGGCCCTGCACATGGCAGAGTTTTTAGCAGCAATGCGCTGGGGAAGCAGCGCTGCTACGAGGCAGCACTATCTCCCTGGCTGCGGCTGCGGTTTCCCTGGGGAGAATGGGGGATTCCAGGCAAATTTGAGGGAGCGGCAGAAGGGCGGCTGGGCTGTGGCGGTTTGTGCCCTGAACAAGAGCAGCCAGATAAGCAGCAAAGTAGTTGGGAGGTGACTTTTTGCACAGCCCTGAGAACGCTGACATATTACTTGGTTTATTTCCCTCTTGTGCCACAAAGGTTATACGGGAAGCTCTGAGCAGAATGATGCACCATTTGCAGGGACTCTCCTTTCTTCCCCTTCCTCGCTGCCAGAGCACAACAGCAGCATGTCTGTAGCAGGGAAAGTTGCTGAAAATTCAGATGTCTCAGAAAAGCTAATTGCTGCCCGCTGAGGTGCAGGTGTTGGCTGGAGTTTCGTACAGCCCAGAGCTGCAGGCAGTGCACATTGTGCAAGAAAATGCAAGGGGAGATGCTGCTGCAGGTTGGGCGCTGGCTGCAGAAAGTGGAGGATTTTGGGAGGTTTGGCAATATACTGGGTCTCTGATTTTTCAGATACACAACTAAAGACTTCTCCTTTGTTTTCACTTGTTGTCTGATGAAAGAAATGCTGGGTCAGGTGTACGCAAGTATTATTCTTTATTTCACAGGTGGCTGAAAACTTGAGATTCATACTCTTTTTCTCTAAGGAAATGCCCAAAATAAATAAAACTTCCTTAAAACCTAGCGTTAAAATAAACATCCACGTGTAAATACTTCCAAAATACACTAGATGGAGGCATTTTCTTATTCAAATATAGTTTCCAAATCTTTTAAAAAAAATTTTAAGCATGTGCTTAAGTTCATGTTCAATAATGCAATATTAGATACTAGACTTTAGGCACTTGCTTAAATGTTGGCTGAATAAAGATGAATTAGGAGTGAATATACAGCAAATATTTTCCTGCCATGGTGATGTGACTGTTTGCATTGTTTCAGATTTCATACATAATTTTCTTCCTCTTTGTCAATGTGGTAGAACCATATATTGTCTTCTGTTGTTGTATTATATATTTGATTCTGAAGTAAAACTATGCCTTATGAAAGTAAAACACCAAGCAAAACATATGTATGTATATTAAATATTTTTACTATATTGGATGATCTACTTTCTTTGCTTTAATAATATTTTATTCAAGCCAAGAAAAAAGTTCAAAAATGTTACTGAAATTCTGTTTTCCTGTATAATTTAATATTTGAGCAGGGAAAGTACTTTTCAGAAGGTCTTCAGTTGATATTTAGTTGGGTTACATTTTTAGCTAGAACTGAAGTAACCCATTCAAGTAAGGTTCTGGGCAGATATAAGAGAGTACAATTTAGAGCAGTTTCCTCTGCCATTTAATTATTTTACGGAATATTTGTACAGTTGAAGGTTGAAGGTCAGACATTATGTAATGTCTGAATAGACTGAAGTAATTACTGATTTAAAGGTATTACTTTACAAAATTACTGATTTAATCAGTAATTACTGTTTTTGAAGTGGGTAGCAAGTGTATGTAAGAGTACTATTTACTCTATTAGTCCAGCAGGAACATCATTCTCTTAAAAGAATCTTTTTTGTTTTTAAAAATTAAATTTTTTTCCTAAATGTGATTCCTTTCTAGATCAGAAATATGAAAAGCAGAAGCATGACAATTTGGAGAGGAATATTTTCTTTTATTTCTGTATTCTTGTATTTTTTTTCAGAGTTGAGGTTATATGTAATTGGACGCATTGTTTTCCTGTTTCCACAGGTACCCCTGAGAGTGACAATGTATGTAAGAGATGTCCAGAAGGATTTTTCTCAAATGAAACCTCATCCAAAGCAGCCTGTCTAAAACACACAAACTGTAGTGCACTAGGTTTCAAAATAGCGTTGAAGGGAAATGCAGTTCGTGACAACATCTGTCAGGAAAATACAGATACAACATCTCAAAAATGTGGAATAGGTATGTATATGTTAAGGAAGAGTGCTCTGAAAGCACACCTTTAATTGTAGTTAAAATGAATGTATCAGCATTTATGATAAAAATATCGAGCTTGCTAGCCATTTGCCTGCTGTGTTGGTGGCTATAGTAGAGTTTTAATTATTGTAGGTCAGACCAAATGGAACTCAAGCACAGAGAGCAACAGCACTATAAAGACGGCTTCTTAGTTTGTTTTTTAAACATTTCTTCTTATCGTCTTTGCTACTTGCTCTTTTTTCTGAGACAACCAGGGTAACAGATCAGAACAACTGACATACTCTTCTTCTCATTTCAGATGTAACCCTGTGCGAGGAGGCTTTGTTCAGGTTTGCTGTTCCTACTCAGCTCACACCTAACTGGCTGAACATACTAGCAGACAGTTTGCCTGGGACAAAGGTTAGCACTGAAAATATCGAAAAGATTAAACAAAGGCACAGTTCTCAAGAGCAGACCTTCCAGCTTTTGAAATTATGGAAGCAGCAAAACAAAGAACAGGATACGGTCAAGAAGATTATTCAAGGTACCTTATTTTGATAGCATGTATGTTGAAAGCAACCTTATAAATGGCATTTTAAAAATTGTTTGGGATCAAATACCTCCTGGTGATGTGTTATGCTCTGAGGAGGACCTGCAGGGCTTGACTGAGATTTATCGATGCAGTAAGCACAGTGAAGTCGAAGGGAAATAGGAAGAGAGTTCAGCTTCTCCTGATCAGTCGAGGACTGAATTCGTCCCAGACTTGTAGCCCCCTCGAGAGCTTGTGTGGTGTCACAGCCAAGATCCCCTTTTGAGACTTTACAACGTATGAAGAATTTTGATTAAGTGGGGAAATTGTTTCCCACTGTTGTATCTGAGCAGTGGCTGTTGAGGTTAGAGGGAGCTGGATGCCTGCAACTGAGAATGCAGTTTATTTTCTATAAAGTGGAGCTGACAGCTCAGACTAGGACATCCATTCATGGAATGGAGACGCATGGAAGTGAGGAATACACTGACAGGCTTTCCCTTCTTTTTCCCTTCTGGTACCTGTTTGTCATGCCAATTCACTGCTTTGTTCATGCTGAATCTGCCAAGACAGGTGTCAAAAGTGAAATAGCGCTGCAATGCTAACACCAAGGTTTTTATGAGAGTCAGGCCAACTCTCTTCATGTAAGCCACCATCAACAAGCACCACATTCGAACGACCTTTTGTCCACTCAGAATAGATTTTAAAATTGCTGCAGAAATGTTTTTTTTTCCTCTCTCCTTTTTAGTATGTATGCTTACGTCAGACTGCAAAGTGTCTAGTATACTTCAAAAACCAAAATGACTATTTAGCAAAGCTTGCCGAGACATTTCTGAAGAAGAAAAGCAAAATTTTCATTCACTGGAACCAAATATTAGCAGTCCTATCGCATACACAAAACATTTTACAAGACAGATGAAACAAGCCTATAGGAATAAATACTTGCTATGAAGTTTGTTTGTAATTTGGGGCTGTTTAGTGTTTACAAAGTTAATTAAATTCTTAAGTGGTTTTTGTAATTGGAGCCTAAAAAAAGCATCACTGAGAGAATTACTTGAAATAAAGTAAAAAAAAAAAATGGGGAAGGAATATTCACCTTGAAATTTCGGAAGTTTTTTTGCAGGCCATGGTAAAGTTGTAATGCATTGTGCTTACCTCTCTTTTCTTTTTGCTTTCTATAGATATCGACCTTTGCGAAAATAGTGTCTTAAAGCATATTGGCCACCCGAACCTCACCTTTGAACATCTCAACACACTGATGGCAAGCTTACCAGGAAAGAAAGTGGGAAAAGAAGATATCGAGCGCACAATGAAACTATGTCAACCTACAGAGCAAGTTCTGAAGCTTCTAAATCTGTGGAGAATAAAGAATGGCGACCAAGACACCATTAAAGGTTTAATGTATGGACTGAAGCACTTGAAAACATACCACTTCCCAAAGCGAACCATCCAAAGTCTGAAGAAGGTGATCAAGTTTCTTCACAGATTTACAATGTATAGGTTATACCAGAAACTCTTTTTAGAAATGATAGGGAACCAAGTTAAATCAGTGAAAGTAAGGTGTGTCTAATTCAAGATATTTTTCATTCTCCACTGACTATTTTTCCCTAATTACTGCCAGCAGTAATTAAACTGGAACATTGTTTCCCTACATTATGTCTTACTATTTATAGAAATGCCTGACTGGAATAGCGCTAAGTCTTTTGCAGTGTTTTTGGAGGTTTGTTTTTTTTTTAATAAAATCACTTTTGTAAAAGCTATTAACCTGTTGATAACACTAAGAGCCTGATTCTGCATTTTTGCACATTCAGAATTGAAAAGCCCCACTATAGTCACTAGATGAGAAAAGAATGCCGGACCAGGCTCTACTACAGTATTTGCTATTTATATTCTTCGAGGAATAAACATTTTTGTTGTACATATTTATTAAGTTAAATGGAAATTGTAATGAGACTGAATTTTAGGAAGAGAAATGAGAAGCACACTGTATATTTTCTAGTTAAACAAAAATGATCTCATATTTTTCTGGCAAAATTTTGTAGCATGCTCTAAGAGTTATTGTTTTCTTTACATTTTGTATTTAAAAAAATATTATTGCTTAGTTTTATTTGTATAAGTTGTGGTATCTTTTGGTAGGGATGTTTTAATTTATCCAATGATTTTAACTCAAATACGGTGAAAATATAGCGTAAGTGACCTGAATATTTAAATATTCTGTGAGGAAGTGAATGTACCATATTTAAGAAGCTGGATTTTTATATAGAATTTCATATTCTTATTTTATAAAACAATTAAATTTTTCAGTTTACTTTTTGACTGGTGTTTTACTCTTGACTCTGAAGTAGGAACTAATAAGACAGACCATGTGGATTTCACACCTTATCTTGGGTTTGGCTCTCTGCTACTCCCTGCCTGGTCTAATAGTTAATATGTGAGCCAAGTAAACATTGACTGGCACTGGATTTGCATGGTCACTGTACAGGTGTAAAAGAAGGTAAAAAGTATTAAAGGTTCTAGTTCAGAGGGCCCAGGTGGTTGCGATACAAGTTATTACAACTCCATAGATGCATTTGGCCCGGCATCCCTCTTGGCCTGGTGTCATTCTTGGAGAGCTCAACCTTTGTCCTCACCACAGCTTGTAATTTCATGGAGGAGAGATGATGCATGGCCCTGATGGGCTTGGAAAGCCTCACATATTGCCACTATGTTTAAAGCAAGGGAGCACGGAGAGGTCACATAGAAAAAAAATAATCATTTACCATTGCCCTCAGCTACAGAATGAGGCACCTGCAAAGAGATCGGCCCCCAAAAAAGGGAACAGGGAGTGTACAAGTGTTGTTATCAGAAGCTCACATAATTTTAAGGACCAGTGATCGTTCACAATGCAACCCAAAGGCTTCGATGGCTGCAGAAAGAGACTGTACTGTTTTTTTCTTTAAACCATGCGAACAGAGCTTGAGTATTCAACATACTCTTTCCCCCTGTGTAAAGGAAGGAACAGCCGTCAGCATTTAGCCTTGTATGACAAATATTCCTCTATTACAGATGAGAGGATCTTAAGCAAAGAATGAGAAAGAGATTCCTGGTAGATATGATAGGTGCTCATCAGAAGTGCTCTCCTTCCGAGAGTACAAATGGGACATACTGCTTTAAAATACTTTTCACTGAATTCTCACATCACTTCTTGTATCTAAAGGAATAAACTCCCTTTTATATTTCACATGCTGTGTATTAGCCTCTCATTTATCAGTGTAGCTGAGAAATGGTGCTGAAGACACAAAAAAATCCTAGTTTTGTGTTGATTCATTTGAAATGATTTACGTACTTTTACAACGGAAACATATAATTAAAAGATGATAACAACAGAGTTTCAAATTTGCAAAATACAGACCAGATGTTTCCATGACTCTGCCAGGTGTGGAGGTTTGGGGTGTTGCAGGTATTAAAATGAGAACAATCATCTTACTGGCAGCGATATGAAGAGGATCCCACAAACCTCTTATAAATATTTCCATCCTACAGTAGCACTGTTTAATACAACAATTTAGCAATTGGTAGTATAGTTACAGTATCAAGTAGTAATATAATTAAAAAATGTATCAGTGGAATCACTTTAACAGAGCTGTTGGCTAGAGAAAAGCACAGGTGCTTCTTAGTACGTGGTACTTTTTGATTTATACATTTATACTTCCATATTCCAACTAATTATATGTAGCTGTCATGGTAAATAACACTAAATGTGGTCTTTCATGAATGACAATACTGAAGAAGGTGCTTAGAGCCACAGAGTATAGTTTGTGCTATAGCTACCATATGAACATGCTGTACTTCACTACAGTAGCGTATAGCCTTGACTGGATTTCCTGGGAAACTTTAGCATTAGATTACTACCTGTGCCTTTTAAAATAGGATTTTTTTTCTCCCTAAGCATGAAGTTACGTCTGTTTAGTGAATTATACCTGCTAAAGCTGATTCAGCTAGTCAGGTGCCCACGCTCAGGTAGACACTTCTCAGCCAGTTTATGCCTCATTTATCAATTCAGCTTCACTCAGCTGGAAGGAATCAAACACTTCACATCCTGAGCAGGCGACACTTAAACCGTATTCCCTTCCCCAAAGAGCCTCCAGCCCAAAATAGCCAAGACAAACAAAAGCGAGACCCAGGATAATGAGGGAGAGGGTGAGGCAAACAGAAAGTGGGAGGGCTGCTTGGAAAAAATGCGGGTTTGGGGGTGGTTGTTTTTCAGGGAAGGCTGCAGGAGGAAAGAGGAGGTGTGTGGTGGGCAGCAGGTGGGAGAGGGGTCCCTGTGTCGGTGGCACAGAGGAAATGCTGGGGACAACCGGCCAGAGCTGGGCCTTGGGGGGTGACACGAAGAGGGATGCTGTGCTCAGGGTAGCCTGACCTGCCAGAGTACCAGTGCCTGCCTTCCTCCCAGCCTGGCTGTGGACCAGACTCTGGGGAAGGCAAACGTTTCGCCAGCCCCTGGCTGGTGGTGAGGCTGCCCCTGCCTAGGGGTGGGAAGGAGGAGAGGAACAGTGAGGAGAGAGGAGTGTGCTGCCTCCGCTGCCCTCGGGCAGGGGCAGGGTTTGTCCTGCCATGTGCCTTCTCCTTCACTGAGATAAAGGAAAAGCAGTTTCAGGAATATTTGACGGAGAGGGTGAGATGGGCTTTAAGACAGGTCCTTCAGCTGTCGTCTGTCCAGCCATTCTCTCAAAGAGTGGAAACAACCCTCAGTTATCAAAAAATACCACGGGTTTAAAGCAGAACCTGATTTCAAAATCTTCTACAACCCAGTTTTTTAAATCTTTTTTTATACGCGGTTGTCCTCTAGCGAGGCAGTCTCTTTGGTCCCGGAAACTACACCATGTTTTGGAGTAGGAGGAAAATTAAAGAAGAAACTAGATATTAAGCTCTTTAATCATCTTTTTTTTTACGCTGTGCACATCACCAAGCACAATAGATTCCTGGTCCCTGACTGTGACTCATGGATGCTCTCATAGTAAAATTGCCAATCAATAGTACAGTCTGCTATAGATGAAACATTTTAAAAATAAAAGCAGGTATTAGATAGCTTTTAAAAAGTTTAGAGAGCTGGATAACAAAGGTTCAAAGAATTGGTTAGGAATGTGCACGTGTCCGTAACCAAACACCACATACACACGCTCACACCCCCCATACACCATGAATACGGCTTGTACTGGGGGCTTCGACAGGCTGTGGTGATGAATTCAATTGAACCAAACCCTCCATCGCCCACAGACACCCATCCTGCTCATTCTGGTACGGGTCAACATTGTCACCTCCAAGGCAGAGGTATCTGGTTTGCTTGTCAATCGCCTTCAAAGTGCCCAAAATTTCAGCCTTGAAGTAGTTCAAAACTGTGGCTCAGAAATAAACAAGTATTTGTAGAGAAAAGAACCAGCAATTTCTGGACTATCAGGAACTATTCAGTTTTGGACAGATGTCAAATATAGGAAATACTCACCCTCCAAAATATTTCTTTGTTGAAATAATGTGGAGAAGCAAAAAAATTAGACAAAAATAACCCTCCCCCAAAAAAGGTTTTACATTTTTCTTCCTTCTCCTTAATTAGGTGGTAGAACCAATATTGGCAATAAGCTCAGGAGTGAGGAGGGATTAAAATATCTACAAAGCCAAGGCTACAGTCATTGTGTGACTACTCCCAGCGGAGTCAAAGAACAAATCTATGGGAAAGGGCTATAAGAATGGACTCAGAAATGCAACAAATTGAGTAATTCTATTTTTATATTAGAGTTTTGAACTGAACAAAACTTGAGACAAAGTAAAGCAGGTGAATGCAATGTGAACGTAGTTTATTCCACTCATCATCATCCTCATCCCTTTTATTTATGGCAAGTTTGCGTAGGATTCCTCTGTTTGTCTTTTCACATTTAAAAAAAGTTCTTTCATACTACCAGGTTATTTTTTTTAAATCATCCTGACCTTTAGTACCTAGGAGGTTATTTAAAAGGAACCACATGATGAAAGATTGTGGCTTTGGCAATATTTCTTATATGAAGAGGACAGGGCGTGGTTCAATAACGGTGAAGACAGAACTTTCTGGAGAATATTTTTCTCCTTTTTGTCTTTATCTAAGAAGGAAAGTCTTCATCCACTTTTAAATACATAAATAAACTTTCTGGCAACTAGGACATATATCATTCTGGATGTGCAGAACTTCATCAGCACACAAAACAAGATTTCTCTCTATTGATAGTATCAATGGTTTGGTATTTGTGTTGTGATTTAACTCTGCCTATGGTACTTCAGATGAGTGGAATGATACATCCTAAAGGATGATTAGTCCCATGTAATGCAATGGAAACTCAGTGTCAGTAAGAGATAGATCAGGTCTTTGCTTTCTTTGAAGGGGAGAGACAGAGATGTCAAAGACCAAGGTGCCTAAATACCAGCAAGCTTGCAGGAGCCTCTCTCTGCTGGCTGGAGTTAGGGAAGACTAACATAGACCGACGTTTTCGGGAAGGGTGTCCACACTTGGGAGATGTGTCAATGCTTGAAGAAGGGTGTGTTTTCTGGATTGCAACAAAATAAGCTGAGAATGGCTGGCAGACCGGTGAAGCCGGCGGGAAACCGGGCTATTCCCGTCTCCGGGAGGTAGAGAAGAGCAGCTTGGTTTTATGCCGCGTGGGTTGGGAGCCAGCAGAGGGATACAAGGAATGGGTAGTTACTGGTGTTGAAATGTGTTTTTGAGCGTCTAAGAAGACTGACAAGCTGAAACCTCAAGAAACCAGAGGAATGATGCAGGAAAATTACACTTTGTGCCTCAAAATCAGACTTTCTCTCTTGAAACAATCACAAAAACCAAGTACTCAGAAAAGAAGCAATTTCTTTGGCAGCTAATGACGAAGACCCCATACAATGCCGGCTGAGGAAGTGGTGACCCAGTGACGCTCCCAGGCTCTCTCTGTACCCTACAAGGACTTGAAATTTTACACTCATAGCCTGGCTCTCGCTCTTGGTGCGATCCACCCAGGTGATCCCTTTGGATGCAGACAATTGCTTCACTTTCCTGCCACACCTGGAGCTGCTGGTGCCCGGCTCTCCTTGCCCAACAGCACACCCAGGCAGGGGGGGTGGCAGCAGGGCTGGACTCCCTCCTCCCCAGCCTCAGGGGCTCCTGCCCGCCGGCTGCCGGGAAGGGGCCCTGACTCAGCCTGGAGACAGGGCAGGACACACCAGCCTCCAGCCTCCAGCCTGGAACGGGGCCATGCGAGCAGCCGAGTGAGTATTAAAAAGTCATAGAAAAAACGGGCAGGCAGGGACCGCATTTGCATTAAACAGGCATAGAAAAAAATTGTCTGCTCGGACAGAAAGTGATGGCCAGGACTCACAATATTGTCGTTCCTCTTCCGCAGCCTCTGAAGAAAGAAGCCACATCTGTGGGCTATGAGATGTCCCTCCCCACATAACCCACCACTTGGGCATTTACCACCTGTGCAATGGCTCAGCTCCCACAAAGAGAGCTGGAGGGCTGTGGCCACTGACCCCATGGTGAGGATGACTTGAGCCATGGGGCTGGTGGGTGCGAAGCGAGCCTGTGCGGGGATGGTGGGTGCATGTGGTGTCGTGTGTGCACTCAAAACACTTTGCATCTCCAGAACAGCATTGGTCACCCACCCCGTGTGGTCCTGGTTCCCCCATGGCTTGTGTCTGCACAAACCTGGAGTCACTCAGCAGAAGTCAATGGAAGGAGAAAAACATGGGAAGCAGAAATGTTATCCCAGAGAGCCCAGGCAGCCAGCAGTTCTTCAGAGGAGGGAAAGATAGATACCTTTCAGTCAAGGAGGGGTGGATTCATTTATGAGCCAGAGTAAACAGTCAATTCTGTAGCTAATTTTGTAACACTACTATGACAGTAAACCTGCAACTACCCCGCATATTCAATCTTTGTTAATAATTCCCTGACATACAGCATATCCTTTTCAAGCGAGCCTGTGAAGTTTTACTCAACACACAGAGGTGATCTTATACCCTAACTTAGGAGTTTCCAACAGGAGGGCAAATGATATATTTTACCCAACTGCACAAATCTGGAAGGTTTTTAAGGCCTACAAGTTTGCCCTTTTTCTTTCTAAGATGACGAAATAAAAAATTTTATTTTAAGTGTAATAACCTCAGAATAACTCCAAAAAGTTCTCAGAAGAAGCAAGTATTTCCCTGCAATCATGTGGCATGTCAAACCCCTATCAGCGCAATCTGCAGGGAGTTGTCTGATGGACTAAGCCTGCAGTACTGGGAGAGTCTGTAATGAGACCAGAGGTTTTATCGTACTTCTGCCTGAGGAAGTATCAAAACCCCTCTGTACAGCACTGTGGATTCAAACTCCGAGTCAGCTACTGTTAAGTTAGGGTTCTCCTCAGTTAAACTAATTGTAGAGTGTTTCTACGTGCGCAGAGAGGCATTTCTAAAACAACAATGTTGTGTGAGACACACACAGGTCTGACTGTTCACGTCCCATCGTCCTTGTTCCCTTAAAACTGTTCTGATCACACAACAGCCCTATTACCTCTGTTTCTGCTTTCTTGCTGTTCACAGTTTATTGATGCAATTCCTTCCTCCTCTCTGGCAGAGTAATTGGCTCTGCAGTTACACTGCATTTTACCCCTCTCCCATCCAGCCATGCTGTCATCCTCCTGTTGCCATGCAGAAAACCTGCAAGGCGCAAACTGAGACTGCAAGGAGCAGCATTAGCCCCAGAGCCACCCCACCTTAAATAAGTGACCCTACGAAAAATGTTTTGTCAGTGCAAAGGCTCCATCAGCGGCAAATAGGACAGGGGAAGCACCATGCTATTGCTCTGTGCTATCCTGTATTTACAAGCTGGTTTGGAAGTGCAGAAATTGCACCTATTCCCACACAAATCTCCCTGCTCCCTGTGACACCACGGTAAGAGGGTGGTTACTGCAACATCCCACAATGTAATCCTGAAGGGTATAGGACAAACTCAAACACCCACAGAATACAGAATAAAAGGACTCTAACAACCAAACAGCCTGGGTTATATGAAGGGTAATGACTAGGAAAACCCTTCAGCTAGGAAAATACAGTCCTGTGAAGAATCGTCATCGCTCCCATGGCGCAGGTATTATAAGACACATGCTCCCGTTTTGCTGGAGCAACAATAAATCTGACACTCACAAAAAAAGCATCAGTCCTGTTGCCTGGTTAGCCTTGCTTACGGCTAAAATACCTACAAACCCATTCAGTACGGGAAGTACTTAATCAGCAGATTCCTGGGTTTTTCTCTCATGCCCCAGAGATGCCATTCCCACAGAAAGTGTAACTGTAGAAATAAATGTGTGCTTCCAGAGTTGGCTAATTAAACAGTAAGCTAAAATAATTACAACAATAAGAATAAGAACAAAAATTTCTCCAGTTCTCTAATAGCCACCTGTGTTCGTCTTTTGTAGAACACTGGATTTCAAATTCAGCCCTGGAGATACTATTCAGTCTTACTCCAGAGCAAGTTAATGTTCAATTCAGAGATGCCTGGAGGGAACCTGTAGCCAACACTGGAGGGAGGCTTGGAGTAATTTCCCCAGCACCTGAGCAGTTTACTACGTTCTTGGTAAGGTATCCTCTGGGGAGATAATGGGTCCTTGGCCGTCGTCTACATAATGCTCAGCGGTCGGGTTTTTTGTGTTCCAAATGTAAGGTGTTTTCCAAAAAAATTCCCATTGAGGCATAACAAGCTGGCAGTGTTTCTCTGAAAAATCCCAAGTACTGAATCTTGTGGGAAGGGATGCTGACTCACTGATACTGATGACTCAATACTGAGCTCTGATACAAAGAAGTAGGACAGTTGCATTATTCAGGCAGGAAGAAGAAAGCTATAGAAATGGAAAAGCAAGAGGGAGCAAAAGACAATTTTATGTTTCCTTATGATTGAAGACATACTGTAAGAAGGGCAAGTTTAGACTCATTTGTCATACATGGGTTTAGCTGATCTGCATGAAGTTGTTTTATTCAGGTTCTCTGTGTTGTGCCTAAGGAGTACAAATTCAATATTCAATTTTAAATTATGGGACTTCTAGCTCTGTTCTTATCCCAAGCAATGAAGAAAGTCATCCTCTCTTTTCTCTCCACCAGACTTTGAAAACCATGTAATTCTCCTTTCTCTGAGTAAAACCTGAAATGGATGAGAAAACACTTATTTAAAATGGACACTTTAGAACCACCCTTTTTGGGAGGGCATCTGACTTATGGTGTGGTGTCACTTGTGACTTCAGTTGGACAGCTTACGCCCAAAAGTATAAGGCAATCTTCAGCCCCATGGTAGGCAAGAAAAAATGTATCTTACTTTTTACATTTCTTTTTAGTTATGACTTAAGGTTTATGCCTGGTATTCTTCACATGTCCAAGGCTTACTTGTTTCTGTTGGATTTGTAAATGCTTTAAAGAAAAGAGCTACTGAGGAATTAAATTGCCACAGGCAAGTAAAATAGAGCCAGTCTGCACCACTGCCAGCATAGATAGCCACTGCCAGCATAGATAGCCATTGCCAGCATAGATAGTCATTGCTGCAAAAGGAAATGCTTTCAGTATGACAGCTACAGTCTTGAGACAAAGAATTATAAGGAAAAACGCTATTCTGGTGTTTATTCAAAGTAAGAAAATCTTGCTTCTGGAAAGATGGGCTGAGGAGAAATGGATACAACTTAGTTTTAGTTCGGCTATACCGTGCAGGATTACCCGAGCAATAACCGCAGCCACTGGGAGCCAACCCAGCCACCCGACATCCTGCCTCGCAGCCATTTTAATCCACCGAATGCAATGCTGAGCACCAACCAGAGAAATTCTTGTGGAAGCTCAGATTTCAGATCCACTGGCTTTTCACTTCTCCCTCCCGGGCAAACATTTGCTGGTTGTGCTGGAGGGGAATTTTGAGCCCGCAGAGACAGGCACCTGATTGCCCAGAGACTTTCTGGGTTGTGCTAATGCATCTGGTTTCAGTCCGGTCTCCGCTGATTTTCTGCAAACCCTGTTTCGGTTCCTCTTTTCTTGTGAATTTCTCTGTGAAGAAAAAGTGAATCTTTCAGTAGAAGCCTAATGCTGGTCTTGTTTGGGCTGGTGTTGCACAGCTGTGTATCTTGATTTGGAGTTTTGTGTTATTTACTGAAAGGATAAGGGATCTGCAGCCTACCCCAGACCAACCTGTCTTCAGGCTGCTACAGATCCACCAGTGGAAAGGGGCCACGGACAGTATGAAAGAGTAGGAAGTAAGCTGTCTACTGCCTGGAGATGCATTTCCAGCTAGAGGAGAAAATGGGGGTTACAACTAGGAGCAACAATCTGGGAACTCCTATTACCAAGGCTTGCTTGCTACTGGAAACAGCAGGAAGCTCAAGGGGAATGGTTAGTGCCTGCTTGCTGATGGCAAGAGCAGAAAAAAAAAAATAATGTCATATTAATTCCATGGGACACTTCACCAGTGTTACCCTGAGTCAACAGTTTGGTTTCCTTTTAAATGGTTGATTAAAATAATATCAATATGCTTCAAGAGGAGAAGCAAAGTATTTCATATTGTCTCTGTCAACTACAGTTAACACTTCACATTTTGCTGCCCAGTCCAACGCCTTTGTGCTCAGAAAGATTTGGCACTGTGGTTTGTTTGAATATGGCAAGAGAGCAACCTTTGCCTCGGTTATTCGCTAACTACATCTGTCTGGCAGGATGCTCTGTTCCTCTCCCACGGCTGCAAAGCCACCTCCCTTACAGAGCCCGCTGCAGCCATGGATGGGCAGAGCCCAAAGGGGTTTAGGCATTTCACCCGATGTGAAATTTCCCCTTACTCTGTCAGGAAGGGCTGAGGAAATCCCAGCTGAGAAAGTCAAAGGGTTTAGATCATTCACATGGGAAAATTTGAAAGCACTCTCGGATTCAAAGCCAGGGGTTAAACTAAGCTTTTCCTTCTGAAGAGACTCATTTATTTGAAGTCAAGCAGGCAATTCTGTCTCCCCCCCCTTCCAAACCAAACAAAGCAAATGTAATGTTTTCAACTTAAAGCATTTTAAATTAAAACAAAAGAGAAAAAATCAATTCTTTTCATAATCCTGTTCCTGTTTTTATTTTCTAAGCATAAAAGAGCTGAGCTGAGATGAGGTAACATGAATGTCAACCCCACTTGACTGCAGTAAGTGGAATGGTTCCAGTTCACACAAAAGCTGTATATGCCTGTAAAATCAGGGAAAAAAATGTATTTAAGCCTTCAGAAGTAATTACATCATGTGTTTATGGTTATACAATGAGTGGTTAGATCTGACTGCTTAGAAGGCTGGGGGGCAGAAAATAAAGCGTTGTCTTACACTGTGTATTGTGGATATATTTTCTGAGATTAAATGAATGCAGAAAACATTTCCTTCAGCAGGCACTGTCACAAACTATTTGTGGGGCAGGGACAGAACTACTTAATTTCTCTGTGTAAAAAGGACAAAAAGTGCTGGCCTACAACTGCCTGATATGAAGAAAGACTAGAGAAAACGGGGACTGAAAGTATCTCTATGTTCCTGACTGCAGCAGCCCTCTTCTATCTGTTGCCTTCATCTGCTGCCTGAGAGGATGGTAGGGAACAAAACGAATCTCATTTTCCTCTTGGCTTAGATCCCTTTTTTTAAAAAGGCCCCAATTTGTTGCATTATGGTACATTCAACTTGTATAGGTCCTCTGTCCCACTTTCTGCCCGGCATGTCCTTGTCTTTCCCTGCCTCGCAGGCTGTTCTTTGTGGGATAGCTGTGTACAGCCCCTTAATAAAGTCAGATTAGTAAACCAAACCCACTAATCATCATATCCAAAACAAATAGGGTCCAAAGTTGCAAAGTAAGAAGGATTTTGCCTGCACTCCTGCATCTCTTCAGAAGAGAAGCCAAACTTTTAAGACAGTTGGCAGACGGTATTAAAAGGAGTTTTTCTTACCGAGCAAGAGCAACAACCGGGTGTTGAAGTGATTACCTTCAAAACAGCTCAAAGACAGACATGCTTACTGGGCTTTTTTTCACCTGGGTTATCCATTACTTTTTTTTCAGACAAAAATTACTTGATTCAGGTTCAACAAACAGTGAAAGCGGCTTTTATTTGACATTGTATACGATTGTCTGTTACTCAGAAGTGTAGCTCTTTTTTATGGCACAAATGAATAATTGTGACTTCTGAGGAAATTCTGGAAGGAGCATGCAAGGAGGAAATCGGTTATTTAGCCCTTTCTGGACCAAAGGCCCTTCAGTTCTTAATAATTGCTGCTGTTCCTGCTTTAGCAGCCTGTGTGCATTCATATGGCCCTGAATCAAAAAGGGCCTTTACACTTGGGGAGAGTAACTTGTCCTTCTTCCTGTGGCACTGGAATAGATGGTGAGGAATGATGTAATGAGGAAAGGCTTCAGAAGAGCCGACACACTAGAGAGTTGAGCCCAGACCTGTATCCTGGATCTCAGCCACCTTTTGTTTATGGCACAACCGTGATTAGAGTCCATGCTTTCAGCTCTACCCCAGTGCCTGTGACTGAGTACAGCAAACCTTCTCTCTTTTCTCTCCCACCCATCCACTCCTCAGTGTGGGGAAAGAAGAAAATTGGTATTTCTAGTCTGAAGCCTCATTGGAGTCACGGACAGGGAGAAGCAGCGTAAGATGTGTCTTCTGCAGGCAGTTCATCCAGTGGCCCATGGTGAGCAGCAGCTCCATGGCTCAATAATCTGCCTTTATAAAATGGCTGAGAAGCAAAAGAGGCCTGAGGGAAATGGGGGAGAGCAGGACGGCAAAAAGAGGGATTCAGAAAGAGGAGTAGGCAATGGTGAAGGAGTAAGTAGGATAAAATAGAAAACAGTATCATTAAAGTAGCGGTTTGGTGTAATATGCTGTGTCCTGGCTCTCACAAGGCATATCTCACGCATGTTAGACACTCTGCATTTCTGTGTCTGGTTTTATGTTGGTCATAAAAGAGCTGTTCCTACAGGGGCTGTTGGTGACCTGCATGCTTAGAGGTGAAGACCACAACTGCACCCTGAGAAGGAAACCTGGAAGAAAGCAGAAGTGACACATACTGACAAACTGAGCCAGAACCCAAGAAGAAGGAAGAAAGCAGCAAGTTTCACCTTCTTTCACCAAAAATACACAAGCTGAATGTGCGTTGACTTTATACCTACTCATTTATGATATGAATCCTGGTTTTCTGAAGGTTTAGCATCCACTCAGAAAATCAGAAAAGCTGTTTATTGCCCTACAGTGTGTCAAAAATCAGGAATCACCTTCCGAGATTACTCAAAGTTTTCACAATAACAAAATACCAGACAGACTGTCCCAATGGGCAATAGGCACAAACAGGACGTTCCCTCTGAACATCAGAAACCACTTTTTTTACTGTGAGGGTGACTGAGTGCTGGAACAGGTTACCCGGTGAAGTTGTAGAGTCTCCATCCTTGGAGATATTTGAAACATGTCTGGACACAGTCCAGGGCAATCGGCTCTAGATGGCCCTGCTTGAACAGAGATGTTGGACAAGATGACCTCGAAAGGTCCCTTCCAACCTCAACCATCCTGTGATTCTGTGAATGCCACGAGGTATGTTCATGCTATGAAACCTGGTAGACCTTGGCCAGAAGGAGCAGAGGCCGTAAATGGTGTGGGGCTATGTCACCTGGGACCATCTCCAGAGAGATTGTAGCACATGTTTCAGAGCCCTCGTCCTGCTGTGGAAGCAATAGTACAACAAGGCGTTGAAGGCATCTGGACTCCCTTTTCTCCTGCCTCTCTGGGACTGGTTTTCCCTTCCTCAGGAAAGCCACTTGCATTTGCTTTTAAAGTCTGTACTTGAGGAAAAATTCATCTGTTTATTATAACAAAGTGGACTTGAAAATAGATGGTGTGCATGTATGCTTAGGTCAGAAGTGCACTTGCCTCAGCTGATAATTATTCTGCATTTTTAGCATCAGGGTGGGCAAATCTTTCTATTTTCTCCATTGGACAAAAAAAAAAAAAAATATTTCCTTCCTGTTACACACCCAGAACTCACAATGATTGTTATTCTGACGGCACTACTTCGTTAACGCATGCGCGAAAGTTGCTTTAAGGCAGACGGATAAATACAGCCTGGCTTTATTTTAAGCTTTTCACTTTTCTACTAATGCAAAATTTCAGCTCGGTTGGAGTGATTGCTAAACTTTGCAGTCCATAATTCTTCAGGTCAAATGCTACAATTCTAATATAGATCTAATGCGTTCAGCCCAACATTCAGAAATACACACTTAGGTATAATCAGAATTACGCTATCGTTTGTCTTGATTTTACTATTAAAAAATCCTCAAATTTTCAGTTTGGGTGAGCATAATTTACAAGAAAATCCCTCATTTACTTATATAAAACAAGCTTAAGTAAATATCTTTAAACTACTTTCATGTTTTCTTTATTTTATTAAGATAAAGTAGTGATAAAAATGAATTAAGGATTAAATATTTCCTCACAAAAGCTTTTTTTCCAGACAGTAGAAGCTTCCAGAGATTTAAGATGAAGGGATTCTACCTTATTAGGCAGCTAAGTCTTGCCAATCTGTTTACACGGAGAACAAATGAAATACAGGAATTAAGACGGTTTAAGAATTCAAGTGAAACAGATCTGTAAGATGTTACAGAGGGGTTTTGTTGAAATTTCTGTTTATTAAGATGTGACAAATCCTGTTGTCTGGCAAAGTGACCTCAAATCCCAAGCTCTCCAATCTGGTGGTAGGGATTTCTCCCACTTAACGAGCTGTGGCAAGTGTGATCTTGACCGGACTGAAGCCCTCCACAACAGCCGTGGGACAGCACCGAATGACCATGCGGCTTGTGCCAGCAATTTTGGTCAGCACATGCAGACCGGGTGGCTGTGAGGAGTCTGGAGCTCTGTATTGTCCTGCCTACAGGTTTAGATATTGGGAGAGAATTAGATCATTTCCCCCTTCCCCTCTGTATATTAGTCTTTCCTCCATTTCTCACCAGCTCTCTTTATGTGTTGTATTTAATAACACCCCTGGATGGTTTTTTAAAACATGCTGTTTTAATGTTTCTTTAACAAAACACAAATTCCCATCAGGCATAATTTTATGGTCTTATTACTCATACAAATTTTGAATTCCCCTCATTATTCCTATTGACCTTGGCTTAACTTAAATCCTGTGGTTGTGCATTAGTGCTTCTGCATAATATAAAATCATTTCCCTTTGGTAAGATTTACACTACACTGTTTTAAATATGATTGAATATCTCCTTGTTCTTGCAAGAAAGCAAATAAGGTGTCCTTTACCTGACTGTCCATTCTTATTTGTTTCCAAATTAAACAGTCCTCTGATTATTTGCTCTTACGCTGTAGTGCTTTGCATAGCCCATGAAGATCATTTACCGATTAGAGCAGTGGAGTCAGGCAAGAGAAGAGGAAAATGGACTGGAGAGAGCTGGAGTATGGAGGAGAAAGTCTACGACTGTTCATTGAAACTCTTTTTCCCCGTATGTTCTTTTGATATAAAATTTGTTTTCAGGTGTCAGTGCATGCCTGTCCCACAACCTGAGCAGCAGGTAGCCTCTGGTGATGGGGGCAGAGGAGCAGAGCAAAGAAAATTGGGTCAGAATTTAGAAAGCTGGGAAACAAAAAGGGAGAGGAGAAAGATCTGCTGCTTGCCTGGTGCAGAAGGATCTAAGGATCTGATTACCAAACAGTAGCAAAGGGACCCCCAACAAATAAAGGTGGGAACAGACCAACACTGTGAGTGGTTTTGTTCATCAGGTGGGAGCATGAATTTCAGATAGAAGCATGACTTGTCACCTTTTCTTGCTGGTTGACCACAATGCTTTTGGCTCTGCATGTTATGAATGCTGCGTCTGCATTTCGCTTTCATTTTTTGGGGGACAGTAGGGTTTTTTTCCCTCTCATTTTCTTGAGGTGCTGGGCACTACTGCACAGTCTACTTAAGCAAGCTGCACTTAAATGGCATGTCTGCAAGTACAGGACTGGCATGGAATTTTCCATTTTGTTAGAAAGTGTGTATTTGTCAAAACCAGCCCATTTCAGTGGGAGCACACATGCCAGCTTCCTCAGGAAGAATTTTGCAGCTTCTACCTGGAATTTCCAGTGAAAACAGCCTGCTCAGTCTCTATGACAGCCTGTTTGTCAAGGCACATACCTGGGGTGTGAGAGATCCAGTCAAGTTCTTGGCTCCAAGAAAGATAGCACTGGTGGTATAAAGCAAAATAGCTCCAAAAGGAGAGATGAGAGCCCTAAGTGAAGAAAGACAATAATGTGGCATGAAGGTACTTACAGTGGGGAAGAACAAACTTTAAGTCCACGGTCTGAATACAAAATACAGACTTCACTGAAATCTGCTACATCTCATGTGCATTCGCTAGTCTCCAAGGTGTTGAATTATGGTGGTCCATTTCAGTAAAGAATGTTAAAAAAACTTCAGCACCCTCTACGATTCTGGCTTAACTGACCTCCATGGGCATGACTAGCATGCAAAATAATGTCTCAGCTGTGCAAAGTGATGGTATAAATACATCTCTACACTATCAGTATAACCTTCCCCAATATTCTTTGATGGTGTCCACCATGCACCACCATTTTGGGATTTAGTGTTTTTTCTAGATGTTAGATTCATAGAATAGAACTCAAGTGAGCAACAAAACAGACTACAATTCAAATTACTCCTGCCTGAGAAGGCAAGACTTCAGAAGCAGCATACGCTGAGAACCAAGAGCTAGATGTATTTGTGCTAACAAAGCTTTTATGTCAGCCTTGATATTACCAACATCGTCTTTTTAGTTAGGATTCCCTTAGTGTGTTTCACAAAGAACTGATTTAAATTTAATTGAACTTAATGGCATGGCTGCCAATTAGTAGTACTGTTCATTTAGTTTCCATTGAGATGCCCTCAAGAAATGTAGCATGGCTTAATTTATTGTGCCCCTCTCAGTCTGAGTTGGTTGTGTCTGCATGTTTCTCAGCTCCTTCCAAAAGGTAAGCTCTTCCAACAACCAAACCATCCAGAGGCCATGATGCTACCTTTCACGCTTGTACTGTTGTCAAAGAGCCACATGGCTGCACAGAGACAGAAATAGCTTGTTGCAGAGCCATTTATTGCAACAAAACAGCAAAACAGAAGTCTATTAAATTTTCTTCACATGCAAATGGTAACCCATCTACTCACCATCGCAAAATTTTCCTTTAACATGAAGGGCTATGCAATCTGTTGAGTCCACTATATTGTCCACTACATTGTCCACTACATTATATCCTTAAAATATCCATACCTGAATGCTCAGAGAAGCAAGTGGGTACTGCAACCAACCATTAAGCTGTAGGTAGACATCAAGCGTTGTTTCCTGAGAAGATTCAAAACAATGTCTTGGAGTCTTTTGCAATTTCCTGCTTTCAATCATTTGTCTCATCCTCCCTTTGCCACTTCTGTTTATCTCATCCACTTTGTCTGACTCTGAAAGAAGAGAATTGCTACAGCAAGAAGGAAACTAATAAAACCGTTTTCTGAGCTTCTGACAGCGCTGTTACTTCTGTGGACCTGGAAAAATCAAGCTATCCACATATTTCTTCTTTGTCCTCTTGACAGTCAAAAATGGTGGACACGGTCTCTGCAGACTATGCCAATTACTACTGCATGAAGGTCTGATGACAAAGTCATGGTATGAGCCATCCTGCAAAACAAATCTCCTTTCTACCAGGAAGAAACTATTTATTTCTTCCATCTGATTCTCTCTCTTGATCTCATATCATGCCCAAATCTTCTCTTTGAAGAGATACAGAAGGTGCATCTTTCTGGGAACACTTGGACCACACTGGAATCAAGAGGTGCTCCTGGCACCACATGACGATTTCTCCCACTCTGTGGTTTCCATCCACGATGAGACAGATCTGAACAGCAATTTAAACCTTATTTCAGAACTACAATGGAGAGTAATGCTGGTTTTCTTAGTGGCACATCATACTCACCTATGACTGAGTATCATATTGCAAGAAGACTGAATGATATTCCTTGAAGCTGCATCCCCAAAACATGACTAAATACCCTCTTTCACTGTATGTCCTGAAATACAAATGAGCTTAGTTATGTTTTCACTGTAAGTCACCAGTAGTGCTACTGAATTCATTGGGGTAAGATCCTAAAGGAGGAGGAGGTGCTGTGTTAAAAATTTTTGTGACTTGTCTCATCCTTTTTGCAGAAAGCCCTCCTTTGTAAATGAAAACCCCTGTAATAGCATAGTCTTCTACTCATATAATTTCCTTTTCTTGCATTGCAGTATGCCTAGACTTAACAATGGTGGAATAGGATACGGCAAGCTTTTAACCTTACTGAATGTAACGCGAGACTGACACTGAAGCACTGAGTTACTCGGCTTGTCCATTAACTGAGGACTATCCAAAGACATATGTATGTGTTGTACAGTAACTATGAATGCAACTGATGGAGTGAAATACCCCAGAAAGGGAAGTTATTTTCATGGTTTTCCATGTTCCAGGTGGTAGCGTAGCATGGCTCCCAGCTTGACACTTTGTCTGTCTACCAGAGAGGCTGAAGGGACTCAATGTTTCTCATGACCTTTATGTGTTCAGTCCTTTGGCAATAACCATGGACAGGTGCAAATACCAAAGGGTTTTGGTTAAAATTAACAAACACACTAAGACCCCACCCAGACACCTGGGAAAATTAGATATTTTACCCAGACACCATAACAGGCTATACTTCCCCTCTCACAAGCTCTAAGCCTGCCTATAAACAAAAGGAATGCTATTGAGGAGAAAAAGGAACCCAGAATTAATTTGGGAGAATAGAGTGGTGATAAAGAAATTTTCTACCAATGTTTTTTACATTCCCATCCTCCAGCATCTTTGGCAGTTGGCTTTTTCTCCCCCTCCCCGCACCATATTGTGTGAATCCCCATAATACAAATGCCCTCTCACAGATACTGTTTCTCACCTTTCCACACCCCATTCAGTTTCTTATCAGATCCCATAGTTTTTATCTTCTATGGAAATGGTGTCTAATCTATGACCAGTCCTTCGCACCCCGCCTTGTCAAGCAATTGCTGCCCAACTGTGCCTGGGGCTGCCTGGGGCTACCTTGGTTGGTCCTGAAGAATCTCATAATCCAGGTGGTAATTCAGTCTAAGAAGCTAGATTGAAGGTGACACCAGCTCCTGCCTCTATCTGCAGTGCCTGAACCTGACCTAGCCAGATTAAAGCTATAGAGATGTGAAGTAAAGGAAGTTCAGAATTTCTGCCCTGTTTCCCACCATGATGTCATACTTGAATCACATGATTCCTAACAGCTGGGAAAAATGCAAGAACCCACATCCCCACTAACACTCGTGCAGGTGACACCACCTTGTAGAGACACCACGCACAGGGAAGAAGAACCATTTTGTAGAGTCCCTGCATCAAAACTGTAATTATTCAAGTCTAACAAAGTGAAACAGTTAAAATACTTGCACGGACAGAAGGGGAGATCACCTGTCAAATGGAGGAGGATTCATTGTCCAGGGTACCATGAGAGAATGGCAGAGTTCCTTTTTCTGTGAGTTCAACAAAGGTCACTAAAGATGCTTGTTGTTTTGCTAGATAGCATACATTTCCAGGCGGCAGTGGAAGCAGACATGTCTTCACATCAGACCCAAGAAGCCTGGCCATTCTTTGGAGGCATTTTTCTCTGCCAGTGCCTGCCGCATTTCCCCTTCACTCCCATGTCCCTTTGATGTTTGAATGTGTGTTCTTCGTTGTTCTGGACATTTTCATCACTTCTGCTTTTCCTCTGGTCTTTTGATGCTGAGTTTGTGTCAAAGTCCGTACCTTGCCCTCCTGCTGTTGCCACTGCTGGTGGCCGAGGCACAGCCCCCAGGCTCCACTCAGGCAGGTGTTGACGTGTGTCCCGTCCCCATACAGGCGCGGTCCCTGGCAGTGGCGGCCTCCAAGCCGTGCCCCAGCCTCAGCTGGGCTGGGGCCAGCTGGCCCTGGCTAACCCCATGCTGGGGATATCATGAGTAGTGGGAACAACCACATACTGATGCCCAAGCCCTACAAATTTCCCCACACAGCCTGAGGGTGCCCTGGCCAGCCAAGAGAAGGCCCTTGGCCTTCCCCTTCACATCGCTGTTCGCCCCGTCCCACCCACACACCGTTGCTTTTCCCTCCTTGGCCTGTATCTCAGGTACTTACTTGCAGAGTCCGTCTCCAAGCCCAGATGAAGCCCACACACCTCACCCCTGTCACCTCTTTCATTTTTCCCTCCCGACATACTAGTTGTCAATCAAATCCCCAGGCCCAACAATCTGAATAAACTAGTCTGAGTTTATGGCAATAGTGGTAAATCAGATAAACTAACCAAAATTTCCCCACAAAAATCTGTCTTTCGACAACACTTCTTATCTCCCAACTACCTCCTCTCTACCACTGCCCCTCACCGTATACCTGAGAGAGGGCTGCACTCTGCATTGCCACTGGAGACCATGCCCACCCGTGCAGCCTCCCCTGGGATCAATATGAGGATGGGTAGTCAAGCACCACCCAAGCAAATAGCCTTTTCAACATTCGTTTCTCAGTTCAGCCAAAATAGCCCTGAGGTGCTCAGTGAGCACTGTGCTTGGTGGAGCCGCCACAGCATGGGCCTGCTCTTTGGCCTTGCTTGTGTCTGCTCTCCCCAGCGTGCAGCCGGTCTGCATTTCACCGTGCCCATCTTAGGGATGTGCCTGGGGGTGTGAACATGTGAACAGGGTGAACGCAGGCACAGCGCGAACAGACGTTTGGGCTGGGCAGCCAAAATCACCCCTTTCTGCGGAGCGGTGGTTGTGGAGGCACTGGTCACCGTGGGGGGTGACATCTCTCTACAAACTCTGTAGGCCAAAATTCAAATCTTCCCCCTACCTACAGCTGTGAAACCTCTCTCTTGTTTCTTATTTTCTACAAGGGACTAAACAATTGCTATTTGGGCCAAAATTTAATCCCAGTGTTGCAACAATGGCCCATAAAGACCTGAAGTTTTTTTGGATTTGTTTTTTGCTATAGCAAGAGAGATGGACAGAGAATAGTGATTTTTTCCTTGAGGATATCAAAGGAAAAATAAAATTTTATTAAAGATACCATAGAGAATGATTGCTTCTTTCACATTTTATCGCTCCACTCCACAACAACAAAATATGTGAAACTAGCCCGACTACATATCTAGTTATACAAAGGCAATCAAAAGCACATTACAAATAATATATGATTCAACACAGTGCAGTATCATTCATAACACAATTCTAATAATCCCTGAAAAAATGGAATTCCACAGCCTATGAGATTTTCCTGACCTGTGTGTAACAACGATTGGATTAGTTTTCATCCAGCATTGTTTCTATGAGGCTGAAACAAAACAATATTAAGTTAGTTCTTGGAGGAAGCAGGACTTAGAAGAGTATGTGTCTCTACACTTACTGTTGTAAACTGAGTAAAATAAACTAAGGAAAGATAAATTTAGAACCAAAGGAAAATTAACAGAGTAAGGAGGCCTGACTGTAAATCAGCAAGTTAGTAGCTTTTGTAAATTCAATTGTGTGTTGTAGCTCAACAAAATTAAAATCTGAAAGTGGTGGAAAGTGTTCATTTTTGCCATCTGGCAAGTCTGGGGTCCAAAGACAATCCTAGACCTTATTAAAGTCAATGGTCTGGTTGGATCATCTTCCAGGTACAACAGAAGAGCTTGGGTAAAAAAACAGCAGAAATGAATCAAAACAGTTACAGATCCATAAATAAATATTAATCCATGAGTTATTGTAGAAATTCTTTAGAAATTAGAATCTCTGAAATGCTTCCTGTTTTCTTTGAACCAAGCAGTAAATTGAGACAACTCTTTACTTGACAAGTCTATGCTGCTCATTTCCTGTGCTGGCAAAAAAATAATGAATAGGCACAATTTCATGGCTACAGGCCCATGAATGCATTTGAGCAACATCATATACGACCTGTTGGTTACAAAGGCCTGTAGAGAACTGGCTTTAAAAATTAGGAAATGCATGGTGAAGAATAGTGGTTCAATAAGATGGGCAGACAGCACGAGCATATGTTTGAGCAGATTTGTGTTTAAGGCCCAGTTGTATGCACCATTAGCCCAGTTGAATGCACCATTAGCCAGTTTGCTGATGATACCGAACTGGGAGGTGCTGTTGACTCTCTTGAGGGACAAGATGCCTTGCAGAGCGATCTAGATAGATTGGAGCATTGAGCTATGATTAATGGGATGAAATTTAGCAAGTCCAAATGCCAGACTCAGCACCTAGCGTGGAGTAATGCTGAGCACAAGTATAAATTGGGAGAGGAGTGCCTGGAGAAAAGCCCTGCAGAAAGGTGTCTGGGGGTGCTGGTTGACAGCCGGCTCAATACGAGTCAGCAGTGTGCCCTGGCAGCCAAGAGGGCAAACCCCATCCTGGGGTGCATCAAACACAGCGTAACCAGCCGGTCAAAAGAAGGGATTATCTTGCTATATTCAGCGTTGGTGCAGCCCCACTTTGGATTGTGTGCAGTTCTGGGCTCCACAATTTAAGAAAGATGTGAAGGTCTTTGAATGCGTCCAGAAGAGAGCAACCAAGCTGGTGAAAGGGCTGGAAGGCATGTTCTGTGAAGAGCAGCTAAGGACTTTGGGCTTGTCTAGTTTGGAGAAAAGGAGGCTGAGGAGCAACCTCATTGCTCTCTGCAGCTTCCTGAGGAGGGGAAGTGGAGAGGGAGGTGCTGATGTCTTCTCAGTGGTACCCAGTGACAGGACGCATGGAAATGGTTCAAAGCTGCCCCAGGGGAGATTTAGGCTGGACATTAGGAGGCATTTCTCAGCCGGTGGTCAAACACTGGAACAGGCTTCCTAGAAAGGTGGTCGATGCCCCAAGCCTGTCAGTGTTTAAGAGGCATTTGGACAATGCCCTTAATAACGTGCTTTAACTTTGTCAGCCCTGAATTGGTCAGGCAGTTGGACTAGATGATCATTGTAGGTGTCTTCCAAGTGAAATAGTCTATTCTATTCTATTCTATTCTATTCTATTCTATTCTATTCTATTCTGTCTAGTGAAAACAATGGGATGGATGATCAGGGAACCTGCCATGTGCTCTACCAGCAGTGTGCAGATCCCCAGGTGGGACATTTTCTAGATGCAGTGATTAAGTATTTAAACACAAAGGCACTGTGAATTTTTTTCACTGTCTCATTGCCAGCCCAGCTTCTTTCACCCAGCCCTTCTATGGTGGTACAACAACTTGGAGGGATGAGTGTTGGTGCAAACTGTGAGATAATCTGTCATGGGCAATCAGCTGAAATCCATGTCCTTAATGTAAAGGGAAAAAGCTGAAAGACACACACTCTCAAACTGGAGAGACGGAGGGAAAATAAGAGCAGAAGGCAGGAGCTCCAGGGAAAGTTGAAATGTAGCCGACCTTTGTTGAAAGATGGATCAGTGATCCCTATAACTGCTAAAAACATCCCAACGTGTTACTTCAGGCTACAGCTGGATCCAGCAGAGTCGGCAGCGTCTGCATGAGTGACGCAGCTGGACAGAGGCCCATGTGCAGGGCCGTGTAGGTGCCAAGCTGGGACGAGCTGGTAGGGGTAGGTGGGGGTGACATTTGTGGCTGGCTGGCCCGAGGGCCCCATGTCATTCCTTGTGCCAAGGTCTACACCAATCATGCTGCAAGACTACCCGGCGAATTATGTTTTGAAGCAAGAATAGAGCCTGCTTAATCCTGGTTAACGCAAAGCCTCTGTTAAAAATGATGTGCACATTTTTAAGAGTGCACATTTTTAAGAGTTTGTTTCAAGCTGACTAACCCATGAAAAGGGGACATTCTTTATTACCATTTTTCTCGAAGCAAATTAATTTCCATTCCCCCTGAAGTGAACCTTAGGGAGTGAGGAAGAATCACAAGAGCTAATGGGGAAGGCGTCGCCTATGTAACACCACCAAAAATATTCAGTTACTCTTTCCCCACAAAGCCACTGGGTAATTTAAAATAATAAAACATCAGAAAACAGGGCAGCTTTCTTCTCTATAATTTAGAAGCATAAAAGTGAACTGATGCTGTAATTACAGAATGAAAAACCAAAAGCCCCAATTTTAAAAATTGTTTCAGCGGACTTTTTTTTTTAATTGCTATTAGCTCCTCCAAAGCGGTGACAAAACCTCCAGTCAAGGGCTTTGTCCAAATTTGAATAGACCGAGGAAAAGCAATGTACCCCAAAAGGTGCTGGAGGGAACCCTGGCAGACCAGAAGTGGTTAGTGTGCCACAAGGCAGATACCCAGGCTGAGAGTAGGATTTGATGCAGGCAGAGGTAAGCGAACAAGAGGAGATTCAGCATGTCTATGGTATTTTCCATCAGAGCAGATCAGTATCCTCACTTCACAGATCAGCCACTTGAGGCACAGAAATAATAAGATTGATAAAAAAGGCTGCTGAAGAGACAAAAATAAAGCTAAGTTAACATGCCTTTTGCATTTTTCTTAAAACCACTAATCCCTTGCATTCTGATGTAGTTAGCGTATATACAGTGTAGTCAGTTATGTATGTATAGTGTAGTTAGTTATAGGTATGCATGTATAGTATAGTTAGTTATTCTCCAAAATAAGCCAATTTAAGCTCAAATGCTGTAGGACCATAGCAGCCATGTGAGAGATCATGTGCCATCTCTTCAAACAGATGGAAGAAAACCCAGAGGGGAAGACGCTTATTCTGTGAACCTTTTCAGGGAAGTGAAGACAATATATCTTCAAGAATAGCATGGCTTTTCCAATGAAGTTCCTTATTCCGAGGTAAGAGGAAGCCACTTCCAGCACCTCTGTGTCCTTTCTTGGCAAGTCAGGCTGATGGTGTTGGTTATTGTCCGTTCCACTTGGAAGGTGAAAAGAGATGGTCTTCTCCCTCACCTCCGGAACGTGCTGTCTCCCGCATATGCCAGAACACATTTGCAGGCAAGGCTTCTGACTTTCTCATTTCCTTTCCTGTTTTGTTGTGCAGGGATTTTAAGCTCTTGGCTTCCAAGCTCTCTTTTTATAGGCCTTTTGCCTTTGTTTATTGTCATTTAGTTTTTAGTTGTTTTTGTTAAGACGCCCAGTATCCTTCAGGCATGGATGCCCATAAATTAAAATGCATTATTATTATAATAAAGTTGCGTCACTCCTGAAAGCCAGACTGGCCAACATAGACCTCTAAATAGAGGGCTAAGTGAGAAGCTGGATGGTACTGACCTCTACAACAAGCAACACAGCTGAAAGTATCTAATCTGGGAGGTGGAAAATATGGAAAGGAGATGTACAAAGGGGTGTTCATAAAAGCTTCTGGTGGCCTGAAAAGTTCATCTTTGAAAAGTGGGATGACCATGAAAATCCTTAGAACTTTCATAGGGAACTGAGATGAATTATATGCTTATAAGACTGTGGTTGTTCTAAACTATTGGGATTAAATGCTAAAACAGGCAGCATGCTTTGACTTCCATCTCAAATGAGCCAACCAACTTGAGAGAGCAGTGACTGTGTACTACCACAATTACAGGGAGAGTCTGCTTATTGCAGCAGCCACCTATGAAATGAGGAGTTCAATGATCAAATAAAACAGGCTGCTCCTTTTTCAAGCTTTTCTTTGAATATTCAAATGAAAAGTTTTCACTTCAGGGTTTTGACTACAGAAAAAAATACCCCAGGTGTTATTGCTTGTAATTTCTCTGCTGTAATCAACCCACAGACAAACTTTCAAAGACTCAGCAATTCTCCTTGTAAGTGTGAAAACACTAGCTAGGATCCATCCTGCACAACCAGGAAACCTTGAAATTGTGCTACAATTTTAGCACCTAAAAAAGCTATTCCTTAAGTGCCTAAGTTGTCCATGAAGTAAACGAGATGCCTCAGAAAGCTTTCAGAAGAAAATTATTCTGTCTAATGTAGACGCATAATGTTAAGCAAGAAAGATCTCCATCCAACGGGCCTTCAAAAACTTCCTCTCTCCATTTACTGTACAGGGAATGTTGTCACCTAAAAGGTATTAGTTGCCAAAATTTAGCCACAAGTTAGTTGCCTAAGTTAGGTGAGCTGGATCCAACTCATGGACATTTCTCTTTCTATGTATACTCTTACTCTCAAGTGCCCCCGATATGAAGACCATGAAGGTGTTTTTATATATAAAGGTGCACCACGCTCCTGTGAAGAAAGCAAATGTTCTATTTCCCCATAAGAAAACTGACCCACAGAAAAGGGACAAAATTACTTCAGTTAGGTATGCAATGCATACTTATGAACTCAAATTGTACCTTGTCCTTCATTTCCAGGACTGCAAAGAAATAAAATCCACACCCATGGTCAAATGCCATCTGCAAAAGGCTGAAAACACAACTGTTAAAATACATCCTCCAAGCTCACATCAAACTCTAGTTTAGTGAAAAAATGCCTCCTAGAGCCTAAGTTCTACTGCCCACAATCTCTCATGTTAATGTGTCTTTTTAACTTATAGTTTATTAGTCTTACTCATGTTCCTCTACTTTATGTAAAAATCCATGAACTACCAGTAATTTCTGTGTTCTGATTGCCGTTATGTCTGAATATTTCCTTACCATTTCTTGGCTGGTTTCATTTCTTAGCCTTTTCCAACTGAAAAATTATGGGTCCTGTTTTTTGTTTTGTTTTGTTTGTAAAATATCTGATGATCCAACAAAGAGAAAACCTTGCAAGAAAAATCTTCCCTTGTAAGAAGTTCTAAAAGTCATGTCTGATTTGTCATAGGTTTTCCCCTGAATATAAATAACATCTGTTTTAGCCAGTAGGAATCAATACAGCAGATATTAGAGGGCTGATCTAAAACTATAAGATAATGACATTTGAACTCCTGCTCTACTTACTTTAATGGAAAGTCCTACTTTCAGTTTTGCTAACCAGTAAATAGGCAGAACTAGATACTTCTTTAAAAGCCACTGTTACAAAATTTCTACATGAGGAAGTCCTTTTTCTGTTTTTATTTGTGAAAAAGTACACTGTCCTTTACGAATACACAGATGCCTTGCATCACCATATTATGAGAGAAGATGACAATAAACCTCCCTTTTTGCTCAGATGGGGAAAGATGGAGCACCAGCAATCCCTCACTTCAGATTTTAAGTATAAAATGAACTGTGTGGTATAGTTAAAACAGATATTAAAACTGACTGAAAACCAGCAGTAGCTTCTTCAAGAGAAATAAGAATCATGGCTGATTTTACTGTTGCTTATTCTGTTACGTGCATCTCTCAGGCATTTGCCTGTAGATTTCTGTCAGAACCTGGCCATAGGTCAAACTCAAAGGGTCTGCCCTTCCAGTTACTATTAACTTTGATGCAAGTCTGGTCAGCTTGCTGTCTCCCTCCATCCCTCATTGCAAAGGGATCTGAAATGTGCAGTAGATTTTGCACTTGAATTAACTCCTCCCCTCTGGACCCCTGCTTCTGAGCGGGTCCTGCTGAAGTGTAGCTAGAAGTTGGAAGAATTGGAGGTCTGTGGTCCTGGCTCTGATCTAGTTAAACTCACATAAAGTTTATCAGGCTTAAACTTTTTATAAATCTTTTGGGGGTAAGATAATTTGGGCCACGTTAACTGAATCATCTGCCATGATATTTTCCCCTTCTACTGAAGTACAATTCAGTTATTCATGTGTGTTAATTAATAATCCTTCAAGAGCCAAAGCATTAGTACATCATTTATTCCTTGCTGCCAGGAAAATTATACAAGGGACTTTGTATTCATTGCTCTGTTGCCAGAAGAACTGTACTCAAGAAACGGAAAATCAGGGAAAGACAGACTGCCCATTCTGTAAAAGCACTGAAGGCATACATCAGACTTCGCTTATCATCTGCTTGAACAAAAACACACAGCCTTGATTGTCAAATGGGAGACTTCAACAAACAGATCTCATATAAACTGCCAACTCATTTGGAAAAAAAGAAGTCCTTCCCAGGGCACTTTTCTTTCTTATCTGATATCAGACCTTTATAACTGCTCTGTTCCTTTAACCACAAGACTTGTTAATGAGGACTACTCAGCAATGGCTAAATCACAGCTTTGAGATAATGTCCCCAGCTGTGATTTAATGAGGGAAAATACATCCCTCCTGTAAAGATAAACAATGTGAAACTTTCCCAGCAGGATCTGTTCCAGTCTGGTGGAGAGGACATAGTTCAGTGCCGATGACACCGCTCTTCTGCCGCAACCACCTCTTGGATGGAGGAGCTGAGCTGAGCACACAGCATCCAGGGTGGTCAGAAAGCTTGCCTTCATGCACAGACCATATAGCTAACGTTTAGGTTGGTTCGTTTAATTGTTCTCATCTAATCATTCCTGAATAATGATTGGCTGTATACTTACATTACTCTAAATGGCCTGTTGTAGGCACACCTCTTCTCCCTACTTGTCACTGCAAAATTAATCAAATGGAAAACTTGCCTAAACATCTACTAAAACTTTCATTCTTATTCAGCAAAGCTATCTATTTATCAAAGTAATCTATTTTCTCATACAGAATGATCTTATCCATCCACATGAGGAGCCCTAAGAGATAGTGAAACATAATGAATGTAGAGGTTTATGAATTCGTTATATAAAATTCTTGCCTGTCAATGGAGAAGAATAGCTCATCCCCATTCCAAGACATGTTTTTTCTGTCTCCCTTGTCTTCAGATAAGGCACAAAGATAGCATTTGGTTTGAGATGGTTTTACATCTATGTCCAAGCGACAACTTGAATATATAAATATATGGGTTGTTCCTCAAGAAAACAGTTTTTCCTACAAGATTGTGTAGTATTTGGAAAGCACCCAAGTAAGATCTTCATAAAACTGTCTGGTTTTCTGGTGGTTTTGTCCTCAAACAAAACAGATGTGCTCAGGTTTTGCTGCCCTCTGCCAGTGCAGGCACAAGTACTGTGGTAAAGAAAAAAAAATCTGGTAACCAAGCCTTTGATATAGAAAAACCACATGGAGTTGAGTCATAAACTGTGGACACGAGACAACTAATTATGGGTTATGTTAGGCATGGGGAACAGGTTAACTGCTACATAATTACAATTGAGATTGCTGTGGACACAGTCAAGGAAACCCAGTTAATAGAAAGAAGTAAATGAAAATGTATTGGTATCTACGAAGGAAAACAAGTCCTGTCTGTTTTCTTTAGCTTCTTCAGTGATTTCAGATGTTCTTGGTGCTTTACCACTGCTTAAGCATTATACTTATGAAGCCTAAACAGGGGTTTATATTTCACATTCTGCTATTTATCATGAGAACAGCAGGGAAGGAGTTAGTAAAGGTTTCTGTAATGAGTGCCCTGCACAGGCTGCATTGCCAGTTGAGTGAAACTCCAGATACAAGTGACACAATACAAACTGGAAATCTGTGGAATGGAAACTCCTGTGAAATAGATCATCGAGCGGTGGAAAGGAGATGGGTGGTCATACCAAAAGGGTTGGTAGTCAAAGGGCTATGGGGAAGGGAGAGGTGCTGGAAGCGGGACTCGTTGGAGGATCCTGTGGGCAGCAGAGCCCTGCAGCTGCCCTGGGCACCCCGCCGTCAGGGGCAGCCCTGCCAGGGCTGGGGCAGAGCTGTCTGCTCTGGGGCCACCTCCTGTAGAGGAAAACCTTCTTCTGGCAACAACAAAGGAGCAAGAAAAGTGAGGTGAGCATCCAGACAGGCTGCATCCCCAAGGCTTCCCTGAAGACCTGACTCAGACCAGTTTGCAGGCTCCCCCATTTCCTCCTAGCTTGGTGGAAACTTTTATCCTGGTTCCTTGAACTCACCCTCCAAAAGTACACACCATTTCTGAGTACGCTCCTATATATAGCTTCCTTCTGCAACGCCACCTCACTGTCACAGGCTGTTTCCCGTTGACACCAGCTAAATGTGGTATTGAAGTTTGAGGTTGAGGTGATGGGTCTCTACCTGAGTGAGCAGGCAGGCAGCCAAATGGACATCCAGTTTGCTTGACCTTACGGTGGCTTCACAACTTGCACAGTGAAGTTGCAGGCAAACACTGTGGCTCTTTGGGTTTCTCTGTTTGCCACGATGATTCCGCTTTTGGTGCCATTGCGGGGATGCCATGGGTAAGGCCGGGCGGTGCTGTGCAATCCGGCAGCTGCCGGCACAGGGTATTCCTCTGCCCCATCAGGCATTTCCTTCCAGCCCAGCGGCTGGGGATGTACTCTTGTGCAAGAGATGCAGGTGTGCTCTTGGTCTTTCAGGTACACAGGCACTCATCTTCATTTTTGATCTGCAGCTGTAAAAGCAGATCAGAAGGTCTCCTCTTCAGATCAAGGAGGATGTCACAATGTCCTCGAGCTTTTTGGTAAAAATTTCTGGCAGTTTCTGGGTCCTGTATGTACCAGAGAAGGTGTTTCTGTTTAAAGCACGTTGACATCAACATATTTAGACAAGTTAATCATGTGGGAAATGTCCAATGTGTATAAATCCATCTAGCATCTCACAAGTCTCCATGGTTTTTATTACTGAAAACAACTTAGTCATCAGCAGACTTTAATTAGCTGGCTGCCTGCTTCCTGCCGCAGATCGTCAGTGTCTGAGGTACCCCTGGTCCCAGAAACAATCCCTGGCTTTACACCACAATTCATTTCTTTTCTGTGCTAAGGAACACACTTCCCCCTGCGTAACCATTTCTAAGCCTTTGCCAAGACTTTGCTTCTTGTCCTATGCTTACGTATACTCCAACCATTTGCACTGTGGATATTTAGAGTGTTTATTAAAAAATTATGAAAGGCTTTTTTGAACACTAATGTAAATTGTGTTTTCCAGATCACCTTTTCTGCAACTCACATTCAGGCCGTACTATTCCACTCACTGACAAATTACTGCTTCCTGCTCACCAAACCTATGATTTAAAAAGACAGAGGCACTTGTGATTCCCCTCCACACAAAGAAACGTCCTGTCTCAAGACCTCAACCGTGAGTTATGAGCATGTAGAATTTTTGCAGCCACTGCATATTAGAAATAACAACTAATTACAAAACTGCAAAGTGAAACATAATTAGTAAGGAACAGTATTTAAACGCCACCATAGTTTATTTTGACAGACGAGCCTGTCTTGAAAATGAAGGATTTCCCACAGAAGAAATAAAGATTTTCAAGTTGCTTTTTCATCTGAAGGCAATTTCTATACTTTTCTTTTTATCACCTCCTTTGAAGAGAATCATGACTCAGAGAGGCACGGGGTTAAGGGTGGAACGAACATTAAAGGCTCCTGTCACCGCAGCAAGACTCTGAAAAAGATTTTCAGAAACTCCAAACCTACGATATTTTTTTTGCTGTTTCTCCTGGCAGTGGTGTGATAGAATTTAAAGCAAATTTGGGCCCTGATGGATGACAATTGTTGCTTCAAGGGACAAAATAGAAGAGGTGATTTCAGAAAGCCTTTATATATCATCAAGCAAGGACCATATACATCAAGGTTCAGGGATCCATTTCCAAGTAATCTGACCAGAAAAAAACAGGAAAAAAAGGGAAAAAAAGAAAGCAAGAAAGCCAGCACTGTGAGGCACATGGGAGACATTAGATTATCCAGGCTACTTAATGTACAGGAAGGGGAAAACAACAATGTAGCTTTGGTGATTGCTATAGTAATTTCTATAGCTAAAGTACCTGGTTTTGTGTGTATCCGTCTGATGTTGGCTGGGTAAGTTATTCAAGTTTTTGTGACAGGCAGGTGGTCAAGCCCAGGTGTGTGCTCTGCCCCTAGCTTCACTGCTTTTCTCCTGGAAAAAGATCTTGAAATGACACTCAACCATAAACATATCCTTTTGATTTCATCCATTTAGGGACCTGAGGTAGTTTATATGCCATTCCATGTCTTGGTTGAACTAGCACATGTTAACACACCGAAGTCAACTGGCTTAGACATCCATCCTTAAACATCCACCAAAACTGAACTGAGTATGAGTCACTCCTAGATTTATGCCATGGACCAGCTCTCCCCTGACAGTTCACAGAAGTTAAACTGGAAGTTTCATATCCACTTCAGAAATCCTCTCACATTTGCTGCTCAAGTTTAGTGTCAGTATCTCCGGCACTGTCTAATCTACAAGCATTGTCCTTTTTTGGCCTTTTTTTAAAAAAAAAAAAACTTTCAAGTTTCTTTCCTTTTACAGTCTTATTTTGCTTGCAGGCACCCATTTCCTTCATGTCCAATTTAGGTATGGGCCACTTTCCCAGAACTAAAATGAAGGCATGAGTAAGGAAAATGGTATGTAGAGTATGAGTACTGGTGAGGAGTAGATGCCCTCCATTACTACCAGTGAAGCCTTATTATCAACACGACAAGCCAGTTCAGACCTGCCATTAAGGCAGCTTTGTTTTCGCATAGGAGGAAATAATACATTTTAAATTGAGTTTCAAGTTTATAGGCCCACACCAGGGAGTAAAAAATTACCTCTTTATTTATTTGGGCCGGACACATGGAAGGACGATTCATCTGTGTAGCACAGATCTCTCACAGAACATTGTTTAACCACAAGGCCTCCTCCAAAATGTCTGGAAATCAGCAGAGGTTTTGGCCTCAATGAAAGTGTGCCCATGCGACTGGCAATGCCACAGCTATAGTTCTAGCCTTTTACTTGCATGGAGCAACATCACATTATATTCATCTCTGTGGCCTAGATAAGCAAGTTTATCACCTGGACCCCAAAGCCACAAGTGGCACAGAAGCAGCCACCTATATTTCATACCCCTGGATAGAGAATAGATAACTTGGCACATATTAAAAGTACTGCCGGTTCTGCATCCCGCTAGCCTCTTCCTGTGGTGTTTTTTTTTCTCTGTGGAATATTTTTACTTTTCTTCCCATTAGCCATATCATCAGGTCCCACATATGCCTGGTGGCCATTTCTATAAAGTAAAATAGTGGCAGATGTTGAAATTATATCAGTGAAGCTAAACTCTGCAATTTCTGAGGAAGCTGAAAATTGGCTGCATACAAGTGCTTAGGGGTTGAACTGCTTTTTCTTCCCATCTTGCAGCAATATGTATCGTGTTGAAATTTGAAAACAAGGAGTGAGCATGCATAAAAAAAATGGTCCTAATTCTTTTTCCAAGCATATTTTCTTATTTACTAAAACAAATGGATAAAACTATCATCAGGAAAACATTGTTACATGACCATCGCCCGAAGTGTATTCTTACCACTGGATCATAATTCCCTTTCTTTCCATTCCTTAAAAGTTCATTCAGTTCTAACTTCTACAGTAATGTTTATCTAGAGTACCTAATTATATAGTGCAACCTGCATCTGGAGTGCTGGTTCAAGGTTATTATAGTTCTCCACAGACATAACAAAAATATTATTTTAAACTTATCCATTGAGGAAAAATGGCTGCATTTTACAACTGATAGAAGCATATGGATGTAAAATGAAATTATCAGAACTTTAAAAATGTAGGAGTGTTGTCTATTCAGATGAATTTCCTCCATGACACTTGCTGTCACAGAAGTATCTCCTTTTTGTTTCTGCTGCAGACATAAAATCTGACAAAATTTAGATGTATAAAATGACAGATTGTAGTGATAAGCAAATAAGAAAGGTGAATTCTATGAATGCCTGTCAGTATGTGTTCCTTGCTGGGAAGATTTGATAAGATTAATGAAATATGAATAATGGAGTAGGAAAAATAATTTAATAGTTTTTCAGTACTCAATATCTGAAAAAGAAGCTTCTACTTAATCTATATCATAGTGATTATATGCAGAGCACCATTACTTTTACTACAAAGAAGAAAACTTTTTCTTTGGCAGCAGTAAAAGGAAAGTGGGTAGATAAAACAAACTCTTTAATTCATATGTCCTTACTCATAGGTTTCCCGTCAAGCATGGTTTCTTCTTTATTTAGAATCAATACTAAGTAAGGAAAGGATAAATATATAAATCGCAAAACTCCTTCTGTGGGTGTATTGGTAGCCAAAGTAAATTGTCTGAGGTTTGGAGAGACCATGTGCTTGTTCTGTATTTGCTCTAAAATTCAGAAGTGATGAAGAAATATTTTGTTTCAATCCCTAGAATGACGGCTGTGAGCCCTGCCGGGAGCACTGGCCATGTTTACAACACACAGCATTCCTCATAGATCCCTCGCTGCTCACTTCCATAGTATTCCCAGTCTCTGTGGAGAGGGTGAGGTCTCACACACAGCCAAAAGTGGGAAGTCAGGAGCTTTTGGCTGGGGCCCAGTTATTGCTTCTGCCACGCCAAGCAAGTGCAAGGCAAGAACACTATAGGACCCTCTCCTAAGGGATTTATACTGTGGAAGCTTGATCCTGCTAACAACTCAGGCAGCCATTCAAGTGGAAAGATAAAAGTAGTCCCTTTAAAGTCAGCAATGACTTTAAGATAAAGAATGTGATTAATTATTTTACTGACAGTGGAATAAATTGATTGTGCTTATACCACCCCCCAAAAAAAAGATTTCACTGTTACCAGGCAAGTCAATTCCACTTTCTCTGTGTCAGTGCCCTTATGTGAAATGGCTGCAGTAAAATGCCCAGGTGATGATGTGATAGCATTATGGAAGTTCACATTTTTGGCACGTCCTAAGAACTTCAGAAAAAAAGGTGAGTCAGAAGTGCAGAAACTCTGATTTTTTTATAATGCTTCTGGTTAGTTGCTCAGGTAAGGCAGTCCTCAGATAACGAAGTCAACTGGGAGAAATCACAAGTCTATTAAAGGTATGATTTAATATTTCTTGAAAGCTCCTGGGGCTTTGAATATATGCCAATATTTTTTATTCTTCTTAATGATCAGAAAGAGCCTTCACTTTTATCTGGGTAAAATATTAAAATAAGTTTGGGAACATGGGAATTGCTCCTTCTAGGTATCCGAAGAATAGTAAGTTTAAAAAATAGGAAAGTATGAAATACATGTGTATGGCATAGATACTTCTATGCAGCAGGCTTCACTAAAGCTGTGAGGTTCTTAAATCCATGACCACTTAAACCCTACCTTTAAAATCAGGCATGTTTACTCAACACCGTCTGGGCAGATAAGCCTGGTCAAGTCACCATAGAAAACTCCTTTGCCCTTCATAAAAGGTTTCATCCCGCAGGAGGTCAAACATCACCTCAAAACATCTGAGTGCAGTCACCTAGCAGGGTCTGACTGTTGCTCAGTAAAAATTGCCAGAAATGGATCAATATCCTGAAGAATTACAGCTTGCCTTATGTTACTGTACAGTTTGATCAAACCCTCTTTCTTCCTCCCTTCTTCCATTCTTCCCTCTTTCCTTCCTTCCTTCCATTCTTCCCTCTTTCCTTCCTTCCTTCCTTCCTTCCTTCCTTCCTTCCTTCCTTCCTTCCTTCCTTCCTTCCTTCCTTCCTTC
>JAVKLA010000027.1:39215994-39266532 GCA_034782735.1 Sagittarius serpentarius | reverse complement strand
GCGCCGCCGCCCGCCGCCGCCGCCCGCCGCCGCCCCGCCACGAGGACCCGCCATCGCCCGCCATCGTCGCCCGCCGTCGCCCCCACACCTCCCGCGGCGTGGGTGGGCGGAGGATCCGCTCCCGCCCACCGGCAAGGCTGGCTGCCCGCGACCGGGCGTGGGCTGCGGGGAACGGGGCGGCAGGCCTCTCCCTGCGCGGAAAGCGTGGGGACGGCACGTTATCCGGAGGGGCAGCGGCGGCGGAGGTCACACCCTGAGCGTGGTGCTGGCACAGCCATCAGCGGCATCCCAGCTGCGGTCCCTGCGAGGTGCTGAGGTGAGGGGGTGCTGAGACAAGGGGGCCAGGAGCCTTCCTTGCCGTGAGTCCGCTGCCGTGGGAGCCACCCTGCTCCCTCTGCCAGTCCCCTCACGCCGAGCTCAGTGCCATCTTCGCACCCGCTGGCGTGCCCACAGTTTATGCTGCTCAGCTCTTCTTAGCTCTTGCGGGTGGCTTCAAGCTCATTTCAGAGCTTTGCCTGCAAACCTGCAGCGTCTTAAGCACCAGTAATTTAGCATTGAGCAAGACATCCGTAGTGGACGCTGCAGAAAGCGTCCCTTGCTTTCTGTTGGTTTTATCATCTTTGGCAGGAAGAAGAGTTCTTCCAAAAGCCTAAGACTCCTCTCCAGAAGCAGCGAGGGGGCTCATCTTCCCTAAACAGTCATTCAGCAATCTCCGGACCTTGGCTGAGAGCATGCGGTCTCCCAGCAGCCCCACAAAGCTGTCTCTGAAGGGCATAACTATTCCCTCCTACAATTCCTGCAATCAGCATCTGGGACCCGAGTGGCTGGCCGAGGTGAGAGTGGATCATTGGAGGGGATGGAGCAGCACGAGATAATATCTCAGCTGTTTGTTCGCATTGGAAAACTGCTGGAGAAATAATACCACCGTTCCAGTGCCAGTGGCCTGGTGTGACTTGCTTTGCTGGAAATGCTTTTCTTTGGCTCACACTTTCAGCTTCTCTCCACCACACAGTCATGAAGTTTCAGGGGAAAAAGATTCAGATAATTTTCTGATGGATTTCACCATTATCTTCATACTGAGCTCACTGAGAAAAAGAAGCCCTTCAAGAAGGATCAAGAGGTGAAGAATCCATAACATCCCTTGACAATTTGTTCCAAGGACTAACTGCCCTCTCAGTTAAGTTTTTATTACTGATTTCTAATTTTTATTCGTCTGGCTTTATCTACAGCTCTGTCTCTTTTTTTTTTGTCTTTTTTACTAGTTGGTAGAAACTCAATCACATATTTCCTCACTTTTTTTTTTTATTAGCTAAACTGGCCATGCCTATTACAGTTGTCACTGTAAGTAATATCTCTAGGGCTTTGACAATTTTTATTCTTTCCAATATCTTCTCCGATTTTTCAACATCCACTCTGAAATGTGAAGAGTTGATTTGTACAAGTATATTCCAGTTTCAGTCCAATCAGGAAGACTATGAACAGAGGAAAATCCTAAGACCATGACTCCCATGTTGACATATCTAGACTTATCCATGACCATATTGGCCCTTTTCTTGAGGATTCACACTGAAAGCTTACACTTCTCTCTTTTTCTGCTTTCCAGCACTCTTGCTGTTTTTTCTGCAACCATCGCCTAAGTTTCTTCTTCTTGACATACTACTTTCACTTGATTTTAATAAAGTCAATTGATTTGAAAAGACGCAGCTTAAGAAATGATCTTTTTTGCCCTACAAACATTACTTTTTACCGCAAGAAAGACCCTGTTTGATAGTAATTCCCAGTGACAGCTACATTATGAGATTTGTGGTGGTAATATGTGAAGCCAATACGTGTACATTTCAGGTAGACGTGAGCATCTTTTCTCTCCTCATTGTCAGAGGCTCAGGGCTGAGACACAGCCGCAGTCTAACAATTTACAGCATGATGAGTTTTGATGACTAGCTTTGTGCATGCCCTTAGCCCATAGCAAACATGAGATAAAGCATTTCAACTTAAACCTCAGCAGAAAATGTGCACATCACTTTGCGTGTGTACTTTTAAACCACTGGGAATTCATTCAATAATTCCTTAACCCGTGAGTAGTCACTTACTTGTCTGAGTCCTGAGTTAAGGATGTGGTCTCAGAAGCTCTTCCCTTAGCACATCTCCAGGACTCTATTTTCTCTGGAACCACTAATGTGAAATAACCAAATAATGCAAGAGCTATTAATAATAGAGAGAAAATATATTCAAAAAGAGGTAAAAAAGAAGATTTGAATAACATCCACATTTCAAGAGAGGTGAATTACTTACATCTGTCTCTTTGGCCATTATTTTTGGTGAGGTCTGCCAGTAACTCCTGTTATCTAGGCAGAGACAATCTCTGTTGTGGCCAGACATCTTCCTTTTCAAATCTATGCTATCCACAGAGGCTGCTTCTGCTTTTCAAACCAGTTTTCTCCAGTTATTTACACACTGAGTATTTGTGACAAAGTTTAACTATTTCCAAGAGGGGTATATAAAACTGCCTTATGCCAGCAGAGGTGATTCACTTTATTGGAATAATGGTGCATGCTCCTGGGAACTGCACTCTTTTAACTAGGTTGATTTCAGATTAAATTAATTAAAGCTGCACAAAAAATATATGTAGATGAGTGCTAAAATATCCCACTGGGATTTTAAAGACTCTTAACAATGATTAACTCCTATCTTAAAACCACTTAACTACTCACTTCTGAGAACTTACCCTACAGATCCTTCTCCATACAGAAGACAAGTACCCAAACCTCCACTTCCAATCCCCTCTTCTTATTAATGTTCCCTCCAAGCACCTTTTGGAAAATATATGAATGGTGGTTTCAGATCATCTGTAATGATCTTGCTCTTCATCAGAGTGCTTGTATTCATCTTCCACCATACTTTGAGATAAAAGTGTGTTGCAAATCACTTGTAAATAAAATAAGGCAGCAGAGGTGAAACTGAGAGTGTGGGGCAAAGGATACACTCTGGTGCTCACCTTGGTAGGACATGGCTTCCCAGTAATAGAAATTAAAGCTGGCATGTAAAAGCTTCTTTTCTTTTTCTTTTTTTTTAGAAATAATTAAGTATTTAGCCATTATTGGTACAGTTAACACAATAATGGACTAGGGTTGGCAGCGTATGAACAGTGTTAACTAACTTCTCGTTCCCAGTTTGCCCCTTTCCAACTTCAGTAATGCAGTTAAAAAGATTGTTTCCTGTCTACACTCTGAGTCCTATCAGTCATGTCCCTACCTTCAGTGGATCTGCACCCCTAGGAATATGAAAGTGGGAAACTTTCCAAATAGATGTAAACAGATTGAAGCCAAAAGATTATTCTTCTCTTTCAAAATGTGTCATTCTGAAATCTTATACAGGAGGCATTATCCAAATGATAAGCAGGGTGAATTAACCTAGTCTTTCTCCTTGGAGAGAACTAGATCAATTATTTCGTGTTATGAATAGAATTGCTTGTTACATTAGTCCAGCTGCTTGGCAGTTTTGTCAGCTTTGCTACAGTCATTCCAAGGCTATGGGCAGAGGTGAGGGTAGGGGCAGCAATACGTTGCTTGCTCCTGTCGGGTGCGCCCTGACTTCATTGCTAGGTACAAGAAGATTCTCTACAGCTACCTGTAAGATCAATTTTTTTCAGGCGATAACACCACTCTGCTTAGGAAAGTAACAAAACTGCCACTGACCTCCAGGAAACTGAGTCTTATTGTTTCTCAGCACTGCTGCCATCAACTCGCTCAAATTTCTTCATTACTGAGGACCCTTTAATATTGTCCTGTGGGGACAAGGATATTTCTGCTTTACATCCTGGTTGCACTTTTCCTCAAGTAATCATTTCTCTGTCTCTTCCCTTTCTTCCCTTTTGTGTGTGTGCTGGGGTAGTCTACCAAGTTTATTGCGAATGGCTATGAATAACAGTGTTTGAACCTTTCTGATTGTCTTAATCCTGATTCCCAGAAGTCCCTGTATGCACAGAGCACATACATTGAGGCAGAGAGTTTAATCTAAATTGGATGTATTGTATCTTTCAATAAAGCTGACCACAAGCTGTTGTGGACCATGCCTGGAGCTGCCAGAAGTGGGGTAGCTTTGGGTGGTAACTCCTACCAGCGTGAGGGGGTGATCCGGGAGGTAGGAGCCATCCTGATGCGGAATGCTCTGCATTTTTAACTGCTGGGAAGCATTAAGCAACCTGAGAGCTTGTCCATAATTAAAAGGTTTACTAAGATAGCTCTGTGATAGAACGACTGCAACGCTGAGATACAGCAACACTTTTTTGGGGGGCTATCTTTTGTATTAACTCCCAGAGGAAAATCAGTTGTGCTAATTAGGACTTGTGGGTCTAGATGTCAATATGTAACTGCAGAGTACAGAGGAAAAAGCTCTTCAGGAATAATGTCTTCGCTGTACAGAAGAACACACGGCAAAACATTTATGCAAAAGGTTAGTCTGAAGCCAGTGGAAGGGCAGGAACCAACCATTTTAGAAATACCTTTGTTAACGTTCGGCTGTTGTAGAATGAATTTTGGACACTGTCTTCTCTTGAACAAACACTCATTATTTGTTCTTCATTTCAAAATACCCTGCAGTAAAGTAAGTCTGTGTTGTTCATATCAATAGAGAAGAGAAAACAGAAGAGAGAGGTAAAAGACATCTTAACTAATTCAAATCTTAAAGGTTAGATATTCAAGAACACAGATATTTGCCTTTTTTTCTCCCTGAACTCTTTACCTTTCCATGCAATTGAGATATAAAATAAATTACTTAAGAATAGTAAGATAAAAATAACTTCCGGTAAACTCCATTTTCCTGAAGTGGTTGGTTAGAAAAATACTGATGTTTAAGCAACTGTAGAAAGAAAATCAATAATGAATGCAGCAGTTTGGAGGAAATTCTTTAAAAATAGAATTCCTTTTAATGTCCATAGTGAAGGGAAAAAGTCAGTGGTATTATTACCTATCCAAAATAGCCAACCTATAGCTAATTTCTATTGTTTGATTAAACATGGTCTTGAACAAGTTATTTGTCCTTTATTTGATATGACATAGCTTTCAATCAGTATGTATAGAGAGTGACACATCAGCCAGGCGGTTAAAACCAGCAGGAACTAAGGCCCAGGAAACATGGTGAACTACAATGTGCACAGACCCCCCCAAAGCTGTGCAGCACTATATTCACATAGAGACTTGAAAAATAACTGTGACCTGCAGATTATTTGCAACATTTTACTGTAAAGACTCATGCAACTAGATCTAATGTTCCTTTAGGGTTATGAAATTTAGGATATAGATTTCTTGAAACACATCTCACAGCCATGAATCTGCTCCTCATGCACACCCTTCGCTGCTCACTGAATCCACGCTCTCACCTGCGTTGGCCTCAGCCATTAATTTTCTCCAGTCAGGCATGTAAAACCTGCTGACCCCAGTTTGGATATGCTTTAATTCAAGATGGATTTACCACAGTGAAGAACCTAGTAATAGCGTAATATAGACCTTCTCAGCTCACTGGGAGAATCCTAGTGTGTCTCAACAGATAACACACCTGGATACTCAAGGAATGCAAAGCCAGCCAGGTTATAGTAATATATGTTGTACTTTGTTGTCTGTCCTAATCTAGGTTAACCTAGGTATTCAAAACTAGGTATCTGTCATACAAGCAGGAGCTGAGTTAGGACTGACTCTTATCTTGCACCTGAAAATTGTATGCATTTTCAAACACTGTAGGAAAACAACTGTGTTAGAAGATTTGATCCTCTAGGAAAATACTGAGTTGATATCTGTATTTATTTGTAGCTGTGACCTAACAAATCTATAACCTGGCAGATGATACAAGTTTGTTATAACAACTTGGGCCCTAGCAGGGTGGGAACTTCCAGTTGGAATGATCTAGTAACAAATATTTTCTTGGCAAAATGGAAGCATTTTCTGGTTAAAGTATCAACTTCCTTAAAAAATAGAATTGTTTTTCTGCCGAGCAAAAATGAAAATTAAATATTGGGTTTCAGGTTGGCTTGGACAAAATTATTTTGTTAACCAGCAGTGTGTTCCAGCATCCATGCCCAGGACCCACAGCAGCTGATGTGCAGGCAGCAGCTCCGGCTGCGGATGCCAGCACTCTGTCCCAGGGCAGGAGGGAGGTGTTTAATTCCACGGAGGAAGCGCAGCGTCGGACATGGTGTTCTTGCTGTTGTTCCTGTTGGCTAGCTTGTGGTCTCTCCACCTCCTTCCTCCTCTGTCCAGTGCTGTCAATCCTATTCTGGGCTGCTGGGCTCTTCCCAGCCCAAATATCCAGTGCGCAAGCAACTCCCTTGGGTTTCTGAATTCCTCCCTCCGAATGGGGCTTTCCTTGCCAGTCTGCATCCAAATCTCCCAGTCTTTCCACCCTGTTTACTCACCCCAGGTTTTAACATATCATTTCTGCTCTTGCTCAATTTCCGTCTTGTACTTCTGCTCTTTCCTTGGCTGGTACTCTATTCAGTGCCTTCTGGGCATAGTTATTTCCTCATTTGTATTGACTGTCCTGCAGCCAGCGTTGTACCATCGGAAAGCTTTATCCCCTGTAGGCACATGCCTTCTTCCAGGTCATCAGCACGCAATGGAGACAGTCTAGCTAGCAATACTAATCCCTGGGCAACTGTGGCTGGAATTCAGCCTGTCAGAACTTACAGGGCGGAAGACTCTTGAGGAGAGAGCTAACAACAGCAGAAAGGGAAAGACTGGAGAACTAAGACATCTCTTGAAAATACAGGGGAAAAAAAGATGGAAAAACAAGAGTGAGAGAATAAATGGTTTCAAACTGGCTTTCATACCATGGCATGAAAATCTAAAATAAAAAAAATAATAGAGGTTTAACCTTCCAACTTTCAAAATGGCATGACAGTTCCTACTGTGGTGACTCTTGGTCTTTTGGTTGTACACCTCTTTAATCAGCTTGAGACTCCCCAGTTCAGGAAGACATTAGAGGATTCTGAAGATCTTTCTGGGCTCACACAAAGTCACTGTTGCCAAAATAATATCTCATATCCACAACTACTGTCAGCACATGGACTTTCAGCCAGCAGCAAATGTGTAAAATTTATGCTAGTTTAACCCTCTGCACTGAGGCTAACCTAATTCCAATTGCTTTGCATTTGTGATGGGTTAAAATGCACAGGCAGCTGCTGTGATGAGGATGACATGGAGTGCATTACCCCATGGTATGCCATTTCCTTGGATGCACTTGCTGTCTTTCAGAGGGTCTACAGGCACCTAGTCCAGGCTTTCTAGACGCAATGGGAATTTTTTACTTGATGTGAATGGTCCTCAGGATCAGTCTTGTAATGACAAAAGAGGCCACTCTTTGGCTAATTATCCCCTTGCCAAAATATTTATTATCTTCCTGCTCCAAATACGAAATCATTGAGATGGAAGACTGCTTCAGATGCTAACGTGATTGATACCACTAAACGACTTTGGCACACTTATGCTCTGCAAACACTGTACTGCTGATACTGGTCAAGAACAGACTTATCACAAAATAAATAAATGATATTTGCACGTGTTAAGATCCAGTTCCAGTCTAAGTAGAGCAAGTAATTACAGAGGCAAACAATTTCTCCTTCAGATGGTTTTTAGGAGCATGAGGGATAAGTCAACTCTGGCAGGAATCCAGTGGCCCTCAGTAGAAGAGGAATATTATCCCTCCTGCCTCTGGGCTGGTGGTGGAATTTTAACAAGGGGTTCCTAAGAGACCCCTCAAAGCACATCACTGCATGTAATTCATTAGCTTAGCTGCACCTGAGGTCTTGGATTTTCTCGACAGGGTATACTTCCGCAAAGTGACTATCAAAAATAGAGACCATGCTCAAGCAAAAATCGCCAGAGGAAGTCCAGATGGCTATTCTAAAAATGCAGTCTAAAAAGGTCTCTGGCCTTGATGGTTTGTAGACTGATTTTAGTAAGAATTACCAGAGCATTTTCTCTTCCAAATTGGGAGAGGATTTTTCAGTACTGATATAACAATCTGTCACTCAATTAAAATTTGTTTATGCCACAAACCACGTGGAACTCAGATGGTGAAAGATATAAAGTGCCACTGACAACCCAATTTGTCCAATTTTCTTCTTTGGTTTTGGTTTAACCTCTTATCTTTGCTCTGAATAAGTGTTACGATAGTTGTGGGAAGGTTAGAGGAAGGCTAATGGTAACTAGATTTGAGGAAGTCAGAGTCTGAGCAATTAACACTTCAGTCAAGGCTGGCTGAAGATACAATACCAAAAATCTTAGCAGATGCAAAGTGATGCTACATGGGGAAGTGGTACGTTGTCTCTGCTGCAATGCTACAGTGTCTGAACACTTTCTAATGAACACAGAGGTGAAATTTGGAGGATAACAAGTAACAAGTGTTGACATGAATTTTGAGAAATGGTTGCTCAAGAGATTATTTTCTAATATTCATGCACACTCAGGCCAGCAAGGAACACTCTTAACTGAAAGAAAAAGTAAAAATTAATGTCTTGCCTTTCACAATGTATAATTAAGCTGTGAAACTCCTTTTTACAAAATATTGAGGTCAAGAGTTTAGCAGCATTAAAAGAAAGATTACATATCACAAGGATACTACTAAATCAAATGGGGTGGAAAAAAATTGCAGGTAATAGACAACCTCCCTGCTGCAGGCATAGACAATTCCGAATAGGTAATACCATAGATAATTCCTAATTCTTCACCGTGAGGGCAGTAAGGCACTGGAACAGGTTGCCCAGAGAGGTTGCCCCATCCCTGGAAGTGTTCAAGGCCAGGCTGGATGGGGCTTTGAGCAACCTGGTCTAGTGGAAGGTGTCCCTGCCCATGGCAGGGCAGTTGGAACTAGATGATCTTTGAAGGTCCCTTCCAACCCAAACCATCCTATGATTCTATGAGTCTAATGAATAATAAGTCGAATTTTCCCCTTGGCAGGTTATGCTGTAAATGTTCACCATCGGGTTCCCTGACGCTCCCTCCCTCTGCCAGGAACAAACTCCCCAAGACAATGACGAAGCCAGCAATCCACCAGCGCATGCTGGATTCCCAGCATACTTCTTGAAAGGATATCACTCAAAGAAATGCCCATCAAAATTACGGTAACTTTAAGTGGAAAAGACTGTCTCAAGCATGACCTGGAAATTACCTCCAATTCTTGTATGGCCCATTTTGTCTGAAAGATTGCCATTTTATTCTGAAAAGGGCCAAACTAGGTGAGTAACTGCTGGTAGGGGATGGGACAAAGAGTGTGTGGGATCTTGCCTGTATAAGGGGGCTAGCACAGATAGAGAGACAGAGTATTCAGGTCTCTGAAGTGTTAATTGACACACACAGAGACAAATTGTTCTTTAGCTTCTTCCACTGTCGCCCACAAGAAATTTGAGGTCGTCAGAAAAGAGAATATTCTGCTCCAGATTGTCATAAAACATGAATTCTTTCTATGGGAATAAAAATTAAAGCAATTATCTGTGGAATTTTACATACAGAAAGAGCTGTGTGGAGGTGGACTCCAACAAAGAGTAGCACAGGGAGGAGATGAAAACTGTCTAAATAAATAAAGTCATGTTTTTGTTAAAAGAATCTTCTTCTGAAAACCAAAATAATTGTCCAAAACATAGTATCCTCAGGCATAAAAAAGAAACCAATTTTAAAATGGATAATTCCAGTGAAATATTTCCATTAAGTCTGTGTACAGTTATGCTCCCAGGTAGAGGGGCTAGTAATAAAGATTACAAACAGGACGACATGCTGAACGGGAGGCATCGAGTCAGTCTGTGAGACCTGTTCTCATTTGTAACTGCTGATCCATTGACTTCACACATGGATACAACTCCTCCCCAATGCCCAGGATCCTATTGCGCTTCTAATTAACTTGGACTCTGATTTCATATTTCCCCTATGATAACAGCATTATAATAAATCCCAGGGATTACGTTTTTAGCACAAGGCTCACTATGGAGCTGCCTGGGAGATGAAATTGCGACAAGTAGTGCAGGAAGCTTCAGTGAAAGATGAGGCGCTCTGCGTGAGAATTAAAGCAAACCCAGCAGTTACTGCTCCAAGGAGGAAATTCAATGGGCCACAAAACACTATATTTAAGGGTGTTAAATTGATTGCTAAGTGGGTTAAGAGAGAAATTCTCCTCTCCCGTTCAGCATGGCAGAGGTGGAAGACTGAAGCAGTTGCCTAACAAAGACTGCTTTTCTCTGTAGCCTCCAGCACTGCCTGTGAGAAAGGCAGGGGTAGGCTTGCTGCAGTGTCCAGTGCCATTTGTGAAGCCCAGAGAAAACCCAGCAGCCTCCTCAGGGTGCACAGGTTTTGGGTCATGTCCACCAGCCCCATGCAGATGTCTCAGATGCTCCGCTGAACACCCCTGGACCCTGATGTTCAGGCACCCAGACTGAGCCCCAGAGCTCCATTGACCAAAATGGGGGCTCAGACACCTAAATTTAGATGCAGATGTCATTGTCTAGAGCTGAACCTGGACCCTGTAATGTGTTACCAGTGGCTGAGTGTTAACTGCTTTGTAATTAAAGGATATACGCTGGTAACATAGTAAGTCCTCGCAAACCAGAGTGCAGGATCTCAAATGTCCTCAAATTTTTATGAAGAGGAACAGCAAATATTTGGTTTGTAAATGAGGTTATGGAAAAAGAAATGAGAGTGTGGCTAAATATATCCTTTGAATCTTATGCTGTGAATCTCAGAAGACCTGAGTCGGCAGTCTTTTCTCAGTCAGAATTCCCACTGCTGTGCATGGGATGATGGACTGTGGCTGTAAGTACCATTGTGGGCAGAGTGGGAAGGAGGAGAGGTGAGCTCTTCCCATAGGCATGGAGCAAATCCAGTGAGCACGACACTCCATCTACGCAATGAGCTGGGCCTCTGCGCTCGCTTCGGTCAAGGGGAATCTGCTCTTGCCTTCTCCTACTGCAGAGCCGGCTCCTTTCTGCCTCCTCTTTGCCATTTACTGGAGCACAAGGAATTGGATTACGTTAACCTCTGTGCTTATGCAAGGGAGGAGGAAAGACTCTTGTTTTTCTTCTTCCCTGCTGCACAGGTCCAATGACATCCTTGCCCCGGGGTGCTGGCCTGGCTTGATTAAATCCTGAATAAGCACAGCCAGATTTGACTCAAGGCTTTTACTACTTAAAACAAATTTCTGGAAAGGGTTAATAAGCAGTTTGAAAATCCTGTATCAAAGACATATGGCTATATGCCCGGAATAATGTGGAATGTTTTATTTTCAGATGGGTTTGCTCCATTCTATTTAAATTTTGTGACCTTCAGGGAACCAACTTAGTTCTAGCTTTTAGTTTATAGATTTTGTGTTTGATATTCAAGGCTAACTTCTTGCTTGATTAGACACAGGCAAATGCTAGCAGCTGCAGTACCACAGTGGAAATGAAGTCCTGTACTGTATTTGGTCAGAAATGTCAAGAACCTAGTAGTTAACTACAAAGAACTCATTTTGTCTTCCATTAGCAGCATTAAGGTAAGTTAGATGCTCTTTCATTTTCATGTTGCAAAACATAAAAATGTCATAATGTGGGACATATGCAATGATTTGAAGATGACTGTCCTTATTTACACAGGGTGTGCTACTCTGTTGTTAATTCATTATCACTATCATCACAGAAACAGTAGATGAAAGTTCAAGCAATTTGGAAAAATACTTGCCTGCTAAAGGAGCCATACATACTGTCCTGGTAACACTGTAAACACATGCTAAAAATTCAACAGGATTAGAAAGAGTAACATTCATATTATGTGGCACACAAGGACAAAAGAAAATAAAGCAAATACACAGGACCAAGACAGGTTCAGATAAAACAGCAGTGTTGTGTTTGCCCCAATTAGTTGCATAATATGCAACTGGTACTGGCAGAAGTTGGTCTCCTGTCCAGCCAGCTGCCTGTGCCAGACTCTGCACCCTCTCATTTTCATACCCCTGAGTCTTTCCAGCCTGCAGGGACATGGTGCATATCCTTTGACCACCTAATAGCCACCGTGGATTGTGAGACACCTTTTGCAAACAGTGTGTCAGAAGCACAGAACAAGTCTGCACGTCCTAAGAAACTGAGGTGTTCTAGCTAGGACCTGCTGGACCTGAAGCTGGCTGCTCTTAGGGGCTGCCAAAGCTGAGGGCATTCTCAGATCCAGCTTAAGAAAGACTACATTCAAGACTGATTGCAGGCTGCTTCAGATCTCACTTGCCTTGGCAACAGGCTGTGTCAGGGCTCTCTCTTCTAGGAAGGGGCCATCGATGGGTCTGCTCATTGGCAGCGACGTGAAGCCAGGCCAGAAGAGGTAGGTGAAGGCGTCAGGCCAGGCGCTGAGTGTCAACCATGGGCAGGCAGGGCATCCCTATTGCCTTGGGAGGTATCACTAGCTTGTCTCGGAGAGATTTCCCAAGGCCTCGTCTCTGAACTTGGCCTTCATTGTATAATCATAGTCAGCATCTCCAGGGAAACATTACTGTTATGCAGCTGTTTCATGCTCCCAGCTCCAACATGAGCATCAGCTTCAAGTCAGACCTTTGCCTTATGATGTTTGGTTTACAGATATTACTGACTTTATCTCTGAGTGAAGAGAGATGAATTTAGTTTGCAGTCAAAGTAAACACCTTTGAAATAACCTTGGCTAGTACATGGCTGTTATGCATCAGTTTGGAATGAGCCTGACAAGAGAATACGCATTGGCTGCTTCTTTTGAGGCACAGTTCAAGTGCAGACTTGAGAGCTTGTTGACTGGGAACATTCAGATATGGATCAGGGAAAGAGTGTTTTCACATACAGCTTCCTCCTCCACCTTTTTTTTTCTTCCTTTAATATAATTTCTAGATATTTCTGCAAGGCATTGGCAATAGTAGTTGGTATGTGGCGATGAATCTCCGTTTAGAGCCTTTACAAGTCATTCTAGACACACATTCAAAAGATTTTTTGATGCTAAAGGAACACGACTATTTTTTTCACTTACTGAGTCAGGGTTCAATCAGCATTTCTTTTTAGGAGTTGCCAGTGTAAATTGTAATGAAGAAATATGAATTAATGCCCTAAATACATGCCTTTGTATTTGAAGAGATCTGATCTTTCAGCAGTGCTACTAAGGTACACAGTGCCCTGAACTTTCAGCAAGATAGTGTAAGGACTACTCTTTGTAGAGAAAGGTCTTAAAAGCTGTCATCAGAGTTACAGCAGCTCTCAGAGGTCTCCTCCGTGTGGGAATGCAAGGGATCTTCATACTTCTTTTCTTGAGGAAGGCGAGGAAGGAAAGAGTTAGATAGGACTGGCATGGCTATTTAGAAAAGAGTTGTAACTCAAAATTTTCTGCATGCATCAGGGAGCCCAAAGAACTAATGTGCTTGTGGTACCAGAGCTGAGACTGTCCTGTGCCCATTAGAGATGGTCGTCAGTGGGATTGGGTAGGCTGTAGGCTCTGAGATGTGAAGCATATGGCTCTCCTAAGACTTATTTCACCACTGTCTGTGGACACAGCCTGATGTAACTGTTCCCTTCTCTTTGTATTAGTTTGTCCACCAGCGCCTTTCCCATCTCTAAAGATACGAGTATCTCTCCACTGTGGTGACTGAGGGGTTTCTCCCCCTCCTGGGGACTGAAGATCTACCATCTCAGACCCACCTTTGCAAAGAGCAGAGGCTGCTCCAGAGCAGGTTGTTGTACAAACTTACCCTGGTTGTGTTGTACCCTGGAAAAGGTTAAGCATAGGCTATGGGACAGATGTGTTGCTTCTGGGCTACTCTAACCAGCATTAGCCTCCTCACAACCCCCAGGAAAGATGCAACCTGCTTATATCATTGTGCTGTTCTTGGTGGTGGGGTCAGTTTTTTGTGCTGTGTTGAAAGCAGCACTGTCATCCTAAGTGTGAGCTCAACCAACACCTCTTATACAATCCTTCACTTCCCAGAGAAAAGGAGTTAAAGCCTCCTTGTGCCCAGCTGCGGCTGAGCAGTTACTATATGGACACCCAAGCTCAGCTGGCAGCATTAATGGGGTCCTGACTGGGAGGGAGTGCTTGGCCAAACGCCTGTGGTGTTGGCCAGACCTCATGGCACTATGTTTGCTGTGCAAAATACATAGTCCTGCTGCAGAACTACAGTGGGAATTAGTCATCTAGAGCACCGTGAAGGTCCAGAGAAGGAAATCCATGTGGTCTGGAGGCTTTTCCCACTGGACCACATCCATCATTCCCCCTGGAGGCACCATCTCCCCGTCATGGAGGGATGGATTCACCTCTGGGCAGCTGACAGGCACAAGGAACAACCACCTTCCTCCTGCCTGCCCGTGACTCCCTTCTTAAAGCAGCATCATACATGGTAGTTTGCAAACAAATAAGCCAAATAATTCTTTCATTCTAATTTGTAACAATGGTGCTGAGTGTGACAGTATTGCAGGTAAAGCAAAACAGCACCTTCCTTTCTTAGAGCCAAGTTAAATGATGGACAGGTTTTTTGACCAGCATTAGCAGAATCCACACAAGCTCGTGCCACCATTCAAAACCGAGGTCCACCCAAAATATGAACAACGTGTGTGTTGATGGTTTTGCAGCAGAATTGTCTGAAGTAAAGTGAGGAGTAGGAAAAAAAAAAGCACAACGTGACACAGCACAGGTGAGGAAGCCCAGGCACAGAGTCAGGGCTAAATGCTTGGTTTTGTGAAAAGCTTGAAGAAGGAGCAAGGTTTGGAGCTAAAAGTGGGCAAAAAGGAGCAGGAGAAAATGCCATTTAATCCTTCTGTGAAGAGAAGCAGGGATCTAATATCAGCAGATGAATTTTCCCAATGAAAATGTTTCATGGGACCTAGCCGATGGACCAAAACTTTTTGGCGTATTGGCTTGCGGTTGGTGGCCTATCGTGTGCATTTCCTGGATGGCTCAATCTACTGGCTTTGTGCCTGGGAGTTGAACTGCATCTTGTTTAAAACATGGTGCACAGCTTTTAGATCCGAGTGATTACTGGCTGATTTGTATAAATGTTAATACGAATACAGAGGTGAGGGCTTTCCTTTTCCCCACAGAAGACTGCAAAATAAATCATAGATGCTAATGCTGATGTCTTGGAAACAAAAGCTAAAGTAAACTGTCAATGAAACTTACGTAAATGACTCTAATAATTTTGTTTTGAAGAGAACTCAAACTCTTAGCATCAGCCAGCTGGCATGTTCAAAGTCTATCTGTAAATATTAAAAGATTTTCTTTGGCAAGAATGCCAAAATATTACTGGTACCTCTGGCACGTAATTCAAATAAAAATGAAGCCAACTTTAAATGTTATCACAAACCTTAAATAGTCCTGATATCTACTAAATGGAGAGCTTCGCTATGCCAGGCTGACATAACCTCAAGTAGTGCTTGAGCAACAAGGACCGTGTTGGGCGATTGCCTGTTATGTACATGAAGTGTTTTAATAAGAGGCATGCTTTCTTACACAACTTGGTACCTTTTCTTTGATGTTGCTGACTCTGCGGTGACAACCCGGTCTCCTCTGGCTCTTTCTGCAGCAAGCCCCAGGCTGGACTGCTGCATAACCCAGTTAGGTTTTCCTCAGTCTAGTCCCTGACGTCTGAGACCTCATGAGCCTTTTGCAAATGACCAAACAGCGCATATGCTAAATAACCTGTGCCCTTTGGAGCAGGTCGACCTGCCAGCACATGTGCTGAATGCTGATGCTGTGGATGCACGGTGGCCCTTGACGGCCTGTTGTGTGAGCACTCTGTTCAGCTGCTCAATGCACGGGTAGAGGCCCGGACACTCAGGAAAGGACTACCACACAATTGGAAATCCTATAGAAAAAAAAGCAGTTGCCCAAAGTATGCTCGGAGAAGATTTGAGAAAGATGATTCTGTGAGAGGCTGGCTATGCAGTAGCCTTACCTGTTCCTGATTCCTGGAAAATGTGTCTCTCGCAGCCAACAGTAAGGGTGCTCTGCTTGTTACTTTTGCTTGTATTGATTACGCCTGGTATGTTTGCGAAGATGGCAGTTTGCCCACTAATGCGCGGGCCATTTCTGTGGTCTAAGGTTAAGAACAAGCTGCAAAACACTGTTTGGCAGCTGCTTCCCAAACCTTCCACTCAGTGGGAAGGAAAAACAGAAAAGCTGCTGGCTGCTGGCAGGCTGGGCTGTGATGCGTATGCCCTCATCAGCCCCAAACCTGCCTGAACCGCACGAGCAAGAGCCTGCGTCCATGCTAAGGCGCTGTGTGTGCCGGGGTTCCTCCTCCTTCTCCTCCTCTCAGCCCTCCCAGATTAGCCTATCCCAGATTAGCCTATCTCCTTGCCTTAAACACAAGCATGCTTGTACACAAATTACATGGCGAGTCTGAACTGAGAACCATCAAATTAGCAAAAGCGTGGAGGTGCCCACTCTGTTTGTTAGCCCGGTGACTGTGGCAATGGAGCTAACTGCATACACTCAAACACCCGGAGTCCCATGCGAGCAGCTGCACCTGTGCAGCAGCCTGGGAAACCCCAGCAGAGCTCTCGGTGGCACAGCACTTAGCCCGGGTAGACCAAGGCCTGCAGGATTTGTAATTTAATTTTTACAGCTCTGTGATATGGAATGATGAATCTAGCAAAAATTACAATTCTGTATTGTTGAAATATCAAAAAAAATAGTGCCTCTGATGCAGAAAGAATACATTGCCAGGCAGAATTATTTTTAGATAAAAAGCAATAGGAGTTGTTGTAAGATGTAGACTTTCATTTTTCCGGTCTTTTCAAGTATCAACTTGGCAAAGGGTTAGGTATACGTAATGCAATATTCCATGGTTATGCAGAAGGACAACTTGTGCATTATGGCATCATATTTTTCAGGGCTATCTAATGAAAGAGGCCAGAAGTGTGCCTAGATTTTTTTTTTTCTGCAAGTCAGTAATGTGGAAGATAATAAAATATTTATGTTGCATAACAGGAACCCTCTGGTTATGCTTTATTTTTGGAAATGTTAAAAAAAAATGCAAGGACTTCTCTGAAATGAACATTTACTAACTTAGTGGGAAATGTGATGTGGATTTAGCAGAAGGCATGAACAAAAGCAGCAGACTGAGGCAGCAAGTGGAGTGCTCCAGAGCTCTGCTGCATTGTGCTTGCTGCAAGCCACCATCACACGGAGGATTATGTGCTTACTGCATTTGCCAGGAGGGCAGTTATTCTCTTCTTCCCCACACAAATGTGTGTCTCATGTATGCTTCTAAGGCTTTTAACTGAGACGGAGTGTGTTTCCACACTGAATTACCAGTGAGTAGTTAATACTCTGCCAGGGAGCGATACAAGGGAGGGAAACAGAGCTCAGCCTAATCATATTGGTGATGCCCACACTTTCTGAACAAGGTTGGAGGCTGGTTTTACTGAATGAGGAGGTGCAGGACCACCTGCTGCTGGTGAAGCTGGAGTTTGAGTGCTTGTCTCTCCTAGTGTTAACTCTCTGAGTGCAAAATAGGTGTTGAAATGTTCTCCGATAACATCAAATCATCACAGGCATACTTGGCCTTTCCTAAAATGATGCAAAAATACCACAGCAAGATAAATACAATGTTCTTGACATGCTGCCTAGGTATTTCATCATAGCATTGCTTCATAGCAATGTTACACTACACCATGCCATTACCTACCTTCTGACAGGGTATTATCCTAGGCAAGGGTTCAGGTATCCTGCAGATAAATTTGATAAGTGAACAGATACAGAAAAAAACCCAGGAGCACTTAGTGGAAAAAAGGTTGGCAAAGGCCCTGAACCTCAAAATTGCAACTCTGTTGGTGATGAGGTCAGGGAGAACGGAGCCACACACACAGTCCTGTGCCATGTTACTGGTCTTATTTATTCAATTGACAGTCCTGCGCTCAAAACAGCCTAATTATTTGTTATAGATGTGCTTGTACAAAAAACCTATGCCAGACTAAGTGCTTTTTAGCGCTGGCAGGTTTCCCCAACCCCTGCTTTAGCAGCTGTTTGTCTCAGGGCTGCTTGCACCAGACTGTGATTGGCCAAACTGGCAGTGGTCAATGGGAAACCCAGATTTTGCATCTTCTCTGGCCAAGGCTGTCATGCTGGGTACTGATAGCCAGGCTGTGCAGAGCTGCTTTTAGGGATCAAAAAGGATAATGGTGAAGAGACGGGGATTGTTGATGGCTGCTGAAGATTTTATGTTGTGGTTTTTGCCCCGTTCATCTGTGGAGGTGTGTTCCCTGAAGCTGCTGGGGTCTGTGTGGTTCCTTCCACAGCTCCTCTGTTAGGATTCAAAGTATAGGGAAGGTGAGTGATTGGGACAGGATGTTTTGCTGGGCCTTACATAGTTTGTATGTGTCTTACCAGCACCTGGAGAAGATGCCGTTGATTTTCTGCTTATTCTCTGAGACCCCGGAGAAGGAAAAATGCCTGCTGCTTACACAAGCCACACAATACAAAGCAAGCATCAGCTCAGATCAAGACAATGTTAGGTTTTCTAGGTCCATGAGGAGAAGTTAGCTCTTAGTTGTTAATATCTGCCAAATATTATAAGAGATGAAACTCAGAAAATTTGCCAAAAGCAGAGCTGTCAATCGCTGCCCCTGGCTGTTGGCAGATGGAGGGTGTGTGGCAGTACAGAGGCAGAGGCAGGACATGGACAAGACATTAACTGCTTCAGTGCTGGAAGCCGTCATGCCACGTGCCCTCGCTTCTGTGCCGTCACTCAATCCTGCCGGAGGCAGTGGCCCATGCAAATGTTTCAAAGGCTGGTGAAACAAACCACACATCTGTATTCACTCAGCACAGAGGTACAGGGACAAAGAGGAAATTCTTATTAACATGTAAGGATGCCACAAATCATGCAACTAATTGAAAAGTTAGGGGGCATGCTGGAAAAGTGATTTGGTAACGTCCAAAGTAGGAGGATATTCAGCTGCTATATTCAGCTTCCCATACCACAGAAAGGCTGCTAGGCATCTACATGGCCGTGGATATGTTGGGTTTTGATGACGATATCAGTATTTAAAGAAAGATTAAGGAAACACATGATTGCAAGATCCTACTTTGCATCTGCTACTACAGTGCTGGGCAGTAAAGGAGAGAAGGGAGCACTCCACTCTCCAAATACATAGTGCACCACATGGAGGAAACATATACTTAATTGCTACACAAGAGACAGCTTGAAAAATTCCCAGGCAGCTGAATTTGCTTCTAAAATTTCCAAACAATGCAAAATCAGAACAGCCCAGGCATGCTCTGCCCTTTCCCCAGCTTTCTGCCCATCACCGGTACTTCCCATTTAAGACCATCCACCTCCCTTCTCAGTCAGGGCTGCCTGCATTCCTGCTGTCAGCAGTATGCCACTGTGTGGTTTCAGCCTTACACAATTAAAAGTTTAAGAGGCTTGTGATACAGAAGGCAAGTTCCTAAATCAAATAAAAATGTTCTCCATTTGCTTCAGACTCTGCAATAATTTGTTCCAAATTTCATGCTCTCCATTGGTCCAATTTACACACTCACACTAATTAGCTGCAGAGCTTCTTTTAAATTTACAAAAGCAATCATTCTCTGTGATAGCTCTATGCTATGCCCAGCTCCCTCTGAATAGACTTTAATGACACAGTAACCATGGTTACAGTACATAAAATATGCAGCCACGAAATGTGGAAATGTAACAGTGTAATATAATTTTCTCTGGAAAATAAAGGTTTTTGGCATATTTGCATTAATTAGGACATTGCATTAAGTATTTCATGTCTGCATTCTTTATGAAAATAAAAGTCGTAACAGACAAAATGATTCTTGAATTCTATTCAGCGGCAAACAGTACCATTGGGAAAGCATTTTCCCTGATAAAATGGGACATTTTAACTGGACATCTATAAGAGCCATTCTGGTAAATTGGAGTTATAGCGCATTGGAAACAAGCCCAAAGATCCACTGCGATCAGAGCAGCCATATGTCACAGAGCTCAGGCTTCTAATCTGAGGAGTGGTGACTGGGAGGCAGCAGCAAAACCTCTCATCTGCAAAACTGAGCGGGTAACGGCGGAAATCCATGGACCAGCATAGCAAACCAAGACTCGCTGCATTGTGTTTTCAGGCTTTTTGCTTTCCTGTTGCTATTTGTTATTACATCTGTTTAACTGGTATAAGACAACCTATTGCACATAAATCAAGCCTGCTGTTAAATGACACTCTGAATATTTTGTGAATGCTGCAGCCCCCTCCATCAAAGTTTCATATATCACACAACTCTTTCGGATGAGGGTTGAGGATCCTCAGATCGCTCTTCTCTTGATGATCTGCCTCTCTGCAGCAGATCTGATTGTACTGGCAGGCTGGGCCATGATCTAGAGAATTTTATCCCTCCAACTTACACCTTTAACATCTACACTTTGGGAGTTGTTGGGAAAAGGGAGAAAGGTGGCCATCCCAGGGAAAGGGAGAGGCAAAATGCAGCCTTGCTCTAAATTTTGCTCTAGCTGTATTGCATGCTACCATATACATGTAAAATACAACAGGTCGGGTGCACCATTCATCACTAGTTTAGAGTTGTAGAGAAAATTTGAACCAACTTGGCTGTAGTGACCGAAACTCAAAAGCTTACTTCCAAAGCAGATGCTACTCGCTACTCTGTCCCCTCCAGGGGACAACTTCAGAGTGGTCCTGACAAGCCCATCTGCTTATTTGTATTTGCCGCAGTGATTCCATGACGAGTAGCAAATAGCCTTGAAGTGACAGTTTTCAAGAAATACAAGTGCAGTCACTTTATTTTCTCTTGAAGCATTCATCAAATGACATTAGACAAGTAATGTATTTATACAAACTGGTCTCTTCATGACAAACTGATGTGCAAGAGAAAAAAATTAAACTAATTGAAAAACATTTATCATGAATAGGTCATTTAGCTCTAGCCTCAAGCAAACCCCCTCCTTATCAGCTGGACATGGAAAGATGCTCCAAGTTCAGCTGTACCTCTTGTTCTCTCAGCTGCAGCCTAGTGAGAGAAACACAAAGGAAGGAAGATTAACCTTAGAAAATACAAAAGGATGAAAGGTTGGTGAAAATCCTTCAGTTCCATTTGGGTCAGGCTGGCATTCAGCAACAACTCCATCCAATTAGACAACTGGAGCGGATTTGTTCTTTGTCCCCGTGTCTTGTGCAACCTTGTTGCAGAAACAGAAGTGAAGGATAACATTTTTATTTCAGTTCCAAAATACACATATAACAACAACAAACAATAACTATTTCATTTAGGGAGACAAGACTGGATTTCTTTTTCGTTAGCCTGGTATCCTTTTTTGTTTGTTTTTGATTATTTTTTTCTGCCATGCACACAAGATCAAATTTGGAACCTCAATTTTGCTTAGCTAGATCTTGTTTTCTTTAATACAATCCTCTGATTAGGACTTTCAAATGCAGTCAAAGATAACACAGAAAATGCAATTAAGACTGACATGTATATGTTCTTTATAACCTTGGACTCATTTTCTGAGATGTATTTTGTCTGTGCAGAAAGGACAAAAAGAGCAGGACTCCCTTCTGAATTTTGTGCATTTTGAAACTATTTCTCCTCATAGCACAGAGCATCTCTCTCAGATATTTACAAAGCACCTGTCACCATGGGAACAAAATTAAACATCAGAAAAGCAAAGGAAAAAAACTTTTCTACTCTTCTTTATGCTTTTGAAGAAGAAGAAGGACCAAGTAGAGCACCAGCTCCAAACTTTAGTCTAGGTTTGAGTTCATTTCCAGCAAAAAGTACCAATGACACCACCATCTTCCCTCCTCCCTTTCTTTGAAGAGTGTAACACCATCAAAGAAATCAACGAACATATTTGAGAAGGGAATGACTATGTCCTGGTCTATATAGTCACATTCTGCTAAAAAGCATGGTAAAATCCTAGTCCTCATTGAGTCAATGCAAAAACTAGTATGGATTTAAATCTTTTTCTTTTTTTAAGTGAAACGCAGGTTCAACATGCTCCTCAACACTTGGACGTGAAGTGAGTACTTCATGACTGCCAGCCATCCAGACAGAATTATATTAGTCAGAGGACCAGACTTGTGATGGTCAGGATTTCGTGGCCCCTCTGAAGTCTCAGTGACAGACTGATGTTGGTTCCTGCTCTGTCGATATGGCTGTGCTCACCTGTCCTGGTCCAGCTCTGCACCCCACAGAGAGCGGTGGCAAAGGCACCTCCCACCCCCTCTTACCCAAATGCCCAGCGCTGACATGCCCGTTCACTGAACAACATGTCCTCAAACCATCCTGATGTTCTGAATAATTCAAACCTACTAAAAATATATGTCATTTTTAAGAATAATTACAGACTACTATTATCCTTTGAAACTGAGCAAGTATATTCAAATTATAATAAAAAAGGACAAAGATATAAAACTATAAGCCCCTTCTTAGTTTTTACTGCTGTGGTTTTGAGCTGTACATTTCCACATGCATTGGGTTCTGCACCCGATAGTGACTTGTGCTATCATATATTGTGGTTTCTTCTCCAGTCTCACTTCCATGAAGAAATGCCAGCCAGGCACATCTTGGAAGCTGGCTGTCTAAAGGCTAATATGCATTATTTGATAGTATTAACACATGATACTTGTGCTTCATGGTCAAAACCTATGCTGACCTCATCAGCAGTGTTTCCTGATTAAGGGCTGCCACACAGAATTTGACCCACAGCATGCCTGAAGAGACCCTGAGAAGATCAGTTGAAGCAGTAAATGTCACATCCAGACCTGCAGTTGTGTTTAAGTTCTCCCTCCTCCCCAGCCCATTTTGAACTGTATTTATTGTTTTTTTAAAAATAACTCTGCTGGCAGATCTTTTTTAGCTGCTTGGAAAGAAGAAAGTCCTTGCTTAATATTGCTGCATTGCAACATCGCTACTCCCAGCTAGTCAACATCCCATGGCATTGCACGAAACGCCGTGTCCACACAGGCCTACCTTAGCAAGTGTTCCAGCCAAGCGCAACGTTAGTCATCTTCTGAGCTTTAGCTGGCTGACTTGCGAAGAATTTGCAGGTGTGTGTTTGTTTGTATTACAAGGAGACTATTTCAAGTGGAGACAGAATGTTTCATTCCTGTTCCTCACTCCCATATGCACATTGTGTTTGTCACTCCTGTCAACAAACATTTGTAAACTAAAAATAATGTGTTGAATATATGTACTATATTTCAGTGCTTTGGGAGACATTGAAACATCTCTGCTTACAACTTGGATTTTGTCTCTTGGCTGTCTCCCTCCTTTGGTAGACAGCACTCTCACTGTGCCAGTTGGAAAGAAAGCCAACCCTCTCCCCTCACCCCTTCTCGGTGTACTCACCATTACTTTCGTAGTTAACATTCAGAGAAGAGCAACATCTTCTGAAAGTCCAAATATTTTCTAGGCAGCCTTGGGAAACTTGGCCTGAATCATCTTTCAGGGCAAATTTGTGAGACCTCATTTTCCACCAATGGAAGTTACGTGCAAGCCAACGACAGCCTAACCAGGAGCCCCTCAGGTTAAAAAAACCTTGGTCTTCATTTCCAGCACAGTCTTTCTGTTTGCTCTGTGTCAATTTTGCTGAATAGCTCAGACTCTCCTGGAATAATTGTCTCATTAGGTATACAGGATACAAGTTGTAAACTGCATTCTGTCATCTCAAGAATAAATTATACCCGAACAGCTACTGTGAGAACAGAGTCTGGCACATGTATTTTGCATGACACTCAGAACAAGCGGTATCTATATGCAATCATTACCATTCAGGTTAGCAAGGTCAAGGTCAAATCCTTTGCATTGCTTGATCTCTTCCAAAAGCCATGCAAAAAAGAGCGTGATCATCATCCAGTGTCACCTAACATTGCATCCAAATATTTTTATTAAAATCCGATCTGATTATTCACAAGGTCTCCCCAGTGGTCTTTCACAGATGCATGTGAGACAGGCAAAAAGAGAGGTGGAACAGGCAAAGAAGGAAGAGAGTCTGTAGAAAACAAGGGAAAAGGAGAAAAAAAAGAGAACTATATGAATGTTAACTGAGAATTAAAAATGAGATAAATATGTAAAACTTCAAGCCAAAAAAGAGAAAGAAGTGAACCAGCACAGAATGCGAAGATTGTAAATGAAGTAATATCAGATGATCATTATTATAGACAGCTGTCTTCTCTTCAGCAGAGGTGCCAAGAATCTTCAGTTTGGAAATTGACCGCAATTTGATTGTATTTTAAGCATCCAACAAAGTGTCACAAGTGGAAATAAAATACACAATTATTTTCATTTTTCTTAATTAAAGCAAAATGACATTCCATTTATATTCTGTTTTCTTTTCTATTAACACTTAAAGAACAAGATAGCCAAAATGATTGGACCTTTTTGTCCTTGATTGCATCTTCCCCTCTCAAAGAAGGTAATTTGCCCTTAGGTGGTTTAAGTGTTTGATTAATTAGGGACCCCAGATGTAGAAACACACAAGATCCTCATTAGCAGAACAGAATGAGAATTAAGGAATTTAGTGATGATTTGCCTGAAATGGACAGCGCTAGCAAGTGCTTCATGGACTGTAACAGGAGTGCTTCATCTTTAATAAATGAGTAGCGATGGCAATTTCAGGAGTCATACAGTGATATATCATTTTGCTCTGAGGCACTGGTTCCACCTATCCAATTTTCTTAATGGTTCTGATAAGCCATTAGGACCTTCTCCCCCAATTCCTGCTTGTCAAAAAATGTCACTGAGCTCCGACAGAGTTAGGTCACGCACTAAGACATCGCATGGGAAAATGCGTGGGCATACTCAGCACTGCTCTCATGGTGCCTAAGACAACTGTACTCTGATTCTGTGACTTGTCACCAGCTCAGTGCGTATGTCACACTGGCTAAATAGTGATGCCAACACATGCCCATTAAAACAGACTAGAGATATTGTCACTTGCTTATTCTCTCAAGGGAAAGTAATATTTTCTTGTTTCTTTTTGACTTCACTTGCTTTCTTAACACTTTTTCGGTAGGACATGTCAATTTGGGATAGCATAAACAGGGTTTTGGTTCTAGCTATGCCACCGCCATTGAAGATAGTGCCCCAATTTTTTTTTAAGGTGTATAAAATTAAGGCTAATTTTTGAGGCCTCCTAAAATCGTATTTAGATGCTAATACAGTTTTCTGATCCTGTAACTGACTATACAATGACAAACCAAAGAGCTAGGATGAAGCCTGCCCCTACTTCGAAGGGTGTGCACATTGCAGAGCCATGGTCAGGATGGTCTGACTCTTGCAAGTGCTGCCAACGAGAGCAATGTGCAGCTGCAGGGATGCTTATGTGATGCTCTTCATGAGAGCCTGTGCCCCAAAAGCCAGGCTTCTATTGTTGAACCTCTTGACCATGGAGCTATTATGATTAATGATAAGAGGGATTTTCCCTTTGGCTAATATCCTTCCACCTTTCTGAGATATTTCTGATCAAGGATGACATGTGGGACAAGTTGGAGGAGAAAGCTCAGGAAATCTTTTTGAATAAAACAGCCACTAGAAAAACACTTGCAGAACATCATTTCTTACAGTAGAAGATGCATAATTTAGAAATAATGATTTGCAGTGTAGGCTGTTCACATAGTTATGCAGAAGGAAAGAAAATTTTACAAATGAAAGGAATGAAACTCTACTACTGTGGGATTAATGGAAAACACCAAGGAGACATTAACTCTGCCTGCAAGAGGTAGCAGACACTTAGCATGCTGAAAAGCATATCTGTATTATTTTACAGGAGCAGCAGAAAATATTGAAAAAATAAGCAAAGGGGATTGAAGATTAGCTTTGACATGTAATATTCATAGGCAGAAAAAATAGCTATTATTATTTATGTAGGAAAGACAGACGATACAGGATTCTTGTGGACATTCAGCAATGTCGTTTAATAATGAGAAGTAATTTCAATCTTGCTCCAGTCATAGACAAATTAGTCTCAAGTCTTTCTAATACTCAGCTGAAAAATAATGAACAAACAACAGAATAATCTAACCTGTGCGCACACACACACACTCCTGCATCCTAATCTCCAAGGACTGAAAAGGTTTTGGTTTGTGACCCCACACTCAGGCTGTATTTGTAGTTGTCCCTGGAGAGAGGCTGAGCAGCGTGGGGCCACCCTGGACCACCCTGAGCTGAGCACTCCAGCCTGCCAGTCTCCTCGTAGGCACTACGGGGCTCAATGGGAAAGAAAGCGGTGCCGGAGAGACAAGGTTCAGCTAAGCAGTCTGGTTCACAGGGAAGCATCAGAAAGAAGACATCTAGCATCTAGATCCTTGGGTTACTGTGTTTTCATGTCCCTGCTGCTTTTTTTTTCCTTAAAGAATTTGGAGTTGAAAATTGATTCTTGGCCAAAGACATTTGTGTTATCTCTTTCTTTTTTTCTTTCTGTAAAGTCAGTATTTTCATTTGGAGAAAAATCTTTTTTCTGGTGAGCTCTAATTAAATCCAATAGTTGCTTTAGTTGAATGAAGAATCAATATTGATAGTTGCAGAAATCTGAGAATGTTGCAGATGTCCACACTGCAAGGCGTCTTTAGGAATACCAGCTGCTCTGGATAAAGTAGTTTTAGGCTAGAGCTAATCTCGTGATCAATATTTCCATCCTTTGTGCAATACTCGTGCTTCCAGAGGTCAATACTGTCCTTCCCTGTTTGCTTGAGGGAGACACGCCGGGTATGTGGTTGAGAGGCCAGGAGGTGCAGGGTGTTTTGCAGCTGGGTGACTGGACATGATGCACAGTTCAGCACTCAGGTAGGCAAAGAGATGGCGAAGGGGAAAAAAACTAGGGTCTGGATGAATTGCTGTGGGAAAGTTGAGTACTACCTGAAACCGTGTTTCCCACTCTTACGTGGAAGTATTCAATACCAAGCATGTTTAGGACAGCAGAGGGAGTTCAAAATGCGGAGAGATCAGAGAAATATCGATAGCTAAGTATGTGTCTTCTGTATGTCATGAACTGAAATCCACTGTCACTGTTCACAGTGGGGCGGGGGGGAGAATCATCTTTTCTGTATTTGCGGTTTTATTAAATGCGTTCTTTAATGCAGTTTAAGCCAACAGTGAAAATTATTGAACACCTAAAATGAGATTTCAGAAAGCAGAGTTCATGGGTAAGACCCTCCCTGCTGCACCCATGCTGGCCCTTCGGCGAGCTGCCGAGAGTGAAGCCCCACCTTTATTGGGTGCTTGAAATACAGTTTTCCTTCAAAATCTTCATTATGCACCTAAGTTCATGCTAGATGAGAACATGGCTAAATGTCTTTCCTGTGTAAGGACTCACCGCCAACGCGAAGGAAACATGAGAAGGGTTTAGGCCATTTTTTACTAGGTTGGTATCTATATCACAAAAACCACGATCAAAGTTGATCCTTTGATTTGCTCAGAGATACACGAGTATGAATGAAAATGACTACTCCATCTGAAACCATTGTTACTAGAGAAAGTTATATACCCCAAAATAGGAAAAATCCTGTGTGAGAATGAATAATGAAGAGATTGTAAAACCTCTAGGGAAATTCTAATAGAAAATACATGGTCTTTTCTCATAAAAACCCTACATGGTGGCATCTTATGCCAAACAAAAAACAACATATATGTTAAAGCCTGAGAAAATGAGGACTTGGTAAGCAATCAGTGCCCAATTTCCTTTTGTCATATGTGCTACAAAATTGAAGGCTGACTATGTACGACAGCCTAAAACAGTCTTGTAGCAGCTGCAGGGCTAGGAAAGTTCTGTAAAACTAGTGAAATTTTGACTGTAAAAAAAAAAAAGGTGCAATGCTAAGGTTAAACAAGAACGTCTTTGGGAAAATCAGTATGGTAAAGGAAGCGTTCCAAGTATAGTATAAGGTACGTCTTAAGAAAATGCAGCTTTTGAGAGCAATGTGGATTGCACTCTTTACAAAAGAACAGGTGAAATAACTAATAGTGCAAACTGTATATGATCATATAATTTTTTTATTTCACGACATCAATTGATTGGAAACTGCTAACAGTAAAGGTCTGAACAGGGTGGAATAGCGATTTATTTACTAAATGGTCCATGACTCAACAGGAAGCAGTGGTGATGTGGTCTCTGTTTCAGTGGGTGTGAAGCTCTTGCAGAAAAAATGGCTATAAGAGTAACTATGGATAGGTTGAGTTCTTCATGTTAAATTGCAATATGAACAAATGGAAATCCATAATTAAGTTAGAGCATTAGAGCTTCCAATTTCCATGATGGAAACAAAACTTAGACCATTTAATGTAATAAAACCCAGGATGTAAGAAATTCCTATCCCAGACCATTAAAAGAACTGGAATGTGAAATGGCAAGTCCAGCAGGAGGGACTTAGGGAAACTGTAGATCTTGTCTGTAAGGTTGTAAATGCAGTACCTATCTTCAGAGAAGGAGGAAAACATGATTCTGAGCAACACCAGGCCTTTTAATGTGACTTGACCCTGCAAAATATTAGAACAGATTTTGGAGGGATCCATAAGTAAAGGCAGAGAGGCAATAGAAAGTAGACTAAATTGCAGCATGGTTTTGTCAAAGTTAGCTCATGGCAGACTAATCTAATTTTTTTATTTTATAAAATCAGTGATTTCCTACACAAAGGTAGTGCAGCAGATATAATCTAGATAGATTTAAGTTAAGCAATTCTTGCAGCACTTTATAGGAAATTAGTACTTAAATTGAAGATACTAGGGATTAATGTGAAGTGGATAGAGAGCCGTTCAAGGAAAAATTTGCCCTAACTCATATTTTAAAAAGCATTATAAGGATGACAGAGGTTACTGCCTCAATGATCAGTATTGGGACCTATGCTGCTTAATATATTAGTGGCCAAGGAGGCAGAATCAAATCATTTGCTAACGAAATTTACAGATGACACAAAGTTGAGAGGTATTATCAACACCAAGAAAGTAGAGAGTCACTGCAAGAGAATCTTTTTGCACAAGACACTGAAATACTTTGGTATATCATGTTCTGTTCTGCTCATCTACGTTTAAGAAAAACAAAACTAAATTGGAATGAGAACACAGAAAGTTTTGGAAAATGGAGTATCCATTTTTATGAGGAGAAATGAAAAGATCATGGTTTATTTAGCTTAAGAAAATGAAGGTTTGGAGGGGATTAACAGTTCCTTATATTCAGGGGAAATTGTTAAAAAGGGAGAAGAACCATTTAGGTGAAATAATAATGCTGGCCTAAGATCAACTGCTATAAATCAATAATGAGTATTTATTAGCCTAGAAATTTAGAAGATGACTTTCAAACATCCCAGGAATTAAATTCAGGAAAAGTTTTCCAAAAAAAGTGACAAGATACAGAGCCTGAACTTATTTTAAGATGGAACCTGGTAAGTTCAGGGAACTTATGTTTGGCAACCTAAAATGCCTCAGGACAGAAAACAAGAAACTATGAAGGATGGGTTGCTGTTTGTTTGCATCGTATTTACATTGTATGTACATGACATACATGATATTCTATATATCATATTTAGATTTATTTATGAGGATCATTCTTAGTAAGAGAAAGGAAAATGTTGTTGTCCTTGATAAATATAATTCAACTTCTGAGGTAGAATGAGTGAGAAAGAAGAATATTTCATATTTTTATGAACTCTGGATGTTGGACAACCAAGAGAATGAAAATGGAAGCCAGTGGTGGTTCTAGTGTCATTAAATTCTTAGGTGATTGATTGGTATATCTTGTTCCCATCCTCAATGGTAAAACAATTATCAGATTCGGGGTCACACTGGTGGTCTGGGGAAATTGAGGCATTGCTCTTTCATCTGTCCCCTCTGTAACACAAAGTTGTAGTAGACCACTTCCTAGCATAATTTAAGATTTTTATTTAATATTTTCCTTCCAGGGACATTGATGACATCCTTGAATTCTTCTACTTTTTCCTATGGCCTATTATAATGGAACTTTTCATTCATCTAGTATAGACTTGAAGTTTCTTTAAGATGCTGGAATACATTCTTATACTTTACGGTATAGCCTGGTGTAGATTTGAAACTTTACAAATTAACAGCTGTTGCACAATTTCCCCAGTTGGATGAAACAGAACTGACTTTCCCATGTAGGTCTTTATTATTTGTTTCTTTGTCCCACACTTCTGCAATTGTACAGATGTTCAGTCAGTAGCAAGGGGAATGGGTGGGTGGGTTGGCTGCCATCCCAGAAATAGCTTGAGTTTTGTTCCTGTAACACCTTTTCTTTTCACGTAACTCTGTTCAAGAGCCATTCAACAATTATGACTTCTAAAGACATTGTACAAAAGACATTTGATACATGTCCTGAGCTCAGAACATGACTGATCTCACAAACCAAGGCAGCTTTTAGGGAGCGTCCATCTTCTTGAAGGTTCCCCAGACAAGCACCATAGGCAGCATGGAAGAACTGTGTATTGACAGAAAAAGTCTCTTTCCTTAAAAAGAGCACAATCCCTGTCCACTTCTATAGATACACACATAAATGTATAGATATCATTGGCACATGTTTTGTGGGGGTGAGAGAGACTAGCAATGACAAGACTGTGGGGTTTTTTTAGGAGAAGCATTCTCTGTGTGGCGGTGCTGGACTGTAGAAATGCCATTAAGTCAGATTTCAAAGGCCTCATGTTCTCTCCTTTGGACTTTGAGAATCCATTGGATAAAGAATACATCCTAAAGCTGTAGTAGCTCCTGATTCTCAGAAAAAACAGATGTGACAAAACAAGCAGCTCAGATACTGCATTCGAACGCCTCCCTTACTGGAACATGGAGAAGGCACAGGCTGGTCAGCCTCCTAAAATTATGCAGATGGCTTGTGTATCCTGGAAAGCTACTGATATTTTAATGCAGAAGGTTTTTCTTGGTGGATGGAAGTCAATCTTTGCTATGCTACAAGGATACATAAAGAATAGCCAAAGAAGATTATAGTGCCTCATAAGGGAATCTAGTAGAAGCGCTTGCCATACTAGGCACTTCCCATTCTGTATTTTTGGATACACTCCAGTTGTTCTTTCTCCCCAAACCTGTAATTATCCATGCTCTTAGCATGAACCCCACAGTCATATGCCAGATGGGTGCCGTGAGATGGGTACCAGTTAGGCTAGATGTGTGCCAAGCAGCTTCACAACTTTAATTACTACTGTAGGCTATATCCATGCAGATACTTGTATGGTATGATTAGTGAGAGAAACAATATTAGAAAGGTTAACAAAACTGGTCACAATGCTCATGGCACTATTATTGAGGTGGACAATTGAGAGGAGGATGTCCCAGTCCTACTTATCGTAGAAATTGCTAATATGTGTTGGCAGTATTTCAGGACCAACCAGCTGGACAAAATTCAGTGTCTTTGCCCTGCTGTAGTATTTTATACTCATAAATATTTATTCCAGTAAATGAATGCTTGGGTTTTACAAACACCTATTCTATAGAATAGGTCTTCTTCTACCCACAGTAGAAGGAGGTGAAGTTCTGCTTCCCTAGGCGTCCATGCAGATTTTTGCTGGAGAATTCAGGAGCATAGAGTTTTTCTGAACCTTACATTCTTTTTATCAGCAGGAGGTCATATGGTCTGCCAATCCTATATTCATGTAAATCCATAAGCCTAAAGGGGAAGACTTACACAGAAGTCTGTAAAAGCAACTTTGCAATACTTGCCTGGTTCTGTGTCTTATTAGCTTCTGCAGGAAATGGCCCAATCCAGCTCATAGTTACTGAAGTATTAAACTAAATAATGGTCTTAATAACATAGCGAAATATATTCAGAGCCCTATGGTGCAAAATATATTAGATTATTTCAAAGACAGGACAATCTGAGTCTCTGGAGAAAAGCAAATGTAATTAAAATTATTTCTACTCCAAAAATTCACTTCTCATTACAAATGTTGCTATGGAGTATTCCCAATGCAATTTTTATTCAGAGTTAGAGAAAGAGATATTAGCCTTCCTGAAAACTGTGTTATCTTGAATAAGATAGTGTATGCATTGCCTTGAGTGAAAGAGGAATGGAAATCAGATGCTAGATTGTGTCAGATGACTTTCAGTCTTCAAATTTATATGGTCTAGGTAGGAAGACATAGTATTTGCTGAGGTAGAGATGGAAGACTTAATCACATGTGACTTCAGAGTGCAATTATATGGTATTAAATGCAGTTATTAAACATTTGTGGAAAACACTGTGTAAGATACAAAGAAATATAGACATAAAAAGTCAAGAACACTAAATAAAATCTTCAGGTTACTTACCTAACGGAAAATACTTTATTATGTGGAATCGGGGCCAGCAGCAGCAGGTCATCTTGTCTGACTTATCTTTAATTCATTTACATTTTATTATCTTAATTTAAATATTCAGAGAAAATGAGAATGAACTAAATAGATTCACAGGGACTGTGAATACAAAATGTATGCTTTTCACTGAGTTATAACAAATCAGTTATAACTGAGTTTGCTGAGGAAGAAATGTGCTTGGACAGATATTTAGACAGCAGTATGTAGAAGCACCACCTGAAAATACAGCTTTACAAACACTTAGTTTTGCTCCTCAGAAAATAATACATGGAGAGTTCTTCCTCTGGGTGACAGGAACAAGATCATGATTTCTCTAAAAAGAGACTAGAAAAGGGGATGGTGATACAGCAGGGAAAAGCTACAAGGCAATAATTACAACACAGTTGATACAACTATAATTTAAATAGTTAAAAATACTTTGCCTGTGGGAACTCTGAATAGGCTTGAGATAGACAGATGGCTGTCTTTAAAAAACAAAACAAAAAAGCCAACTCTGTAATTTCTAGATAAGGCCAACAGGCTTAGATTTTTGATGTATAGCTGAAAAAGTGAACTATATCCAAACATACCAAAAATACCATATATTGATGCAGAGTGATGTCATATAGCATCTTGATGGCAACTGAACTGAGGGAGTGGCGACAATCCAGCAGTAAATGTAAATATAGACATTAGCAAAAAGAATTACCAGAGGTTAAACAGGGGATTTATATTTTCCTATTCCCCAGACGATCTTGTCCAGTCAACCACACCTGCTCTCAAATTCTACAGTCCTACCTGTGCATTTCTTGACCTTTGTCATCTCTCTGCTATGCATTGAGTAAGGAATGTCTGCCCTCTCCTGTATAACTGTTCAAGGAGACTCACAGAAATTCTTCCCCCTTTTCCACTTCTCCCTCACTCTCCGAGCAGCAAGATGAAAAGATGGCCCATCACCCCTATTGGCAAATGCCTCCCACAGATATTGCAGCCCAGTAAGTGCTTTGCAGTTCTACACTCCCGGTATTTCCAGCCTCTCCTCCTTTCTGGAGGAAGAGTGTGAATGTAAAAGAACAGCAAATGAGAGCCCTTCACTGTGATTAGGATAAGCTGCCTTCACTAACAAGCAGCGTCCTTCAGATCAAAAGGATGGAAGCACATGTTGCCTAGGCTCATCCAGCTTCTTGCAGAGAGCCAAGTCTCCTCTTGCAGACGGATCAAAGCCTACGTTATTTCATGTTTTACTGCAGCGTTCTAATAGCTGCCATTGGACATATAAATCAAATAATCTACAAGGAGAAGATAGCCCATCAGTTTTATGTGGTGGAAGGTACTCATCTAGCATCCCTTGAAAAGATGCAGTTGGTCTTGCCCTGCTGTGGGGGGCACTGATCAGGCACCCCTGGGCAGGGAGGGAAGTACAGACCCTTTTCTCCTGGCTGCCCTCCCTCTGTGTGCTTGGTGTCAGACTCTCTGTTGTGCAATTGCTGTAGCCATGTTATGTCAGTATTTTTATGCATCTAGAATAAGCACTGTAAAACCTAGATTTACCTTGTCAAGAAGCCCGACGGTTTAGCAAAAAGAACATCAGTGCAAAGCTTAAATCCATCTGCGCCATTTCTCCAAAGTCAGAAAACCTTGAATTCCTGAACATTTGAAAAATAGATACTTACAATAGATAACATTAATCTTTCCACAGAGAAAAAGACCCATTCTGCTTATGTCCTAAGCTGGAATGCAGGAAAGAGGCTCCAAGGCCTTCTGCTCATGGTAAATGTGATACAGCCTTGCTGCTGCTAGAGAACCTGCTGTTTTGTGCATTGCTGCATTATGGCAAGTGGTGGTCACAGGTGAGTTTGCAAACATGGCAGGTGAAATGCTGCGAGACCTCCTTGTGGAAGAACATCTAAACCTTGCTGCAGAGAGCTTATACTACTTGAACAAGATCTGACATTAAAGAAGGGTAGAGTCATTGCCATTCACACCGAGCTGGTGACAGCAGAAGTAAGTGAGCAGGTGACGCACAGCTCACGCTGTTCAAGCTGTAGGAGAAGTATAAACATGGCTTAAAGTATGACCAAGAGAAAATTACAGTACTGCAGACACAAGCCCCAAGGTCTGGCAAAGACAGAGGCACAGCAGGAAACAGAGTGCTGCTGGAGTCTCACAAAACCCTCTTTATATCGCTTAAATTTCTTGTGAGGAAAATTTGATAGGAACACTGCAAAAAAACCAGTGGTGAGATGTTTGCATGACAGGCTTGGGTGACACATGTCAGTTACTGTTTGGCATTTGGACAGAAGCAACCTGAAATACAATGAAGACACAACACCGTTGACTAAGTGTTTCTGTTGTGTCATCAGGGAGGCAAGAAGTCTAATTAACATTGGATGTGGATTATTTACTTTCCGTAACATAAGACAGTTTACTTGCAGTGTTTTAAGACTTGCCCAGCTTATGTGTAGTTTGTTACCTGAAGATTAAATTCCTGAGAGTGGTTGTTTGCATGTAGATGTGACTATGGGTATGATTTGTGTACCTGCTGAATTCTCTACCAGAAAAGCACACAGGTCCAGTACTGCTACAATAAATATGCAAATACATAATGGGAACTGGGTTTCATTACTATCAGATGTTAATGCAGTGCAGAGTCCAGTCATTTATTATGAGAGTCACTGATGAAGGAAATTCTGCCAAAGGATTTGTTCACAGAGTTAAAATTCAGCTTAGTCTGATCCCACATAACAGAAGTTACTTCAACTATCATTTACAGAAAGACATGATCAATCACAGAAACTTGTGCGATGCTTTAGGAGAAACTGAGTCTTGTGAATGACCAAATATGATCTACAATGACAACAAAGTCATTGACAAAGTCAGAGACAACAGTCATAGAGCACCAGATGAGGCCTTTGTGACCAACAGGGTTCAAGTCCGTAGAGCTAGCAGGGCTAGGAGGGGTATTTATGAAACTCTGTGGTACCAAAATATATGCCAGATTGAATAACACCGAGATATATTGCCTGGGCATAACAGACCCCTCCCAGAATTTATTACAGGGGGTAAACTTTTAAATGTGTCTATATGAGTTTGCATCAGTACAGACTCACAGAACCATGAGGGCTGGAAGAGACCTCGGGAGTTTCTACTCCAACATCCTGCTCAAAGCAGGGTCAATACTGAACTCAGAGTGGGTTGTTCAGGGCCTTGTTGGGTCCTGAAAACCTCCAAGGATGGAGCTTTGCAACTCTACAGGGCAGCACTACAGTATTGTCATTCAGGAGAAAGGTTTGTCAGACTGGCTCTGTCAGAGCTTGCCTTGCCCTGCCTGGAGCTCTGTTTTCACCTGGTCTAGCTGCGATGGCAATTGTTCTTCTGACCAGGTAGCTACACCTTATTTGTTTTACTTTTGCTTATCTCTGTGTGGTACAGCAATAGTTTTATACAGACAGTTATTCTGTGTAGAACAAGATATTTATGTTTCTAACATCAAGATATAGTACAAAGAAATACAGGCCTGGCATGACAGCAGAGGACTTGAGAAGTGGGGATACAGAATGCTGTGAAACAGGTACAGGCAAGGGATGATAAGGGATGAGGCACAGGCTGGAACTGGAGACCCAATGGCTGTAACAGCTCGCCCACCATCACTTAAAGAAATGCAGACCAGGAGCTCAGTAAAGCCAGTTTTGGAGGGTAACAAGGGGAAAAAAGAACAAGTATCTAACATATGTAAAACACACCACATATAGTAAACTTGGATGTAACATAGGCTTGCAGACCAATGAAGACAGAGGAAGATATAAAAATGTGTTAGAAAACATATAAAGGTGATGCCCTAGGAGACCCTAAAGGGAGGAGGAAAGATCCACCACCATCATACTCCTCCTGGCAAAGGACTCCGGATGCTCATGCTTCACCATAACAACCCCACAAGCACCAGACTGAATCCAGGGACCTGAGGATGCAGCAGGACAGTGGAAGGGAGAGCATAACACCAGGAAAAGAGAAGGAACTGGGAAATGTGTATATAACAATTTTAATTGTATTATTATTATTATTATTATTATTTTTATTATTACTACTGCTACTATTACTACTATTACTATTGCTATTGACACTTCCTTTCTGTATAAAATATGTGTTATTTATTATTTCTTTCTTTTTATACAATACTTAAATCTGGGACAATAGTGATTCTTGGATGAATTTATTAAGATTTCAATTGTAGAAACAATAAATTCTTGACTTTGCATAAAAGGTGTGTTTCCTCTTTGTTCATAGACAAGATGTTTAATCTAACTAATTGCACAGCCTTTTTGGACAATTGTTTGAACACTTGTCAGAAATGGTATCCATGTTTTTCAGTAACTAGTCCAAAATCCAGTATTGCTTGGATGATTTGTATTTTGTTTTATTTTATTACTTTACTCAAAAAGAGTACAGAAGCACAAGCAGTAGAGGCACAGATTATCTTATACTGCATCAACTCAGCAGGACAGAAGCTAAACTTCTGAAGCTAGATGACACTTCAGATGGAGAGAGTCATCTTTTCTTAGGAATTTAATTTTTCCAGCAGGACCAGAATCTAATCTTGACGTTACAAAGAAATAGCTTGCAGGTATCAAAGTTTAGAACTGCCAGAAAAATGACAGGCATACTGTTTATTTCATAGGCTTATTTCTTGCATGTTGTTAAAGCAACTTTATCCTTATCTCTGCTTGAGGTGTAGATCAGCACCACTTCAGAGAATCTCAAACCTGCCCTGGGCAGACCTTGCAGAAACCCACAGAAACAGTAAAATCCTGGATCATGAGTAGCACACCACCTACCTTATTTCATCTTGTGCTACTGCAGCTCTGATTCCTTATGCCTCAGACTATCAAGTCAGAGCTCTGCTTACTTAAGCCCTTTGGGATAATAGTGACGCCACTATATTTGAGGCAAGAACACTTAATAAAACCAAGAGAGAGTATATTACTGTTGAAAGACTCTTGTACATAAAAATAGAGAAACTACCCTTCAAGCCCTAGATGCAAACGGCATACAGATTATTTTGTTCTGTGAACAACAGAAGCATTCAAATGAGCAGAGATATAAAATGCCTAATGGTCAGTGAGATAACTTGAATTTACAGGCATAAATTCAGAACTTCACTGACATAAAAAGCCCATCAGAAACTGAACACAGGACAGCTGTTTCACCAGTCTTTATCTTCACTGCACAGTGAAGGTGTCTGCACAGTGACAAGTAATTGTCCAGAGTACTGGAATGGTTAGTGCAATTATTTGAAAGAGATTCCTCATCACATCTGATTCAACAAAAGTTAAGGGGCTTTCTGGTAACAAGATGGCCTAACAATTCCAAGCACCTTAATTTGAGATTGCAAATGAATTTTACCCAAATGCAGTTGTGCAGTGTAAAAGTTACTCACTATCTTGTTATTCCATTAAAATGACATGCAAAATATGTACAATTGGCTCATGCTAAACCTCAACTCATTTTCAGCAGAAAAACCCGACAGTGGAGCGTGTATTGGATGCTCTAGTTCAAATTCATATGAAGTATTTAATTACTTACAGAATTCCTAAGAAGATAACAGTGACCTATACGCTGCCCTTCCAGCCTGACTTACATGGTTCAGCACGGCATGGTTGACATGACAGGCCCATGAACTAATGCACCACTGAACTGCTGCTCTGCTTTCCTTGTAGTAGGAAATGCCCAGAAATACCATTAATGTCACAAGTTGCACCTGCTACTATAGCTCACTTTTCTTTCTACTGTTTTCAGTCAGGAAGAAAATCTCAGAGAATCAGTATCTGACCAAGGATCAGAATTCACCATCTTAGGATTTGAAGATCTTCTTAGGGGAGAAAAGCACGATGCAGGGGCTTCACCTTCAGGCAACCCAGCGAACCTGAAAATGCCAGTAGAATTTTGAAAGAAACTGTTAACTGAAGGAAAGCAGGAATATCTTCACTGGAGACTTTCTATACACCCTTTTATGGCATAACAGTAAGAGGCACGTTAAGATGTGTCCTGCCAAACATTTCTGAAAGACCTATTCAGCCTTCAGTCAGTGAAAGTTTCCTTGCTTCTCACATGGGGTGAACTCACCACGGGGCAGGCGGCCACCCCAAAGCAGTATTGATAGCTCGTTTGGAGGCCTTATTCAAGGCATGTCCTTGCGCAGGCTCTCAACCAAAGGGCAGATTTAATTTGCGGAAGGTATCAGGTATTTCCTTGTTTGTGAGGTTTGCAGTACTTTTCTCACACCATACTGCGGTGTACTGCTTTGCCTTTCTGATACAAGGTAAGACAGTGTTGTAAAACAGGCGCACCGGTAAGCATCATCCATGTTGTGGTAGGAAGCTTGTGTCTGCATTCTGCAGCTATTAAGTATTTAGCTCTAAAGGCTTTTTAGTGTAGTTCTGGAATAGGCAGAGGTGAAATACAGAATAAAGGACTCAAAACTTACACTAAGAAGACTTAAGAATTCTCTCAGAGTACAAACAGCAGCAGCAATGGAGGAGCAGTTAAGAGCACAAAGGAAAAATGAAGCAGTCTTATGAGAGAGACTGAAGGAGGCAGATGGCAATTAGGTGTCTGTAAGTTCTCATTAAAAGTGGATGGTTTCCAGGCTCAATTAAAAGAAAACTCTTTGAAAAGATCTCTCGGAGCCACAGAGAGGAAAAAGGAGAAGCATTAAAACCCTTACAAGGCTGTTGTGTATTAAAAAATTTTTTCTTTTCACTGTTGTTTGGGAAAAGGGTGAAAAAGTCATATTTGAAATCTGTAGTTCTGTAACTCAGATTTCTGATGCTATAAGCTTGCAAACCAGATGTGTTCAAACTAGTAGAAAAAAAGGAATAAAGTAGAAAAATAAAAGCATAACTAAAAGATTGTGCATTGTTTTCTTCCTGTGTCTTAAAAATAAAGAAATCATTACAACTTACATTCTTAAAAATAACCTACAGTAGGAACCTTAGGAGAAACCACAGACTTCTTACCTGTAAGACACAAAGTAAAAGACTACTTTGGCTTGTTATCTTGGAGAAATAATGCTATGAAAGCCATTAGGCTCCGAGCACGGTTGCTTACTGCCTTCAGAAGTCACGCCAGTCACACCAGCTCAGGCTACAATTCCTTGAGTCGCACGGGTTGAACCAACAGCATCCCCGTGGCTGATGGCAGTCCATTCCTGCTCTGCACACCTGCGCTCAGAACGTATTCATTGGGGCTGAGCGTGGGTCAGAACTCTGCCCATGTGCACCATGACCTCCAGCAGGTTTTGCCGGTGCATGACCACGCTGAATGCATCACACTGCCCCGGTGTTGGGGATGAGCGTGGCCTCCACCTCCTCTGCGATGCAGGCGGGGTGGAGTGCAGGCTGACGAGGCGGAAGGCTACCAGCACTTTCCACATGGGGCTGAGGAGGAGAGGCCTGAACTGTTCCCCAGTCTCTCTTATTCCTGGCAGGCGTTTCCATGCAGCTGGGACAACAAACAGTAAGTACACAACTACTGGGTGTAGCGGCCACCCCAGGGCCCAAGAGGACACTCACACCAACTCCTGCTGCTCGGTAGAAAGCCAAGCTGTGATGGAAACATCCACCACAAGGACTGTCAGAGATGTCACTGAAATAATCTCAAAGGGCACCAGACACCTGTGTTGACAGCTGAATTAATGCTGGAGCATCTACACACCAGAGTCACAAACACCACTTGCATTTCTGGGCTTACTGTGCATTTTAGAGCTTCTCCATTGCAATGTGTCAGAGCAGGGCACTCGGGGATGCCTTCGCCCAGTTTGGTACAGCTGCATAATGTCTGCAAGGGCACTTAAGTAACGTACTCAGCCTGCAATGCTGTCTGGCACTGCTGTCTTCCATAATTTCCCTCATTTTCCCTCTTCTCTTCTTTTCCCCAAGGCTTCTCAGCAGCTCAGGCAAAGCCATTTGCAAAGATGAGCACAAAATAACTTATTTTGTGCTTATCTTTGGGGTGGCAAAATCCCGCTTTGCAATGGAATGGGGTTTTGGGGCTACCATAAAACGCTGGGTTAAGGAAGTAAAATGTCAAGGGATTGTGGGAGGTTTTACGGTCATACAGATGGAAATGGAAGAATTTCATGTTCTTCTCTCATTAACATTCCTCCATCTGACTATCAGTTCTACACTGAAGAAACCTCCTCCCCCTGTCCCGAAATACACTATGTTCACCTCCACATAACCATAGGGACAGAGAGAGAAACAGCAGGCTTCTTTGGCCACTGGGAAACATAAAAAGGGGCCAGAGAGCTGGAGTCACAGCTCAGAAGAGCCTCAGTCAGCTGGGCTTGTTGCTTCTACTGTTGGGTGACAGTGGGAAGAAAGGTGCCCTTCCTCCCCCAGAAACCAACACCTCTCACATCCCCATTTCTGTCTGGGCAGCAGTAGTGGTTAAGCTGGGCATGTAGTTATGCGCTGTACCCCAAACTGGTCTTTTCTCCTGCTAGGACAGGCAAATAAGTATCACAGGGCATTATTTGGGTTTTTTACCTACCCCCAGCAGCCTGTTACCTACCCTTGGCCCTGTCAGCACGACCTACGCACAACCACTTCAGCCAGTGTGAACAGAGATTTCTGTTCTCCTGATCTGTGGGTCAACCGAACCATGCTAGATATTGCTGTCGGATCCTCCCATTGCTTCTATCCCAACCTAATCCAAAATAACTCTATTAACTTTCCTGGAATGACGTTTTGTGGGTGCAAGAAAGTAGGAATTGAGGACTAGGCACTCCCAAAGCTCATCTTCATTTGCAATCATTAGTTTAAGTTAATACACCTGAATGACTTCATTTGTGCTTAGCTTAGTTTTAGTGAGTGCTGGCATTCAGGAAACACCACTCCAGCTACTGGAGTGATTTGATTAGCAGTGCTGAGTGATTAGATTAGCAGAGTGGCTGGACAGAACCGTTAATTACTTGTTGTCATTCCAGCTGATGTATCCCCACTGCACCAGCAGCTCGAGCTGTGCATTTGCATAGATAAAACCTGTGCATGCTTATATCCTGTTGTTTATTTGTAATTCACAACCCTGCCTCCTGTCAGTGCTTCTAGTCCCTTAGCTTACATGGCAGAGTTCCGTACTAGCTGTAAGCTCTGTTGTTAGCCTGTACTGGAGATCATTCTATGGTGGTGAAAACGTCAGTGAGATAAACTATTGGTTCTTTGTCATAACTCCAGCAGAGATGTATTTCAGATTCTCTGGGTAATGCTCTTTCTGGAGCGGTGTTTCTTGGCATACAACAGTGCCTCGTTGCAGAAATACTATAGTTTTGTGATGCTGTTGCAACTAGCAGTAGTTTTCACTGTCTCTTAAGCTCCCCTGAGTTCCAATCACAGCAAAAAAAGCTTCCTAGGAAATAACCCTAGTTTTAAGGCTGAGGCTCCAGAGAAGTATGTGCCCACTTGCTATTTGTGACCATTTCTGTTCAAGGGCAAATGAAAATACAGCAAATAGGCAGTGAGAGTAGGACTTCTCTTTGTAAACCTAGTCCCCTGTGAGTTACATGGTTAAACTCATTGGTCATCTGGGCTACTGCTGCCGTCAGGAGAGAGGATGACAGGCAGCTTCAACAAATGCTACTTTGCCTCCCTTTGGTGACTTCTAGGAAATGTAGTCTTATTGAATGCTTGATGCTTTGATAAGATAAAGTTCAGTGAGATGAATCCTACCCTTCCTGCTCCCTGCCAAGAGGAAGCAGACCTATGCTGCTGCTCCTCTGCCAAGAAATAGCAGACGTTATATTTGCCCATATGGAGCAGCGCTCTGAATTCTTGTGCTTGGAACACGTGTGGAATTCCCTTTCTATTAAAAAGCAAAATAAACCAGCCTGCTCAGAAATAAGTGGAAGGCTTTTAGGAATGTGGAATAGGTGTTCTTTCCTGGATGCCAGGGACAATTTAGTGTTTTGTTGGATCATGATAAATTCCCTTGTCCCTCTGGGTAGTAAAAACATGCAAAGTACAAAAGGAAAACATGAATGATCTCAAAATATAACACTGATGAGCAAAAGTAGCATAAGAAAGGGGATAGGGCTGTGATGCTTTGCATTGCTGATAACAGTTGATGTTTGCATAGTAAAAGTGTCAAATCCTTCAATGCTGGACCTACACCTCTGCTGCACTGGGAATTTCACTATATGAGGTGTGAGGCAATGAAAAATCAGGGTCATAATATCCCACTGAGTTTCTGAGTCATCTTATTGCACTGAAATAAAAGCACTTTAGAAAATACAAGCCATCTGTGATGTTAAATGCAATTATCTGATTTGCCTTAATAAATGCTCACAAATCACCACCAATCACTTGAATTTTTCAACACTGCTCTGAGTCATTCATAAGCAGGTAAAGGTCATCATGCTAAGACATTATCAACTCTGATCATTATCAAGTTATTATTATCATCTGCAGTAACACAACTGCTTCCATCCAAATCCAGCACATAAAAGAATTTTAAAGAAGGAGATATGTCTTTTTTTTTTTAGCTTTGACCTTCAGAGGATCACACTAGGTATATTATTACACTGACGTCTACACAGTATTGATTATTACTTATAGCTTTATCCTACTGGCACTGAGGTAAGCGACAAACATTACTGTTGTTAAAGGTCAGATCGCAAGCCCCATGTTCCAGATTCCCCATGGCTGGAGTTTCTGTACATTGGGAATTCCCCAGATATGTCCTTTTTTCCCATTTGCCCAGTCATTTTGTCCAAGTGTGATAGGGACACTGTGGCTGTACAAATTAGATGTTCTGGTAAGTGCAGTATGCTCAGGATGCAGCAGCCCTACTATGCATACACAGATCATGCTCTAGACGGGCTCTGTACAGATGCACATGTCCCTCACTGCACAGATTCGTGCATTTCACTCCAGGGAGACCCAGAAGAGCTATGAGAAACTTTGTTTCTCAGAATTTATTTATACCTGTAAGAAAAGCTACAAATATGAATTTAAAATCTATTTAGCATAAGTGTAAATGTTTGTCACTGCCCACTAGGAAGAGCTGCAGGTGTGTTGCTCAAATCTGAGCATACTGAGGCTCCGCAATACAAACATCTGTGCATGCACCAGTCAATGTCTAATCTGTGAGTGTAGCAGGAGTGGTTTGGATGCTCACCCGGTAAAAAAAAGTGTAGAATTACCAAAATAAAGACCTTACATAAGCAGGCCTGGTCCAGGATCCTCAAAACAGCAGAGAAGAAAATTGTTATAACCAGGAGGAATACAGAGAGACTGTCCAAGCATGCAGAGATGGTGTTAGGAAAGCCAAAGCCCACCTGGGGACGTATCTGGTGAGGGACCTGAAGGGCAACAAGAAGAGCTTCTACATCTGTGTCAACAGGAAGGTTAGGAAGAATGTGGGCCTGTTGCTGAAAGAGGTGGGGGCCCTAGTGACAAAGGAAATGGAAAAAGCCAAGGTACTCAATGCCGCCTTTCAATTCATCTTTACTGGTAAGACCAGCCTGCAGGAATCCCAGGCCCCTGAGAGCAGTGGGAAAGTCTGGAGCAAGGAAGACATACCCTTGGTGGGTGAGGATCAGGCTACGGAACATTTAAACAAAACAGACATATATAAACCCACAGGACCTGATGGGTTGCACCCGACAAGCACCGAGGGAGCTGGCCAACATCACTGCAAGATGACTCTCTATTATTTTTGAAAGCTCACAGTAATTTGGGAAGATTGACTGGAACAGAAATTGAACATGACTGGAAAAGAGCAAATGTCACTCCTGCCTTCAAGAAGGGCAAGTAAGGTTTGGAGAAATACAGGTCAGTCAGCCTCACCTTGATCCCTGTGAAGGTGATGGAGCAACTAATCCTGGAAACCATTTCCTATATTTAGGATAGGAACGCCATTGGAATGGAATCCATGGTCAAAATGGATTTACACAGCAGAAACCAAGGCTGACTAACCTGATAGCCTTCTACGATGAAATGACTGGCTTTCAACACTGTGTCCCATAACATCTTCTTAGAAAAACTGATGAAGTACAAACTAGGTAAGTGGTTGGTGAGATGGATTGAAAACTGGCTTATATGCTGGGCTCAAAGGGTTGTGATCAGCAGCACAAAGTCCATTTGGAAGCCAGACACGAGTGGTATACCCCAGGGGTCGATACTGGAGCCAATACTGCTCTGTCATCTTCATTAATGACCTGCTGGGATGATGGCATATTACATACCCTCAGCAAGTGTGTTGCTAATACAAAACTGGGAGGAGTGGCTGAGGTACTGGATGGTTGTGCTGCCATTCAGAGGAACCTGGACAGGCTGGTGAACATGGACATACTGGAGTGTGTCCATTGAAAGGCCAGGAAGATGATTAAGGGATTGGAGTATCTCTCATACAAAGAGGCTGAGAGAGCTGGGCCTGTTCAGCTTGTAGAAGAAAAGGCTTGGGGGGATCTCATCAATCTGCATAAATACCTGATGGGCAGGAGTAAAGAAGATGGAGCCAGACTCTTCTTAGCGGTGCCCAGTGAAAAGAAACAAGGCAATGGCCACAAACTGAAACACAGGAAATTCCATTTAGATGGAAAAAGAAACTGTGAGGAATGAGCTAACACTGGAGCAAGTTGCCCAGAGAGTGTGTGGAGTCTCCACCCTTGGCAATATTCAAACCTGACTAGACATGACCCTGAGCAACCTGCTCTAGTTGCCCCTGCTCTGAGCAGGGGGTTGGACTAGATGATCCCTAGAGCTGCCTTCCAGCCCCAATGAGTCCGTGATTCTGTGATTGCAGGTTACTGAGAGCATTGAATTCTTCCAGCTCACATCAAGTTGCAGTTCAGCAAATAATAGCAGAAGTTAGGATTGTTTAAACAAATTACCCAACTGTTTGCCAACTGGTCACATGAACCTGCTATGGTAGACTTGTTTCTCTAGCCCTGTTTACATTTATGTCCTCTGTTAGATACGGTTCTTTCATTTTCTATGAGGAATGCTTATGCAGTAAGGCTCAGTGATTCACACTCTCCAATCAAGAGCAAGGAGGGCACTCAATGTTTTACTCTTTTCTGCAGAAAAGGGACCCAAGCATTTTTCAGGAAACCATAAATCTCATTCACTGCTCTCACATCTCCAGTACAAACTCATCTGAGGCTATCACCAACCGTCAAGCTCCGCATTGGTGACACTACCCTCACTTGCTTGTTCCCACCTCATACTGCCCAATTCCTTGTGCTACCACATGTGTTTGGGCAGTCAGCAGTGAATGAGCGCAGGTAACACTCAACAGACTTTGTGCCAGATTATTTTTCAGTAAAAAGGAAGGCTGTTTGAGGCTAATGACAGCAGTAGAGAGCAAGAAGGTAAGCCACTGCTTTAGATAGCAGTGCTAGCCCAGGGTAGCTAAAAGCGTTCGTAAGATCACAGGATGATTCAGGGTGGAAGGGAGCTCAGGAGGTCTCTAGACCAACCTCCAGCTCCAAGCAGGGTCAGGTGTGAGATTGGAGCAGGTTGCTTAGGGCTTCATCCTGTTGGGGCTTGGAAATCACCAAGTATGGTGACTGCAAAACCTCTCTGAGCAACCAACCTGCTCCAATCCATGACTGCCCACCTGGTGAAAAACGTTTTCCTTATACCCAGCCTGAACATCTCTTTTTCCAGTCTATGCCTGATTTCTCCCAGCCTCCCACGATGCACCAACGTGAAAAGCCTGACTCAAAAAGCTGTTGTCCAAGGCAGCCACAGCGGTGGTCTATGCATGCAGCCCCATTGCTGACTTTGGATTGTCCTGCCGAGCAAGTTGTCACAAACTTGCTTCGGGAGGAAAATGTGTGGCATGTTTCCATGTTTGCATAAAACTTCTCTTTAGTTTACCACAAAGCAATGAATGAAATAAGCAACTCATCAGATCATTTGATGATGGTAAAAGTCAGTACCACTCTCTGTGCATGACTTAAGACGTGTTACTGGAGAGTGACCTCACACTTGTAACAGGATAGACATTTGTATACGCTTCTGTCAGGCTCAGACATGTACAGATCATATTAACTCATCCGCTTCCCTTTCTCAGTTTTCTATGACATGAAATAAACCATAATGAATTCTATGGATCTTTTGATTATTTTAACACTCAAATTCCATTTTTTCCTTCCAACAAAGAACAGAGGACATTGGCTATTTAAGAATATATTTTTTTATTTAAGAAAATAAATCAATTACTGAAAAGACAAAATTAGAGAAAACACTAGAAATTGCAACAGTAATGATAAAATACACCTTGAACACAGCGTAGAATTTTTTTCTGAGTCTCCTACAGACCCCCAAATGCATTTCCTGTAGCATTATGGATTATCATCCAAAATATTTTTGACAATAAGGGAATATAGGTGTGTAAGATAAACAATATGCAAAGTATATTTCAGCAATAGTATAGATAAAGCATATTAATTGTGCGATTATACTACTACACTATCAAACCCTGCTTTTTAGTGCTTTAATGACACTGTTAAAATCACATTACATGTATTTTAAATATCTTTATTCTATTTTTGGGCAGACTACAGCCTCCCTGCCTAATAGCTGTTCTGAAGTCATTCTCAGACCCCAGAAAACTGCTTCTGAATATTAGTGTAACACATACCATAGCTTAGTTGATTTTGTGATGGTAAGACTGGATCCACACAAGCATAAGAATCTGTTTCCGTAGGTCAGAGCATGGGACTTACATCTAAACTTGGTTTCTCCCCTTTTCTCAGTATATGCTTAGTTGAGTTATAGAGCACCTTTTTCTTTTAAAATCAAAACTCTGCAGAACATTAGTAACATAAAGTTGGATATTGAAAAAAAATCAGCAATGCACCTAGCATTTTCTCCCTTTGCCTTTCAGGTATTTGTGTGAGACTCAGCAGGTCTTCTCAGGAAATGCCGCTTCCTACAGCAAAAAAAGAGAATACATAGAAACTCCCCACCCTCCTCCTCTCACTCCAGATTTGGCACCCACTATCCCTCAGGCTGTTTTTCCAGCCGTATGGCTGGCTCTGGCAAAGGGAGGGGAATTGGATGGGAATTCTCTACTTACCACTTCCACACCTGAATTTCCAGCTACCTCCTACACTGTAGTGTCCATAAAATTTCTGCTGAAACTTCCTTGTTTTTCATTACCAAAGGAGTGCAGCTCGCAGCCTAGGGCGTGTGCTGAGAGTGTGCCTGAACCACCGTGCAGCCCTTCCCTCTTCCTCTTCCAGCCCTCAGTACTGGCAGAGGTACTGAAGTGGAAAACCCCACTTCTTCTTCCCCATCAATATCAAATCTGTATAGTCCTATGCATGTTCCTCCCACACCTTCCCCCAATCTAGATGTACTAATCATCAGTTACCTTTGAAAAAACCCACCCATTTCCATGTATTCTTTCCCAGCAATACACAAGGCAATGTAAGAGTCCAGATACTGAGTTGTTAGGCAGGTGGGGTGGTCCTGTGGTAGAGCTATTTCTGTCACACTTGAGTTTGATGACGAACTTCGAATGGTTTTGATTTCACCATCACAGTGTAGGCCCGTTCAGCTAAGCGAATCACAGCCAAAAATGTTCAGTCGTTGCTGTGATGCTGTTCACTGCCAGAGACACTTGCCGCCTGACTTGAGGTCAATGATTGTCAGATGTTTCTTTAACTGCCCCTGAAAGATGGCTCTGTGAGTGTGTTTGGGCACCCAAAATAACTAATTGTGTTTGAAAATACTGGGTCACAATGATATGGCAGAAGTACCTCGCTAACAAGATCATCAGATGAAGATGAGTGAGAATTTCACTATGTTTTACAGAAAGGGCTTCAGAGCACAAAGGGATGCTTAAAGCTTAATGACTGTTGAATTTCTGTAAGGTGAAAGGGGAATAAAAAGGGAGAAATGATGATGGATGATAGTGTAGTGAAGTATACAAGCCTAACATCTTGTTCAGACTTCAGAACTCTTCTAGCAGAGCAATGCTGTTGACGGATGTACTTTCATCTAATGTTAGCTGGCAGCAGTCCTACCCAGAAATAATTCGAATGGCTAAGGAGCCTCTGGTCAGTATTGCTTATTTCATCTGGTGACCTAGGGCAAAGTACACAGCAAACTGACTTTGGCTGTGACAAACTGAGTCTGTTTAAAGGGAGTTTGCTACATTTTTAAGAGAAAGTTTAGAAGAAACTTGTCTGGAGAGAGGCAAGGTAAAAAGAGTAGCAAGAAAGCAAGGAAGTGTGATGAGACAGCTCTTTCTGAGTAGAGAAAGCTGGTCTTTTTCTACTCTATAATTTAGCAGGGTGTTTTTAGAAAGTTAGCTCGCTTTCACTGATGTTTTTGAAAGCTCTGCTCAAAACAGATTGTACTTTACCATAGATTAATTGAATCAATTTACAGCCTCTTTTCTTTAACGAGTGACATACATTAAATTACAATTTGCCTAGTCTTGACCAGAATTTGAGAAGTTTCTCATGTTCTTAGATACTGTTAAATACTAGGTTTCTCTAGCTATCATGTAACATTAGGTATCAAACACTACACCTTTTAACATCTGTCATGCCCTATTTGCTATCAAGTCACAGCCATAATTTTGCTGTTCTTCAGCAGGCACAAAGTCATAATTAAAAACTACAGGGCTGTTTAAAGGGCTTAGTAAAATTGTACTCACTGGGGATGTCCTCAGGGCCGACAGCTGAAATGTAGCTACCAGTCAGAAATTCAGCATACTAATGGGGACAGGACTCCAGCTCTCCATGTCCACGCCACTTGAACTCTGAGCCTTGATTTACTCACTCTATGGCTTCCAACTCATTTTAACCAAGAAAGCACTGCTTCACATATACACTAGCCAGGTAATTACTCTAACATACCTCCAAATATTGTAATGATTAAATAAAAGATTAATGATTAATTGAATACATAAGCTTAATACAAAATGTCGCCAAAATCACAAAAACTTATGTAGTGATGTTGAGAAGAAACTGCTGAAGGTTGTATGTGTGTATTACATATATTTGAAAACTGTGAAATCTAGGACTACCCTATTTTCTTGACAGAAAGTATGTGAACATCAGCCCATTTCTCCCAGCGTATGGGATCGTGTGATTGCATTGCATTTGGGAATACCAGCATATCCTCTCAATCATTATTACTTATAAGGCACTGTGGGTATGCCTACCACTTTGCAAACAAGTGAAGGACAAGGCTGCTGCTCCAGGGAGCTTGTATCTTGACTCGTATAAAACACAAAGGCTAATAGTTCAAATGCATATGAGAGCAAAGAATGAGTGAGGTCTTCAGGGCAAAGTTGGTAACAGAAATCTTCAGGAAAGAGTTGGGCTTTAAGGCTGTTCTATATAGGCTCTGGCTTTCCTTCATAAAGTAAATAACGAAGACCCCATTTTATTTTAATTACTTCAGGTATTTCAAGAATGTCAAAATTACTGGGGCTTTGTTCATTTGCACATTGTATGCTCTTGCACTCTAATTTGAACTCATGGAGGTTTGTCTTGCCAAAATAACCTGTCATGACTAACACTTATTAGCCGCAACAGCCACTGCTAACAAACAAAAAGAACACGTGAAAATGTTTTCATGCTCTATCTGTATTTGCCCTTGTATACTCAGTCCCTCTGCTGTTGTCCTCTTGATTTTAGTAATGACATAACTTTGGTGAGTGAAGGAACTCATAGACTCTTTCTGGGTAGGTTAATATTTGTTGATACATTTAAAACAAAAAACCCCAGTTATTTTTGAAGGAGAAAAATCTTCAAAGCCTTTTTGATATCTCTAAATGAAACTGAAAAGAGTACAAACCCATGGCTGTTTTTCAGACAGCCAGCATTTCAGGACAGATCTCAAGGGTACCAGGTTGTTTGGCAGATTTGTGAGGACCTGAAGTAAAGGCTCTGTTACCGCATTGTATTGGGCTTGCATGGCAAGGTTTTGGTAGTGGCAGGGCTACAGCGTTGGCTTCTGTGAGAAGCTGCTAGAAGCTTCCCCTGTGTCCGATACAGTCACCGCCAGCCAGCTCCAAGACAGACCTGCTGCTGGCCAAGGCTGAGCCCATCAGCAACAGTGGTAGCGCCTCAGTGGTAACATCTTTAACAAGGAAAAAAAAGTTGCTGTGACACAGAAGCTGCAGCCAGAGAGAGGAGTGAGAACATGTAAGAGAAACAGCCCTGCAGACACCCAGGCCAGTGAAGGAGGAGGGGGAGGAGGTGCTCCAGGCGCCAGAGCAGAGATTCCCCTGCGGCCCGTGGGGAAGACCCTGGTGAGGCAGG
>JAVKLA010000027.1:39191842-39215192 GCA_034782735.1 Sagittarius serpentarius | reverse complement strand
GAGGCAGCCGGGACTGCCCGCGCAGCCTCCGGCAGCCGGAGGCTTCAGTCCGGCAACTTCCCGGCGGGCCCGGAGGTGCCGCCTCTCCCGGCAGGGGCGGCAGACCTGCGCCGCCTCCCTCCGAAGTGGCCCCGGCGGCCCCCTGCTCAGCCCGCCGGGCGTCTTCCCCGCCCCGCCGCCCGTCTCCCGCCGGAGCCGAGGCGCCGCCGTCCCTCGGGGCCGCCCAAACCCCCCCCGTGCCCTCAGGCCGTGGTACCCACGAAGCTCAAGCAGCCAACCCCCCCACCCCCGCCGTCCTCCCGCGTGGGCGCAGAGCCGTCGGCGCCGGGGTGTGCGCGGCCCCTCCTTCCCCCCGTAGGAGATGCAGAAGCCCACGGGCCGAGGTGCCCCGTTCCTGGGGAGCCGTGGGCTGTGAGGTGTTCGTGAGGTGCCCGGCTCCTGGGGAGGTACCCGGTAACTGAGGCGGTGCCCACCGAGAGCTGGAAAGGTGGACGCTTTGCTGAGGGCTTCCAATAGATGCTGGGCTCCTGTGGCAGCCTGATGTTGGCTGCGTGTTCCCTTTCCATGGGGCTTTTGGGAAGCTGGAGGAGAGATGTGACTAGGTGTATGGGAAAAGGCAAGTCTACTTTCCTGCGGTCTGCTTCTGAAATTCAGTCGGTTTTCTAGCGCTTTAGAGCGAGGCATTGAGAACCCTGGTTTTTTTGTGTCCCATCTTCCTTTCTTCTGTGCCCTTGGGAAAGTTTCAGAAGTCCACAGTGTGAAACCAGCCATCTGACCCCTCTCCTATGCTTAATTTGGGGTATGTTGTTTTTTTTGGGGGTGCTCATCTTGAGACCGCCTTGAGTTTTGTTTCTCAGATAGGCTGAGATCTACAGTTCCATCAGAGACCACTTTATTGCTGAAAATTATGCTGAAGCTGTCTTTTGCTGAGTACCCAAGTAAGCAGCGCAAATGATAGTCCAGCAAAAAGTTGGGCTTGCTGAAGGCAGTGGGGAGCTTAACATCCCTGAAAAACAGCTTCATATGCAAACTCAGATAAAGGTAAACAAAATCACTATGTCCCAAAAGGTGTTTGTGTACATCCAAAGTTGTCCATCCTAAGCCTTAAGCCTCTCCATGAATGAAACAAATTTCTTATGTACAGGCTGCTCTACCAAATGGAGGTGTTGAAAACTGTAATGACACAAAGAAGGTAGTGGCCCTGAATAAAAGCATTGCTGCTTTGGTGGCAAAAACGTAGCAACATGAACTGGGCATGCGTGCCTGGTAGTGGGTAAGTAAGTAAATGAAATGGACTGCCATGCACCAGATGGTTCACATACCAGCAGCAACCCCTGTTTCAGTGTGCTCTCTAATGTCATCCTCCTTTATTCACTTGAAGTCCTTCTCAGTCTGTTTGCTAGGTCTTTTCAGGTCTGTAATAATTCCTGTCATATCTGCAGTGCCTTCCATCTGAGAATCTGTAAAAGCTTTGTAAATATTAATGAAGGAAAGCTCTGCTAAAGCTTTGGGAAGCAGTGACTTTCCCTTCTCCTCAGATGTTTTTTTTTCTTTAACTCCTTCTTCCCATTTCCTTCCCCCAGGATGCATCCCTGCTATGGTCTCCCAGAACAGGCTTTCTTGTCTGTATGTTCTGCTTTCCTCCCATTTTGGGTTTTTCTCCCTTAACTTCTTTGCCTTTTCATAATTTACTACTCTCACACTAGCACAGCAAGATGACTACTTCTTCAGCGCAAGTAGCCGTGCAGCTGCGGCTACTTTGTGTAAATGTAGTGCATGCACATTTAAGGCCTTTTCTTATCCATCATTTTCTGTTGGAACTATGTTTCTTTGTGTGACTGTACTAAAAGCATACTTTTATCTTAATGCATCTTCTGCCATGTTGGAGCCCTGGGTGTGACCCGTGTTCTTTTCATGAACTGTGACTTTTGGTGGGTAACGTGGCATTACAGCTTCTGTTTGCGAAGCTGAGAGGTTACTTTTCCCTCATGGCTCTGATCACCACACTGTGCCGATCCTACTCTAGTCAAAAGTAAGGTTGCCATCGAATCTTCTAAACTGATAGTTTTGCAGAAAAATGCCAATTTGCTGAACTCAAAATGTTTTGGACCCGGTAAACACAGGCTACTTTTTTTCCCTAGCTGTTTGATTTGTTTGTTTTCGTTGGAAAAATATTTTCCTGGTTTGCTGCTTGGGATTTCGAGAGCATAACCTGCTGTACCTCAGCTCTGGAAGCCTGGAAATAAGGAAAGCCCTGAAAACCTGGTTTAAGCTGAGATTGCCTGGCCTTCCAGTCTCTGCGGTAGTCAGCTGGGAGCTTAGCTAGGATGGGCTTCCTGGGTCTTCAGACCTTTTCATAGAGTGTAGCAAGGCTTCTGGATGGCTGGGCCAACTGGCTTCTTGTGCGAACTTGCAAGTGTCTGGCTCCAGCATGCAACTGGCAGGGAGTGGAGAGGTCCCTGGGGCACAAGGGAACCACGGATCCTGGAGCATGGGAGTTCCTGGCCGGAGCCAACATCCGCTGCCCCACCAGTTCCGCCACAGCTATTGTTCTCTGGAAACTGCCCGTTTGTTAGTCCCAGCCACGAACCCAGAGACTCTTTGTTTCTCCTTTCAGAAATGCCTTGTGTGACTAAAGTGAAAATATTTTGTAACTTCTATTCGTGGAGAATCTTTGAAAAATTCTGATTTCATTTTATCTAACAAACTGTTGAAATCTTCCTCAAATTAGATTATTTTAATGCTGTCTTAACATGGAGTGCTGGAGTTTAGTTATGGCAACAAATGTCCAGCGGTTTACTTAAGGAAGATATCTCAAATTTTTTACTGGGATAGCTGACAGCAATGGAGTTGCAAATATGAAATAGGAATTTGGAGGGTACTACAGTTCCTTGCCAGTTATATGTTAATCTCTTATGGGACACTCACATATGTTTATGTGTACTGGGATGTCCTTTGGGCTGTGTGGTACCAGTGCTTCCTGATTGATGAAAGGATTGGTGTGTGTATGGGGAGAGAGAGTTTGCACTGCTTAATATGAGCCCATCTAGATGGGAGGACTGCCAAGGTAAGTCTATTTTTAGACCTAACAGTTTTGACAATGTTCCTTTAAGTGTGGTGGTTTTTTTCCCCTCTAGTAAGAATGAAAGAACTAGGTCAGAGCCAGTAGAAAAAGGCTTTTGATCTCTGCAACAGTGTTCTCAAAATTTTTTTTCTTTTTGGTCTTGTGCAGCAGAGGTAAAGGGGAAGAGAGAAATGGTGATTTCTTCCCCCCCATTGTTTATTGCACAGGAAAGTGAGAGACTGACAGCACCCACTAGCTAATGTATGCATGCAGGTAATCCCACACAGTTCTGTCAGACCCCCTGCAGCTCTGACCTGTGGTGTCTTTGAGATTCCTGAGCAAAAAAAGTGCTAATTATATCGTAGAGTTCTTTAATAGTAACTGTTTAATTAAGTTTAGTCTAACACCATTCCTGCTGTGTATAGGCTTTGGAAAGTGCATACATATGTTTGTTGCTGGTCTCCTCCTGAAAGTTTATACAGCCTTTTACCATTCTATGGCTCTTCTGTAGTGGGCTCATGCTATTGAAACCCTGGACCTACCTACGGGAGAATATTTTTTTTACTAAGAAGTGGAGTCTTGTTGGCATAAAATGACAATGACTCTGGCCTTACCCCTTGGTAATCCTCAAGGGGGTGAGACTTGAAGGATATTAGGGCATTCTGGGGTGACGCATCAGGGTTAACTGCCACAAGCCTGAAGTTATTTGCAGCTTATAGCCAACTTCTGTCAAAGCGATCCTCTGAATTTCAGCAATGATGTGATATACCTGGGTGGAAAGCCTTCAGTGCCTAGCTGACTCCAACGGATATTGAATGCTGCCATGTGTTTCCTCAGAGACTTGAGATACAGTGAGCTCATAGATGTCCTATCCCAGCTCTGCCAGGAATGTTAAAGCAAGTTCAGGACCATCCGAAGGACAGTTTTGAAGCAGGTTTCAATGTAGGTACCTATCATGCTATTTCATGGTGTGCCCAAAAGTACAACTCTTTTGACAGGTATTCAGTTATTCAACTTAGTCTTATTCCTACACCACTTCAGGCTCAGACTAGATGTCTCCACATGTAAGTTTCCAGAGAATGTGATCTAACAGATGGGTTTTCAGCACACTTAATTGCCTGTGGAGCAAAAAAGTAACAAACCCTGTCATTCAAAAATACCATGTGCTTCCACCAACGCTCTTGTTTTCTTCAATAGTTTCCAACCACTCCTTAGCTTGAGGGGCTCGGACTCATGGCTCAGAAAGAGCTGCCAGTTGGAAGAAGGGCTGAGACACGCATCTGCGTCTCCAGTTGCAACTGTTACATTGGGTCATCGCAGAGGAGACGGATAAGACCAGTGCTGGAGGTGCACACAGGACAGAGAGGACTAAGACCTGAACTCCAGCCTTTAGTCTTGGTACCAATTCTGTATGTTATTTAGCGACCATTTATTGCAAACATGCATCAGCAATTATGGGATTCCAGACTGGAACATAGGTCTTCTCCCATCCACATTTGTGTGGCAGCCTTCTTGTTGGGCTGTAACATCTATATCCTTCTTTCTTGCTCAGCAACAGCACAACTGCAGAAGATGGGTCTCCCCTTCTTGACGCACCACCACCCCCCTCCCAGCTCCCTCAGTGCACATACAGCTTGGTGGCAGCGTGTGCTTCTCTGCCTTGAACCACTGCTTAGAGCTTTCCTATCTCGGTTGCTACATTTGAAAAAGTCACAGTTCATTGCATCTGTCTTTAACAAGGTAGGTAGTCAATGATCCCTCTCTGAAGGAGTAATGTAGCTATCTAAGGCCAGGAGTCTGTTTTAGACTGCAAGTTCTTGTTTTGAACAGGTACAATGCACTCCTTGGGCATCGTATAGGGAGACTGTGAGCTGAAGTTCAAAAGGTGCATTCCACCAAAATGAGACCCCAAGATGAAGCTGTGGCAAGAAAGAATGTCACTGCACTGAAGTCTGTTTGGGTATATTGGATTGAGTAGGGATGGATATGAGTGCAGGTTACGTGGTCATTTCCCCCTCCCTGCTTTTAGAAACGAACCTGTATGAGGCAGGAATCAAGATACAGTATAGACTTGGTGTGTCACTGCAATTCCCTTGGGTGAAATTTGGTTGTAGGGTAACAGTGTACCTGGAAACTCAGAAGTACTTTCAGGTCAACCAATTTAGATACAATTCCGTAAGTGTTTGGCCTTACCCTTTAAAATACTTGGAAGACTCAGAAGCTCAGGGAGGACACTGAAACAACCAATATGTATTAATGGACTCAAATCCCATCATAAGGATAAAACTTGTCAGGTGAGGGTGGTATATGGGCAAAGGGAAGGAATGGTGCTTTGAAAGTTCATGTGCTTTCTCCACCAAGAAGAAAAGGCAAGTTAGCAAATTACAAGAGTTAGACATTAGATGCATTTCCTAACATACTGCTGGAAAGTACTGATAAAGTCTGTAGTGACATTGTATGATCCCATGTTTACTGCTTAAATGGAAATTATAAAATAGAATTATTCTTGAGAGGTTTTTGTTTTTTTTTCCTGAGATGTCCAAGCATGGCGGATAACATCCAAGGAGGTTGTGTAGCTTTATTCTTCTTGTTTACAGCTCAGTGTAGGAGGCCAGGGCAAGCTGTTTGGAGCTAGTCTCTTGCACTTCCCAGTATTGCTGTGTCATGAGGGTTGTGGCAGGAGAGCAGCAGTGAGAAGCTTGGAGTAAGGCACAGTAGCCAGGTGGTGTCAGAGCTGCAGATTTGTGCAGGTGGTTCCGCTGGTAACCCTGGAGAGGTTTCTGTCCAAAACATCATCTGTGCAGGCTTGCTAGTGAGTGCAGGCCTAGGTATCTGGATAGCGCTAGAAGTTTTTGTTTTGCTCATTGGACTCTGAAAGTGCTACAGCTAGTTTGCAGAGGTAGTAGAGCTGTTGGAGGGCTACCACTCAGTGCACTGAGTACTGAGTTTCTGGGTTTGTTAGAGATACCATGTCTGGTCCTGGTGCTAGCTTTCTTGGCTATTCTGGCTGAGACAGCTTTACCTTCTTGTGCTTTGTCCTATCTCTCTGGTGTTTCTTTGTCCAAACTGTATGATCTCTGAGGCAAGGACTCACCTTTCTGTGCACAAGAGATACTAGAGATGGGACTGAGCAATCCTATTGTGGGTTATTTCTCATGAAAGCTGTTGCCTTTGAGTGGATACAGGTATCTACCCTTGCAGATGAATAGCTGAACAACTCAGCCCTCAATTATTTGCTCAAAGCATGCAGAGAATGTGGAGGGAGTAGTTCTGGAAGGTGCCAAAGGCAAAGGTGGAGAAAAGGTCTAGAAAATGGAGTAATTTTGAAGTCATCTGAAACTGTGTGGTTGGTGTTGGTCAAAATAGCAAACAGGATTTCAGGATCTATGAGGAAGAGCTCAGAACAAGGCAAGAAAGATCTTGTATCATTGCATATTGCTCTTGTAATCTGAATATTCCCTGCAGTTTTGCTTGCCACGCCCTAAAAAAGGGACAGGACTGGAAGGAACACAGAAAAGGGCAGTTGGCTGGTCAGAGGTGCAGTATGTTGTCTGAGGGCAGGTTACAAAGATTCTGATTCTTTAAGCTGGAAAAGAGATGACCACGGAGAGAGTCCTTAGACAATCATGAATGGTTTGGAGAAGGTGAAAAAGGAACTAGGTCACGAGGCAGAACAATGAAGCTGTAGGGCTTTGTGCTTAAAATAAAAAAAGGAAATAGTTTTTCATATAATACAGTTTCCCAGGTGCAGCTTTCAACCTTGGGTCTTTCCTAACCTTCCAAGGAAGGATAAATTCATGTATGCCCTGCTCTCACACCGTTTCCTTAAGCAGTAGCATAAAGGGCTAGACTTATAGTCTGACCCAGCCTGATCACTTTTATGACAAAGTATAACTCATTTTGTGTGCATCCAGAACAATTCTACTCACCATAAGAGCTTGATTTGCATCAAGTAACTGAGAGGAGAATTTGGCCAGGACAACCCAGAAACACAGAGAGGAGATGGGGAATTAGGCACTGAGCTATAAAAACATTGACAGGGTCGTGATGTGTAAGCTTCTTTTTCCCAATATATAAGAACTGATACTCTTCTATAAGAGGAACTGCCTGCTCTGTCAAGTCAATGGGACTTGGGGGGAAGGAGGAGCCCCACATTAGGTGGCAGGTATAGAAATGCCATCCTGGAAAATATCAGTTCCCCACAGCAGGTAGGGTTGGAAACTGCTGTACTGACCTGCATAAATGAGGTGAAATATGGTCTTAGAGAGACCTTTAGGAGAGCCTGAAGCAGATTAGAACTACAGATCTCACCCTTGGTTCTTCTGCCTTGCATAGGTTTTATGTTCCCTCACCTTTGCATAGGGTCGTCTTTCTCTCTCTAGAAGGGTCCTGTGGCAAAAGGACTACAAAGAGAATGAGGGAGTTGCTGTCAGTAGCGGCATGTTCTCTGTGCAGCATGAGCTAAACTTGGCGTTAAAGACAAGGTTTGTTACTTGGAACAGCAAGAATTCACCCTAATATGTGCTGCTCCTGGATGAAGCAAGCAGGTGGGCAGGGAGACTGAACTAGGGATGAAGTGAACTCTGCATTCAATTACAGGATCTAATACCGCTTGTAGGGAGTATGTGATTGAACAGGAAAAGGGCATGAGGAAGACATCTGGTGTGGATTGTAGCCTGTCTTTAGTGCAGTTCTATCCATCTCTATATGATGTGGAACCTTGCTAGCTCATGCTGTTCAGCTGAACATTCAGTTAAGTACTTCTCTCCATTATCCCACTCATTTGCTGTCCTCTGCCCTGGTTTTGTGGCTTTTTCTTCCCCCCACCCTGAGGGGATTTTAGTTGAGTTGCTTTGCGTCTCTGCAAATAACCTGGTAAAAGCCAGAAAGAGACTTTTAATAATGCTGTTTCAGAAACATAAAGAAAGAAGAATTGTAGTGTGTGTAAATAGATGCTTTCTCCTGGATTTTCCTCTAGCAAAATAATTGCATGCTCTGAGTTAACGGTTTGTTGCTACACAAATCAGCTGGGTTACTAGAGTGAGTAGGATACAGTGGTATGAGTAAGCAGTAGGAGGTGAAGAATTTTACTGGGGGAAGGAAAGAAAGCATTTCCAGGCTCTTCAGTTGAATGTGCAAGGGAAGGAGTAGCCTCAAACAATGATAAAGGAGGTAACTTCTAGGCAGTTGACAGAAAGCCAGGACTGAAAACAGAAGTCAACTGGCAGATTGCAAACTAGTTATGCTAGTGAGAATGAATAAATATATTTTCCTTTGCATTTTGATGACTTTGTGCATCATTCATGGGACAAGAAGTAAAGCCTGGATCCACAGCTGAACTGCAGCCATTTCTGTCCCACATGTTCAGCAGACACCAGCTTTCATGAGTAGGGCAAAGGCAGAGGTCTGTGATGCATGTCTGGGATAGCGCACCTCTGATGCTGTAATAAAGACTTAACCTGTGTGTGTCTGAGCTGTTCTTTGTATGCTGGATAGGCTCACTAGTGTTTAGAAAAGGTTTCTGATGTAATGCTGGCTGATTATAGAATTGAATAGTTGTGCTATTAGGACTTGAGATGAGGCATTCTTAGAAATACAAATTGTGGTGGAGTGTGACTACCTAATCTCCTGTTGTTTTTTAACCTGGCAGGCAGCTAAACACCACACAGCCGCTCACTCACTCCCCCTGCAGTGGGATGGGGGAGAGAACTGGGGGGAGAAGGGGGAGTAAAATTTGTGAGTTGAGATAAAGACAGTTTAATAGGACAGAAAAGGAAGGGACAATAATAATAATAATGATAAAAGAATATACAAAACAAGTGATGCACAACACAATTGCTCACCACCCACTGACCGATGCCCAGCCAGTTCCTGAGCAGCAGCCCCCAGCCAGCTTTCCCCCTAGTTTATATACTGGGCATGATGTCATGTGGTATGGAAAACCCTTTGGCCAGTTTGGGTCAGCTGTCCTGACTGTGTCCCCTCCCAACTTCTTGTGCCCCTCCAGCCTTCTTGCTGGTGTGGTGGTGTGAGAAGCTGAAAAGTCCTTGACTTAGTGTAAACACTGCTTAGCAACAACTAAAACATCAGTGTGTTATCAACCTTACTTTCATCCTAAATCCAAACCACAGCACTGTACCAGCTACTAGGAAGAAAATTAACTCTATCACAGCTGAAACTAGGACATCTTCTAAGCAGTGAGTGCAAGACAAGTCTCTTCCAGGAATAGTGGGTCTAATGAAGACTTGTTTCTTATCCAGGTGTGTTCTTTGTCTTTTCTGTCTACTTCCTTTCCATATGAACTGTGAAATCCTCAGAGGGCAACAGTGGTACCTAGTCTGGAGTTTGCCTAAGTCAGTTGGTGACTGACAATCGCAATGTATACTTTTCCTTCAGAGCGCGCATTATTTTAGGTTTCTTCCTCTATCTACCCATTGATTTTTTTTGTTTTTCATACTTATACTTCTTATCTCTTGTAGCATCCTCTTTGATTGCAAGTCTGTGCATCTCACAAACTTGTAATCCAGAAAACTTGCTTCAGTTTTCAGGAGGAGCTTTGTAGATGCTCACACAAGCCGGAATATTAACAGAGGATGAAATTAGCTTGCAAAACAAATTACCATCTATTTTGTACTGTAATCCATTGCTCATATTATGTTCCTGTATACATGTAATGCATGTTACTTACTGACCTTTATTACTTTGTTCACTAAGATCCGTTTTGCTCTAAGCTAATTGCATAGCTCACTAGTCCCCTTCTTTGCCAGTGTTGTCCTCTTCCTGTATACCTGTACAGGATTTGTGGTAGACTTGCCTTGCTTATTCACTGAATTGGTCCATTTTTCAATGAGCCTCTCTGTTGCTAGTGTGAATTCAAGAGCTGCTTGTACCAACTGAATTTTTTTAAAAAATGGAACGAGAAAATGATTCAGAAATAATTTGGCTGTCCAGTCATTGTGCCTGCTTTTTATCACGAAGTCCCGTTGCTGTACAAAGGCAGAACTTGCATTGCTGAGGCTCCAAGGTCTATCTAGCATAGTGATAATATGCAGTCTGTCTCCTGAAAAACAGGTGTAACAGCAACTGTCTTTTATGTGTACAGCGTTTGCTGAAGTCTGAGATAAGAGATGGTAAGTGGATATTTCCATACATAAAATAAGTAGTTTCCAGTAGGAAAATCGTCAAAAATGCACAAGTAAATTTCTTAGCTGAGTAAACTTAAGTACTTATGTACCCTGGTTGGATGAGTCTTAAAAGGCAAACTTCACCCATACAAGAGGAGGATTTCTTATTCTGGCTTAGTGTTTCTGTTCTGTAGACAACTAAGGAATCTTTCTTCTCTCTATACACTCAAGATTTGCATGGTCTTTGACCAAATTTAGTTTAGTTTGAGTTTAGTTTGATTCCAGATGAAACTGCTAAGTTACTAATTCTGGTTTCTTGATATATTTCTGATGCTGTACAAGACTCTCTACCATCAGCTACCTCTTACAGCTGAGCTGTATGTAAGAGATCTATGTAGAGTGTAGTAGATTGTCTCATATTTTTTTCTCTTTCTCTGTTGGTGTTTGGCTTTAGTTTTGGGCACTTTTTCATTGTTTCTGGAGAGAGCAAATGGCTTGTAGTAGTAATTGGTTTGGGTACTGTGGGATGACTACCCAGTTGCCCAGCTAGAGATGTTCAGGGATTGTTGCACCAGAAGTGCAGTTACTTTAAATTCTGTCTTGCTGATGATAATTCTAAAGGGGTAAAAAAGGCAAAGGCGCCATAATTTACAGTTACAAACTACAATGAACACCCCTTCTGTGAACACTTTATCCCCTTCTGCCTCTATCCTATTCCTACACCTGTCTTCCCTTTGCTCTGCCCTCCCTGCCCGTCTTGTCCTGGTTCAATGTCCACTTCTTTGCCGCAGAGCTGTCTCTCTTGCCCATCAGGACACTTCCTAGCTGGAGGTACCTCCTAGCATGTCCCACTGCTTGAATAAACTCTTGATTATAAAATCCATATGTTGTAAGAAGTTTATTGTTTGTTAAATTGATTAATCCAACAGATGATTAATAGTCATGATAAAGAGATGCTAGAAAGACGAGCAACTCTCTGGAGGGCCCTGAAGGTACAGCAGTGTGCGGCCGTGTCTGCCAAGCCTTGCTGTCTATGTCTGTCTGAGCTTTGAACTCAAACCTATGGGAACAGCTCATCAGTGGCAGCAGTCTACAAAGCACCCCACAGCTCAGCGCTGGCCTGGCTTTTGACACAGCCTATTTGTAATTGCTTAATGCTAATTTTTGATGCTGACCAACAGAAGCAGATAGCTAGACACCAATATTACTTCAGCTAAGTACTTTGGGACTTCAGCCTTAGAGGAGGTTTCTGATAAATTCATGTTATCTGTACTGAAGTAGAAAAGGTCCTGACTGATTTGGTGGGCTTCTTGCTCTGTGTTAATGCTGCTGATTTGATGGCCATTAGATAGGCAGATTCAAGAAACAGAGTGGGCAAAATCTTAAGCTACTTCCTCGCCAGGTTGCCGGCAGTATTTACTAGGTGGCAACATAAGCAGAAGGTTGTATTCATGTGAAACTTTGACTGCAGTTTCAGCTGGCCCAAAGTGATGGGTTGGGGGAACTATGCTGATTTACATTAGCTGGAGATAGGACTGTATGGGGAAGTAATTCCTATAGGCAAAAGCCAGACAGTTTCTCAAAACTAGAAACTGATTGGTGAGGCAGATGGACCATCCGTAGGAGTTATAGAAACTGATTAGTGCGGAAAAACTTTCTGCCAGATAAGGTAGTCAAAATAATCCTAAATTTTATGGTACAAATTAAGGTCACTTTATTAGGTGTTTTTAATCTGTTTTTTTACTATTGTAGAAGTGGTACTAACTGCTCAGGTCAGACATAATCTTTGAAATAATCCCATGTTTTCTTGGGATATTCAGAGTTACTAATGTAGTGTAAGCTTCTGGAAATACGGGAAGGGCTTTGCAGTGCAGAACCTTCTTGCTTGTTTGGTCAGCATGAGCAGCCATCTCAATCTGGAATGAAATCTTGGGTGTTCTCAGTGTGAAAGTCTCTTCTCTGATCCACCCAGTTAAAGCAGGTTGTGAATGATGGCAAGCAAAAAGCCCCAGGGATGTTGTTTGACTACATAGTATGGAAATGCAGCATCTGGAAGCGTATAGAAGTCTGACTGAAAGCGCTGACTGCAAAATTTGATGTGGTTGGAGATTTGATTTGCTTTTGACAAAGAACTGGGCAGAGATGGAAGGAACAGATCCAGTGAGAGCTGCTGTCCAAAGGTCTTGTAGGATCTCCTTTCCTGGAAATACCTGTTAAATCTTCATGACCTTCATGAAGACTTGAGATGACTGAAAAGATGTTTGGATCCTTTTTTAAGGTCCCTGCTATGTCCAGCCTGAGTTTGTTAATGTTCCAGCTGTACAGACTAACTTCTGTCTGTCTTTTTCAACAACATAGCATTTTATGGTGGGAGTAGCAGGTGGATTACATGGACTTGCCTCTTCGCGTTGTGCAGCTAGGTCTGTGGCATGAATACATAAAATGGAGCTTGCATGTTTGCCAGCATTTGACACATGGAAGTTTTCTAAGGATTTTTAGAGGTTGGATGGGTATCTCCTGTGCCTGCCTTTTGTCTCCAAATAGCAAAAGCTAGCATATGACTGTGATGCACACAGAACAGGGCACATGAATAAGAAGATGCTATTTTTACTTGATCGCTTTTTAGAATAGAGCAATTGTTATTGCATGTAACTCAAGTACTTGCTAAATATGCTTTAATGTAGCCTTAATTGATCTGCTTAAAATTTCAAGCAGCCAGCAGTATTCCCACTGAAACAAGTAGTTATGAAATGTTTGACATGGTAGGCAGTAGAGTGCACAGAGGTAGCGATTGATCATAGATTTGATCTGCTAAGCCTTGAGCTTACAGATGGAGAGACAAAGACTTTCCATCTGCCCCTGCAAAATTGGATATATCAAGGCTGTGTTTTGAAGAGTGCCTTCAGGTGTTCCCCAAGACAGGATTCACAAAGTACCCTCTAGTAAAAGGCAAGGCTTGCCCCCAGATGCCAGTAACCTACTATGGCTCTTGGTGACTTTTGTGTACCATCAAGTGTGCTCAGACAAGCTGTCTCTTGGCTGCTTGCCATCCGGGAGGCAGGTGTGTAAGGGAGGAAGGTAGCGAGGGGAGCAGAGCATTCGTGTTGCCCTGCGAGTTCTCCTTTCAAACTGCGTACACATGCCGTAAGGGATCTGCGTGGGCATAGAGCTCGGCTCACGTGTGTCAGCTTCTGCAGGGTAACATTCTCTTGCTCTGTATATGTGGAAAGGACTTGGGTTTGTGTTCTAGCATGTGGAAAAAATACGCTGTGTATTGCATTAATTTTGTTCCTTCCCTGTTTTTTAGGACAGATGTGGTCATTTTTCCATTTTGGGTGCTCCAGTTACTATTTTCTCACAGTTTTTGACTCTCATAACTTGGCAGATCTCAGCAGTCTTTTCTTTACAGTTCTGGAAAAGTGGATATTTGCCTGTAGATTCAGCTCTACCATTGAGCTAGGAGTACAAGAGCACTTAAGTACCTTTGTTTTAAATAACAGTTTGTTTTGTAAATGTAATCTGTGGACCTATGTTATTGTGTCTACCAGCACTGTTCATCATGTGCTGATTGCTGTGCAGTTGGAGCTGTACAGAACATCCACCCTCCCTCCCCAAAAGAAAAAAAGTTCCCACCACAGAAAACTTTCAATCCAAGTTAAGTGACAATTGTTGGGGAGCATGAAGAGAGACATGGCGTTAATCAACTGTTAGGTGAGGTTTTCAGCAGGGAAAGGAGAATGTAAGTAGTCTGAAACTGGATGAGAACTGTATTATTGAGACGTATGGATAATATATGAATATTGAGATTGTGTGGAAGAATATTGGAGGAGGTTCTGTTTCAAAATCTAGTATACTGCTGATATCTAGTGGTATTAGGCTGATAATATCAGCTGATTTGGAGATAGGGTTTGGTGTCTTGATGGACTTTCAAAGTCTGGGAATGATGAGGTGGATTTAATTTGGTGGAGTAAAGAGATGCTGAGACAGTAGGGATATTGTCAAAGCAGTGGTGTGGGAAAATGGTCTGAATGCAGAGGATGGGGTGCGCTAGCATTAGCTAATGCCAGGGTAATGAGAAGAGCCTGGGACAAGTATTTTAGTAAGAAACTACTTTGTAGGTAGAATCTTTTCCAGATGAATGCCATTAAGTCCTGAAAGAGACTCAAGAATTGAGTCAGCTAAGAGGGTCAGAGCAGTTGGGTTGTGGTAAAGTTGGTCATTTGTGATTCTTTTGTAAGAGCTGCTTAGACTCAGTTCTATAGGATGTTAACCCTGGATGCTGTCAGGCCCCCCAGCCTCTTTAGTTTTGCATAGTCGATCCTGAGTTTAGAGCTGGCCTCATCTAGCTAAAATTATATAAGGTGCTGTTTTAAGAAGAGAATATGTTGTTATTCACCAAACGTTGACCTCCTTCCCTGCTTTTAACAAATCTTGAAAGGGAGCAATTGTGGTTTGTATTGACATTTATAAGAAGGCAAGAGCTCCACCTCTGTCTGCCACAGAGATGGATATATGTATTTCTGTGTGGTAACAGGAAATAAGACCCATGAAAGCAACTATTCTTTCCTTCTTACCTTCTGTGTAACTGAGAGTTGGAGGCAGCACTAGAGGAAAACAATAGAGCTAGCTACCTGAAGATGGCTCGTGACAAAGACAGATTAGCTTTGTCAAGTGACTGAGATACTTATCCTCACCTCTGCTTTTTTCCTCCTGCCCTTCAGTCTGCCTTCTCCCCATGCTGAGGCTGTTGTTCTGGGTGTATCTTCCTTAAGGAGCAGATTCAGTCCAGGTGTATGGTAAGCCAAGACTGTGATGGGGGTGAAGGAGAGGGATGAACTCTTTCCTTTTCCTTCTACCCCTAGTAAATAAAAAAGTTGTCTTCCCTGCCCACACCGCCCAATATCGGCAACTTTGGAAAAGTCTTCCCTGCGGCAGCCTGTGTTTCTTTTAACCAGTCACCTCTTTTTTTATTAAAAAGGTAGTGGCATGTATGTAATTGTTAGCAGCCTCTCCATTTTTTTCCTGTCTTTTTTATCCTGAAGGAGTCCAATATAAAGCATTGCTGAAACAGCACTAACATTGATTACTTTTGAAAGAATGATGGGCTAAGAGTCAAGCAGCATCTTGCCATGTGATTTATTTCTTTCTTAAGCCATCCAGGTGATGCTTATGCTACCATGTTATCAGAAATCTGGATCATTTACTCCCTGTAATGCATGGTAAATCAATGCTGTAACCCAGTAGGCTTTCCTTGTCCATCCCCTATCACCCTTTGCCCTAATCTGTATTGTCTGGGGGCACTGGGAAGGGAGGAGTTGCAATCCACAGGAAGCTTGCTGCTGGCAGTATTCTTCCAGGCAGTGTTAAGTCCCACCTTGCTTTGTGATTTCTCTCTAACAAGCACTGGAAGGAGGCTGGCAGCCAAAACCTGCCTATTCCTGGATTCTGTTGAAGTGTGTTAGTGTTTCAAAGGTGTATGCAGGAGTCTTCCTGTTTAGCTAGGCAAGATCCCTGCAGAAGATGGAGGGATTTTTATGAACCATATTCCATACCAAGTATCTTTCACTACTAATTTCCAGCTCTTGCTAGAGCAGGGTATGCTGGGAGTACTTTTACAGGATGGCTAGGATATCTCCCATTTTTTGTGAAGAAGGGAATTAGTTTGGCTACTAACAGAACAGTTTCCATTCCCACTGGGCTGTGAAAGTCTGTTTTGGTGGATCACATCCATCTTTTATGTGGTCTGGAGGATAAGCAAAGTAGTCATTAGTAATTACTTGTTTCTTTCAGGTAGGTAAATATGATCTAGAGGAGATAGATAATGATAGGTGGATATGATCTAGGAGAGTGAATTTTTTTTGGTGTCTTAAGACACACTGATGTAAATATAAACCACAAAATCATCTCTCTTTGAAACCCCCCATGGCAGCTTAAAAGTCCCAAAGATTCCCTTCATCATAACAGCTTGGCAGATTCTGGATAGCTCCCCATAACAGCCAGAGCAGGTGAAGCCTGTTAGCTTCACTGCAGAAAAAGGATTTTGCATTTTTTCTGACACAGAAAGAGGTCCTGCAAGGGAAAAATCAAGCAGCAGCTGTGTTCAAGTTCAGTTCCATAGTAGTCTTCTAGCCATGACAAAAGCAAAATCCAGCCATGGGTAGGTATGGAGTACACCTAGAAATAAAGGACTCAAAAATCAGGAAATGCCTCTGCTAACATTATTAACATTTAAGTATTTATGTTTTGGATTGACTCAGTGGTGTGGCTGGGAAAAACAGTAGGAGGAAAGGAGCGACTTGAAGAAAGTCATCTATTTTTCCTGCCTCACCAGTGAGAGGCAATGCCAGAACGATGGGATTTGGTTTTTCATTGCCTTCAGCCAACCTACAGAATTGGTTTGAACCAGGAAAGAAAGACTTGCAAGAAGAGCTGCAGTTAGACTTAGGGAAAAGCTCCTTAGATCTGGTTTGGGAAAGAAGGCTCTGTAGCAGCTCTCTAGGTATCAGGAAGAAATTGCAGATGCCTGCCCTACTAAAATGAGACAGAAAGATGACAGATAAGAACAACAGCCACACAGACTGCTGCAGACCCCTTTTCCTTATGTGCTTTTTTTCCTATTAAAATAAAAAATGCTCGTTTTTGAGAAATTGGTGCCTGGAGGGGAAACCCAGGAGTTCCCAAAAAACTTCTCAGAGGGTTTTCAGTGCTTTTAAAGAAAAACCACAACTCTCTATGCAAGACCTAAGCAGATGGAGGTTCCCTTTTGAGAAAGAACGGATTATTAGCTGGAAGTCCTCTTCCTGTGGTGGTCCCTGGGGTGGCCAGTGGAAACCCTGTCTCACCTCCAGGAGCTCTGCATCATTGACCTCTTCTGTTTGCTTCCCCAGAAGGAGGTCTGTGCAGGGCTCAGCTCTGGACATGATGTAGTCTAGTGATTCCTCCTCCTCTTTCTCTCATGCCATCTGCTAAAGAATTGACTATTTGGAGAGGGATCTCTGTCTCTCTTACATACTTGTAAAAGAAGTCTAGGACTAATCCCTTACAGCTACTCACAGACTGAAATTTCCCTTCCCATTTTTAGTTTCATGTACTAGTTTTCTGTGGGCCAGTACTGTATTTTTCTATTCTTCTATACAAAATGGCTGCAATTTGTGATAAAACATGTTGCAATTCTTTACTCCTTTCCATCACTGAGTGTTGTTAATGAACTATCCTTCATAATATTCCTTTGACTTGAAGATAGGAGATATTTCCATCCCTAGCTTGCAGATGTAGCTATTGTAGTGCTTGGACAGATGAGTTATATTTTACAAATATTTGGATGTTTTTAAAAATCTCAAGGAGAAAAGACTAACTTTTTGGCTTCTGCTTTAATTCTGCACCAAGGAATTGCTCAAAGTTTTCAGTTAAGACTCTGAGATTTAAGGTGGATGGATTTTCCAAAGGTGCTGTAATTAAAGGACCCTTTGCCTTCTCTGGCAGCTTGAGCCTGTTTCCCATGAAAGACTTTCAAGGGTTGATCCGTACCTGGGAGAAACTGGCAGTTCTGATTCCTTCCCCTGCTCCCCACCCTTTGCTTCTAAGCCAAGCAACAGTAAAAGGGCAGCTTTTATTTTGGCTTTACATTGTGTTTTGGGTTTCTCTTCAGGTCCGTCAAACATTGCACCACAGTATCTGAGCAAAATTCTTTTGCATGTAGGGGAAGTTGGGACCATTAATTGCGTAGCACTAAAAGTATTGCAGTTATCCAGGAACATGAATGCAAAAATTGGATAGTCACATGAAGTTGCATCAGGATCCCCACACGTTTTAAAATTGCTACACATGCCGAGAAGGTTGTTAAGGCTACTGTCTGTGAATGCTGGAACTGTGAAATTTTGGACAGAAAATGATTAAACTACTGCCATTAGGTCTAAATGTGCATTTCTATGGTATGGTTTGTACTTGTTTTATTTTTTGTCTGGCTGCTTTCCTTATTCTGCTGTTATTAGTCCATACCTCATTATATGCTCCTAGAGAGTACATCCCTCTTGCTTGTAAGGATGGTGTAGGTGGTAATTTGCAGTGGTACAAAGTGCTGAAGGAGAGATAATCAGCTGGGTAAGTCGTTACTCTGTGCAGAGACTGACTTGCTGCGTACTACTTACTTATCCCACATTGTTTAGGACTTAGAATGTCGTAGTAATTGAAAATGTAATAGAAAAACTTTAACTTGCTTGCCTAGAAAAGAAAAAAAGGTATGGCTGAATGATGAATCCATGGGATATATTGTCCTACCCTAGTAAAAGCTGTAAGTTGAGAGTCTTGGGTGCTGTAGTGAATCCAGCAGAGCACAGTTCAACACATTACCATACACTAAATAGCCTTATACAGTGCTACATTGCCTCTCATCTTCTTTCTCAAGTATCTCACCCTGAATCCATGTTAAGGTACAGACAGTTCTTTCGCCATGATGTGACATAGCTCTGGTTACCATGTGGCACTTCTTAGTACTTTGTGATAAATGTTTGTAACATTAGGTTCTTCTTTCCTAAGCAGTGTTTTCTCTTTCTCATGTTTTTTTTTTCCCAGCTATCCATTGCAATCTGAATCCAAACGGTATTGATCACCCTGTCCCCACAGAAGGTATTAATCTGCAACTTGAAGGTGAAGGAGTTGAATCGCCCTCTGTTAAGAACACTAGTACTCCAAAAGGGCCTGAGTCAAAAGAGACACCCAAGAGACAACAAGTGGAGCCAGAAATTTCTAAGGTAGGTAGGACTGGGTTCTTATTATTTTGGTGAGTCTTAAAGAATGCAGGCTTCTTGAAGTCCTGGCTACTGCTTAAAAAGCATTTATCATCCTGTTAAAGACGTACAAAAGTGCAAAAGTAATAGTCCGGGGAAGTGGGTGTTAAAGAAGCAAGGTATTGCCATGGAGTTTTAGCCCACCCACATCTTGGACAGTGCACTACTTTATTTTTCTCTTGATGAAGATAATTAAAATAATGGAATCTCTCTTTTTCAGGCACTGTGGAGACTTTTTTTCCAAATGACTTGGGTAACAACCAGAATGGGAATAGATATAATTTTCTTGAGTGTTTTTTATTTACATCTTTATTTTTTCCTGGGGCAGGTAAAGGAAGAGAAAGGTTCTATGGATATATGAATATATGGATTTTTATATGGGTGACTGACTTTAATAAACTGTTAACTAATTTTAGGTAAAATACCATGTCAGTTCTTCTGTGTCTGGTATGTCAGTGAATAAACATACTTCAGAGGTGAATTCCTAAAGACAAATGAAGTGTCTGTTCTCATTCACCAGCTGCTGTTTCTTGTTTGTGTGCAGGAGACATGACTACCAAGTGCAGGTGAATGTGTGTGCTCCAGACACATTGGGTATAGGACAATAATTTGTCATATTAGATATGTTTTTAACTAGAAAGAAAAATAAGAGAATGTTAAAAAAAAAGTTGGGAGAGATTCTTTTAAAGCCTTATCAGCCTTTTTGATCTTTAAAGGCCTAAAACCAGGTGTTTGGGGGTGATTTCTGCAGAGTGGAAAATTGAGTTTTTACTGAATCTGACACTTCTGGAGTTAATAGAGCAAATAAAACGAGTGTCCTTTTTTTTTAGGTCCATAAAAGGCAGTAACAATCAATTCAATGACTGAGCAAATAAGAGTATTTCCTACTGTCATCAGTAAAATAAATCTAACAAATAATATGCATACAGTTGTGACTTATTTCACTTTTAGAATAAAATAGCATTAAACGTTCTAAGCAGTGGCCTTGACAATAAAGGCTTGGTATGAAATCTCCATTCTGATTTTTATCTAAAATATCTAGTTTTAAATGAGTACAATTTAAACTCATTTTGTTCTGTCTTAAGTCATTGAACTAGATCCAATACAGGTTGGCATTCATCAAAATCACTGCTACCTGCAGTCTGGTTTGTGGCCAATTATTAAGCATGTTGCTGATTTCTTTTGAACCCTTGGAGAACAGGTTTGTGCTTATTGCTTTGAATCATCCGTTTGGTAACAAGACCACCACATTTTGGATGGGCTTTGAGACAAAGCTCAGCTGATAATGCATTTACCCAGCTTTTTGCAGACAAAGGCAAGCTAACTCTGCCTGTGTTTCAACATTACCAGGTGAAAATCTGCCCTGTATTGAAAGCTAAGGAGGTGTGTTAAGCTCAGAGGAGAACTTACAAACTTGGATGTGAAGAAGCTAAACAACGCAATGGGGCTTCCAGTTGAGAATGGGGCTCGTGTAGTTGACATGGGACACAGGCAGATCAAGCTTGTCTTTGCTTGCAAAATACTCATCCTAGTGAAAAATCAGGATGAAATATATTGATGATTTAATGTAATGGAGCCTGTTTCCACTGTCTGAGCTGTACTTGTTGGATCGGTGAATATAAAACTGTTTCCAAGGCTGTTCCTGCTAGAGTTAGCTGGGGAACAGGGGAAGCGTAGTGCTCTCAAAGTAGTGAAATCATCTATTGGTTTCCTACATCTGATTGCAGTAGCTTTATTTAGAAAGTTGGGCATGCTTCTTATTTAAAAACAAACAAACCACAAAACAAAACTAAACATTTGCTTGATGGAATATGTTTGGCATAATAGTATCAAGGCAGTGAAGTGGACTGTTTTTCTGAATGTATTGCTACCTTGTTAGTAACTTTGTTTTTTATGTGTTGTATTAACTTAGTGATTTTTTCATCTTGATTCATGTGTTATAGCCTGAGGTGGCCTGTCTTTTCTGGCTTGCTCTGCCTTAAATTTAAAAATCATGTTGTTTTATCCTCTAAAATGTGAATATAAAGTTGGGTTTGTAACTTGTGTGGCTTTAAGAGTTGAATTAAGCTGTCATTATGAAACTTTATCTGTGCAGTCGTATTTGTACAGGGGAAAGATGAGCGGGAATAGTGGAAAGATGAGCGGGAATAGAGGAAAGTATTGTAAATGAAACATTGTGGGCAGATCCATTTGTTTTACTTCCTCATTGCTCAGTTGTTTTTAAAAAGGTTTCTTTGCAATCCTGTGTGTTCAAATAATATTAACACATACCTCATATCCACAGTAGTGAGACTTACATTGGCACAAAGCAATGCAATGTATTGAATGCGATTTAAGATGCCTTATAGACCATCTTCTCTGCTTTCATCTTTCTAATTTGTCTTCATTGGGACCAATTCCAGCACTTTAAACCCCTGGCTACTTTAAGGTTTTACTGTCCAAAGAAACAAACAAAATCTCCTTTCTAATGAAGTGTGTCCTTTTTCCGTCCTCAGCTATGGACTTGCAGAACAGTAGTAACTTGTGGGCTACAGATAGATTTAAAGTGCCTTTTCATGCAGCTACTGTAATGTAAATAGAGGAGTACAAGGGCTTGTTTCTGTATTTGGGATGCAGACAGCAGAAAGTGTGTAGCATGAGCGAAGGATCACTCATTTAGAAGTTCCTGATGAGTATCAAATCAAATTTTTATAGGCTGACTAAGGTAGAATTTTAATGGAAAACGGAACAATGATCTTAGTCTCCCTCAGCCGGTTCCTTAAGGAACCACCTTGTTACAAATGTGAGCAAGTCCAGAAAAGGCCAAGATTATTCATATCTAATCTGATGTACATAATCCAGTGAGATTCTGATAATGCACAGGATATAATACAAATTAAGAAAATTACATGAAATGTAAAAATACTTAGTTTTTTTGTCTTATATATGTATTTTAAAGTGTGTATTTATGTATATCAATATACACACTTTCTTGGTCAGTAATTGATTTTTTCAGTATTTGTGATATATAAAATTCAGGCAGTGGACTAGACACAGAGCAAAAAACTTCACTGGAGAAAGCAAGGGTGGTTTTTAATATCATTTTTTTAATGTATATTATTTCTCTAACACCTTCTACATCTAACCTGTTGTGTGTGTTTTCTGGAATTCTTATCTTTTCTAATTAAAATGCTACTTCTGGCTCTTACATCTGGTCTGTTTGGTTTTAATATCATAGTTATCTCTAGATAAACACAATGAGTCAGGACATTTGGAGTTAGAGTAGAGGTCTATTAAAACAAAAATTAAAAGTTTTACTATACTTCTGAAGTCCTGTACTTTTCTGAGTACAGGCTTTAAGAGAAGGCAACTTTCCTAACAAGATTCAGAAAATCATCTCTTACAGAAATATTAACTTTTATCAAGGCTTCCCACATGTTGCACTCATAAAGCCCTGTTCATTGTGAGCGTGAGACCCAAACCTGGTCTGTCACTTATTAGAAGATTATTTATTCAGGGAGTTTTGATTCCTAAGTAAGGTATGCATATCTGGTGACACACTTTGTCTCATTATGTGGTAGCAGCAGTAGCAAATAATAAAGGCTTTTTAATGGCAATCACTACATTTGGACTTTTTATCTTGTGTTAGCAATGGCAGGTTTTTTATCTGACTCAGAGACAAATTAACAGTCCTTTAAAATGTTCATGAAAACTATGAAAAGAAACTGGTAAAAGAAGTGAGAAGCTTTTTTTATCCTGCTTTGTGTTGATAAGTGCTGTATAGAGACCAACAGACTATACTTTTTGTTGCAGTGTAGCTCATTAATTCTTTTGGTTGCTTTTGCTTTTTTTAAAAAAAAAATATACTTTTTTTTCAAAATTACATCAAACAACACTGAAGGGCTGACTGAACTCAGTAACAAGAGGATGAGAATTTATCTCAGCCCAGTTGAGGACTGACTGGGGTTGGAAGGAGCTGCTCTGACTTCCTGGGGAGTTCTACTCTGCTTGGGAAATACTTGGTGTGTGTATCAAGTGTGTGAGGAAATGTCCAAGCACAAAAGAGTGAGGCTTGTGAATAATTAGGGTGTCAGAGTTGCCCTTGGAAATATAAGTGTTTTGTCAGTTATTTAAAAAAAAAGAGAAGTCCTGGTACTGTTCTCTAATGAGAGAATAGAAAAAGTAATTTTCTAGAAGAATTCTCCAGATTTTTTTAATCAGTGGCTTCTGCTTCACAGTGTTTATCCTTTTTGGTCAAACTTATAAAATGGGTTGGATGAGAGGGACAGTATTTGCCAAGCAGTGGTCCTGGCAATGAGTATGCTGGAACATACGTATTCATCAGCATAGCTGCTTGGTTGGTATGCTAAGACCATTTGACCCCATTGGGGGGGGGG
>JAVKLA010000027.1:39172250-39187384 GCA_034782735.1 Sagittarius serpentarius | reverse complement strand
GCCAACTGATTTTGTGACCCCTAAAGCCGGTATCTTTTCATCTCCCCGCCCTCCCTGCCCCCCCCCCCTTCCCCAGAGAGCAAAGAGTTCATTACAGTCAAAGAGTTAGCTACGACCAGTTAAGACTGATGTAGTATACAATCTTGCTTCTCAAACTGTTGCCTGAAATGGGAGGTGCTGATCCTGGTCCCTGTGCTGCAGTGCTACTAAGGCCCGCCTGATTCAGATTGAATAACCGGCAGAATCTTTCTTCTTAGGGCTTCTCACCAGTCTAACTGTGAGTGTGCAGTGGCAGAAGCTCAACCTGGGTTTCAGGAGACAGACATGCCCATCTTATGTCCCACAGCAGCTCACAGGTGGGACCCTTCTCCTTGCAACCTCAAGAGCTGCAACAGTAGAAGCAGCTAGAGTGTGCAGCCTGGGCTGTTGGGGAGAGGGAGTAAGGCCACCGTTTTGGGTTACAGGAAGCTGTTAAATTGGCCGTTTCTTACAACATCAGCATTGCATTTCCTGCCTACCTGGAGGCTGCCACACAACTGCTAGCAGCTGTTAATGTGATCTGGGACATCAGTCCTTCCATCTCCTTTACATCCTAGTTCCTCACCCAGAGATTGTAGTTATTACTGGTAGGGGCTGTTCTCAGAAGATGTACTTGGTAGAATGAATATTTCTAATTTTACCAGTGTCTAAGAGTGAATATTGTGATGATGCATCAAGCTGCACTTCTAGGGTTAAATGTGTCCTTGACATGCATATCTAAAAATAGAAAACATTTAGCTCTGAACAAGGTAGAGTTACTACGTATCTTGAGGCCTTTTTTCTGTCCTTAACACAGAGAATCTCATAAGTGGGTATTATGTTCTGCCGATTTTTCTTTTTTCTCTAATGTCTGTAAGTGCATCCATCAACTAGTGATGACTTTGCTGACCTAGACTCCCTCTACTTTTTTTGCCTTTTTTTCTTTCTTTAAACAAAAGCATGACAATAGAGTCTGTATCTAATGGTTTTAGAACTGCTATTAATTCATCTTTCATTCAAGGCTGATTGCTTTCAGTCTTAGCAGTACACTTTAGATTGCGACGGATTTTGTGAATGTGTTTTCATTATGAAAAGGTAGATGTGACTGAACTTCAGCATGCCTATTCTGATAATACAGTCTTTTCTGTAAATAAAGCTTGTGTATAGGTTTGAAGATGTATTTTAAAATAATCAATATTCTTGCTGATTAAATAAAAAAAACTTTTTCTGGAGATAAAGGCTATCACAATTTTATTTTCTCCTTCAGACATAAGACTGTCTCAAACTTAGTTCTGTTTTGGTGACTCAGAATTTTTGCTTTTTTTCAGGTTTGTCCTAAAGAATAAATAGCTTAATTGTCAACATTTCAGCATTAGATGGTGATTTGTGAAGTTGATGAGGAAAAGTGAGAGTGTTATTCTATGTACTGAGCTTTCCTGAAACCTTTATTGTTGACTGTAAAAGAATCTGAAGCTCTTGTTAAGGTTCATGCTTACTGAACTGTCACTACTGTTTTCTTTTTCTTTAGGGAAGGCTACTTTATGGCTTGAAAACTATAGTTAATTGTCCATTGTAACTGGTAGCAGATTATTTTGGAAAAGTTTTTTTGCCTGAATAATTACCGGCTTTGTTTTCCGTAGCTGATGTTTCGTGTTCCCTTACTCTCTGTTGAAATAATTTAGTATTGGAAAGGTTTCATTTCTAAATGGTATTTTTGAAGGGGATGAAAAAATAAAGAACAGTGCCAAATGAAATGCTCAGATCGGGTAAGTGTTCAGCATGTTGATTAAACTCTCAAATGCAAATGAAATTCAATTAGTTGTATGTGTCCATTAGTACATGTTGCCCCTTCTGCCTTTTGCTGGGAGGAAAACAGTGTTAAGATACTGCCTTCCCCCACACCCCATTGACTTTCTCCCCTGCCCTGGTTTCCAGGTTCCAAAAGACAAAAAATGCTGATAAAAAGACAAAAAGAAGAATAATTGAAAAGGAAGTTGTCTTCGCTTTTGATTCCAAAAAGAATACTGTAGAGTGTAGTCAGGTTACATGAACAGGCCTGACATTTGGGGGGAAAAAAACACACCAGAGTGCATCCTGTTGTTGTGCTCTAAAATATTTTATGCAAGTTGCAAGTGATTCTAAAAACACAAAATGAACTGAACAGATGAAACTGAACTTGAAAATTAAATTAGCTCCTCTATACGTGGCACAATGATGGCAAATAAGACTGGGTAACTGTTGATGAAATTCTTGTTTAACTCTTTTCTGCATGTTCATTGTCTTCTTCCCACACCCCCCATTTTTTGTTCTGGGTTTGTGGGTTGTTTCCCCCACCCCCCTGCACCCTCCACTCCTTTTCTTGTTTTGTTTTGACAAACCTGGTTCCCTTCAGGATGTTACAAAGACTTCCACCAGGTTGGAGAGAGGGCAGGATGGAGTGGAAGTGCGAGTGTGCCCTAGCGGAACTGAGCAGATGATGGAGCACCCCATTTAGTGGTGTATTTCCTGAAGCATGTTTCAGTCTCCAACCCCTACTTTCTCTCATTTTATTGAGTTGATTGCTCAGTTCTTTGACTTCAGTGAGTTGATGATCCAATTTATCATCCACCTTAATTATCTCACTCTGGCTTTTATTAGTGATAGAGTACTGTGTACTAGTTGGTCAAGAGCAACCAGTGAGAACTGTCCCCTTGGCAGCATTTCCTTGTTAATTTGGCTTATTTTAATCACTTTTCCATGCTGACAGTTGTTAGGGAGAATATTGCTTTGCTGCTTTTGGTGTTGAGAAAAAAGTCTGTGGAAGTGCAGTCTAAATAGAGCTAAGGGGAGACTGAACCAGATTAGGAGGAGGAACAGGAGATATCAATCTAAAACAGTAGTAAACTTGATAACCAAATGTGTTTTGATTTTTATACCACTGCACCTGCTTTACCAAATGCTTCAGTTTGTCCTAATGTGTAGGAGATGAGAACTGGGTGATCTTACAGTGAAACAGGAGATTGCAAACATTTTTTTTCAGAGAAATGTAGCAGCCCTCTGCGTCCAGTGCTATAGTTACATGAACAATAGAATGGGGAGCAGTGAAATTATCCATTTTATAGCCTGGGATATATGATTGAACTCAAAGGATCAAAAGAAAAATGGGAGGAAGACATAGGCTGCAGGGACAGTAGGTAGATGATGAAGGTCAGGTGAAGTAGTAGAATATGTGCAGCAAAAGGGAATTTGACTGCAGAGGATGAAATACAGAGCAAAGGAAGAATAATTTCTAGGATTAGTCTGAATATCCCACTGTATTTATAAATCTTAGAACTGAGGAAGAAGTAAAAACAGAAAATTGTTGCTGCTGCATGCAAATACACTAGAAGAATAAAACTGCTGTGCTGACACAAGCAAGTATGGCTATAAAAAAAGGTAGAACTTGAAACTTTCCTACCTATTAGAAAGTGTCTCTCATAATTTTATTAATGGGTATTAATCTGCCACATGTATAAACAGATTGACTACGACCTCTCCCTTAGCAAAGCTTGTATTGGTTGTTTCTCTTTTAATCCTCTTCTAAATAGATTGACAAGGATTATTGTATAAAAACAGTAAGTTGAGTTTCATTGACCTTTGGAATCTGCATGAAATATAAAAACATAAGTGATGAGCTTTAGATGTGTTATTGATGTTTTAATCAGTGAAGCAACACAAAGCAAAAACTATACATGAGTATTTATTTTCTGCTTTCACTTTTGAGATTATCACAAGTGCTTCTTATGTTTGTTAGCGAAGGCCTTTAGGACCAGTGAATTTTGACCACAATTTGTTAGAAAAGTTATTCTAATTTACTATTTTTATTCTCTCCAAACATATATAAAAAATAATCTAGCTCTTACTATGTTGCAACGCAAATCTCACACAGTAAGTAATTGTGATAGTGCTAGCAAGTACTTTCAAACAATGTGCCATAATAGTTCGGTGCATTTCTACTGCATATTATGCCTGGGTTTGGAAATGATCAAGTTGTTAAATAGCATTCCTAAAGGTTATTTCTGATTATACTAGCCAAGAGAATAGCATCAGAACCATTTGTGGATATTAATAATATTTTCTTGTCTGTCAGGCAACAGCCTTTTCTTATGTGCAACTGCTAATAATTTTGTGTAGTAAAATAATAAAAAGTTATAGTACTGTGTTCAAAGAGATAAAACAGCAGGATAAAAGTGAGGAAGAAACCTCCACCTCAACGTAATCTCTTCCATGAGAACACAGAAAGATATCTCATCTCATGAAGTAAACCTCGAAGCTCTCAGTAATCACGAGGTGATTGCATCTCACCTAGGGACAGTTCAAAAGTGTTCGACTTCAGTGGAAAATCCTTGTTGACTAAGGAGGTTTTGGAAATGTCCTCATAAACAGCTGGTAATAAAATGTTAATTTATAATTGTAAAATGGTGGTATAGGAGCTATATACAAGGGGTGAGCAGCTCCATGTGGGAAGCTTCAATGACAAAGTGAAATGGAAGAGAAATGGGAAGATGGGGAGGCCTGACTGCTGGAACTGTGCAGCTGCATCTTGGAGCAAGTGGGCTGTCTCATGAGCTGTGAGCAGAACAGCTTAAATGGCATAGAAAAGACAGGGCAGGTGAGAAAGAAAATGTGTGAAGTGCTACACATCTCCAAGAGAAAAAGCTGAATTCCTTAAAAGCTAGATTATCTGGAAGCCCCACACAGTGCCTTGCAAAACTGTCTGTCAAAATGCCTGTCAGTAGATGGTGCTCTTTATATCAGCTATTTACTCATGCTGCCTGTGTTTGCCTGTGTTTTCATGTAAAAGGTCTGGTAACATTCCTTAACAGTTCATTTCTCTGAATTCTGATATCTGGGAGATTAGAAACGGAGGCTTTTGAGGGGCTGCCAAAAAAAAAAAAAGGTGTTGACTAGGTTCCTTTGAAACATCCTCCATCCTTGAATTTTTTTCAACAACTTATTTTGCTTGTGAACGTGTATTGTTTTGAATTTGGACAGATTCAGAAGCTTCCAGCATAAAAACCTTGAACAAACATTGTGATTTGGAGAATATATAGCAGGCTAATTCAGTTTGGCAACTGACCTGTAAGACACTGCAATAACTTGGTCTAAAATATAACTGCAAAGTAGGTTTGGCAAGTTATTTGCAGTTCTAAAGTTTTCTTTTGCATATCAGCTTTGCAGTTTTACCTGCTGTTTCTGGATAGATAGGAATTAGTTTATTTTTAAATGTAATGCTGCTTAGAAAGGACTTAAATGAATCAATGCAATTTTGAGTTTTACCTGGAGTCATTTATTCATCGGTAGCTGGGTGGATATAAAAAGCTGCATAAAAATGAAGATTTTGTTATTAATGTGATTGAAGTATTATTGGACCTGCCTGTATTCTTTATTATTCAGAAAATACGCCAGCTCTGGAGGAAAAAAGTTAAATGTGTTAATTGTGTAAAAAATATCACCTGCCAAAGGCTGCTGTTGAGATGAAAGCCCTAATCTGGGCAGCAGACCAGCATGGCAGGCCTGATGTGGAATTTGACGTGCTTAAAGTTATGTGTGTCTTTATGCAGTGGTCTATGTATAGAACACCAGCTACTTAACCAAGAGTTAAATTTTGGCTTGTGAGGTAAATTTGTCCCTGGAGTGAATCTTGAGAACTGCCTGCTCTTCACTGCCTGACACTACTGTTTTTTCTGCAAACACAAACTGCAGGATTAGCCTGAATTTTTCATGTAATCTTAAACTGCAAGCAAATGATCCAAGAAAGAGAAGGGAACTGAATTCCTCTCAGAAATGTAATTAAAATATTTCTAGTTCTTATTTAGGGCCAGTTTGTCTTCGCAGCACATTGATTTAGATATCCCTTCACAGATCTCTTTCCAGAAAGGATATATATTGTATGTACTCAACACATTACAGCAGATTAATATTGTTCCTCACAATGCTTTATTTACCTTCTCTCAGCCCTTCTTTCCCATTGATCTCCTTACCACCCAAGGTGGTGGTGGTCATAATATTTTTCTTGAAAATCTCAACTCTACATTTCTAGCGACAACTCTACATTTCTAGGGACATCTCATAGCTGCCTTCCTCAGGAAGATGTTGCTGGGACATTTTGGGCTGGATTTACAAATGGTAGCTGGAACTGAAGATGCAGATCCTCACTTGACTGGCATTCCTCCCCTGCTTAGCCTCCCTGTGGTGCCTGCTTCGAAGTTTCTGGGAAAGTCCTGTTTTCCCGTGAATGACCTCATCTAGGAGATATGTTCATAGCATGGCAACAATATTAACCTCTGCCTTCCTCCCCGCCTAGAATTTGTTGAATCTCATCTGTCAAGTCCCATCTATGTGGGCTTTATAGCTCCAAATCTTCAGGTTTTTGAGTAGAGACAGTGCTGCTGCCACATCCTTCTGTTTCCTTTTAAAGTAAGGACAAACTTCTGACCTTTCTTTTGCTTTTGAGTTTATTTGCTGCACTACAAGAAGAGATGCTTGCTGTGAGTGAGAAGAGGTGTCTCCCTTTGGCCTGGGCTGGCCTTTATGTAAATATGGGACTTGTACTCTCTGCCTTTTTCTCTATCTTCTTGTTGGCTAACTTAGGCTGCTTCCTAGCCAGGAGGGGCTGGCCTTCATGAATCTCTGTTTGAGGCTTTTTACTTTATCTAATAAAGGGGATAAAAGGGCATTGTAGTGCTTACACTCTTTTTATGAATGTAGGACTTCATAGGGATGACAAGAGAATACAGGAATTCCCTTATTAGGGAGGGAAGACTAGTTTCTCAAAAGTACTTAGCAAGAAATTACATTGACAGCAGAAGTGCCCTGCTTGTTTCAAAAAATAAGTAGTGTATCTGCCTTCTAGATATTTATTTGAGAAATCCATTACGACCTTCTACACAGGCATTGCAACGCTATTGCATGAATCAGATGGCTGGGCTAATCTGCCTCTTCTGTCAACATTTGCCTTTTTTCTCCTGCCTTTGCTGGAAGTGGAAGCAATGTCTTATTGGGAAGCAAGAGGTTGACCTGTCAGCTGAGGCTCAAGACCTTCTCTTATTCATACTTATGTACACATCTGGCCTATAAAGTTGTTCTCGTCAAAATGTATTTGGCTCAAGAGAATGTAGTTAAGAGTCAACTGGCAAAGATACCTAGAAAACTTTGATAGCTGTTGGGGTATAAAATGCCTTGGCTGCTGCACTTGCCTTCTGCATATGAATGAGCCTATCCGTAAAGACTGAAAGTTGGCATAGAAAGGTTATACTACTTCTTACAGTACAAGCCTCTTAATTGGCACATCTGCTGGAAACAAAGGTGCCAAAAATGTGATTCACTTGGAAGGAGTAAACCTTGTAAAAAAGCAACCTGTCATTATTTAACAGGGATTAAGATCCTCGCAGGATGTTAGATGTTCTTGTACAAATGTAATGTTGTTGAGCTAATGGCGGAACTAACCTGCTAATGCTGAAGTAACAGTTCCTTTTATAGCTCTTCTCATATAGAAATGCTTCACTGTCTGTGTCTTTCAGGCAAAACAGTGGGCTTTACCCTTCGCCTCTGACATAACAGCAGCTATTAAAAAAAAATACACAGCTACTTCTCAAACCCTAGGTTGTGACATGTTGAGTATCTTCTCAACAGAATACTGTAATTGCCAGAGTACTGCTCTGTACAACCTCTTTTTTTCCTATTAAAGAAAGACCTATTTGTATTACAGTAGTATTCCTAGTAAAGAAAATTAATTTTTATCAGTCTTAGAAAATTTTATCATTAAGCTACGTGTCATGATTTTTAATTGACACATTTCAGTTCATATCCATGTTACTATGGATAATGTGAATAGGAAACAGGTACATTTAGAACATTCATGGTCCTGTCTAGTTCTTCTCATTCAAGGCAGCCTGTTTTGTGACTGTTATTGCTAACTACTGATAATTAAGCTGGTTTTGAAAGAATCCAATTAAGTGACTGAAGAATTGCAGATAAGGCATCACCAAATATATGTGCTTACGAGTCAGAAATATTCTTATGATCCACAAAACAAATATAGGCTGACCAACATTCTTTAACTCTTATTATTGCATTTGCAAGCATAAAATCAAAACTTTGTCCTGTCCTTCAGATCTTTACATTTTTAGCTCTCATCTTTTGCTGTTTATTGTTCTGTAATTAAAAAGCAAAAAGATTTCAGTGTATTATTGATATTTTTGTGCAAATTAAACATTTTTCCAGCCTAGTTTGGCCAGTGGGTTTTGTTGCTGCTACAGGCTGTATTTTAGCTGAATTCTTCTATATGACCATCTTTATGTGAGAAATTCCAAGAAAATCAGTGGACCTACTTACACGCATGGTTTGTATTTATTTTAATGGCGTTCCTGATAAGCAGTCTCATTTTCGTTCAATTGTAGATGTAACTGCCTAAGATGCAACTTGCAGAGCTGCCAGGATTGGTTTAAAAAAAAGAAAAAGTGGGAATGGAGACTCCTTTGTAATTGTCGGGTTTGTAGTATAGGTAGGTTTTGGGTGCTGTTATTTTTTTATTATTATTTTAATCTAGACTTGGAGAAAATTTTTTGACAAATATTGAACTTCCTCTAAAGTGGAATTTCAGTTGTTCTGACAGTATTTCTCAGGTCAGGACAAACTGCTGGAAAAAGGGCAGCTACATTTCATCACTTAGTTGTTAGATATTCCTGTTTCCTTTCCTACATGTACCTGAACAGATGTGAACTTACAGCTTTCACCAAGATGGGGCACTCTCCTGTGCCTACTACCAGTCTGAATGGAGTATTCTGTGATGAAGACTCATGCCATAAATCTTCTTTGCAGTGGGTATAGTACTTAGTCTTTAAGACAGAATAAAAGATGAGCTAACCTGCAAGTTATGTGCACTATGTCAAGGGTGAATGTCTTGAATTTTTATTCTTGCTGTAGTGGATGGTTAAGTGCAATAAAGAACATGTAATTGTAAAAAAGTTTAATTAATTACTTGTTGTAAGTTGCTGTTAATACAGGGCTGTTGAATTGAAATTAATTCTGTTTCTTCTTTGACTCAATAGTGGTAACAAGCAGGCTAGAGAAGTTCAAGGAGAAACCTTTTATCTTCATAGCTGCACAAGGCATGCTAGTAGGGCACCTTTCTGTGAACAGAAATTGTCCGTTCTCCAGATCTATGCAGGATACAGAGTAGGTTTCTGTTTGTAAAAGCAGGAGGATTAGTATTTACTTGTGAAGACTGTAATCTGTTGATATAAGGTAGTGATGGTTAGAGCCCAGACTTGGACAGGTTTGAATTGTCTCAGGTAGAGAAGGGGAATCAAAGCCACATCAATGAAGAAGTATCAAACAATTGATGTATCTTGTGAAGTAGGAACTCTCACCCTGACAGAGCAACTTTCCCTCTCTGCATTTTCTCTGCAAATATCCAAAAGCAAATATTTAATTTTGGACTGGGAGTAATCTTTTGCACTGAGTGAAATGAATCTTTAGTTTGGCAAGGTTAAAAATGCAGTGTTTTTAGATGAAGTGAATTTTAAAACATTACAGTCTTTGATTTGGATTTGGCTGTCAAAACCTAAAATAGATTGTGTTCCTGGTCCTACTTGTGATTGTATTTTAAGCATTCTTGTCCTGTCTGTCCTGGTTGTAGTTTTCAGGATTTTTCATAGCAGTTAGAATGATGTCAGGCAAGCCTCTTGACAATGCTGACGAGTGCTCTGTCTTCTCCTTTCTCATCCTGACACTTCAGTTCTTCACAGTTTGCTGATAGTGCCACTGCCGTTTATATCAACACTGGCATCTGCCAGTCATGATTCTTGCTTTAGGAGCGCGATATCTCATTGAAAGAGAGTACTCTCATGGGAAATGTGTCACCTTATTTGCTTGTTGTTTCAGTACTGTCTTTATCCCCATCAGGATAATGCTCAGTGATATTTTTTTGGACAGCTTTATCCTTTGCTGCTGATGGTTATACTTGTGACAGCCTTAAGATAGAGTTAACTCCTAACTACTCCTTATTTTCCAGATCAATCTCATTATTTTGCATGACTTGTTTCCTTTTCCTCTCTTTGCAGTCTGTATGTAGTACACCTAAACTTGTGGCACCAGTACAGAAGGTACTGGATTGGGTCAATCCTGGTGTTGCTTGAAAGCCATATAAAACCCCCCTCTTTGTTCACTGGTCTTTGAACAAGTGGTGGTGCTACGCTGATTTTGGGACCCTGGAGTAGAAGTTTCTGCTTGTGCAAAGCTGGCTTTAAGCACTGCCAGAGCAGTCTCTTGATAGGGAGAGCAATTTACAGCAGTCTGCTGGAGGCAACAAAAAGAAGCCAGTGGCTGACTTGGCCCCTGGCACTCTCTAAGTGAGAGAGGTGGGAGGCTGTGGTCCACTGCTGCTAATATAAGAGGGAGGCCCTTGTAAAAGCGGCATTTATTCCTCTCCTTTTCCTCCAGAAAGTGGAGGATAGGGAATAGCAAATCTACTTTACAGGACCTTTCCTGCTTCTCCTGCATCTTCTATGGATTCCCTGCCAGTGTCCAGTCTTTCCCCTACCTGGTTCTTCCTGGAAAGGGCTGACCCGGCCCTGTTCACCTTGTGCTCAGAGCCCTGAGCTGGTGCTGCTCAGGTGTCCTCATCTCCCTCTTTAACTCTGTTCTCTCCTCTTTCCCCCATGATGTCAGAAGACTGTCTCCATCTATTCAGTGGCTGGACTGAGCGGGCAGTGATCTCTCTGTGGGTCCAGTTTGTGTCTCTGCTTGGACTTCAGGTGTGTTTGAACTAGCTCGGAGTCAGTGAGGATGTGGTTCTCGTGGAGCCTTGGGTACCTTGTCTGGACTTCATTTGTTCTCCTGTGAGACACGGTGAGCTGGCTGCACTGAGTTGCTTCTCCTAAAAAACTAATATATCCTGAGAATATGGATTTGGGTAAACCAGAAGGTATTACAGCTCTCCTCTGATCCTTCTGCACGCCAGTGGTGGGATGTAACTCCCTTTTGTGTGTACTTGTAGCTGATCTTGTCTTCTGTGGAATCCCGTATGTGAACCCTGATGTCAGAGAGCATGGTGGGGCCATGTACCAGCAGACCGGACCAGGGAAGGAGGGACTACGTGTAGGACAAAATGCATGCGAGTGAAGGGGAAAGGGCTGAGATGTGGGCTGGGTGCCACTTCCAGTGGCATGCTTTGAGCATCAGGCAATGTTAATAGATGTGAGCACCCTGGGAGCTGCACAGCCTCCAGGTCTTGCTCATGAGATCATTATATGACTCTCTGCCATGCTCAGGGGGTCATAGATTAGGCCAGCCAGGGAATGCAAGGCACTAGCTGACCATGCTTCTGGCACAGTCTGGGAGTCTGGATGGGTCTCCTGTGTCTCTATAGTTTTCATTCAAAGTGGACATTGTGTGTTGATCAGTCATAGGTGTATGACTTGCACAATAGCTGCTCTAGTGTCTCTGTTTTAATCCTTCCTGGGTGGCATTAGGGTTTATGACTTAGCTAAACCAAAGTTGGTGCAAATTTGGCCTTTAAAGTGTGCTTTAAACTAAATTGCAGTGATTTTTTTTTTAAATATATTTTATTTGTGTACTGATTTTTTGTTTTTCACAGTGACTTAAGTAATAAATTAGAATGTGACTGTTTGAATTTCTGATCCAATTTAAGTTTTAAACATTCAGTCTTTTGTCAACATAAAAGGGAAGGTGTCTTACAGCATTTTCCTTTTTTTTTTTTTTTTTTTTAAAATAAACACATTTGCTTTAGTTTTTAATTTTCATCCCTTCTTAGTATTAAAATTCTCAATAACACAGATGGGGACCCAACACAACAGAGGTTTCGGTGGTTTTATGAGGTGTCTGTTTATTACTGTAATTTTCTTTAGTCTTTGCTGGAAAAATCTGTAAGTATGACTATCTGAGTATCTGAGGAAGTGTATTTCTAAATCAAAATGTGTCCTTTCCAGATTCTTCAATATTTTAAGATACCATGTAAAAACACATTCACAAGCCTGGCTCACTTCTGTTCTTTCTAGAACTGAAACCAGCTTTTATGTTAGTCATTGATTCTGAATTCTATATAGGCAGTTTAATGTTGGAGAAGTAATTTGGAATATACGAAAAAGATACTTATTTTCTCAGTTTTAGAAATATAACCCAAGCGTGTTAAAAAAATATCATGCTTTTGAAATTCTTACTGGGCATTGCTGCTTCTGCTGCTTCTTGTCATAAACAATGAAGATGATGCTGTTACTCTTGCTTCTGGAGCAGCCTGAAAGATTTGACAGTAACTTAGCTTTTGGAGCTGTGTAGTTTGAGTTCTCTGCTATACATATCTATATAAGATACACATAAAATTTTATTTTTCTAATTTTTAAATATATCATTGGACCTTCATATTTTGCTTGCAGAAGACATTATGTTTTGATTTAACAAATACTTCCTTCTCAACTTCACGCATGAAGTGATCCCATTTCTTTCCTCCCAGTCTCTCTCTCTGATCACAGGCATGTCAATGGTTTTCTGGCGTGTTTTAATGTTTCCTGCCCCAGCTGACTGTATTATACTAGGGGTGACAGCTACCCATCTCACTCTCTCTGTCCCTACTAGGTGGCAGTGACCTTATTATTTCCTTCCTTTGCTCTTCCCATACCTCTTCTCATAGCTGTCAGCCCTTTTTTCTCTGGAACTGCCTAACTGGGTTAATATAATGGTTCAGCATTGAGTAGTTGTACTCCATGTCTGCTCCGCGTGAAGATTTCTTCATGTCTGAAACACAGGTGGCAGAGCTCCACACTGCTGGCCTAGTGAGTGATAGTGCTTCTCCTTGCAGCCTTGCCTTGCTAATGTCCTTTGACCAACAGAGATGTAAGAAAATTGGTCCTGCTTTGTCTTTTTCTAGTTAAACTGTAAACTCCAGAGCAGTGTCTCTTGTGATGTGTGCCGGAGGAGAATCTGCCTTGATGCTTTGAGCAGTGCCTCTTTTATTGATCTCTTGTTTCATACAAGCATTTTTTAGGCAGAAACTGTAGTGTCTGACTTGGGATAAATTTGAATGTAAATATGCATTGACTTTGCTTATATGTCAGGATCAGTATGCTGGCAAATTGGATGTTACAAATGGTATCCAGGCAGCCTTCTAACAGCAGACCTGCAGCCTTGTTTGAGGACCCTGATCTCTACAATCCCTGGATTTTGTAATCCGAGCAGGTTTGTAAATGCAACAGTGTTTGGGTTGGAGAAGCTCTTTTAAATAACTTGGCTCATAGTACGTAAAGTGGTTTTAATGATGAGATTGTATCCTCCGTCACTCAAAAATACAGAAGAGTTACTTTCTTTTCTGGAGTAAAATATGATAAATAAAGACAAAGAAATTCTGGTGAATAAATTGACCTTCAAAATTGGCAGGCTTGGTAAACTGCACCTGGAAGGCTGAAGAGATAATGTGTAAGTCATTGCTTAGGAAGAGCAGGGCTTGGTTGCTAATGCTATTCTGAACACTGAAATACAGTCTAGTAGTGTGCAGGCTGTAAGTTTGATTTGTTCATTTATTCTTAGTTGGTGATTTTAAGTACTGTTTTCTCTGCAGCATGGAACAAAGAGAGCATGAAATTGTGTCACATATTAAATATGCTAATTTTTTTTTCTTCTCAGGAAGCATTTTTATAGTTTGAGATACACATAGCAAAAACTGGAGTTAGGCAATTTAGAAGAAAGAATTTGACACAAAATCCTGAAGAAACAGGTTTTCCTTCAAACGTACAAGTAAAGATCAGAATACTGAAGACTTTTATTTTCATTAGATCTGTATCTGGCACATGAGTTGGCATAGCGTTTGGCAGGATTAAAACTATTAAAGTGTTGCCAGCAAAGGGTGATCTTAGGATGAGTTTATGTCAGGAAAATGAAAGGGAAGGTTGGACCGAAGATTTTTTTTTTTTTTTTTTTAAATATATATTTATTTAATTTTAATCAGTTTGGGCTTGTTGTTTGACTGAGCTGATAAGCAGAAATAAAGTAAAATATAGTATGTTTTCCACCTGTGTAGGTAGCTTATATATAGTTAGTGACAGGGGAATCATTTGGTAGGTATGTTTATGGTAAGGGTAATTTTCCTTGGTTTACTAGGAATTTTTTTAGTATAAAATCTAGTTTTAGAGCAGGGAAGAAACTAACAAATGAATTTTGTGGGAGGGATGCATATTTTTTAATAGGCTTTCATTTAGAACATCTGGTTAGAAAATATTTTGTGTATGATATTCCAAAAATGAAAGCAACAATATACTTCTTCTAACCATTGCTTTAAAAACCCTGTATTCTTCTAACCCATCAAGTCCTTATGAATTAAAAACGTAAACATAATGCTTGATGGTGTCAATGTAAAAATGTCTTCTTTGGACTGCAGTTATAAGTTTAACTCAAACATGTTTCAATAATAATTCTGAACATTGGACAGTAAAAAAATCAGCATGTACGTTTTCTGGGCAGTGATCTATATATTGCAATGGCATAATAGCTACATTTGAAACCGTCTTTCAGTTCTACAGGCACAGAGAGAAATGTTAAATTTGTGCTGTAATTGCTGATAAACTTGTTTTTCAGATATTTAACATGATGGTGCTTAAACCTTTTAAGAGGAGAATAGTTGCTGAGCTGAAAAGAGCAACCTCTCAGTTAAAACAAACATTGGCACTACTTGTGTACTTTCAGCTAGGAATAAATAGCTTGTAAATCTATAGCTAGCTATATATATTTATATACAAATACTTGTAATTTAAGTATTTTTATGATGTACAAGAAAAAACATTAACAATTTATTTTTCAAGGGCTGACAGACTTTCTCTGGTCTTCAGAAATTTCAGTGCTCAAGAAATATCTTTAAATTTAAGCAGTAACTCGTATAAAGATACACGTTGAAGTCTTGACCCTGTTGTTTCGGGATTTCTATGGAATCTGAGAGACTGCTTGTGTTATGGCTATTTTTACTTATTTTTTTCTTTGATGTATTTGTGAAGGACATGCATTTGTATATGAGTGTGTAATGGGTTTACGTGGCAAGGTTTTGGTAGTGGGGGGGCCACAGGGGCGGCTTCTTTAAAAGTTGCTAGAAG
>JAVKLA010000027.1:39140844-39172150 GCA_034782735.1 Sagittarius serpentarius | reverse complement strand
CATCCTTCTTGTGCTGGGGACCCCAGGCCTGTACGCAGTATTCCAGATGGGGCCTCACGAGGGCAGAGTAGAGGGGGGACAATCACCTCCCTCGCCCTGCTGGCCACCCCTCTCTTGATGCAGCCTAGGAGACAGTTGGCCTCCCTGGCTGCAAGCACACACTGTTGGCTCATGTCAAGCCTCTTGTCCATCAGAACCCCCAAGTCCTCTGCAGGGCTGCTCTTAATGAATTCTTCTCCCAGTCTGTACACATGTCTGGGGTTGCCCTGACCCAAGTGCAACACCTTGCACTTGGCCTTGTTGAACCTCATCCTGTTGTCACGGGCCCACTTTTCAAGCTTGTCCAGGTCCCTTTGGATGCCATCCCTTCATTCAGGTGTATCAACTGCACCACTCAGCTTAGTGTCATCAGCAAACTTGCTGAGGTTGCACTCGATCTCACTGTCTATGTGGTTGATAAAGATGTTGAAGAGCACTGGTCCCAAGACGGACCCCTGGGGGACACCACTCGTCACCGGCCTCCACCTGGACATAGAACCATTGACCACGACCCTCTGGCTGTGACCATCCAACCAATTCTTTATCCACTGAAAAGTCCACCCTTCAAATCCATATCTTTCCACTTTAGAGATAAGGATGTCATGTGGGACCATGTCAAAGGCCTTGCAGAAGTCCAGATAGATGACATCTGTTGCCCTCCCTTTATCCCCTGGTGCTGTCACTCCATCACAGAAGGCTACCAGATTGGTCATGCAAGATCTGCCCTTGGTGAAGCCATACTGGCTGATTCAGATGACCTCCTCGTCTCGCATGTTCCTTAACATAGATACCAGAAGGATCTATTCCATGATCTTCCCAGGCACAGGCATGAGGCTCACCAGCCTGTGGTTCCCTGGGTCTTCCTTTCTCCCTTTCTTGAAAATGGGAGTGATTTTTCCCTTTTTCCAGTATTTGGAGACTTTGCCTGACAGCCATGACTTTCCCTGGCTATAACTTAGTATCTTTGCATGATGTACTTCATGGACTTAACAGCACATGCAAAGCACTGCCTTAAAACTGCTTTGGTCCTTTGTTTTGCTTCTAGTAATGACAAATTTTAAAGCAACTTTGAAAAGATCTGTCTGACAAAGTACATCTGTGTAAATGCTGGGATAAACCCTGTTTGTCAATATCAAGGGAATCCACCATGAGTCCTAATGCAGAAGAATGGTTGAGATGAAATTCCCCTTCACCTCAAACTTGTGCAGAAAAACTTCTCTTGAACCTTCTACACCACCAAGGAGCTGGAGGACAGGTATTCTGCATGTACAGCATGGGAACAAAGATACTTTGATTTTATTCCGTAGATTCGGTTCTTGGACAAAATCATGAAGTAAATGGCTACAATGGCGTTCACACCCACTTACATCAGCAACGTCCAATGTTAAACGTTTATTGTTGGTAATAACAGCCCATCTGTTTAAGATTTTCTTAGTCTCCTGGGCAGACTGTGTTGCAAAAAAAGATGAAGTCACTTTGAATATATTTTCTCTTATTTGTTGTTTTGCCTACTTTGACAAGAGGCTTTAAATCCCTGCAGTTCAGGTCATCTAGAACTCAGCATTTTTATATGGTTAAAAAAGTGTATGTGTAAAGGTGAATTGTTTGATTAAATGAAATGTGACTTTATACATATGATAATGCAATTGAATTAATTTATGAATGTTTTATGTATAAACTGTTAATCTATTTGTTTAGATAATCTATTATAAAACTGTATTTTTAGGAAAGTATTGAACAGTGGTCTTTTTTTTCATTTATTTATAAAGAAGTGACTGTTCTAAGCAGGAGTACTATTTATTTCACATAACGGTGATTGTAGGGGGGTTAAAGGTAAAAAAGAAGCAGAAAACCTGAAACTACTTGTAAACATCACTCAAACTAGGAATGATGTCAGCTGAAACGCTCAGTATGAACTGTTATCAGCAGGTCTACCTCCATTGGTGTGTAGTCTCCTTTTCCCAAGCAGAATCAGTCTTTAAGCTTGTTTGCACTAAAGGGCTTTGTTGCAAGATCTTTTCTAATTCTAGTTGAGGAACATGCCTGGCCTGAGGATACTGCTGGTCTTCCATGGTTATATCCAAATTGGGATGCAAACATACATCCCTCTTTTGAATTTCAAGGCATCAAAGGCTGCAACTATTGCCGTTCAGGTGCAGTCCGAGTTGGTCACTCTTTAAACTGTTATTCAAGTGAGACATGGTGCAATATGCTTCTGTGATGCAAGGGACGTGTATACAATGCAAAATAATGTTACGGAACCTTTCACTGTGTGTGATTCCTGTGTGATGTTTTTGAAGATCTGGGTCTTGTGTACCGTGCTGGTGATTATTGGATACCTGCCAGTCAGAGCAGCTTCTATCTTGCATTTATTATTTTAATATCATATATGGACATCACAGATTAATATTTCTGAAACTTGTGTGGAGACTAAACATAATTTCTGTTCTTTTTGTGTTTATAGTCTGGGACTGTGAAGCTGACCAAGCCTGTGGCGTTATGGACCCAGCAGGATGTCTGCAAATGGCTGAAGAAACATTGCCCTAATCAGTATCAAATCTACAGTGAGTCATTCAAACAGCATGACATAACTGGTAAAGTATGCACTATCAGAAATATTTTGCTTAAAATGTGGCAAATTGTTTTACTTTGTTGTTAATAGATTGTGACTGTGCACTGAGAGCTTTTTGTTGATTGTTAAGACTAGAGAGTTGCAAGATTTAGAGCAGGGGAAATATACCAGCTTTCATAGGATATGGTAAGTGATTTCCCTGTCTCTCCAACAGATAAATTTCAGATTATTCAGGGTTAATATAATAAGGAAAGAAGTCAGTCTGTATGTGGGTAAAAGCCACACCCTGTTCATTCCAAATAAATAAAAAAACCCCACAAACATTAAGAAATGTCCTATTAGGAAAACTGTAATTGAGTTTTTTTCATTGAGGTGTTTCACCTTGAGTGCATACTCTTTTTTGCCCCCCTTTTTTTTTTTAATTAAACTTTGAGTCCTTAACATGTAGAATAGGAAACAAGCCCAACTGAGCCCCTCCCTATGGCTGGAGCAGGATCAATACAGCAAGTTCATTTCTGACAGATTTGTCTAACTTTGTTCTGAAAAATTTGCAATGGCAGAGATTTTTACTTCTCTCTCTTCCAGTATTTTATGGTCCTTAAAGTTGATGTTTTCCTAGTATCAATCTAAACTATTATTTCCAGCCAATGAAACTGATTTCTGTCCCAAGTGTAGCTCGAGTACAAACAGTCATTCATTCTTGCAGTCTTTCACTTACTGGATAGGGAGCTTCCTACTTGCACGTACTTACCTTGTCTGGTCTAAAAAATACTTGTTTGTTCTATCATGTTTTCTCCCCCAAATACCCGCAGGACCTCTAAACCTTCAACACTTAGTGTCTTGTCTTAGAAGAATATATTAAAAAGCATAATTGTATTTTATTTTCCTATTTAATTTAGAAGTTGATACTGATTTTGTTGATCTGCTTGACTTGTTAACTCCTACTCAGTTTGCTGTAGTGGTATTTTAGCTGACCACTTTGAACTGACATCGGTTTAGCAGAGTAACTGGATTAATATAAATACAGATGTAACTTGGGAGTTAAATAGCATTTTTACTTATATCCCAGGCAGTAATTAATCTGTTAAAAGTGTAATGTGAAACACTAATTTGTTCTCTCAAGTAGTGGTATACAAAACTGGGAATTGGCATTCAGCCATTTAATATCAAGCAGAGATTTGATTTTCACATACAAATCTCAGTCTTTACAATAATGTATTGTTAACTAATGTATGTTTCAGTCAGGGTCTGTTCATATACATATACTTGTGTTTAAAATTTTACATTGATTCCTGTTGGTATTGTTTCCTTTCTGGTAATATATGAATGATTGCAAACATGGCAATCTAAACTACCAATATGAGTTTGCTATGTAGCCATGAATATGCATACACACTTATATGTGAGAGGTGTTTGTATTGGTTTGGTAAGTGTTGAGTTTTAGTACATAACCATTGTGCCCATTTCCTCTAAGTCACCATCTGTTGCATGCAATCCATAGGAATGTAGTCTATGTCTCCACCCATCTGTACGGAGCTGACTGCATCCAGAGTGCTACCAGAAAAAATTCAAGCTATTTTTAAATTTTTTCTAGTTCTGTTTTACTGTCATATTGTCTCTTTTTAGAATTGAGGCACTGTGAGATGAAGCTGAAAGGAAGAAAAAGTTGTTTTCATTTCAACATAAACATAGATTGAAACCTTGTAGTTTCTTGCAGATGTGCAAAACTTCAAACTTTACAGACCTCTATGAAAAAGAAGAATCAAGGTCAATCTTTCTTACTTTACACAAAAGAGGTATAAGGAAAATATTAGTACGAGTGTTAGAAAGTAAGTCTGCAGGAAAGAAAATAACTTCAATTCAGTAACTACTAAAGAAAAGAGTAAACCCGATCAATGTTTGTACGGATTTTATAAAGGTATATTGTGATAATATTATGAGTGAAATCAATAACTGAGGAGGATATTTCCAGTGCTCTTGGTCCCTGTGACTCTGTTTATTTGAAATCTAATAAGGGGATAGAACAGTGGATTTGTAGCTCAAAAAAAGTGGAGCATGAAAGGAGCATGGAAACTAATATGAAGATTAAGCCAAGGTAGTGTAACTTTTTCCAGATATGGCTACGGAAAAGTGACGTGATTGTTGAAAATTTCTCAGGAATTAAAATGACTTTACAGGCTGCTTTGATATGGAAAAATATGATGGAAAAGAACTTGAAGAAAGTGACATGAAAAGGATATTTAAACTTTATTTGAAGATAAAATCTAAGGCATGGTCATAAGCCAGGAAAAAAGTCTTGGGCAAACATATCTAGCAGTTGTTAAACACAGATGTTGAAAACTGTGGCATTTTACTTGGGACTGTTAGTTGCTGATTACAGTTTCTTGAGTTGGGGGCAAAAATGCAAACCAAAATGTCCTTTTCTTTGTGGAGATTTTATTTTTACCACTCCTGACAAAGAGCAGCTGCATATGTGTAATCTGATGATTTACTTAGTAAGAAAAAAAGATCTTTATATTAAGAGTGATCTTGAGGATGCCATGGGACAGAGTGTACTCTCATCAGATTTGCAGATGACACCAAATCGGGGGTAACAGTCCACAGACTCAAGAGTAGGGCTGCCATTCGTAGGCACCTAGGCATAGGGACTAGACACAGGCTGGAGGAATGGGACAATAGGAACCTTATGAAATTCAACAAGGACAAATGCGAAGTTCTGCAGCTGGGAAGGCCGAGCCCCTTGCACCCCATACAGCCTGTGGCTGACGGGCTGGGGAGTGGCTTTGGTGAAGAGGACCTATGGTCCTGATAGGCAGGAAGATGAAATGAACCAGTGTTGTTTGTTGGCAGCAAAGAAAGCTAACAGAATCATGGGCAGTATTAACAGGACCGTAGTGAGCAGTTCAGGGATAGTGATTATTCCCCTTTACTCTGCACTTTTTAGACTCCAGTTCTTGGGTCTCGGGTGCTGGAAATTGCATTCCTGTGAAAGTTCAGGTGAGGGCCGCCAAGATGCTCAAGGCTGGATCACTTGCCCTGTAGGAAGCGGACTGAGGGAGCTGGGCTTGTTCAGCCTGGAGAAGAGGCAGATTGCTAGGGTGGGATGGGAGGACTAGCAGCAGCCCCTGGCGTGTAGAAGGATGTTATCAAAAAGATGGAGCCACAGCCTTCAGAGTCATTTATGAGAGACAACAGACTTGAGTTGAAACAAGAGTCTGAGGCTGAACGTAAGGAGAAACTTTTCCTCCATGAGGACATTGGGCATTGGAGCAGGTTGCTCAGAGAGGGTCTGCAGTCTCTGTCCTGGGAAGGTTTCAAGGCCCAACCAGATAAAACCTTGAAGAAACTGATTTTATCTCATTGCTGACCCTGCTTTGGGCAGGAGGTTGGGCTAGAAATCTGCTGGGGTCCCTTCCAGCCTGAATTCTTCTGTGGTCCTATGATGTGCTGAGTACTTGCTGAGTACTTCAGAACCAGTGAAATGCATTTTGCAGCCTCTTGGGGAGAATTAAATATGGAAAGGTCTAATAAGAAATGGGGAGACTTTTTTAATACACAAAATCCTTGAGTTCAGTGAGTGGAGCATTTGGTTAAGTTGACTTATTCAGCAATGGGTCAGAGGTCATTTTCATGGCGTTGGACCTGTCGTGGTCTGAGCCCAGCTGGTAACAAAGCACCACGAAGCCGCTCGCTCCCTCCTCCCCCCACCCCTGCTCCGGATCGGTGGGGAGGAGAATCAGGGAGGAGACAAAGAAGGTCTTGAGATAAGGACAGTTTACTGGGACAACACAATGAGAGAAATTTCAATAGTAACAACAGTACAAATAAATGAAATTACAAAACGAGTGATGCAGAATACAATTGCTCACCACCCAGAACCTAATGTTCCCCCACCAAAGAAAAAGAGAACTTGCTACACTACCTCCCCCAATATATATACTGAGCATGATGTCAAATGGTATGGAATACCCCCTTGGCTATTTTGGGTCAGCTGTCCTGACTGTGCCCCTCTTCCAGTTTTCCTGTGAAAATTAACTCTATCCCAGCTGAACCCAGGACAGGACCCAAAACCAGAACCAAAAGAATTTGAAGGACTGAGTGAGATCTGTGGGCACCTGATAGGAATTAGCAGTGGTTGGAAAAATAAGACAATAAAAAGAGAGGAACAAAGGTGACAGTGCCCTGTACAATCAAGCAAACAATGTAATGGTAGGGCCATGTCATTGGAGGCTCTACAACTGGTGTTGGCTTTTATCAGTGTGAGGGGACATAAAAAGTTGCTCTGACTGGCCAGCTTTTTACTCATTTTTATATATATATATATGTATATGTATAATCCAGGAGGCAAGCCTGAGAAATGGACCTTGCTTTCAGTGTGCATTTGTGGCTTTGAATTTGCCAGGCAGTAATACTGTTAAATGACTAAGGAGTTCTTGAGAGATGAGTTGTTATTTGACAGTCTTATCCTGTACTATTGAAAAAAATGAAGCATTAACAGGAGCAAGACTAGGCATAGAATGACTAAGGAATAACCGTTTTGGGGAAAATGTTCCACTGACAAAGTAATAAAGATGATGTCTAAGTAACTGCCTATTGGTGTGTGATTTGTTGGAGGGAAGGAAAAAAGCCCTGCTTCACCTCTTGTTTTTATGCCATGTTCCCTAGCGTGCTAATGCATGTCTTCAGAGCATGAGGTTTTAATGCTATCATCATTAAACAAACCTCATTCTGTCAAAGTAATGCCCAAGAGGTACCTTGGTCCAAGTGAAGGAGTTTGATAGGAGGTACTTGAAAGGACTCAAGCCTTTTTAAATTAAACTTTTAAGGAGCAAAGGAACAGGACTCAAGAAAACTTCTTTTTAGTTTTAGAAGGGACCAGAACTTATGAATATTCATTAAATACCAAATGGCACCTCAGAAAATTAAATACGAACTGCTACTGAAAACCTGCTACAAAAAGCCTTAAAATCTGGCTAATTCTATAACCTCTAAAGATGCTTGCATTATATCAGCTATATTGACATATATTTTTATGAAATTCATATAAAATCTTGCTTTTAAATTTGGATTGATTTATTTTTTTTCACTTCAATAATACCTTTGCAAATGTTAGTTTATCCTGTCAGCTGAAATACTCGAGTTATTTAGCGTGTTGGTGAAGGGACGGTCTTGTGGTTTAAGATACTACACTGGAATTTGGAGAAATCTTGGCTCTGTTTCAGGTTACTCTGGTATTCTTAGGAAGAACACTGAATCCTAAGGGTCTAAGTTACTCTCTCCATACAGAGAAGAGGCTTCTTTTTGTTACCAAAGAGTTGGCAGATATCTTTCCGATTTCCAGGACAAATGTAGTTTAATTATTCCCTTTGTTTCATGGAACTCAGCTGTTTTGTGCCGCAGCCAGTGAAGTGACCTGGGGATGAGAGATGTGCAGTAGAGGACAGGAGGCCTGTGTCTCATTCCTACCCCTGGGGCAGGAGCCAGGTGACCAAAACCAGGTGGCTTTATTCACCATCTTGTGACCTCCTGATCGTGTTCATCCTGCCTGTATATGTTTTGGCATCTGTACAACAGAGATAAAGATACCAGTGTTGTTAAATGTGTTGTGATATGTGTATAAAAGACGTTATTTGAGCCAGCCGAGTCTTCCTGTTAACAGGTCCATTTCATTTGGAAGAGCCTCTGATCCCTCCCTTGGCAAGTGATTCGAACTTTGTTGTCCTTCATCCTTCCATTATTGATGAGTATCACACTGACCCAAAATATCTCTCGTGTCAGTGACACAGAAAACCCAATGTGAGGCCTGATGCAAGGAGTAAAATGAGGTCTTCTGTAAGGTGACCTCAATAGGTGTTCACCCTGATGCCTCCCCATCTGTATTACCTGACACCTGGCCCTCCAGAGTCTTCTCGCAGATCCTACTATAGTTACAGTGCAGAAGACTACACAGACCGGCACCTTCTCTTAGCTTATTTTATTGGACATTGTTTTATTGTCCCTTATAAACTGGTCACAACCTACCCTCTAGGTTGTTATTGGTAGAGGACTGTTTTTACGATCAGGTGTAGGACTGGTACCAAGTGAAGAAGGTCCTGGGTCAGGGCAAGATGTTGTAGGAAGTACTTTAGCCTCCTTTGAATCATTATTGAAGTTTTGCTTACCACGTTTTTCTCTGTTTGGTCCCAAACCCATAGCAAGTTTTGAGCATTCCAGAGCAGTGTCATATCTCAGCATCTGGTTTATTCACAGAAGAAGAAAAGAGTTTTTTAGTAGAAAAAAAAAGAACCTTCATCATGTCCAAATGGAGAGTAAAACATAATTTCATAATATGTTTCTGATAAAACATTAGTTACCTTCCTTTTTTTGCAAGTGACAGTGCTCTTCAGCACAATAGATCTCTATTCCCAAGCAGTGTCCATTTGATAGTGGTGTTGTAGAAGCAACTTCCATCTCCATGAAGACCTTCCCTTCTCTGCGGTGCAAAGCTTAAGCCAGCCTTGCCACGGTCCTTATTTATGCCACTTTTTCCTGCTCTTTCTGTGAGTTCTTAACAGCAATGTTGGTTGGTGGGCTGTCAGATCAATCCTGACTACATCCATCTGAGCTTTAAAAAAAAAAAATAAAATCACTGTTTCACTCTGGAGAGAGCTTTTATTTTGCTGCCTGGATAAGGTCAGACTTGTTTGCAGCATTCTTTGTGGAGCTGTGATGCTTGTGTTGGAAAATGTGAGGGACTAAAGAGTTTTCCCTGTTTTGTACTTGGCTGCTTTCAAATTTTTAACATGTGGAACACATCGAAGAGTGACGGGCATTGGGATAAGGCTTCTATTTGCATTATATGTGGCAACTGTTCTTTTTGTATGGGAAATAATATGAGAAATATATTAAAGTAACCCTATGTTTGTATAGCATAGAATTGAAAGAAGTTGGATGAGCCAAACAGTTGGAAAGTGGAAATCTTTTTTTCGTTATTCAACCTCTTACCGATAAAGAAAATTTTGCATGAAAGTAATCTTCTCGCATGTCTCAGCAATGGTTCCTGGGTCTGGCTTTTCAGTCAGATTATAGCTCATGCAATATATAGCGAAATCCCACAACAGGAGGCAAAACGGTAGTGGCTCATGAGAGATCTGATATGACCAGGAAGGCTCATCTGCAGTTGAGAAGGGGATAATGAGGCACCTGAGCACTTCATGGAAGTTGTAACTTAAGTATTAACGTAGTTGATTATTTTCTGATAAATTGGCTTTTCTGTGAAAAATAATCTATGGAGTATTATGGCAGAAAGTCATCCTTTTTTATGAGTTGTTTTGGTTTGTTTTTTTTTAAATCTGGAACAGGAGAACGTTTTCTAACTAGCTGCCATGACAAAGTCTTCATTGCTAAACCAACTTGCTGCTTGTGCATAGGAGAACTAGGCCCTGTATGTGTAAGAAGAAATTGAGTCGATTAGTCATGAAGTGGAGCTATCTTCTGTTCTGTGCGCAAACCAGTGGGGAGTGTCTAATGCCATTATTTGTTACATAAAATCCTGTGTGGAAGAAGTGATATTATCATCTGTTCTGTTTAGTAGGAAAAGGAGCTTGCTGAGGGGCGATTGAGGCATTTTTGGCCTTGCTTGCCAATGACATATTAATGTTATTTCTTCTATATCTACTAAATTCAGAATTAATAGTTTCCATGCATCTGCTCTGTTATCAGCTGTGAGTTCTGCTGTGCGATGTGTGTGTGATGAATGTTTTACACCATCTTATTATTATCCTGTCTTACTGAATATTTCTTGGGTCTGGTTGCTTTTCCTTGGTATGCTCTCTCCACTTATAACTACCTGGGAAGATCTCTCATGGTTTCAATAAATGATTGCTCTACAGCATACTCAGAAGTGAATTGCACTCTAGCTGCCTCTTTCTTTACTCTGTTGCTATATAAGAATTCAGCAAAAGCCATGGTAGCCAGATTTGCTGTAGCTCTTACTCCTACCTGATGTATAACACAGAATCCAAATCATCTTTGAACTGAAAAATGTAATTCCTGTCCTTTAGCTTCAGATTTGAAATTCCGTTCAACTTAGCTTAGATAAATTCTTCTGTATTTTTAGAGTGTGAGTATTTAGGTGACAGGAGAAAAAGGTGTATTGCTCTTCATTTGAAGCAGTGTTTACTTGCTCCTCAGTACTTACTCCTCAAGTGCTGTCAGATGTTGGGGAATTAATGTTTCATAATTACATGCAGTGACAATTGGATTATTCCTTCCCTCTAACACAGTGGTTTTTTGCATTTTTAATTTAATCTTGTTCTGTTTATTTTAGTCAGCTTTTGCTAACTAGAGATCTTTTAATCTTTTACCCTTCTCCTTTAAAAGATCTTTGTTGTACAGTCTTTGTAAACCTGATCCACTGTATTCTCTACAAAACACTGATTCACATCAGTATCATGTAAAACTCATAGAACCTCTAACCATGGCAGCCAGTTTCAAAATCAATTTCTGTTTCTTACTCAGAGGGGAGCTAAAAATGTGAATTAGGGTAAGATATGGAAAACTGTATCAAATGTCTTAGCAAAGCCTGTTTCAGGAATTCTGAAACCATATTGTAAAGCTTTTGTGATATTTCCTAGTTTGCTGATAAGGTTGTGCAGTGTGTCTGCAAGGAGAACTGAACACTGGTTGTGATCCACTGACAGAGCAAAAAAAGCTCAGGAGCTACTGATTTAGCCTTTGGGCACTTACTGTATCTATCTTAGGTGACTCAGGCATCCAACTTAAGTGGGATTCATAAGACCAAGCGTAAGAGAGTAAATTGCTGCAGTGGAGGGGCGAGGGATGCCTCCAAACAGATGAATTTAGTGTACTTAATATAGCTAAGAGAAGATGTTATGAAAACACCCCTTTTATGTTCACCCTGTTTCCTTTGTCCACCTTCTTTTGTTTTGCAACCCTTCACATGTTCTTGACGAAGCATGGTTTTTATCAACTATTTTTTCTTTAACTGCTTTACAGGGGTATTGATTACTTTATTAATACTTCTAATAGTTTGCCAAATATTGAAGCTCTACCCTCTCATTTTATTTCTTAGGAAGTTCTTTTTCTACAGGTTTTTGGAACCATCACCAACTGTTAGTGATTACATTATTACTTTACTATGTTCCTTGATCAATCACTAGGCTGTGCGATCCCATTATCTATAAGCTAGGCAGGGTGAAGCACTGTTGTTACTTGGAGACCTCCCAAAGAACAGGTTGAAGCCATAGGATGTAGCATTGTTAACCCTGATGGTACTTCTTTATTTCCTTTTTTTTTTTTGTTTCCCCACTTGATTAATACTGATGAACTACTTCAATATGGTGCATAACAGCCTGGAGTCTTTCCACTCAAAGGACAGCATCCTTAGTTTAGAACTGGTGATTGAATATTTAGGCCTGCCTATGAGTTGTGCTGATTCCAAATATTGTGCCCTGACCAAAGTCTCATTAAGCTGTAATTCTGTGTTGCTTTTTTAAAACTTCTGCTGTATCTGTTGAGTTTGGAACTTGTTTTTTCAGCTTAGTTAAACTGCTAGTTAGTACTACTGGGCTCTCATTTCCCACGAAGTCAGGCTTTCCTGAAGCGCTTCAGAAGTTCTGGTTCCCATTCTGGTGGGAACCAGGACAAAAATGGGAGGTATTGGAGGGTCTCCTTTCAGATTACTTGTGCTGTTGTCTGGGAAGGAGTATTTGTCATCTTTGCTGTGCAGACACGAAGTCAATTTTATGGCTCAGTTCTAGGTAAGGAAAACTTAGATGGAGAAAACTTCAGTGATTAAGTGGAGGAGTTGTTAGAGGACCTTACAATTCTTCACCTTGGAGAAGTGAATTAATTTGCTAGTTAGTAGGTGTGTGTTTGTGATATCAGTGAGCAGCTAGAGCTGATTCTTTTTATTTCAGCTTATTACTTGCCAGCATGTGCTATTCATGATACGGGGATTTAGTCTTAGTGTAATCTTATAATTATTTGGCAGTGTTCCCCGGTCTAATAACACAGCTAACCTAATGATGAAACGCAGAAGGAAGCTCTCCTGAAATCTGAGCCTGGAGGAAGACACAACCAAGAGTCTGATTTCTGTTTTGTGACACAAATGAGCGAGTGCATATTTAATATCTCTCGTCCGATCGGTCTGCAGTTCACTGTGTTCCTTCTCTCGCCTCCGACTCCCACCATTGTCTAATCCCCTGCGACTCTTCGCAAGCCAGGCGCCCTCCATCAATTATGCTGTGATTCCAGCTTCTCCCCAGCCTCTATTTTTTTAGTATATATGTAGACAACAAATCCACTCTTGCACCAAATCTCTGACAAATGGATTAACTGCTATCCTAAATGTTGCCCTCTGTCGTGGCCCCATGTTCTCAGCTGCTTTCTGCTTTCTCTCCCCGGACCCTCTGTCAGGACTCACGGCGTTGCTGACAAGAAAAGAACCGGGCTCGCCCTGTGCAGGTGCCCGCATCCCACGTTCCCCCGCTGTTGCTGAGCGAAGGCAAACAGCCGCCTGTAGTCTCCAGTGCTTTCCAGGTGTCTGCGCGTTGCTGTTTAGACAGAATCGGAAATGCACTTGGGAAAGCAGTGGGGTGGTTTTACCTCTTCCCTTTGGAAAGCCTGAAGGGAAGGGCCGCGCCGCTGGCGGGGCGCAGTACCGCTGGGCGCCTCGCGGGGGAGCCGGCACACCGGCTAACGCCCCGGCCGCCGGGCCCTGCCCTTCTCGGCGCTACGGGCTGGGAACCTGCTTCCCACTCGGAAGCGAAACGATAGCAGCCCCTGTGAGTGACTACAGGAGGTTTTGTCCCGACAGAGTATCAGCGTTTGTGTAATCTTGTGTAATCAGTGACGGCTACGCTCAGGAGAGTGTAAGACGAGCCAGTCCTTACCCCTAGCTTTCAGTCTCTTCTAATTAGCTTGTCAGTTCCTAATTTTCTCACATCCTTCTTTGAAAATGCTTCTGGTTTTGGAAATATCAGCCCAGCCAGCTAAGCATTTTACAGAGAGCAAAGAGACTGGAGGAAGAAGCACTCCTCTCTTCCCTACCTCCCCCATATGATAATAAAAATAAATCCAAAGCTGCTTTTTTTTCTTTTTTTTTTTTTTTTTTAAGAACTGCTCAAGTGCTAAACCAGCGGGCCTCCAAGATTTGCCAAGGGAATAGCCTTCAGTAAAAAAGAACTGCTTGCCAGTGCTCCAGCGAAAAGTATTGTTTGATCTGATACAGTTAATTGAACAGGTTGAAAGTCTGACAGGGTCCAGTACAGTGCACTTGACACTGAGCTTTATCCTTGTTATCATAGTGAGGCACAGTGAGGGGAGGTCACAAATACCTGGCTCTTTTAGCAAAAATATAAGGACCTAGCTCCAGCATTTTCCTCTGAATTCAGTGGAAGGAGTTTTTCTTGGGGGGGGGGGGAAAAAAAAGGCTGGATTCTGTCCAAGCCCTTGCTGCATTCAGGAATTGATTTTCAGCCCTTCACCCAACAAGGATCTGCACATCTGATTTCTCAGATCCTAGTGGTGATCAACACTTAACTGATGTAGGAGGTTTTCTGTCCTTCTGCGTGCAGCCAGAAGAATTGCTTGCTGCTCAAAAGGAGGAATCCACTGTGAGAAACTTGCTTCTTTTAATTGATGTTATCTGTGAAGAGAAACCCTACACTTATAAATGTGAGCCTAGACAAACAGAAAAATAGGATCTTAATAAGCCATTTTGGTCTGAAACATGGACATGTAGATTAATCCATGAAGCTTCTTAACAAGTTGCACTAAAAGCATGACTCCTTAAAAAAATCCCCAGCAAAATACAGTCTTCCCTCCCCTGAGGTTTCATTGACCTTACTGAGCCCCAAAGTACTTATCAGAGGCAAACTCTGTTATACAGCAATCACCATTAAGTGGTTAACCTCAGATAAAACTTGGGAGACTCCTGTTTTAATGGCTTATTATTAACTGGAGCTACTAACATAATCCAGTATGTGAATACATACATTTGAGGGCTGTGCTGCTGCTGAAAATCAGGTGCTCTGTTCTTACAGAACTTCAGTGGCTGCTATTAGTCTGCTGTGGATTTTAGACTTTCTGGACTATATTGCTGCATATTTACAGTAGAAGCAGCGTTAAAGGATGAAAAAAAAACCCCAAAACCCCCAAATTAAAAAAAAAAATGAAAGAAATCCCAAAACCATGTCAGAATATGAGCTATCCCACAGAAGTCTTCAGAACCTCAAGAGCCTGCAGCCCATCAGGCTGTGCAGACCTCACCCTGTTCCCCCATAGCTCTGCTTGAAGCACAGCGGTATTCCTGCCCACCAGGTTGGTGAGAGAAGCCTCCCAAGTTCCACAGACAAAAATGTTGCCTCTTAATCACTGACTTTAAAAACCCATATGCTCTCCCAAGGGGAATTTGAAGTTTTGTTCTCTTTTGTGAAATGCCAAACAATGATACCCTTGAGGAAATGTGTATCTTTTGTCAGCGTGCCATGTATTTGAGACAAGCCGTCAATGTAATCCCAGTCCTGTCAACTGTACTGACAGGGCACCTGCATTGCACAGGGCCTGGTGACATTGTGCTGTGGTTAGAGGGAGGTCTTTTACAGAATTGTTTGATCCCTGAAACAAGTTTATGTGTATAAACCCCGGTTACTTCCTCTGCAGGTTCTGTTGGGTGCAGTAAATTGCAGAATTGAGATTACTTACCTGTTCGCAGGTAAAAATCACCACATCCTGGAGTTATTTAGTTTGGAAGAGTCCTTTTGAGATCATCTGGTCCAACCCCTCTGCTCAAGCAGGGTCAGCTAGAACAGATTGTCCAGGACCATGTCCAGTTGGGTCTTGAATATCGGTACAGATGTTTGTTCTATTTAGTCAAGGTTTTCCTTGACTGTCATTTTGAATGTACACTTTTTAATGTTTGTTTTGCATAGGTTATGTAGATTTTTATCTTGCAGTATGTGTTCTTGATCTAAATATAACAGCTCAGAATCTGAAGATGGATTAATAAGGTTATTCAAAAACCAGTGCCAAATGTGGAATAATCCCAAATGGCCTATAAGGAAATGTTTGTTACGTGTTCTAATTTTTTGTTGCTGTTGTTAAGTATAAACACTGTCTGGAGTAATGCCAGGAATGTGACAATCTGTTATGAGCATATCAAATCTATGTAGTACTGCAATCCAATCTGCTGCCAAGCACTAGTTAAATTGCAGTGCTAAAATGTTTGTGTCCATTGGTTTATGGATGTTATACGCATGTAGATAAAGCTTGTCATATATTGGCTTATCAAAAACAAACAAAAGACAGCTTGATTGTGATGAATGTCACCTGTAACCATTATCCTAAGCTAATCTACTTCTGAATTTGCTATTCACAGATGTGTACAGTCCTTTTTATGTCACATTAAGCCATATTCAGACCCATATCACACTGACTCATTCCAAGTCTGTCTCATGGAGAAAGCTTCTTTCTGTTAAAAAATGATGGTCTGGGTTTTTTTTTCTTTTTGTTACGCTCAACACAAGCAGCTACAGACCTGTTAGCCCCTTGCCAATTCTGCCAAAATAATGGAACAGTTAATTTGGGTTTCTATCAACAAAGAATTGCATTGTATAGTCAATACCAGTCATCTTGATGCCCAGCCTGTCAAACTAACCTGGTACTTTTTTCTTTCTTCTTTCTTTTCCATTGGCAAGGGTACAAGTTTAGTAGTTAACAGCTACCACGCGGAATACAGTATCTTCTTTTTGCCCCCAAAGCATGGAGCTTAGGATCACATGACATCTTAATTAAACATATGCCTTTTAATTCCGTATGCTGCATGCTGGAGTCAGGCTGGTTCATTGACAGATGCCTGTACACAGTAGGGAGACGCTAATGAAAAGGGCCTTTATTATGGTCCCCTGGTTTAGCTGGTTGTGCAGCATCATTCAGGCTTTCTGTGTTGGTTGCCTAAGTGTTGCGGTTGATGTGGTAGCAAACAATTAGCAGGACAGGTTAATGGTACAAGTGTGATATAAGTAATCTAGCTGAGTGGTTCTGACAAAATTTGTTATATTGTAACTAAATGTAGTGTAATATATGAGAAATGCCTCATCCTGCAGCTATGGCCTCTTCTATTTTGGAAAGCAGGCTGTCAAAAGAGAAAATGAGTTGGGAGTTATTGTAGGTAGGCATGCTACATATACTCTAAACGCAAAGCTAATAGGACTAATGTAATCTCTTGTTATAAAAGTCGTATTGAATAGCAGGGACTGTTGTAACATACACAGGTCAGGTCGCTTAAGTCTCCTACTAGGATGCTGTGTCCAGTTGTGATGTTTTAATTCTAAGAATAGCATAGCAGTGGATGGGAGGCAGTGCCCAGCCTTTTCGCAAGCCTGGAAGATGAGCCTTGTGTTGTTACATTACAGGAGCTGAAGCTGCTGAAAGGAAGGTTGATAGGTGACTTGATAACTGGGTATAGGGACTTAGCAGGACAACAGTGTGTGTTCAAAAGCTGAAATTGGAAGCTTGAGTGATTCAGTAATCAGAAAATGAATCCTGGCTTTGCAGGTCATTCAGTAGTGGAAGTGCTTACTGGGAAAAAGGGTAGACACAGACAGAATGAAGTTTTTTAAAAGTGAGAAAGGTGGGTGGAAAAATACACGGTAAGCATGTGTACATGCAGCACCCAGGCTGCATGGTCACAGTGGTCCTTTAGCAGAAATATGTGTAGTCTCTAGATTCCAGTATACTCTGCAACCTCATTGTGTGAATTTGGGTAGGGGGTGATCTGTATTTGCGTTTTTGTTTTTCTGCTTCTTGAGGGTCTAAGCCTTCAGAAGCAAAGGCCTCTGGGAAGCTCAAATGAGCCTTGAACTAGGCACCCCACATAGTGGGAGAAACTAATTACCATAACTACAAATAAAATAATCTGCCAGTTACTCAGCTGTTCTTCCTGTGCTCTACAAGTGTTTTTTCCTACTTGTTCAATCAGTATGTCAGACTAGGTCTAGGGTAAAACTTTTGATATCAGGGCAATTTATCTTTGTATTCCCACTTCAAGCTGGATGTGAGCAGTCCTGCATACTACTAGATGTACCCCTGTTTTAAACATCTGGGGTAAGTACTTGTACTTCTGAAACTACATGGTAAAACTAGTTAGTAATTTATATGTGTAAAGTGTATTTTCCTGACAGCTCTCCTAGGGTTTGAATATATTTTTCTGTGTTTGACCAGAGAGCATGTTAGGTTAGATTCATGTAAAATAGAAAGTCTAACTCTGAGATTTAAAGTCATCTTCTGTCTTCTTTTAGAATTGAATTTTGCAAATGTACCGAATGTGACATATGCAAAGATGACGTCTGTAAACAATCTAGTACACCTTTCTCATGAGTCCAGTGGGACGCCGATACGTGCTCACATACCTGCCCTTCCTTTAATTCTCTTCTTAGGCGTCATTTCTGTACAAGATTCCCCACATAGCCTATTAATACCATCTGTTTTCCAAGTCTATTTACACATTTTTTCTAGATCAGATAAACATTTGTTGCTGAAGCTGCATGTGATGCTGTCTTGCTGGGGCAGGTACCAGAACTTACAGCCTGGTAGGAGACCGACTTCTAGAGCTGTTGCCTGGGAATTGCTGTAAAAAGCACTGTAGGGCAGATACCTAATTCTTATGTCATGCTATGCATCTTCTTACATTTGCAACCTCAGAAGTGACTCTTGCACTGTCATAAAAATAATAATGAAAATAACTATTTGAACACCATTTATTCCAGAGGCATAACACTTCAAGTATTTTCTCCAATTCAGAAATGTGGGGCCATCAACTGATGTAGCCTGGATCAGATCAATGGAAGGATTTTAAACGTGGAGCTATCTTTGGCCTCTGGACGCTACATGAAGTAGTACCAGAAGGTTTCCTCATCTAATGCTGTGTTGCTGGGATGGGACTTAGAGCTGCAAAGTGCAGACATCAAATCAATCTAAAAGAAAGCAGGGTTCACACTGGCTATGTTTTTCCCATTCTTAGGCAAGAGTGTATTCTACTTGTGCAAATGCCATTGCTTCTTTTTTTCTGTGCCTATGGCTTCTTTGGGTTTAAATAGATTACCTAAGTTCGGGGTCTGAGATTTTGCAAAAGCTCTTGAGGGATTCAGGTTGTGAAGTTCAGCTGTTCTCTGGTGTCCAATCAGAAAAGTAATTCAAGGACTGTAGGCTTCCAGGAGATTTTATCTTGGTGCATGAATTTTCTTTAACAAAAACAGAAACAGTTACCTACTCAGATGGAAAGAATACATTGGCCATAGAACTGTACAAGACTTTTTTTTGACAAGGCTAAATGTTAAACTACTGTGTGAACGGCTCAAGGAGGAACACTGACACTGGATCATCTGAGTCTAATTTCCTGCCCCTTTAATATCGCTTTCATAATTTGTAGATCTGCACTGTTGCAGCATGATACAGCTTTGCCTGAGCACAGCTCTCAGGCTTGATGAAGGATCGCATGGAGTATTCATGAGTAGTCTTCTCTCTGGGCCATGAACGAGGTAGAGCCTTATGAGGGAACGGTCTGTGAGGAATACATATTTCAGTGCGTATGCACCTGCAAACTGCAACTTTAACTCATAGTGTTGAACTGTATTGATTCCCACGTTGCTCGTCACCAGAGCTGAATTCAGTGGAGCTGTCCTGACTGCTTATGGTGATTACAGATATATGTGATGATTTCTAATCTTCTACAAGGGCCAGTCACTGGAGGACAATAAGGGCTTCACTTTGCCAGTGAGTTTCACAGCAACTGCCTGACAGTAGAGGAAGTCTTGAGAGTCTTCTGTTTCAGGTGCTGATGAATATCCATTCGAAAGACTGTATATTCAGGCTCTGTTTTGGTCATATCTAACTGGCACCTTCCATCATTTTCTTGTCCTATTCTTAGTCTTTTTAAAATTTTTTTCTTCTGTTTTCAGATTTTTGGTCCTTCAGTTGAACAGTTGTCTTTTCCAGTAGTGGAAACCTTTAGATGTACAGGAGGGACAGTTTTCTTCTCTTATTTTATCTGGCTTCACAAAGGCCCTACCTAGCTTGGATGACTCTGTCCCTTAGCCTGGGGTTGCAGCATGCAGTCTCTTGAAATGACTTTTTGAGTGGGCCTGTTGAGTGGTTGCAGACTGAAATCCTTTAAAGGTTCTAACACGAACAAATTTAGATTGATCTTCTTGAAGACAGCATGTTGGCACAAAGGCTTACTCTCAAGTTGTGCTTTCCAACTAGAAACTGTAGGGTTTTTTTCTTCTTCCCAACAGTTATTTAATTCATTTAACTGAACTGCAAGTATTTTCCCTGACCTTGTATTGAAAACCAGGGAAATTCTGGCAACAACTATTAAGCCTACCAAAAATAAGTCTGATGCAAAATAACTAACGCGGAAATTTTCAGCCTCAGTGGTTGTGGTTCAGCAACACTTGATGGTTATGAAAGGTGTCAAGCGGCTATAATCATAGTCATCAACACCTGTGCTGTATGTGTGTACCAAAACATGTATTTGGTCTCCTTTGTCAGGAATGTATGCAATGCCTAATTGTTAACGAGTCTGTCTATTGGCTGCATTGCACATTTCTCTGTGTAAAGGGAATGTCTGTTTAGAGGAGCTGCTGCTATTCTGTGAATCAAGAGCATATTTTTATGGAAGCTTTCATCTTCTCTTACTGCTTTATTTAAAAATTATTTTTTCAAACTATAAGTACACTATCATTCTTTATATAAAAATAATTATTACTAAGTTTCATTTCTTACAAGTAATATGTTGTATATGCAGTTTCTTTGTGTTATAATAATTTTCATGGATTCTCTCTCAAACCTCAGGACACATGGTTTTCAAATAATATTCTATATGCATCTTTAAAGCAGTGAAGTAGCTGTGGTTATGAGCGTCCTACATCAAGCCGAAAATGTATCTAGCCTAGAATCTTCCCTTTGTCCAAAACCAGTGCTTAGGGAGGAGTGTGAGTACAGGACAAGCATATTTCCTCCCAATACTCTCCTGCCTTCCAACAGTTCACAGTCTTCCACAGGGCAGGATAACTCACGTGTTTGAGCAGCCACTGTATGAATACATAGCCAAAGTCTCTGTGGTAATACGTATGGGTAAAGGACAGAGATAAGAGTGCTCATGCAACCTGAAAACTGACTTTTCATGTGCTCAGTGATGGTGGTGTGTTTTGTACTAGAAGAGATGAACATTTTAAGATGTGAGGGAGTAGTAAGGGTATTTAAAAAAAAAATCCATAAAACACACACAAAAACCACCAAGCTGATGAAGTAGAAAACTGTGTGCCTCTTAAGCTTGTAGTTTTTACTGATACTTAGTTAATATTTTAGTTAAAAAATTGATTCTCTGGGTTATTTGGTGGCACAAATCCTTTCACGTCCAGAAAATGCAACCTAGATGAGCACATTATATGCCCATATGAGTCTTCAGTTTTTGTACCTGATCCAGACTTGTGTTTGAATCAACGAATGGTTTGGGTTGGAAGGGACCTTTAAAAGTCATCTAGTCCAACCCCCTTGCAGTGAGCAGGGACATCTTCAACTAGATCAGGTTCCTCAGAGCCCCGTCCAGCCTCACCTTGAATGTTTCCAGGCATGGGGCATCTACCACCTCTCTGGGCAACCTGTTCCAGTGTTTCATCACCCTCACGGTAAAAAATTTCTTCCTTATATCTAGTCTGAATCTACCCTCTTTTAGTTTAAAACCATTACGCCTCCTATTGCAACAAGCCCTGCTAAAAAGTTTGATCCCATCTTTCTTATAGGCCCCCTTTAAGTATTGAAAGGCCGCAATAAGGTCTCCCTGGAGCCTTCTCTTCTCCAGGCTGAACAACCCCAGTTTGAGATATTTCTGTCAACATTGACAGAAGTCTGCTTTGAAAAACCTGCAGTATTTACTTACAAATAGCTACTGTTGCAATTCAGTTCTGACCTTCAGAGACACCACTTCTGAAGAACTCACAGAGCCTTTTTATTTTCTTGAATTTGATGCATGATGCCTGGCTTTCATTTCCCTGACAGACTGTTTATTTTCACCAGGTGTGCTGTGTGTGCTTCAGGACTGACTCTTTGTTTGTTTGTTTTTCCTCTTTATTAGAGAACTAGTTAGTTGTCAGTAAAATAACAATTACAGTATATGAGCATTTATTGTTCTGGAATGCCAGATGTCAGAATACAACTTACAGGAAAAAGATGGAAACTTCATCTCTTCTCAGTCATAGTAGTCTTGAAAATTTAAGGCAAAGTAGAATATGTTTTTTTACATCCCATCTGAGTGAATCCTTCAGTAGTAAGCAAGTATTTGCATACTCTTTATGTAAGCAAGCTCTAGCTAAACAGCATCTACTAAATCTTGTACAGTCTATTGCTGACTTGCAAAAATTGCTGGGAACTGTTACACCAATGTGATCATCCATCTGGCAGAAAAAAATGCTGTAAACTGCAGTGCTGTTAACACTTTTGTATGGCAAAAGCTCTGATGTGCTGGCTCCATTCTGTACCTCAATGAATTACCCACAGTAAAACATAGTATAAACAATCGTAGTCTGAAACGCTCACTTGTACAAACCTGCAATTATAATTGGTAGCGAGAGACTGTAGGAAGCAGTATCTTTTGATAGTATCTCTCAAAAATATATCAAAATGATTAAACAGCTTTCCAAAGAATTTGAGGACTTGCTAATTCTAGACTGATACATGAGTTTTAAAAAAAAGATGCAGCTTGCTGTTTTCAGTAATTAATGGCTTTCTCTGAGTGCAGAAAAGTGAAGTTGCCAAACTTGACCTTGGACCAGAATCTTAGCTGGAATATTGAACTCTGTTTTATGTAAACCACAGTGACCAGTCATGTAATAGTCCTCTGCAGGAGGTTATTGAAAAGCACTGAACTGATTGCAACTGCAGTGGCCCTACATGGACAACAAATTAGTTTGACTCAACTTCAAATCATTTTGTACTAACATGCCTTGTGTCCATAAACTTTGTATGTCTTCTGGTTGTCAAACCACATTGGAAGTGGATTAACTTAGGTTGGATTTGCCCTCAACAAAGCAGACATGGATGCCCTTGCGTCCTCTTACAATTCTTGCAAGCATACTAAGTTTTCTAAGTAGTTCCTTATAACTCACACAGCCAGGAAAGCAGTATCTCTTTGGGGACTGGTATGGTCTCTCCTGCTCCGGGGGCATCTAGGCAGGATTTCATCTCTGGTGTTAATTATTGGTGTGTGGCTGTTACCATCCTGTGCAATTGTAGTTTGTGGGGAGATCACACACCTTTGTCCCGATTACTCCCCAGTCATGCCTCAGGCAACTGTATTGTGGTCATGTACTGAAAATGCTCAGTGTAACTGACCCCTGGAGAGGGGAGCTTTATCTTTGGCAGCTGTCAGGCAGTAGCTTAACAGAGCTATAAAACCAGGAGTTGGGGCAGGTTCCAAGTAAGGGGACAACCACGGCTCTCTCCAGTGCCTTTGTAAAATGGAATAGCGTGGTCAAACTATACTGTATTGACTATCGCCTCTCAACAATACAATGAGAGGTGTGATGCTGTAACTTAAAAATCCTCTGCGTATCTTGTTAGATGTGCTGCATTGCTTTCAAAACTTGTAGGGTATGAATAATATAACTTGTATCCAAACCCATGGGCTGCTAACCCACTGAACCAGGTGGAGTTGTAGAAATCTTCAATGAGTCCAAGTTAGAACAAGAGAAATCTGGACCATAGATCTCCACCTCAACCGATCATGTTTCCAAGTCCTGTAAATATTTAGAACTATGTAGAAACAGAACTTAATGGAAGGAGAAATAATGTACTTGCTGCCTTCCTGCTGCACCACCGCTGGACTGAATGTAGCAGGTAGAGATGATGCAAATTCTTTATTCCTCAAGAATAAAGAAAGCTCAGGAAAAATTATACTTACTTGTCTTTCCACTTGTGTGGGGTTTTACCACAATGGAAAAATAATAATAAAGAATAAAAAATAACAGTATCCCTGACTAAAAGAGTTTTAAGAAAGGCACCGGAGATAACTTGTGTGCTTTATTTTCATTGTAGTATCAATGTGAAGAAGACAGAGAGAAACTTAGCTGGGAGAGAAGCAATTTAGCCTCCTTAAGCAAACCCTGTTCTCGGTTGGCACAGCCTTATGACTCTACAATAGAAATGCTTTAATGTGAACAACTTTCATCCTGTAATAGTACTGAGGTTTTATTATTAAAAATAATAAATAATATCCTGAAATTTCATGGCATTTGTCATTTGATGGCTTTATATTCCTCTCTTTCTGTTTTGAAGCACTACTGCCATAACATCCACGCAGGCCTTATAACAAATTCAGAACAAGGACTATGTGAAAATAACTTTGTAATAAACAGCTTATTAAAATTGAAGATATAAAATATGAATGAGAGCATGAATGCCTCAGTTACGAGTAACACTTTGCGTAAGTTCACACTCAAGTCGGTAAGTTTATATGGGGCAATATTTTACTTTATCACACAAGTAAAATTTCTTATCTGAGAACATGATTTCCCACAAACTGCTCCTGGATTTGAAATAAGAGTCTCCCTCTCTGTCTTTTTTAAATCACTTCATTTCATAGAGGCTGTCTCATGTGACTGAGATTATCTGATACTCTGTATTGAAGTGCAGGTCTCTCTTGCTTTCAGAAAACTCTTGATTGCATTGTAGAAGTCAGTCATAGCAAGAAACATTTCCATGTTAAGAGCCTGGTTAGCTGGGTGTTGATCTGTCCTCAGCTCTCTAAAAGCCATTTCCCCCAGTCATTCTGGGACTTATTCAGTCAGACGTGAATTAATTCTCTTTTCTAGGCAAGTGCTTAGTGAAAGGTTTTGCAAGTTTGAGGAGTGCATTGAATGACTGGCGATTCCAAAATGCTGCAAGTCAGGACTCTTCTCAGGAGATGCTCCTCTGTCTGCAGATGCAAATGTTCCTGTTGTCAGCATGTGTGTGGGTGTAAGTCAGGACCCTTCTAAAGTTCTGGCTTTGTGGTTCTTTCTAATCTCTTCCATCACCTCTCCAGGTAAACCTTTTACAATGGTCAGCATGGTGCTTTAAAGCCTGATGAAAATATCTAAGGTGAATCTCAAAACATAGAGTGGGAAGTGGCAATGTTTCTTATTAACAGTTTTGTACCATTCAGGAACCCTAACAGTACAAACCATTAGTAACTGTCTTCATATCAGCCACCTTTGTGACAGCAGAGTACTTTTCTTAATATCCATGCGTGCTTCTGTTACAGCAGTCCCGTAGCAGCTCTGCTACTACCCAACCACTCTGCAACAGCAAGAGGCTCTTGGCTAGCAACAAGCAGGTGCTTTCCCATACTGGGGAAGTTACTTCGCAGAAGGTGCTCAGTCTGCAGAGTTGTAGGAAGGTGATTTACTTTTATCACATGGTGTTTATCCCAAGTCTGGAGTGATATCTTATCCCATTAATTATTGTGCTTAGGTAAAGATCAAAACCTGGTAACCATCACTGGAAGTATCAGATTTTTGTCAGTCTCCCGTTCTTTCTCAGATGCTCCTATTGCTCTTGCTTTAAAGCTGTTCCTGAGGAGTCTGGGCCAGCAGTCTACGTGTAGTTGCAGGTGGAGGAGACCAATATTCATTAGCATTTTTTCTGTGTGACCTGACAGTGCTTCAGAAGCAGTACTGGCTTAGAGGTCAGGATCGCAGAACACATTAAGGGTGTGCCCAAGAAATGCAAGTGAACTGACACAGACAAACTCTACAACTATAATTAATGGTCCCTGTGAATCAGGCAGAATATATGTGTAAAAATCCTTGACAGCTCTTCTGACTTGTGCAATGTGATATGCAGAATGTTGCCCTTCAGAAGTAATCCAAAATTGGACTTAAAATTACTGCTTTTTGGGCTCTTTTTCACACATTGTCTCTTACAGGACTTTACAGAAACAGCATTCCTTGAAGAAACATGATGTTGCTTTCCTCAAACACAGTATTCCGCTCATTTACACCTCTTCTCTTTCGCCCCATTTCCAGTGTTTGGAAATGTTGGAACACCTTTCTCATGTGGCATAAGTAAGAGCTGAGACAGATCTGAAAACAGCAGAAGCCTTCAAATGCCTAGAAGTGAAAATTAAATCTAAATAAAATTGCCATAGTCATTAAAAACATAACCCAACATGTCTTTCACATGGCTTTTCCTCATTTCCACTGTTGAGAGAACTAAGTTATTTAATAGTTAAAACCAGGTAAGAAACAGGGGAAGAAATCCTTTCCAACTGCTCTGACTTGTGCCATTGGACACGTAGAAATCACAAGGGAGGAAATAATTTTGTCTCACCTCTGAATCTCTGATTTCTGAGAAACTAGCTTATGCTTTTACTTTTCAGGAAGAGATAATGAATTCTGGAAGTCCTCTTGTTTTTTAAGATTGAACAGACCTTTATGTAGCTGATGTACTATGTTAGTAGAGCTGATTGGGTTTTGCCAACAGAACTTGTGGCTCTGTAATGTTGTCGTGTTTATGTCAGTGATATTTCCTCAAACATCTTTTGTCACTGAGGCTAATTACTAAGGAATGGCTTATGCCCATGCTGCTAAGTGCTTTTACGCTTCAGGACAGGATGGCTGTGTTCACACCATCTATGGGGAACAGCCCCCAGTTTCTGCTTGTTCCTGAACCACACCTGGGTATTTCTGGGGAAGTGTGAAGTGGTCCAGGCCAGAATCATCCCGGGAACCGTCGGGGTGATTTGACAGTAGAAACGACTTGAGTTCCAGCACCTGGACAGCAGTGGCACTGGTTAATTTACTGGGATGAACAGCAGTGGAGACTGCACGTTCTTGGAAGCAGCTGCAGCCTTGTTTTCAGAGCGTGTGACATCAGGTGAGCTTCAAAGGCCTGAAAAAAAAGCATGGTTTACATGCTTAATAGCCCCCATCCTTCTGCCTTTCTAACCTTCCTAGTTATAGCATTTCCCTTAGAGAAATCCAATGTGTAGATACTCCTGTTGAGGGATGCTGCAGGCAGTGTACACTAGTATACGAACAATTTCAAGGGAGGTTCCAAGTAGCTAGGTATTTTTTCAGCTCCTTGGTTTGCACGTTTCAATTAAATATATTCATATCCAAATTATGTGAGACTCTTGTATTCAGTAGCTGCTATTGTGACCTTGCTAACTCTATTGAAGTTCAGGCAGCCAGATTTGCTGCTCTGTACCTTCATGGAATAGAATCAGAGAGTCATTGAGGTTGGAAGGCAGCTCTGGAGGTCATCTTGTCCACTCCCCTGCTCAAAGCAGGGTCAGCTAGAGCAGGTTGTCCAGGGCTGTGTCCCGTCAGTTTTGAGTATCTCCAAGAATGGAAACCCCATAACTTTTCTGAACATATGTTCTGGTGTTCAAGCACACTCATACTAAAAAAAGTTCTTTAAATGGAACTTCCTGTTTTTCAGTTTGTGACAGTTGTCTCTTTACTCCTCCCATCAGGTATTTACACATGTTGAAAAGCTCCTCCTGAGCCTTCTCTTCTCCTGGCTGAGCAGTCTCAGCTCTCAGCCTTTCTTTATCTGACAGATGCTCCAATCCATTAATCATCTTTGTGGCTCTTTGCTGGACTTGCTCCAGTATGTCCATGTCTCTCTTGTACTGAGGATCACAGAACTGGACACAGTACTCCAGCTGTGGGCTCACCAGGGTCAAGGGGAGGGGAAGGATCACCTCCCTCGGCCTGCTGGAAACGCTCCGTCCTACTGCAGCCCAGGAGGCTGTTGGCCTTCTTTGCTGCAAGGGCACATTGCTGGCTTATGCTCAACTTGGTATCCACCAGAACCCCAGATCCTTTTCTTGCTAGCTGAATAACAAAAATGTTTCCCACACCACTATGAATGGACCTTATGTGATCTGCTTATCATTTAAGCAGCACCTGGCTGCTGAGAGCAGATACAAGGTCTTGAGGACATGACTGGGAGTGCCCATGGCTTTCTGTATGTTGCAGAAAGAATCTTGGCCTGCCCATCTTCAAAGGTCGTCAGAAAATTGCTTGGGAGCAGGCTAGAAATAACTTGATTTAGATCATCTTCTTATGCAACTGTGCCAAAGGATTTGTAGTTGATACTTCAATCTATAGACAGCTGTGATCCTGCTTACCATCCAGCTGATTTACTTCTGGGGTATTGACAGGATTTCACACTGTCAGTGCTCACGTGGTGCACAACATATTCCTTAACTAGGGAAGCTTTGCAGCCTGAGAAAACTGCAGAAAATAACTTGTTCTGATGGGAAGAAAACACAAAAACACTGGGGAGGAAAACAAGCACATTGTATATCGCAAAGAGGACTCCAAGGAGAACATTACAGAAAAATATAAGTGAATTGAGCAAAGAGTATTTACAGAGCAGGATATTTGGTTTAGAACTTTATTTATACACTGGAAGATGAAGTAAATAATTTCTTAGCATCCGTTGTCACTTTTTGGATTTCTGTTACTGCTGTTCAGATCTTGCTATCTGAATATTGTTACTTGCTGGAGTTTCACAAGATGCATCTACAACCCAGGAAAGAGTGTTAAGCCTAAATGTTTATTTATTATGTAGAAACAAGAAATTGTATTTTGTGCATAACCAAAACTACATTTGAAACTAACCCTAAAATATTTGGCTTTTGTATTGAAGACTGAGTGCAAGCTAATGAATGGAGATGAAGATAAACAATTTAGTACTTGACTAAGGATTGAATTTGTGGCTCAGTGGTAGTGCTCAGAAAACATTCTCTAGACTCTTGTGGTTTAGGAAAGTTTTGCCAGGCTGAAAATGATGTATTTCTTTTCTTTGTTCCTTGTGTGTGTGTAAAATAGTGGAAAAATTATTTTGTATATTTGTGTCTGAGCTTTGCTATGAGTGGATGCATCTTCATTGAACCTATCAAAATAGTCACTTATTGCACCAGGAAAGTATCTGGCCCTAGATTTAACCAGTGTATCACTGATACTTAATGCATATTCTGTAAGTAAAAGTACTGTGCTTAAACAGTGTGTCATCTCCTCTTTTGGTCTGCTTACAGAGCTAGTCCTTCAGTATTACCATAGGAAATTTCTGTGATGACAGTTTCCAGTCTTCTTCCTCTGTATAAATTATTATATGCAAATTGTCAATAAGAGTTATAATACATTCACTAGCCACAGTTGTTGCTTTTTCTTTAATCTGATTTTATTGGTTGATTAGTGTTTGTTCAACTCAGTGCCTCTTTAACAAAAAGACTTAAAGGTGGATCATGTGATGTGTTCAAATGTGTCCTCTCCATATACTTTTTCTTAAAAACTAGGTGTAACTGAAGATTCGTACATAATACAGTGTTTTAACATTTGCTGTTCTGAAGTGACGCAGACTCTCTGACACAGAAAAAATTTACAGTAGAAAGAAAATCTACTGAAGCTATCAGAAAGACAATATAATATAAAGCAAAAAAAACCTATTTCCTGAGGTTTGGGAGTCTACTAGTACTTGTTTGGTTTATATACATTTATTTTTCTTCCTCTTCCTCTTTCCCATACTTTTTTCCAAGGCCTTTTTGAATGCTGGATCTCATGCAGAGGTAAACAGCCCCCCAGTACTGCTGCCTCCCTCTTGTGCAGACCCCAATAACCTGAGCTTCTCTGAACTGTCTCTTCCAAAAACTTCATTTGAAGACCACAAGGACCTCAGAATCACCCATTTCACTGCTAGATTGCTCTGATTGTGAATTAGCTTCGTTATTGAACTCATTTCTCATTTTAATTATTTAGGTTTACCTTGCAGCACTTGTTTCTTGTTTTGTCCCTTCCTGCTAAATTAAATCACATTGGGAATGGGAGAATTGGTCTGCCATTTTAAGATGTTAGTGAGGTTCCTCTTACAAGCAGCTCTAAGTATTGCTATAGTCACTGGAAGCCATCCACTGACCTTAGGCTCAGCTGTAGCTCAAATTAGCCAACTCTATTTTTGTTAATTAGTCCCTAAACTACAAGCTTTTGGAGGCTGAGAGAGTATTTAGGGAAAGTGTTGTTATACTCTTGCTTTGCTCCCAAGCTCCTTTCTAGGCATCTGCTGCTGAGTAGCCAGAGAGTGAGCGACGTGCACATACCCTGTTACACCTAATGCAGGACCTAGGTGTGATGCTCTGGATTCCAAACTGAACTCGTGGATTATCATCCAGGACAGTCCCTTGTGTGGTTGCTGAAAAAGCCTGGAAGTGCCCAAATTTCCTATTTCCCTTTGTACTTTAGCCATAAATCTACCTCGGTACCTGGAGTTGCTTCTTTGTGCATGCCCAAAATTGTCCCAATCTGGGATGCTCACCCGAGAGCTGGAGTGGGTTCTCCGTGTCTGGTCTTGGAAGCAGGCTGGGAGCTGGCAGACGTTTGTGCCCTTGCATCTCATGTACAGGTTCCTGAGTGCATTGCAGCAAGATCAGTGCAGCCTTTCCTTGGGAGTCTTGGGGCCCCTGGCTTGGAGGAGGAGCTGAGCTTCAGCACATTGACCTGGGAGTTTGGAGATGAGGCATTTTCCTTTTTTGGGGAAAGCTCCCTTGCTCCTAACTGTAGTAGTTATTTTTATAAAAAAGGTCACACAGCGTCTTCCTGCCTCCATGCACCTTGTAGGGGAAAATGAGCTTTTATTTTTCCCTGGGAGAGTGAGACCCAAAGCCAGAGTGGGGGTCAGGGCTGCATGTTCTGTTTGGACCACAGTGCCAGGCTGCAGCCTCTGGTATGGCTCCCGTCTGTTAGTGTTACACTATTCTTATTCTTATTCCTGCTTCTATATCCATGGTGGAATGTCTTGCTGAGTCAAATGCGTGGGGTACAGGAGGCAGAATTTCAAAAAATAAGGTCTCGATTCTGTTACAGGGACCAGTTGCTTACAAATTGGGTGCAATAAGTAATTGCTAAGGTATCTTTTATTTCTGATCCAAAATGACTATGGTCTCACAGTGTTCTACAGGTTAAGTGTAAGTATTAAATAGGAGGAATAGGCCCACAGAATAAAATCCTTACGTCCTGATTCTCCTCACAGCTACAGTAATAAAGGCTGGAAGAAATGCAAAGGAGCTCTGCTCTTGTACTACTGAACTGTACCAGCAATGTAGCAACAGATTAGTGTCTGTATCTGTAAGACTGTGCATATAATTGAATAGAAGTAACTCTTACAACAGGAAAATTATTTTCCCTTAGGTTATAAAATGGGCAGCATAAACTGTAAGTTAAGGGTCCATCAGAGATGGTGTGTGCAGCTTGAGAGGTGCCACTGTCATAGTTTAACCCCAGCCAGCAACTAAGCACCATGCAGCTGCTCACTCACTTCCCCTCCGACCCAGTGGGATGGGGCAGAGAATCAGGAAAAAAAGAGTAAAACTCATGGGTTAAGATAAGAACAGTTTAATAGGACAGAAACGAAATAATAATGATAATAATAACAATTAAAAAATGACAATAATAATAATAATAATAAAAGAATTGGAATATACAAAACAAGTGATGCACAATGTAACTGCTCACCGCTCACTGACCAATGCCCAGTCAGTTCCTTAAGCAGCGATCTGCCCCCCAGGCCTACTTCCCCCAGTTTATATACTGGGCATGACATCACATGGTATGGAATACCCCTTTGGCCAGTTTGGGTCAGCTGTCCTGG
>JAVKLA010000027.1:39014525-39126635 GCA_034782735.1 Sagittarius serpentarius | reverse complement strand
CCATCCCACTGGGTGGGGGGGAAGTGAGTGAGCGGCTGCGTGGTGCTGAGTTGCTGGCTGGGGTTAAACCACGACAACTGTGTCCACTCGTATTCATATTATGGTTTATGTGTTCCTGATCCAGGTTGTTACTGGAATAGCTTTCTGTAAGTGCTTTTCTGTTTTGAAGAACATTTGGAGAACATTTTTTCTCTGAAAAGTAACAAATTTGCATGCACTTTCTGCCTTTTGGAAATTCCACTTGCAAAATGCAGGTCACAGTGTAGCTATTGCTATTGCTATACTGTGCTTTGCTGTCCTCCAAAATGTCCTCCAAAAGGAGGGAGAAAAAAGCCCTCTTCTGTCTGTCAGTGCACAGCTCAGGAGATCGTTAGGTGAAAGAAGCTGTTAAAAACCCTTTCTGAATTAATTTAGCACACAAGCTGGGTTGCAAGCAATGAGGTCCTAATTCAGAACCCATTGATGTCAGCAAAAAGACTTCTCCTGACTTCAGTTCATACCCTAGCTGAAGCTGGAGCGAATGGGGAAAGATTTAAAAAAGCGTTACGTAATACTTACCAGGAACTTTAAGTGGTTTTGTGTTCTGTTGTCTGCAGAGAAAGTTAACCTCATTTTAAAAACTCAATAGAGAACTAACATTCTTTTCTACTCCTGTTTCAGAAAATGACTTAAACTGTTTCATTCTTCTTCATTCAGGACACACCATCCAGTCTGTTCTGGGGATCTTAAAGGCAGAATAGTATGTGATTGTGTAATTGAAGGCTTGTCTTGAGTTTTAGGAAGACTTTTCTTTGGAGTAAAAACTGCCTGATTGAGGCTATTATCAGCAGAAACATTATTCCAACCTCCACTAGGACAGAAGGGCACAGGCCCAACTACTGATCTGTGCTTTTTTTCCCAGACTTAGTGATGTTGAGGAACTAATTTGACAAAATATCTTCCCATATCTCTTGGGGAGAGCTGCACACTGTTGGAAACACCATTATTGTACTGTTATCACTGTAAGCCTGAGTCGAAAGATCATTTAAAAAAAAAAGCCTAACATAACTACACAGACAAGAAGTTATTCTGAGATTTTTCAATGCGAGTCATGCTTTTGGCTAGCATAGAAGAGACTGTCCTCAAAGTGGTAGAACAGTGCTATGTGTGATTCTGAGCAAAGTATCCATAGACAGCAATCTGCTAATAAGGCTGAGCTTAAGAAGCGTTTTTGGATTTGGACTAAATGATACCTGCATTTAAGATGATGTTGGGCCCTCTCCTAAGCTCCTCTGTGAGTTTCATACAGGGCAAAGTGCTACTTGAATATACTGCCAGGCCACAGAGTGTGCCAAATTTTCTTAAAATATTTCTCCTGCTCACAAATATGTTAGAATAAGGCTTTATGCTTCATTCAAAATCACCACAGCTGTTGATATCTGTTGAAATTATTTCTTCAGTAATTTTTCTACTCATCCCGCACTGGTGTTCAGCTACTGAAAAACATACTTGCCCATTCATAACCACAATAAGATGGATTTTTTCCCCTCTTTGAATTTCAAAATACTCCCATTCAAAACCTGTTACAGTACATTCTTCCAAAAAGGGAACTACAGGGCCTTCAAAGATGCATCTCATCTTTTGAAGAAACATGAAGTAAGAGCCATTTATTCTAGTGATGGATCATTCACTGGGTTTTAGAGGAACCTTGTAACAGAAATGTTGCCTTCAGGGTCCATGTGGTGAGTAAACCAGGACCATGAAACCTTCCCTAGCTGAAACATGTTACAAGGATTTTTTTAGCATTATCAGCCTCTTAATACTAGAGTAAAGGCAGGCTTGATCAAAAATTGAGCTGTTTGGCACTGAACCCTCCTCCCAGGCTGTCAGAAACATGATGCTAGTTTCTGTTCACCTTATCTGCTTCTTCCCTGTGAATGTTGAAGGTGGGAGGAAACTGAGCACTGCCATTCCAGCCTGCATCACCGCATGTGAGATTTGTTGTCATTTTCCATGATCAGAGTCCTGAAGTACTAGACTCACTCCCATCTTCTGAATTCCCACATATGAAGACCTTCCCTGTTGTGGTGGCTGTGGTGGCTCCAGTACACAGCATGAATGATAAGGAGTTACACACCTGCCTAAAAAGGGACTTGAGTGGTCAGAAAATTTGAGAACATGGGTCCTTGCAAAGCACAGAACTGGAAGGTCATTCGGAGTTTAGAGAAGAAGACTGCAGCTTGCTGTCCCCCTGCTGTGTAGGCTTTACGGATACTGTAGTATCTGAACTGCTGCTGCCTACTGTCCTTCACGTCCCTTGAAAAATTGCTGCTTGAGATCAGCGCATTTCTTTGTCATCCTTGTAAAGAAGTCAGAAAAACTGAGGTTTGTGATAGAGGGTCATCCTGTTACACTTCCAGGATGTACTGTTTTCTTTCCTGGGTACGTTCTGGACTCAAGGTTTTGGCACCGGAGGAATCATGAGTTCCTTCCACCAGAAATACTCTTTTCTTGTTTGTAAAAAACAACAGATGTTGCCTCTGCAAGCACTCCAGGTAGGCAGTGTGTTCTCCTTCCCAGGCAGCTGGCGGGGGAAGTGTGTAACACTTGAGGAATCTCAGTTTCATGTCCCTGTGGTGGTGTTCAGAGGCATGCAGCATTTGAAATGTTGACTGTCCTCTTACCAGGCACCCATTCTTTTGTTTTCATTGTCTTGTACTCACCTTTTTCTTTTCCCTAACCCTGAAGCTTCCAGCTAGTCAGGAAGGGCCTTTCTTCTTACAGCACAAATTACTGTGAAAAAGTTTCTTGCATATGCTGTATATATGGCATCTATCCAAGGCACAGAAAAAAGCACTTGGTATTTCAGAAGAGCTCCAGCAAACTTAATTCCCAGCTGATTTCTTTTGCTCTGTGCTCCTTTTAAGCTCCAAAATCTCTGTGAGACCTTGTGAGTTGAACACAAAATATAGCATGGAAATACTGTCACAAATTACCTAAAAGTAGTGGTTTATCCCTTATCATAGCATCAAAACTGTGTTCCAGGACTGAACATGCTAAATTGCCTGATTATAGGTAAAGAAATCTTTACCTTCTTCTTGATATGGGTTTATTTTCACTATATGTCCATATCCCTTTTACTCCTTCCCATTGTATATCCTTTTTTCCTGTACCACTGTAGGAATCGCAGCACTTGCACTTAACACTGCTCTTCCAAGACTGTAAACTGGCTTTGCTACCATCCGTTAGACTACAAAAGAGCAGCCTTTGTTGTATTTTTCCCACTTCCAGTCAAGGACATTTTCAGCTCTTACAGAGGACGTGGGCTCTGGGGTCAGAAGCCATGGTTGTTCCTGAGAGGTTTTTCAGACTTTAGGCACTGTTAAGACTTCTGAAAACCTTTTTTTTTCAGGTTACAAGTATTCACTGAGGGGTTCTCTATATTTTTCATTTGTTTTAGCTGAAGCAGAATGTTGTATGTGGAGTGTATATCTGAGCACAGATAAAATGTTTCAAATACATGCATCAGTGGCGATAAATATCAAATTCCATCTATGGCATCAGTTATTTGAATTTCATGTGGCTGGCTTCTAACCTGAAGAATATACTTTGGAGTGCAGTCAATGATCCCTGGTAGACCATTGAATTACTATGGTTCTGTTAGTTACCTTTTAGCTATTGCTGTGATGCTAATACATATTCATACCAAATAACTGAGTGATTCAGCTGACAGGTAAAGTAAGTTCCAATACACTGGACAATACGTTGTAATGCACTTTGGATTGGTTTAGCACAGCATTGTCCTTCAATATGTGTAGTATATTAGTTTGGAGTATGAATAAGGAAACATGTATGCAACTATGAAATTTGTATGGATGAACTTCTACAGCAAGATTTTAGCTGTATAATATTATGATGTGCTTGCATTTTTATGTGTTTCTATAAATAATATTGCAACTCAGTCTACTGGGAATGTAGTATTAGCTGTTTTGTATGATTGCAAGGACACGATTGCATTTGTCTGGTTTTCTTGTTATTTTATTAATGTTGATTTTTTTTCATTCCTGCTTTTCAAATTTCTCAGAAGTCAGTCTACTGGAAAATTTGGTCTGGAAAGTTTAGTCCTTCTGAGCTAATGCATACCCAAAACTGTCTTACATATTTGATGAATAGATATTACATACACACACACACACACATATATGTGTACATATTTCACCACTCATGTAAACTGGAAAGAGAAAAACCAATTTTGCTCAAGGTTTAAGAAAAAAAATTGAAATATTGCTGTTTGTATTGCAGCCAGTCATGAAAGACTTGCAACTAAATAGGAGAGTTTTCAGCAGTCAGAGGCTGTGATTTAACAACAGCTGTTTGTGATCAGTGCCAGTAGAAATCACTTGTTTTCACCCAGCTGAAAAGAACAGGCTGGTAAAAGGGATTCCAGGAATAGGTACAGTCTTTCACACAGAGCTTAAATAAATCGAGTCTACATACTGTAAGATGGTGCCATTTACAATGTAACATATTTGTCATTTCTAAGGAGATTTTTCCAGAAATCAGACATAGAATAAAATTAGGGTTGGTAGTTGTTTTATAAAAGAATTAAGGAAATTGGAGCCCTGACTATACTTCTGATCCATCAGAAAGTACATAGAAATTTTCACTACTGGGCTTTTGGTTCAAAACCTGACTGTCTTCATCAACTAACACCTTTATGGTCAGACTGAGTGGATAGCACTGGAAATAAGAAGATAAGAAATTACATTTTCAGTTGGATCCGTATCTCTCTGTCCCAGTACTCTGCCTCTGACAGTAGCAGATGCTGTTTAGGCAGAGCCCAGAATCCTGGTCCCTCTCTGTGGTCCCATCTCCTCGGGCTCCCCAGCATCCAGAGTTGCTGCATTAGGAAGAGTACTTCCCTGCCTATTTCTTTTAGCATCCATTGAGTATCTGTCTCACTCTGTCATGAAACAAGTTGTTCACAAGAAGTTTTTTTACAGACTAGAATATAGTCACTTGCAGGCTCAGTGGTGACGAAAGCACCAAAGCCTAACTGGGCATGCCTTCCGTTGGGTATCTTCTGCCTTCCACAGAGACTCTAAGCAATCCTACTATTGTGTGCATGCAGTAGTAGCTACACATCCTCTGTATTTCAGATACACCAGTCACACCTTAGACACATGAGATGAATTGTGCCTGTTGCTCTCCATTGATTATTACAGAAGCTCAGGATGGCTGCCAGATGTATTTGTCTACATGGTAGATGACTAAACTTAGGTGAGATCAATTCCCACTCGCTATGTCTAGGTGTAAACTCCTACACTGAAAAAAGCTGGTCTGAAAGCTGAATTGCCCTCTTCACTCTGATGAGTTTTGGTAACCCTGTCTTTCTGATTTTATGAAACTGGTATTGCTGACGCCTGCATGAACGCATTCTGTTTGCAAAGTGTTTCACCATATTGGCACTTCTAACAAACATGAAAGTCACTTAAAGCTTTTTTGAAAATGTAAAATAAAGTTTTGCTGTTTTGAATCTCTTAAGGTGAACATTGCCAAATAGTTCAAAAGCATTTTTCTTCCTGTTGTTACTAGCATTTATGGCCTGTGCAATAAAGATTTATAATTACTGGAAAGATTCAAGGGAGGTGAGAAAAAAAAACCTCTCCTTTTTATGCCTTTATAAAGTTGCTTTTCTAAGTTATGTAAAAAGAACCTGTTTTATTTAAAAGCTTCTCTTTTTCATTCACATTCTTTAAAAGCCTTTCTGTAATGTAATTTTAAAAATGAATGTGGTTCTATTCAAATAAAAGTTTACTCTTAATGGCTTTTATGCTTCCTATGATAGAGCACCTTCATTTACTTAGTTATACATAGGCAGTCAGCAGTGTTATGAACTGTTTCTTTATTACTAGGCAGTATGCAGATCTCTGGCATCTTGCACAAAGGAAAAGGTGGTTTTTTTAAACTTTGTATTTGACATGATCATAAAGCATGGTTACTAGCCCAGTGTTTTATGACACGCTCAAGTATGATTAATAATTTTAACTATACTGGTTCCCCCCTTAAGATCAATATTGTAGAATTTTTCCAGTCACTATTTGAATGGATTTTAATTGAAATTGATTCCCTATAAAATAATAAATTGAAATGTATTAACAATGATCTTGTCCTTGAGTTAAGGAGTTCTGAATTCTAACAAAATTCTGAACAGTTTTCAAAAAATACCTGATTTTCCTCTATGCAGACTAAGTACTGATAAAGCACCTGTAATTTTTTTTTTTAAGTACTAATTCCAGCGGATGACAGCATAAATACAGCAGCCTTAATTTGCAACATGAATGTGGATGTGGCAGGGAACTGTTGTTTTTAAAAAACTGTGTTTTTCTGTTTGCAGTTCAGCTACAGCTGTGTTGTGTGATCCTAATATTTAAATATATACTATTATGCATAATGTTACCTTTGAAGTTTTTATCAGTAAAAATACCTCCCAGTCACCTGATTTATTAAAAGTTACCTGCACAAAGCAAGGATACATTGAGAAAATCTGCAGTGAGTAGCTCTGTAAGACCTTCAGTGTTTTTCCAAATGTATCACCTGTAAGGGCATTGAGTCAGTCTTTGTTTTTCTCAGCATCAGAGTGACGAGTGGAGTTTTAGGCACTATGTACATGGTAATACCACACAGTTCTGAATCTCGTCAACTACAGTAAGGTTTCATCCACACCCTAGAGCTTATTCTCAGTCAAGCTTATCCACATTGTTGAGTAAGTAGTTGTTTGACATACATTTGGCTGGTACAATGACTTCCACTTGAAGACAACCTGATTAGAAAATAGCCAGATGAAGTAATGTGTACATCATTTCGTATCCAGACAGCCTGGTATAAAATGTGAGGACTCTGACTTGGCATACTCATTCAACCACACAAGAGGGCTGGAGCTCTCATCCTCAGGAACTGTAGGGATAAGCAAGTTAGAGACTTCTGTATGTGAACGAAAGGGCATGTCAAGGTTTCCCTTCAAGCTTGAGTGCAGTCTGAAGGCATATACATTGACATGGTCTTAGAGTTTTGAGTCCTCTCCACTAGAAGTAGGATTTGGATCTTCCCAGTCAGTTCATGTGGGATACCCAGTTGCCATCAGCTGGCATTTGATGATGTGAGATGGAGTTGAAGCACCCCCAGCACCTGGGCCTTGAAACAAATTAAATTTGACATATTCTTTCATTCTTTACGGAGACCAGTTGGGAGGCTTACTGTTGGTAACATCAGCTGGCAGACTCTGAAGTTCAGTTCTTGGCTTTTTTGTGTTGAGAGAACACTGATACGTAGGACTTGCAGGAGCTGCGTTTTGAGAGAAAAACCTCAAAGAAAAAAATGTCTTGCACAGCAAAAAGAGGAGGTACTTACTAACTGATTATGGCTTTGTTCAGGGAGCAGTAATGCAAAGGTTCTGTTGTTAAAATTTACTCTCCAAAATCCTTGAAGCTGTATGGTTTTTGTTTTCTTTCCTCTTCAGCACGTCAGTCGTAGAGATGGAGAGGGAATGGTAATCACATTTCCTTCTTTCTTTAAAGTGTTAGGTCATTCCAGTCTTCTTGAGAAATAAAGAGGAAAGCCTTCTTTCTTACCCTCTTTTTGTCATTCATTCCTTTAAGAACTTCTGAGTAACTGAGGATTGTTGTTAAAGTTGGGCCAAGAGATTAGTATCTCCTGCTCTAGTTTTCTTTTGTAGATTTTCCTTTAGCCTGAGTGTTTAAAGGGCTGATTAGGCTACAATTGTCTGGTGAGGAATTTCTTTAGCTTGTTCCAGAGAGTGTAGCTATGTGAAACACTTTTCAGCCATTGCTTAAGATTTTCTGTCATAAGGTGCCAAGATGGTCCAGCCGTATTTAAAGAATCTTGGATGCCAGAAGGAGCAATCAGCATCATCTTAGACAATGAACCAGCTTTTAAAAGTGTCAGGCAATTAAGGATGCAGATAGACCTTTGAAAATTCCCTACACAGATCACTCCCACAGTTTCATGGCAGTTATTCTCGGTCCAAACTTTAAAGACTCTGAAGCAAACAAACCATATTTCAGATGAAAGGGACAGGAAGGAGGAAGGGAGGGAATAGTCCTACCTCTAAAGCTCCACTGACAAATCAGTTGTCACCTGGGTAGTTTCTGAATGCGTCTTTCTCTAGACTCAAGAATTGCTTTAGCGTGTCTACCAGTGCAGCTGCTATCCGTTCTGTTACAGCTGTTGACTGTGACACTAACCACTGATATTGTTGACTTTTGTAGATCTCTACTTAAACCTGGAGCATGGTTTTTTGAGGGTCATAGAAAAGCAGCCAGCCCTTACAGCCCATCAAGGTAACAAACATCTTTTTGCTGGGATGTATCTTCATAAAATGAGACGTCTATGACCTTTTTTTGTCTTTTTCTAGAAATGTTTCCTTTAGGTGTAGAGGTTTTTTTCAGCTATAATCATGAAAATAGTGTTTTATTTTCTTCTAATCCTAATAAGCTCTTTCCAAGTGAATTATTATTGTTTACTGATATTTGCTTGCTAGAATTGTTTGTTGATAAATTTTCTTTCTCCCTTCTTAAATATCAGCTGCTGTGATAAGCACTAAAATGTGTGACCATTGCTTTGTCAGCAACTCATGTTTTCCTTTATTATACCGTTACTGCTATTCTTGAGATCTTTTTGATTCCCTCTAGTAACGGGAATGTCACTGTGGAAATTTTACTGTACTTCTACATGGCTTAGCTGATCACATGATAATTCTGGTATGAGAATATATGTTTTACTGATTTGTTCAGTGTGTTCTCTTGATCCAGATGACCAGAACCTAGGCTATTTAGGTGAGGAATGTAAACAGATGCCGGGACCAGAAGAGAGGAATCCTTTTATCAAGGATGTTTCTAGGAATTAAGAGGACCTAAAGCTAGGGTCTTCTTTAAGTTTCTGCTGCTTGTAATTAGTTTGACTAGAGTCTTTGGGAAAGTCTTTAGCTAACTTAAAACTTGATCCATACTCTTCATGCACACAGTTACTATCAATTCTAGCGCAGTGAGCAAATAGCAAGAGTAGCTACTCTACTAAGAAGACTGTAAATTTATGTCTACCACCAGCTACGGGTTGGTTTTATCCCAATTATCTCCCTTTGAAAATCTGAGATCTCAACTTTGCTCTTGGTTCTGTCAGGGCAAATGAAGGTGTAATGCTCCATTGATTTCGGCGAAATGTGAAACTAGTTAAAATGAGACCAGGATCAACCCCATATTTCCTCTGCAGCATAAGACTAGAAAGCCTATTCAAATCAATGAAGGGTACCAATGACTTTGCTGACCTTTGGATCAAATCCATAAACCTTTTCAGTAACTTAATTAAAACCACAAATACAGAAATGTAAGTGTTCTGTTCCCTAATCCAACATAGGTCTTTCTAAAATTGAAAAATATGATCCCTTGCCAATTTTATTGTATCAAAAATACAATTTTGATATTTTATTCTCTTTAGAACTTTTTTCTTAACTATATAAAGCCTATTTTTCACTTGCTCTCAAAATCTCTTTTGATGATGTGCACTGCCTATGTTATTTGCAACCCTAATTTCATAATCACTGTTGAAAATGAAACCTACAAAACTTGCTTTTATCTTACTCTTTTTATTGATGTTCTTTACTAAAATAGCATAATCAAAGATAAAAACAAGTATACTGTCTTTTAGCTTAAGCAGTTTGAAGTGTCTTTGTTGCATCTTACATTAGCCAGCTAAAAGTTAGGTGTCTGGTTGAACTCATTGCTTGCATTCCTGAAATAATGAATGAAGAACGACAGCCACCTCCAGAGATAATCTGTGGCCTTCTAAAACAGACGTCCATGATAGGTTGCAATGCATTGGTCTCTGGAGGTTCCTGCCTCTGTCAGCTGGAGGACTCGCCGTATAATTTGGGATAGCTAAAATTAAATAGAGAAAAAGGAGGCAGTAGCTTTTCCCGTTTTTTTTGCTTCTCAGCATGAAGCATATAACAAGTGACATTACTCACTTTTAATTTGACACCAGTCTTCCACTGCCTTAGTATATTAATTTTATTGTCTTTATCTGTACCTGCTAGCAAAATTTGGTTATGCTATGCCCTCAAATTCATTTTTTTTTGCTACAATTGATAACATCGTCTTTCATATTCTATGAAAATAGAATTTCTATGAAAATTTTTTTAACTGCGCTAACTACTGCTCACTGGTAGTAGAATTAAAGCACCAATCAAAAAGGCTAAAATTAATGAGTTACAAGTTCTGGGTTAAGGGGTTTGGGGGTTGTTTTCATACTAGTAATTAAAATGGTCCTTTAGTCTGAAGCAGACAAGGACTCATTTTATATATTGTCTTGGGATAGGATTATAACTTACCTGTGCTTTGGCAGTTTTACTCAGACCTGAGTGCTTTATTAACTAGACCTGAGTGCTTTAATAACTACAGTTAGACAGATCCTCGTCCTCTGAGTTCTTCCTTTCATCTGGATGTGATTGAGGCTGATACAAATATTAAACCATTATTATTATTATTACTACTACTACTACTTTATGATTATAGCTTTTGTTGTCTTTGTGGAGCTGGGTCCAGTCTTACACAGGAAGGCCAGGACCAGGCTGAGAGCCGCAGGTGAAATGCTCATTAAGAGCTGAACTTTTGCTTTATAATTCAGAAACTTACTAAAAGTTTCTTCCCTTTCATATAATTAATTAGTACAGGCAGTGAAGGTGTAAATCTCTTGAAAACCATGAACTGCATATTTTCAATTAAATAGAAAAGCTGGTAAAACCTATCCAAAAATGACTTGAAATAGTAACACAGAAGAGTGACTGAAAAACCAAGCTTCATACCAGTTTTTTGTTTGGGCTTTCGGTGTCTTCCTTAAAGTTCTCTTGCATTCTTGTGCAGCTTGTTTGTTTTATTGAACGCTAAAGCCTTTTACCATCTGCCAAAAGGTTTTATTTTGGGGTTTCCTCTTATGTGGGAGGGTGGTTTCCTCCTTCCCTTCGTGCTAGTTTCATTGCTATCTTTAGGACTCGGAGCCTACTGGAGACCTTCCTGTCTCCCTTTTATTACAGTCTCCTCCTTCCTTGCTGCAAGTTCCTGCTCCTGGGGGCAAAGAAGAAAACAAGAACTGAAGCTGCCTTTTTAAGCTGCCTGGCAGATGCAGACAACTTTTGTTTTAAACACAGGAGCCCAGTTCCTTGAGAGTAGGGCTGTGTGTACTTAGCAGCAACATTCCCTGGGGTGGGTGTTTTTAGGAACAGTTCTGCGTGAAGGTATGCGTAACTGCCCTGCGCTTTGACTACAGAGTGCAATGGGCTTCTGACAAAGGGCACAGTAACCTGTAGCATTTACTCTAAAAGCAGTTTATTCCTCTGTTTGTTAGTCTTTTACCTCAGCACATTAATCCAACCTGTTCTGCCACTGTTAAGACTACTATAGCCATAGCCCTTTAGTTTCTTCCTTTTATGAGAACTTTTAGATGTTTATTTTTCTACGAACATACGGATTTCCTATCTTTACCTTTCTTGTGCTGTAGAGGAAAAGAAGTGAAATTGGAGGTATTACACTGCAGAGGGATAGAACTGCATCTGTTTTTTCCTTCCTGAGGGCAAAATAAAGTAGATGCCAGTCTGGGTTTTTCAGCATAGCCCTCAAGGATGCAGGGAATACAGCTGCAGTGGGATGTCAGTATCCAGGTGCCGAGCCATGAACACGACAGGAGGAGGCTGTGAGTCCTGGTCAGGCACCTCCATTTAAATCTTTGCTGTGGAGCTCTTCAGGTACCTGCCATCATCTCTCCTCGAAGTAGATGCTGGGGGGGGGGAACAAAGGGTCCTGCCTTTTCCCTTCAGCCTCTGCCTGCTGGGAGTGAGAGCAGTCTCTGTCTGAGGAGCGTGCAGTGCTGTTACTGCCTGTGCTAATTTGCTGTACAGCTGAGCCCGTGACCGGAGGCAGCCTGAATGTGGAGGCTGCAGGTACAGGGAGTTGCGCTGGGTGTCAGATCGCCTCCTGAGAGCTCTGCCAGGACCCATATCAACCACATTATGCCTCTGCTGAGTGCATTTCTAGCTTTCCTTTTTTGATTTTTTTTTCATCACTGGTATCACACCAACCAGCATGTCAGGTAGTAATAGGAATGTAATATTATTTTATTTGTGATTAGCTCATCTCTTGGACTCTGAGATGTTCTAATCACTATACTTCCAACATCACCCAGCTCTCTTTGAAGCTCTGTCCTTTGCTTTATTTACTCTCCCTCTGTAATTGAGAATTTTATTGTTGATCACCATGAAAAATTGTCAGTGCTTAAAAATAAATGATCCGTCTTCCATCCCTTCAGTGCATCTAGTTTTTATGACTATAGAAATCTAATGAAAGGTTGAAATGGGGGGGGGGGGATGAGGAAGATGAGGGTGTCCCAGGGTGTTACCTAAATATCTGTCTACAGATTAAAAGGGATGCTGGGATTTCTGTTCAGGAAAGTGCCAGTAAATGCCTGTTTCTTAGCACTGGATATTTTAATGACATTCAATTCCAGACTCCAGGTACAGCATTGCAGAGAGGTCAGTGGTGCCCATTTCTAACAGCAGAATGGTGCAACATAGCACAGCAGCCTGAGATGGCATTCTCCTGAAAAATAAGAGGGCCGTGTGAAAAAATTGCAAGCAGGAGACACACATATCTCCTCATTTAGAAAGCAAGGCATTGTACTTCTGAATAAACACAGTTTTCCATGTTCTGTCCGTCACACAGATGCACACACATTCTAATTGGATAAAAACGTAAACAGTAAATTAAGGATATGATTAAAAATTAAACAGCCACTGCAGAAACCATCAATAGTAAGTGCTTATTAACTTACATATAACAGCATGCTGGTTTGATAGCTTCAAATTGGCTGCTGAAACTGATTTGCAGCAAGTAAGGCCAGCTTTCCAAAAGGATATTTCTAGGTTTCAGTAATCAGACCCTCAGCTCTGATTGCTTGTTTTGTTCCTTCACAATTTTTGCAGCCTTTTTATTACCTGATGATATGCATGACTTCCTTGAACTATAGCGGGCAATATGCTTAATGCTTCACCTCTGGTACTTAGCAGAATGAGACAGTATGGGTCTGATGCAGCTTTGTCCCATCTCATGCACTGCAAGTCTTCTACGATTTGCCCCTCACCTCCATCTCCTTTTTCTGCAGGGCTTCACCAGAGCCCCTGTCCATTCTGTGACCCACCGTGCTGGCTGTTTGTTTATGTATGTGCTGCATGATAAGCTGAAGGGCAAAGCTGATCTATACATATTCACCTGCCCATCCGAGTGCCACATTCACACACACACACCTGTGATCTGCAGACTAACTCCATCTGGCACCGCATGGCAGAGGGCTGCAGTTACTGGAAAGGGTACCCCTCAACTGCAGTTGCTGGAAAGGGCACCCCTCAGCTCCATAGTCCTTTTCCATTCCCTCTCATGATATTTACACCCTACTCTCTTGTGAGTCCTGCACGTAGAGTCCTGTGTATCAGAGGACAAGATGTTTGGCCATCTTGCTTTGTTAAGAGTCAGCCTGCTTTTGAGCTAGAGCAAGTGATTCTCAGTACAACTGTTACAGCCTGGATTCAACACCAGCAGCTCAAAGTTAGCTTTAAATTTTTAGGGCGAAGTTGAAACAAGGTTAAAGACCTCTCAAAATTGAGACTAGTCTGGAAGGGCTGAGCAAAGCAGCATCTTTTCCAGTGAGCTCTGTCTTCCTGGATATTTGCTTTTCAGGTAGGTTGGGTAATATGGATATGTGACCAGTACACAAAGAAGCTTTTGCATACTTGTTTCCTGCCTTCACATGGCCAAAAGTGAGTGCTGCTCACTTCAGAAAGCAGCTGAACTTTATGCTTATTATTTTGAGTCTCTTGTGTTCATTTAGGCTGGGTACCTCCTTCCATCTTTTCTCCTGCCAGTCAAAAGAAAGAAATGAATGGGTGTTACTTGATTTAAAGAACTATAGCCAGCCCAATATCAGTGAGTTGTATATATCCTGTAAAAAAACCTTTACTCTAATTCTGCCTTCCTGTGAGAAAGTAGCACATCCCCTGAATGGCTGCCAAACTCCGTGAATGTGGCTGCAGGTGGCTCAAACGTGGTTTTTGTTAAAACACAGCTGGAGGATGATTTCTGTCATGAACACCTCAGCCCCATCAACTGTTCCTGTGCTTGTTCTGCTCCAGTTGGTGTGGTCCATATTTGGAGCTATACAGTGGGATGGCTCGTTGGCAGCTGCTAGCATTGTAGTTCAACATTGGCTGCAGCCGTGCTTTGGGAAGCTGGACAAATGAGTGGCAAATACCAGAGCAGTTGTTGTCTGTTCAGGGTTGCCTTCAGTCGATTAGACCACGGACTTGCATTTTGAGGGATATGAAGACTGCCCTGATTGGGGTATTCACAGAGGGACTTTCTGGATGTAACAGGAGAATAGTATGAGAAGGGATGCTGCAGCTCTAAGAAAGTAGAGGACATAATGAGTGTGAACCAGGTATGAGATGCAGAGTGCCTGCAGCTGCTGAGACCCACTGCTGGAGCCAGGGTCCTGGATTAGGTGGACTCAGTATGGGCTTCACTCTTGCTTTCTGTGCTTTGTTTCCTGACTTTGCCAAAGCCTTTCCAATATAGCTGCAACCCTGTCCCAGCCACCAATTCTCAGACTGTGGAGAGAAGGGAGAGGAACCCTAGGGTACACAATGTGCCCAGGTGGAAGACAGGGAACAAGGTTGGAAGCCCACTGGCATAGGCTGGTAGAGCTGAATTGCTGTTGGCAGCAGAGGGAAACCTCTCCAGAGTGGTCTCAAGTGTACAGAATACCTCAGGGAGCAATTCCTTTTCTTCTTGATGTCACTTCTTCTCGACGTCACATCAGATCTAGGTGCTTGACAGATGTGCCAAACAGAAAATAAAATTCATCCATGCCCAGTTGTATGGGTTTTAGTATCTCTAGTTCCTATTTAGAACTGTTGTCTTTATTGTCCGACTTAGGCTGTGTATAAATGAGGAGGTATTTTCATTTAAAATTAAGGGAAGACAGAGACAAACTGTTACAAGTGCAAACCAACCTTGTGAGCTTTAAAAGCATTGTTTGGCATCTTCAGCTTTTTGGTTCAGAGCTGTGTCTGAGACGATAGCAAAAATGTCAAACAAGTCAAAGAGGCAAGGTTGAACCATACTGGCAGTACTGAAGCAAGATTTTGTACATGTTACAACTTGAATAGCTTGAAATTTTAAAACCTGTGTTACAATTGCAAAAGCATGAAATAAAAGCTTGTTGAAGCCAGCAACGTTTGCTCAAAAGTTATTGCAACACAGTTCTGAATATCAGAAGCTGATTTTATTCACATCTACCCCATTCCTGTTTCTTCCCCCCAGCACACACTTGGATTCTATGGGGTTGAGGCAGCAAGTGCTTCTGCGTCTTTTTTCACAGAAAGGTCTCTGTTGTGGTTTTTTTTCCTTCCTTTTAAAAAAATCCAAAGAACTAAAAATTGTGTTAACATACTGCAGTATTTCCAATAGTTGCAAACTGTGCAGTGCAAAGTGGGTATAAAATATTTAATGTGATTTTAAATTAAAACTGTGCTTCATCTTTACTTTTTTAAAGAAAAGTACATTGGCTTTATTTGAACTTCAGACAGCAAGGTTAGATCTTACAGGTTCTTGTAATTATTTAAATCCATATTTTTCAATGTATAGCAGTGAGCATTTGCTGCTGAAATGCAAAGGAAGTCAGACAACAGAATTGGTGAAAGTCACTGGTTAAACACCTGTTGTTGAAGAGCTAAACTCTTTTTTTACTTCTGCAGGTGCAGAGATAATATCTTTTTCATGTTTGTTCAGCTATTTCAATTCAGTGACTAGTTCATTCAAAAGTAAGAAACCACTTGAGAGAAAAAAAGCTGAAAAGCTTGTTTTTCTCTTTTAATCTATAAACAAAATCTGTGCAGTAGAGGATAAGGTCTACCAGTTCTGCGATCTTGAGAAATGTGGCAACCAGAACTGACATTCAGTTCACCATGGTAATGCTTCCTTGCTTAATGAGACTGATTACTTAAAAAATATGATAAGCTTATTTTTGCCCTGATTATGTAGCTTATTTGGAAAATACTGTTCTTCAATATTTTTATTGCATTTCACTTTTACACAGAAAAATCTATTTTATAACTAGAACCTAACATGAATCCCAAATAAACCTACCTACCATAGTCTATCATTACTCATGCCCAAATATAATGAGAACATAAGGAATGAAAATCAATCAAGAGTTGTGTATAAAAATGTTAATCCTGTAAATAAGTGTGTGTAGGTTGTGGTAACTGAAAAAGAAATGCCGTATTTATTTATACATGCTATATTTGGATAAGGGAAGAGCAACAGACATCATCTACCTGGACTTGTGCAAAGTGTTTGACGGTGTCCTGCACAATATCCTTGTTTCTAAATTGGAGAGAAATGGATTTGACAGACAGACCACATGGTGCATAAGGAATTGGCTGGATGGTTGCACTCAAAGAGTTGCAGTCAATGGCTCGATGTCCGAGTGGAGACTAGTGACAAGTCGTGTTCCTTAGGGGTCTGTATTGGGACCTGCGCTGTTCAACATCTCTGTTGGCGACGTGGACAATGGGATTGAGCACAACTTCAGCAAGTTTGCCGATGACAGCAAGCTGTGTGGTGCAGTCAACACACTGGAGGGAAGGGATGCCATCCAGAGGCACCTTGACAGGCTTGAGAGGTAGGCCTGTGCGAACCTCATGAACTTCAACAAAGCCAAGTGCAAGGTCCTGCATGTGGGTCGGGGCAATCCCAAGCACAAATACAGGCTGGGAGATGGGTGTATTGAGAGGAGCCCTGCAGAGAAGGACTTGGGGGTATTAGTGGATGAAGAACTGAATATGAGCCAGCAATGTGCACTTGCAGCCCAGAAAGCCAACCATATCCTGGGCTGCATCAAAAGAAGTGGGGCTAGCAGGTCAAGGAAGGTGATTCTGCCCCTCTGCTCTGCTCTTGTGAGACCTCACGCGGAGTACCACGTTCAGCTCTGGGGCCCCCAACATAAGCACATGGACCTGCTCGAGCAGGTCCAGAGGAGGGCCATGAAGATGATCAGGGGGCTGGAGTACCTCCCCTATGAAGACAGGCTGAGAGAGTTGAAGTTGTTCAGGCTGGAGAAGAGGAGGCTCTGGGGAGACCTTACAGTGGCCTTCCAGTACTGGCCTACAGAAAAGATAGGGAGGGACTCATCATCAGGGCGTGTAGTGATAGGGCAAGGGGTAATGGTTTTAAACTGAAAGAAGGTAGATTTAGAGTAGATATTAGGAAAAAAAATCTTTACTGTGAGGGTAGTGAGACACTGGAAGAGGTTGCCCAGAGAAGCTGTGGATGCCCCATCCCTGGAAGTGTCTAGTGGTCTAGTGGAAGGTATCCTTGCCCATGGCAGGGGGGTTGGAACTAGATGATCTTTAAGGTCCCTTCCAACCCAAACCATTCTATGATTCTGTGATTCTATGATTTAAATTTGTCAACAAGCTGACAAATTCAGTATTACATCTGGAGTCTACTGCCCACAAGCTTAGGACAAGCAGTTTTTTGTATTTTTTGAAGAGTTAATAGAAGTATTGATAGGAAAGTTCCAAGGGGTAAGGAACATACTAACTATCAAGAACTATTAACAGAAAGCAGTTGTGTGGAGGACACAGAGAAGCAAGTACACTTTTCTGGTTTAGAGTCCAGATACACGAAGGACAAGGAGGTAGCTAGGAGGAGCCAGCATGGATTTACTAAGGGCAAAACAGCCTGCTTGTCTTCTGTGATGAGAGAACTGTCTGTGTGGACAAGGGAGGAGCAGTGCATGTTTTGTACCTTGACTTTACAAACACCTTTGACATGGTCTTCCACAGTGTCCTTGTAGCCAAATTGCTGATTTATGGATTGGATAAGGAGACAAGAAGTGGATGGAGAACTTAGTGGCATCCCTAAGGGATTGACACAGGGGACAACACTGTCCAGATACCTTTGTTAGTGACCATTATGATGAGACAGGGTGCACCCTCAGCAAATTTGTGGGATGATATCTAATTGGGGACAGTGCTTGATGTGCTAGAGGGCAACACTATCACTCAGAGGGATCTGGACAGACTGGAGAAGTGGGCTGGCAGAGACCTTAGGAAGTTCAACAAACATAAATACAGAGTCCTGCGTCCGTGATGGCATAACCCCCCGCACCAGTACAGGCTGGGGGCCATCTGACTGGGGAGCATTTTGCTGAAAAATACCTTGGGGTCTTGATAAACAACAATTTAAGTACAAACAAGCAGTGTGCCCTTGCTGCAAAGGAGGACAACAACATACTGGGCTGTACAAGCAGCAGTGTAGCCAGCAGGTCAAAGGAACTGATCGTTCCCTTCCGTTTGGCAGTAGTGAGAAGACATCTTGAGCAGTCTGTGCAGTTTTGCACTCAGGACAAGAAAGACATTGTCAAACTGGAGTGAGTCAATGGATAGGTCACCAAGGTGGTCAGGGGCTGGAGCACATGATGTAGGAAAAGAAGGTGAGGGCTGGGTTTGTTCAGCTTGAGGACAAGGTTCAGGGGGTCTTAGCGCTGTCTGCAACTGACTTTTGGGAGGGCGCAGAAAAGCCAGAACCACATTCTTCTCAGATGTGCATGGGGCCAGAACAAGAGGCAACGGGCACAAGTTGTAATACAGAAAATTCTAACTAAATATAAGGGGGGGGGGCGGGGGGGGCGGGGGGAAGGATGGTCAAACAGTGGAACCAGCCCAGAGAAAGTGTGGATTTCCATCCCTGAGGATATTCTAAACTTGACTGGACATGGCCCAGGGCAACCTGCTCTAACACTAATCCTGCTCTGAGCAGGAGGTTAGACTAGAGACCTCCAGAGGTGCCTTCCATCCTGGATGGTTCTGTGACTGATAGATGCCAGTGTGGGAGCTAATTGTCAGAGCTTCCCTTTGTGGGTCACTCTCGGAAAAACAGCACCATTAGAGACATTTTATGTGATTTGCTTTAGGCATCTACTGTGGTGTAAGTTGAATCTCACTCTGGGAGATCTTGATCTCTTCTCTGGAGTGACAAGCTGAATAGATGCCTACCCTTGGTCAAATGAATCTTGTCTAGGCTGTCTAATAAGAGTTAAACTCTAAAGAGGGTTACTTCTGTTTCTGAGGGCAAAGGAAATTAGTGAAGGAATTTACTTTATCCTTTATTCTGAGTCGTCAGAAGGAAGTGGTTGAGGATGTGAAGACAGAATGCAATGTGAGTGAAAATGATCACAAAAGAGTTTCTGGTCTGAAAGAGAGGAAGAAATGAGTAAAAGCAGGTGAATAATGTCAAAGGACTTTAAAAGAGCTGGTTTCTTTGAACTTTGGAATAGATAGGTAAGGGCTGGGAAGGGAGAGAAAAGAAAGTTCAAGGGAACTGACAGCTTTTTGGAAGACAAGGTACTACAGACATGGCAGCAGACTGTCCCATTGAAAGAGGAAGACACAAAATGTCACAAGTACTTCAGGCCCTCTGCAGTTACTTGAAAATCAGGAATACTACAACTCATGGAAACAGGAGAATGCATTGCTAAGGGAAACATTTAAAAAGTAGCACAAACACCTAGTTTAATGAGTTGCAACTACAAGGGGTATTAAAATTCAGGTTTTTCAAGACTATAGAAATAAGGGAAAGATGAAGGAAATTAGAGTTCTGTTACTTTGTGGACAAGGAGTGGAAAGCTGGTCACAAAGAAGAGGATGAATACCAGCCTTTCTTGGAATTCAGTTTTCCCAAACAGGTTAATCGTTATGGGGTGCTTGGAACAGTTAAATAGAGGGAAAAGAAAACAAACTGGAATGAGGGGGAGAGGTGAAATATATGGGGGAAGCGGGACACAGTCAAGTCTTCGGTCTGTCTTGAAATTGACACCTGAGTACCTGGGAGTCAGATGAGACCATCCCTGAACTTTAGCTTTTATCTTTAAGAACTTGTGAAGGATAAGGAAGAGCTAACGTAAAAACTAAAATGAGGAGACCTGTCAGCTCAACTTTGATACATGGTGAAATGCTCCAGAAAATTATTAATCAACTTGTAAACACCTAGAGGATAATAAGCTGATAGAAAAACAGCCAGTGCGGTTTTGTTAAGAAAAAAGACGTGTGAAACCTCTCTAATTTCCTTTCCAAATGGAATAAGAGGTGTAGGAGATAGAAGTAGTAGGTATGTCTTTAGTAAGGCTTTTGGTAGTGCTGCAGAAAGCCATGTAGCCCTCTTACAAGTAAACAGGGAAAAAAATCATCTAGGTGAAATTACTGTGAGGCAGGTGAAGACTGGCTGAAGTACTGTGTTCAAGGAATAGTTATTGTCTGCTTGGCAGATGGGGAGGGAGCCTGCAGTGCAGTGCTGTTAGATTCTGCCCCAGGTAGCGTGCTGCCCATGGTTTTCATTATTGTCTTGATGGACTGGAGAGTGCAGTGTGTGAGTGACTATAAGCTCCAGGAGGCTTTGCATACTGTGGAGGGCAGATTTAGAGTCCAAAGTGATCTTGATAAAATGCAGAAATGGTTAAAATGAATAAGATGGCAATTCAGCAAATGTAAGTAGGAAGGCCTGCAGTGAGGAAGGGAAAACAAGTGTATGTATGCAGACAAGGGATATCTGAGTAAGTAACGGTACTGTGAGAGAGCATGTGGTGTTGGGTATCACAAGCTGAATATGAGTCAGCGCTGTGATACAGCTGGGGGAGAAAATCGGAAAGAGACCAGACTTCAGTGTAAGTGGGAGTCTTGCATGTAAGCCATAGGATATCCTTAACTCTTTTCTGTTGGCTCTCTGTTGCTCTGCTGGGATAGTGTCCAGAGCCGGCTTCACACCATGAAACAATATAGACAAACTGAAGAAAGCCAGAAAGACAGCTGTAGGATTGAGCAGAGATTCAGAAAGACCAGTGAGGAAATACTGGAAGAGTTAGGTCCAGAATGCAAGGACAAAGTTGGAACGAGACACAGTCTTTCAGGTATATTAAAGGATTTGTAATATAAAATCACAGTGGTGTTTACCCATGCCCTATCTACCTACCCAAAGGTAAGAGGAAAAGTAATTAGTTCAGTTTGCACCTAAAGAAGTCTAGTTTGTGTACTAGAAACTTAGCATAAGAGTCACTTGTGAGGATATTTGTCTTTGCCTTAAGTGGAGGAGCAGACTAGATGATCTTTTTGAAGTCCACTTCAGTTCTGTCTATGGTTCTGTCCACCAAAGGAAAACACAAATTAAAAATGGAAAATAAGAATAAAACTGATTTAAACCAAGGGTTCCTTTTTATTAATTTGAAATGTGATTATATTCAGCATTTTAAATAACCCTAGTTTAAATTAATCCCTTTCATTGCAGTGTTAGCATCTTCTATTTATGGAGGCCTTTTACAATGCCTTTTTATTTATTTTTTTAAAAATGCTCCTTGGTGCGATAATCTCTTTGAGTATGAGTTATACAAGTAATGATGAAGAGACTAGGATGTTCTTAAAACTGTTCTGAGGTATTTGCTTTAATGCCTTCATTTTTCAGTAAATTGGCTGAATCCATACTGTAAAAACTAGACATCTCTTGAGACAATATTGTCCTAATAAATACCAATTTCTTAAATAGGTAACACTTGCATAAAGAAATTTCTCCCCTCTAAAAATGAACTACTCTCCAAACACACAGCTCATCCAGACAGTAGCCTTGTATGTCTTACTTTATCCAGTGCTGTACTGGTGACATTAATTCAATGAGGAGACCAGAATGGGAGCCTGCTAATTATTTTTCATGTTTGATTTTCTTCTCTATGAATTTAATATAAAGATGGTTTTGTTAAGCTAATTACACCTTGGCTTTTTATTTTCTGCTGCTGAGTGAAATCATGTAGAAGTATATTTTTTTCCTTTTCCTTGAAGAATGGAACATTTGACTACAATTACCATTTTTTACATTAGATAGAGCACCTTGCCGTGTATTGCTACAAGTGATTTATTAGTACATAGGGCACACTGAGAAACAGTGTCTGAGTAGCCAGTGGGACACGGTAATCACACAACGCAATGCCTGCAGAATCAAATTGTGCTTGATGTTTAATATTAACCCAAACTGCAAAATAAGACTTAAAAGAAACAAACAAACAAACAAATCGTCAAAAAAGGAAAGCTGAAAAGAAAACAGAAACCAGGTAACTGCTGGGATAAATTTTCTTCTTACAGGAAATCTGTGCTGAGCACAGCGTCCCAGGCAAGGGAAGAGCTGCTTTCTGCTCTTTTGCATTCTGCTGTCCCCGGCTGTCCTGCTTCCTCTGTCTGTCTCTGCACATATGTGCCACCCACCTGCAGAAACAAATAGAAATGACTGGTCCCAGTGTGGGACTTTGACCCCTCAAGTTCATTCTGACCAGGAGATTTCTTGTGTGTAATAATAGGTTATACACACACTTAAGACTTGTGCTTCAGTCAGTGTGGAGGGCACATGCTCACCTGCTGGCACAGAAGCACTACCATCCACTGAGCTCCATTTAGCCAGGTGCTGAGCACCTCTCATCTGAGAAAAAAGGATTCTTAACAGCCATGGCTAAAGATGTTTCTGACTGGCATAACGTATTAACAGTAGAGATGAAAGAGTTAATTCATTTTCCATCCATAATTTTTTTCTTCGTAGAACCGATTTGACACAGTCTAGTAGGGTGCTGTTACTGAAAAATTGAAGCACCAGGTGTGATTAAATAAGATCCCACATTCCATTCCCTCTTTAATTTCACATCACCCTTCAGCAGCTGTATCCCTTTGCTTTGTTATAGTTGGAGAACGCATTGCATTTACAGCAGGCAGCTTGCCGCATTGGTAGCATGCACCATTGGGCTGTTGTGAATCAAATCTGTTTGTGCAGACAAATTTTTTATTGTTTGATGGACCAAACTTATTAATCTGTTTATTTCTCAAGAGTAGAAAATACAGAGTGCATTTGGGTAATGGAGACAAACCTAGCCTGGTTCCTCAGTATTTTCAGAGGTTCATGCATGAAGCAGAACAGGTTTCATTCCGCTGCAAAGAGAGTGAAAAGGTAAAGTGTACAGACAGTGGTGGACTTAGGATCCTTTTTCTGCTCTTACCAAGCATAGGTCTATAGGGTCTAATGAAGTCACCTACTTTCCTGAGATTTCATGGCCTGCCACTGACAGAAGGAAAATGAACCGCTGCCCTCCTGGACACTGCAGAGCAGCAGTTCTGGCACAGTGCACAGACCATACCTTTGTCCTTTTGCTGCTGGGTCAGAACGGTGGCACTGGGGCCACAATGGCTATTTGCAGTTAGAACGTGATGCTACAAAAAGAAAAAGATCAGGTTTTTAACTTTTCATTACTTTAGAATAGTGTTTCTATGAAAAACTGAATTGAATTCTTAGAAGATTGCTGGTAGTTATTCCAGGCAATGTTTCCACTTCCAAACTCTGGCTGGCCTTACTTCTCAGCTAGAGTAAGCAACTCAAAACAAAGAGATTTATCTTTTTTTTCCTTTTTCAGTCCTCAGAGGAAGAGGGGTTTGTTTGCAATACTCTGACACGGTTATCTGCAGTAAAAAGTTTGTGCAGATGTGACATTGCCCTGGCCTAAGATGTTCCTGTGCAGCTCTGCCATGATTAATTCAAAGAACAGAAGTCTGTGCTCTGTTGTGCATCAGTATATGATCTGGGGGATTACCATCCTGTGGTGTCAGCTCCAAGGCATACAGTTCCTGGGAACATGGGTTTGGGTGTTTCTGAAGAGGCCTACTGCTGTAGCTTTGGCTTTGTTTTCTCCTCTTGCACCTCTGGTGCTGCACTCAACCGATTCCTGCTGCACTCAGTGGTGATATCACACATTTATACAGCTATGTTGTTTCATGATACAATATGGTAACGCTTCTCAGCAATTTTGAGCAGCATTTGCCTGTTGCCTACTTATAAATGTGGGTATACAGCAGTCTTGCCTGTCCTCCAGCACTCCTAGCCCCCTGTGTAAACAGCCAGTTTTGCTCGCCAAGGACTTGTCAAAAATACATCCATCAAAATCAAACAGATGAACTAAACAAGTAAAATTGTACCTGAATACCATAGCTCTTTCATTCCCAAGTGAACAGGGTTTTGTTTGCTGTAGCATTATTCCCACATAAAAGAAAAAAAGATAGCAGGGCAGGGTGACAGAAGAAGTTTGGTGGTTCTAGGTATGCATCTGGGTCTGCGTTTGAGTATAAATTATGCCTATGAACACCTGTCCCTTATTAAATTTGATCTTGGAAGCAGCACTGGGACCAGCGCATTTGATGTCTCCTTTTTTAAATAGAGCTCTGCAGATAAAACTGGCTGCCTGTAGTGCAAGGCTGTCCTTAAAAGTGAGCTGACATTTATGCAAACGTGACTTAGTTCATGCAGGAAAAGATACTCTTTGATCTGTGAGAGGGCAAAAAGTAAAACTCCAAAGGAAACCATTTTTCTTTTCTTTATGTTAGTAGACCAGTCTTCATGGAGATGGAGGAAGCTGCCCTGACCTTTCTTTCCCTGTGTGATACAGACTGAGCGTGACTGTTTCATTGTAAGTGAGGCCAGTACCAAATCAATGGTTGGAACTAACTATGCCAGTTTCGGCATAATTATTGCCATACGCAGTGGGCTGTGTTTTCAGCAAATACTTCTATAGTGACTCTGAGTTGTCTAAGATTTACTGCTGTTAACACAAGCAGGATTATTTCTTAACTGCATATTCACATATACACAAAGGAAGTGTTTCAAAAGATGAAATTATATTTAAGTAATTGTTTCTTATTATGCTGGGGATTTTTTTAAATTATCTTTTGAGGTTGCAGTGAAGAGCTTAGGAAGTCTTTCAGATTGTGAATGTTACCCAGTAATGTCAACTTAAAGTATTAAAAAATCCAGTGTTGACCCGCTTCAGAAATAATGAGGTTTAAAAAGAACCCACATTTTGCTCTGGATGTTTGGGGAATTTGAGTCTTTAGGCTATTCTTGGTTTCAGGCTGAAGCATTAAACCTTTTTAAAAAACCAAAGCAGACATTTTCATGCCATTCCCTGGTTTGTGGAGCTGTTGCTTTAAGGGAAATACTAGATTAATGTTGGGAAAGTTGGCAGTAGCCCTTACTCCTCCTGCCAATGCAAAGCAGGGTGTTATTTTCCCTACTGCTTTCCCCGTACCCCTTCTTTTCTTTAGGTGGATGAACTTCTTGCTCAAAAACCAAATGCCTTTGCCATTGGTGCTGCTTTTCCAGCAAGGTCCTTTAATGCTGCTCTTTTCCTTTCCACATGCAAAGCAGCCTTTGCTCACACCTGCTGTGTGATAGGGTCCTTCTCCCTGAGGAGAGCACAACATCTGTTTTGTTTCCTCAATAGAGAAAGAGAAAGACACTTTCAAGAAATTCTCCTCCTTTCCTGCTTGCTAACAACAAAAGAGATTTTAAAGCATTTGGTGTTTCTGCAGAGAGGAAAAAACAGTGGAGACCTAGACAGGAAAAAAACAGCCATGGAAAAATAAATTGAACATAATTTGAGCTATAATTAAAGTCTTAAAAAGAAGCCAAACTGCCAAGTTGGAAATAAAAACGTCCATCTTGAAATAAAGTACCTTTATAGAAGGATGTACTTGGGGTTACAGTGTAGGACTGCCATTCAGGACATCTTGGCTCTATTTCTGCTTAGGGCTTCCTGGGTGAAACCAGACCAGAAACTTAACCCTTATTTGCCTTGATGGTCCATATGTAAAATTTGGTGGTATTGTGAGGCTTGTATTTCATAGTGCTTGTAAGCACAAGGAGATGATAGAAGTTATTTAAATAGAAGCTGCTGTGGCACTGCAGTGGCACTGCAGTGATGGTAGCTTTTTGTTTATTATATTGAAAAGAGTTCCTATCCTTTAAAATTTTGGAAGCATTGTGAAACTGTATATAACTGTATCCCTGAGGAATCTGTTTGTTGTTATAGTGTAACCTGCAGCTTCAGTAGGAGGGCCTACTTCAGAATGGGTTAAAAGGTAAAGTAAAAGAAGAGTGCTTCACAGAGAGCTTCACAGAGAAGGATGGTCTGCCTGCCGATGCCGTCCGTGCACATTGCATGTGACTTTGAAAGCAACAGACTTTCTTACATGCAATCTGCTTGCTAGTTAGAAGCCAAAGTGAAACCAAAGGCTCTGAGTTGAGCTGTCTGTGATCCGGATGGAGGGAAGGTTCACGTCTGTGAGGGTGCTTCTGCTGTGACATAATAGGAAGCTCACAGTCTGCACGATGTGATCAGTGGGAGAGTAAGGCACTCCTGCTGCTGCCTGGAAAATCCGCATGTGCAGCTTTAAGCTACTAAATAAGCGTTGCAACCTTCCAATGCTCCCATTTGTGATGTGGTTAGAGCTGGTGTCTTACAGATGGCTAGTTCCATCATTCATAAATTCTTAAACCCATATGAATAAATTCAAAGATTTTTATTGTTTAAAAGTGACCCACAACTCTTTAAACTCTCTTATGTTTACAGTTGAATACCTCAGCCACTCTGACAACATTACCGATTTGCATGCAGCAAATCTGGATTTTGAGACAAATGAAAAGTCTATAATGTGCTGTGACTTCCTTCTGCAGTACAAATCAAAATAAATCAAAGTTATTCTCTCTTGTTCTCACTACTGGTATTAAAACTGTCTCCAAATCAGCATGGAAATGTGTTAGGAGGTAAAATGAGATGTGGATTTTGCTGGCATCTTGGTTTAATCTTTTTATAGCTGTATTAGCAAAAATGCACATTCCTTGGTGGTTACTGTGTGTTTGAAGGGCCAGTACAAATTACTTTTTCAGAAGTGGCGAAGTAGGAGATAGTTGTTAATAGTATTTCAGGACTCTTAATTCACCAAGCATAATCTTTGTATATGTTTCTGCAGATCAGTATGATCTTCTGTATTTAAAAATTCATCTAACAATCTCACAACCTGATAGCAGTGTCGCAACATGGTATTTATCCTAATCTGATGAATTTGGGGCACATGCTGTGGTTAAAAATAGAATAGTCAGGCTTTTGGGTCCATTGGCTGTAACATTTCCATGGTAGTCTGAACTTTGGGCCACTGGTGACAGTTCTGTCCCTTCTCCAATGATCACTGTAATTCCCATATACATTTCCCAAACCTACTGTTTTCTTCCATTGTTATCTCTGTTCATTAATAGAGGAAACCACCAGATTTCCACCATTGCCATCTACCTGTCCGTTGCTGAGGACAGTATAGCTTGTAGATAAGCAGCAAAGAACTATGGAACAGAAATGCTTTTTTAAAAAGTAACAACCAAAGAAACCTTGACTACTGGAAACAGAAAATTCAGAGCTTAACATTGGTTGAGTTGCAGCAGAAGTAATGAAGTGTGAAATGTGCTATTCCCAACCAGTATGCCATGCTGCTTTAATTTACAGAATATATAATTATGTAACATTAACATTCTGGTACATCAGTCTTTGACAAAAATTGAAATGAAAACAGACAAATACATGAATCTATTTATAAGACAATTATTGTAATAGCGGTGGATAAGAATACAAACTTAAATAATTTTCATTATTTTAAGATTATGCCTTTAAGAGCCTTTGATTTTGTGCCCTGGTAAATACTCGCATGCTGTTGCAAACCAACTCAGTTTAGTAAACCTTTACTAAACACTTCTGGAAGTCCTTCCAGCATACTTCTAACTTTATCTGAACCCCATGAGCATAAGACCAGGGATCTGCTTAGAGATCTGCTTTAGAACTTCAGGGATAAACTACATGTGAGATTGGTTTTCCCAGTCAGACCATAGTCCACTTAGACCAACGTTCAGCCTTTGGCAGTGGACCGAATGAGCTGGTTAACCAGATGTACAATGCTACAGCAATTACAATGAAAAGCACCACATCCCATCACTCCGGGCATCTGTGTTAACCACAGAGTTGTTAGAATAGGAGATGCCCTTTTATTTCATTTGCGAAGAGATGACAAATGTTTACTATTAATGGTTCCCACTGTGTGATTACAGAGGAAGAGGAGAGAATCCTTCCCTAATCTTCTGCAGGCAAATTTCTCCTCTGAGATGCTTTTAGGTCCCAAATTGACCTACTGTGCTCGTGGTGTGGTCCAAGTATCTTTTATTTAAACTATTTTTGGGAAAATCCACTGAGTCTGGATTGCTCAGGAGACCCTTAGTGGTCTCTGTTGTCATTTGCTTCCATGTAGCTGAGGCCAGAAGTAAACAGATGATTAAAATCAGATTGGATGGGTTAGGAAATGAATATGCTTTTCTAGCATGCCCGCTAATGGACAAGTCTCCCCATCACCAACCTGCTACCAAGGCATTCGCTCTCCTCAAAAGGCCAGGTAATTCACCTTCCAAGGCTAGTCAACCTCTCCTCCTCCTTGGATATGATGCATCCTCTTAGGGTCAGTTTAGGAGGCTGGGAATTGCAGTGCTTAGAGTTTCTTTTTTGTTCATACCTTACAGTTTTTTTCAGCTGACGAATAAATAAGTCCTCAGGCTTTGTTTTGTTGTGGTGTTTTGGTTTGGTTTGTTTTTTTCCCAGAAGATGTGTATTAAAAATCGGATTAGCTTTCGTCTTTCTACTACTTGATAATGAGTTATATGGAGCCTACCAACAACCTAGGGGATACAAAGTGCGTATGCACAGTCTGGTTGGGTCAAGAGATGACCTTTCTGAGTTTCTGTCTCCAGACGAAGCAGAATTATTTAGTCTCTGGGATGCTAACAGGGCAGTGCTCAGAGACAAACTATAATTTTGGTAGCTTCATGCAGAAAAAACCCCCTCTGAAACTTAATGACCTTCTGTAGGGGAAAAAGGCTTTAGGCATGAAGATACAAGCAGAAATCAAAAAGATTGTCATCTGGGGAGTGGAGAGAATACAGAAAAATACCTAACTGGAATATACTGTATGTTTGAGTTAACTAAAAGGTATTATTTTGACATAGAAGCACAGTTGGCAGAACAGGTAAGGTATGTTTTTCAACATACCGCATCACTCTATTTAAAACACAGCTCTTGATCCTTCACAAAGAATGAAGCAGGATTTTTATTAAGGAATACCTAATGGTTATATACGTTGTACATCATCAAAGGCATTGAATCAATGCAGCATTTAAATTCTAAGAATCATTAAATGGTATATTATAAATGGGAGGAAACTGGGGAGCATAGTAGGAGGTTATACTGAATTTGGGGAAGAGGGATGCGTTTCTGACAAGAACAACAAGAAACTCACGTTATTGAGATTATGCTGAGGAAGATCGTCAGACTTGTATATTTTTGTGGGTATAATCCTTGAAGCATGAAGAGGTGGACTGGTTTAAAAAAAAAACAAAACGAAGCAACTGTTTAGAATATTTTTATGAATGAGTAGTTTTCTTATATGTATATGATTATGCCAGTGTTCATACAAGAGTGGATGGTGGCATCGCATGGGGATATTTAGGAAGAGAATTGTTCTCTCTCACTTTGAACCACAAAGTTTCTTAGGAAAAAAAGTCTAGGCTGGATACTAATGAAAAACAGATATACCAGGTTTCATAGATCACTGAAGCAGAATCACTGCATGGAATTTATAGTCCTATCTGGAAAATGGATAGAGTTATTTTTAGTTGGCAATATGAATGGTTTGATAGCACATCACAAAGGTCAATTATACAATGACCTATTATCATACTAATTGGACGTATCATATAGCAACCATACAGTTGCTGAAGGACATGATAATGGGATGGTAACTTACTCAAATTAATTTGTATGTCACTTGCCCCTGGCCCATGCTTTGGTGGTGACCAAGAGAAATAAGCTTGTTCTTACAGAGATGGTAAGGCTGCAGATCTTCAAGAATACAAGCCTGTGTACTGATCCCGAGTATTTGATTCATCTCTGAGAAGAGGAGATTACATTGTTCCTGTACCACTTCGAGGGCTCTGATATTGGAGGCTGTCTTAATGCAGAGACTGGGACATTGTGCCGAAGCAGCTACTTGGAGAATGAGTTGCTGTGGGACTTCTCTAGCTGGTATTCCACATTAGACAGGCGGTGCTATGTCTCGCTGAAACTCCCACTGTGCAAAAGGCTGACATGCTTTGGACAGACACAACAATAATACCAACTTTTTATGATATATGTGCTAGAGGAATTTAACATATCCTTGAGCTAGCTCAAGTCCTTCTATGTTCTATTTAAGAAATATTGACAAAATGGATCACATTAGCACTCAGGTCATTAATATATAACCTATAAAAGGACCTGGGCAAAAAAAAATGAATAAAGGAAAAACTCTAAACCAAACCTATTTTCTGCTCCTATGCTCCTTCTGCTGGTTATGCAGAAGCAGTAAACAAGCCCTATTCCCTGAGCTGTGCTGACAGCACTGATGATGGTGGTGCACAAATTAGGAGGTAAACAAAAAGCCGTGTTAATTTCAAGCTCCATTAGAAACACAGGCGGTAAAAAAAAAAAATCAATGTCTCCCAAACAGAAAAGGTCAAAATTCGTAGGGAAAGAAAGTTGGTTTTCCAGTAGGTATAAGACTTTTTAATTATTATTATTTCTTTTAAATTGGGTGTAAGCAAGAAGCAGCCACTGGTCAGTGTCACATTAATGACCAATACACTGAAAATCAACAACTAGCAAAATTGTTTTTTTAAAAAAATATACTCAGCTTTGGATCAGGTTGAAATTCTTGTATTTAGAGGCTGGTTTCTATTTTAAATTTTGCCTGTAGGTTCTGTGGATATTCGGTTACATTTATAAACTTGGCATGACACATTTGAGGGATCATTCTTTTGAAAAGTGTAATCATCAGATTTCACTGTTTTCTCTTGGCATAGTCTATTCTTGGATCCAATTCCTTGGGGCCTGTTAGTTTAAATTTTAGGCTTTGTTGTGCATCCAGATTAAGTCTGGAAATACATGTGTGTTATTTTGTTATCAAGTCGTCTAGCAGAGGATGACAGGAAGAACAAATCCTGCTTTGTATATTTTCATTTTATGGTAGTGTGTCACCTTCAACTCCACTAACATTAAATGTTTATCACTTGATGTGATCTTTGCTTTGCATATTAAACTAAATTTCACATGGCCATGTTAAATTATGTATGGTGATGGAGTTCTGTGGTATGGTGTTGGGAACCAGTTCTTCAAACGTGAATGCATATGTGAGAACCATGGCATATAAACTCCATGGAGTATGACCTTACAGAGCAAAGTTACTCGCTGTCTAAGTGTTTGAGGAACTGGTGGTCTTAGTGTGGCCACAGATGTTCTGTAAATCATTATTCTTACACTTACTAATTATAAATCTACTATAGTTATATGTATTTGGCGTAACCTCTTTTGATCAAGAGCAGTGTTGGGAACAAGGCTGTTAATGCTTCTTCATTTGCCAGCACCAGCTAGTCACAGCATTTTACTAACACTTACTTACTCTATTCATCCCTGTGTAGTAGGCAATATTCCCCTCTATAGGATAGGATCAAGACACAGGGAGTTCAAAGACCATGTTTTATGTATAAAAATGTATTCATGTTATATTTAGATTAGCTTGAGACCATCTTCCACAAAAGTATGGTCAATATTTTTGTAGCAGAGTCAGGATCTCTGTGGTAGAGAGCACAGCTAAGAGATACAAAGTGGTCCCAGCTCAACACATTTGCTTCCAAACAGCTGCATCTCCTCATTGTCTCCTCATCTCATCCCTAAGACACAGCTTGCACTTCTAATTGTCATTCCCTTCAGCGGACATTAGTGTGCTTGTTAAATTGGCCATTTGTGTCCCAGAACTCCCCTGCCTGTCCGGTGACTCACTCAGAGCTTCATTTTGCATGCCCTTGGGGAGCACGGAACAAGTTATCTCTGTACTTTCAGCTTCTGGTCCTAAAACTATTGTGCATCAAATTCAGTCCTCCCTTATTGCTTCATTTACTACTTAAAACTGCAGTTATTGTGAGAAAAATGTGACTTTTAAAGAGGAAGAAGTCTAAAAGGATGTGTTCTCTCCTATGGATTTCAACGTCATCTTTGTTTTCCTTTGGTTTTGCAAGTTACCAGGTGCCTTCTTCCTCCCTGGCTGTGCTGTCCTGCCAACCTTACCGGCCTGCCTCCTGTTTCTTAATGCAGTCACCACCAAAAGAGACTTAGTCTACCTGACAGTATTGTAATTATGGCATGAAGGTAGCATATAGAAGTCAGTTCGCCCACCCATAGTTACTCTGGGAGTATATTGCTAACAGTGGTCAAATCTTGTTTGGCCAGGAAAGTAAGCAGTAGTGATTTGAGGCTGTGTAGAAAGCGGGTATGTCAAGTGCCAGTTTTCAAAGTTCCTCTGATTTGTTTACTTTCATGTTCAAGTTTCAGCTCTCTAGGTTAATGATCGCCCGTTTTGAGAACACAAAATTTGTATTTATTTCAGAAAATGATACCTTGTGTCTCTCTAGAGTAGACAATGTTGTGTTCTGTCAAAACTTCTGTTATAAACAGCCACCCGTCTGCAAGTCTGAGCCTAAATACTGCTCCTTGAAAGCATGAGAAGCTAACTTCAGTGAGTCTTGGTGTTGGGCTAGCTGGTTTTTGTGGATGTCTGATAATAAATTATGAACATGTTGAAAAAGACTTTGTGAAACTACCGTTCGTGACATCTAAGTAGTAATGACTTCGGTGAAGCTTGAGGGCATACAAAGTGCTCACCATTTACTACTATGGTGAATTCTTTCACAAGGCTTTCCTCTTTTGCAGCACAATTAATTTTACGTTTCATTTACTGACATTGGCATGCACTTAACTTTATAATATTAGTTAAAATTGGTTTATGATGTCAGTCTTATTTTTAGCACACTGAAAGCAGGGGAATAATTGAAGTGTGCTGTTGTACAATTTAGGGCTTGTGGTGGACTTGGAGAGATGAGGATGTGCCATTCCTGCTTCAGTCAGCCTACAGGGAATAGCTCTTCTCTTTAACATTTCATTGTAATCTTTCTGATGATACCTCAAAATGTCAGCTTGTGCCTCATAGCTTAAGTTAAGTTCCCAAAATAACTTCTGATGTACCTCAGAAGTTTAAAAATTAAATCTCAGCAATATACACCAGTAACATTCGAATCTGAAAGACTGTTGAAGTTCAGTATATCATTTATTTTGTTTTAGTTCTTTTTTCAGTTCTAAGTTGCCTCCTGTATGTTAATACCAACGAGTTGGCTTTACAGGCTGCCACAGGGTAATCTGCTGGTCATGCTGAAAAGCTTTACCAGGTTGTGGTGTTTGTTATATTCTAGTGAAGTCTTATTAAGTTTCCAGGATGAAAAGGAATTAGGAAGTATTTTGTCTGGAGTTTTCTTTCTTGCTTTATGCCATAGTGCTTTGGTTCTAAAATGCCTGGTTTTCTAATGGAAGTAATTTTTAGCTTTTCTACAAAGAAATGAATGCATTAGGAGGTCAGTAAAACATTGATTAAAATCTGGTTTGGGGCTTACACTGACTTCCACAACCTTCCTTAAATCTTGTGATGACTTGGAGAAAGGGACATTCATAAATGTTTCCTATCAGGAGTGATGTCTCGTCAGGAGTCTGAAGGAGGAAGAACACTCTGAGACATCTACACGTGAATGGCGTCGTACTTAACTTGCCTTCAGGGAAAATAATGTGTGTAGATCACAAGGCTGGCTCTGTCTTTTGAGTTTATGGAACATTTGCCTCTGTGTTTGCTTTTCCCTATGAGATAAAGCAACCGCTGGGAAGCACTGAAACTCAGTGTATTAGGATGCACAACACACAGAGCTCAAAGAGCAGTAGGACCTTCATCAGCCAAACAAGTCGCCCGCATGCTGACCTGATCTTACTCGCACTTTTTCTGTTAGAAGAGTAGGTCATTTGCCAGAGGCGTTCTGAACGCTCAGTATGAAAAAAAGTTTTTCTGGTGTGCTCATATCTAAAACCTATCTATTTTTATTGCTGTCCCCATCTGAAATATTTCAGGCTAATGAAACAATATGATTGTTTTTATCTCCAAAGTATTTCATTTCTACTGAAGAATATCGTACTGAAGAATGCAAATCTAAATCTGAGCGGTTATCTCTGCTAAGCTGCTTTTAAAAAATGAATTAGCTTAGTAAAGATCTGTCAAATACATGCTGAACATTTTGTGAGGATCGCTGATTGTGAAGTTTTGTTAAACTGCGCTTTCTCCAAGCGTGTACAAAAATAGCAACTTTGCAAATCATGAAGCTGTGTCTTTTTCACAACTGAACCTATTATGAGACTGCAGGCAGCATTCTCATTCCCACTCTCCTCTTTCAAAAGCTGAGTATCATCTCGGAAATGTGAGGAAGGAGTAAGCGTGGTTCTTAATGTGACTGACTGCTCAAGACATAGGTACTATTTGCCATTTTAAGCATTAGCCAGCAATTAGGGTTTGCAGCACTGAGTCTCATTCCGTTTTCATTAATGAGGTCATTAACAAAGATATGATACAGTCTTTTCCTCCTGTTACACATGGAGCTCAAATAAGCGAAGACTTCAAGTATTTCCAGGCCAGTATTACTGTCTTTATGAACCTGCCTCTGTGATGCTTATTAGCACAAGCAAAGTGAACCTCTGCAGTTTTCAGGAAACTGCCCCCCACAAAGTGACTGGGAATCCTTTTCAGGCCTCACCCTTGTGTACGTATGAAATTTAAGCCGCTTCTCTTTTGTTCAGCTCTTCTTAGGCTCCCTTCGTCCCTGGCAGCTTTTATGGAGTAGCAAGGTCATTCCCCATTGCTGCAATTCCACCTCCCATCACCCCTGTCTAAATGATGGTATCCACCTATGCTTTTCCTTGGGAAGAGCTCCCTGAGAGCTACCACAAAGTCACCCCATGGTCTTCTTCAGATCCCACCTGATGACTGTATCTTACTGGCTGAAAGTTTGCCAGCATCTGAGCTACTGAAGTGTGCTGACTGCTTGCTGTCTTGCCAATCAATGTCTCACTGTTCCCTTGTGTCTGCATCTGCCGTGTCTGTCTTGACTTTGGGTACGTCTGCACTGCCTTCTGCGGCATGTTGTGGAGAAACACAATCCAGCCAGGGAGCTGGGAGGAGTCTACTTGTGGGAGGAGAAGCTTTGTGCTCTGCTGCTGTAGCTCCTTTTCTTGAGCCAGCTCATTTAACTTGGATCCCTGTACTATACATTACATTCTAGTGCACAGACATTCTTTTTCTTTTGCGTTGGAAATGCACTTGGCATGAGGAGTAGGGGAATGTTTTCATTACTAATAGGTAAATATATTTTCACATGAATTAGACAGTATTTGTACACATTACAGGGCTGCCCTATAATGACAGGAAAAATCATAGAATCACAGAATACCAGGTTGGAAGGGACCTCAAGGATCATCTGGTCCAACCTTTCCTGGTAAAAGCACATTCTAGACAAGATGGCCCAGCACCCTGTCCAGCTGAATCTTAGAAGTGTCCAGTGTTGGGGAATCCACCACTTTCCTGGGGAGGTTATTCCAATGGCTGATTGTTCTCATTGTGAAGAATTTTCCTCGTGTCCAATCGGAATCTCCCCAGGAGTAATTTGTACCCATTGCCCCTTGTCTTTTCCATGTGACTCATTGTAAAAAGGGAGTCTCCATCTTCTTTGTAGCCACCCTTTAAATACAGGAACATGGTGATAAGGTCTCCCCTAAGCCTTCTTTTCTGAAGGCTGAACAACCCAGTTCTCTCGCCTTTTCCTCATATGGCAGGCTTCCCCGTCCTTTGATCATCTTTGTGGCCCTTCTCTGGACCCTCTCCAGCCTGTCCGCATCTTTCTTGTATAGCAGGGACCAAAACTGAACGCAGTATTCCAGGTGTAGCCTGACAAGCGCTGAGTAGAGGGGGATAATGACTTCTTTATCTCTGCTGGTGATGCCTTTGTTGATGCAACCCAGCATCCTGTTGGCTTTCTTTGTCACAGCAGCACACTGTTCACTCACATTGAGCTGCTTGTCCACCAGGACACCCAGGTCCCTTTCCACAGAGCTGCTCCCCAGCTGGGTAGATCCCAGCCTGTGCACTCCTGGATTATTTTTCCCCAGATGCAAGACCTTACATTTGTCTTGGTTGAACTTCATAAGGTTCTTGTTAGCCCACTCTTCCAGCCTATCTAGGTCTTCCTGCAGGATGGCTCTCCCTTCCGAAGTGTCCGCTTCCCCACTCAGTTTGGTATCATCAGCAAACTTCATCAGGGTACACTTGATCCCTCCATCCAGATCACTTATGAAGATATTAAACATTGGAACTCACCTTTTCTTCACTGATGTGCTGCCTGTGCCCCCTCTGATTTGTCTTGCCAGGCTTCAGAACACATATGGGGTAGTTGTAAGTGCAGGGTCCCTCCCTCTCTTGCAGGTCTTACAATGATACGCTTATTAGGAGTATAATGTAAGGATTTTAATCTCTCCACTGATGTTGCTGCACAAAGACCGTTAGAGGACGATCTCTTAATGAAACTACTGGTTTGGCATTTCCCTGTCTCTTGATATTTTGGTAAATATTTTATAGAACATTTCTACTTTTTTCTCCTTGATGCTGTTCAGATTGGACCTAAGAAATGGCTAACTGCTCTGCAACGTTGATTTTTCTTACTAGCTTGCTAGAAGAGCAAGGGAGAGGGACAGAATCCAAAAAATTGACATTTGAAGATATTTTCCAGCTCTTCTAGCTATTGTTTTGTATTGCTGTTGTACCTGCCACCCACTGGAGAGAATGGCTGCATATGCATAGTAGAAGGCAGTGGCTGTCCTAAAGAGCTTACCTACTAACCAAGACAAATGGTAGGAAGCATCATCTGAGGGTTGCTTCCTGGAGGATGAGGCACAGAGTCACTGAACCACATGCTTTAAGTTGCATGGGAAATCTGTGCTGGGACCAGAACTGAACGCAACTTGAAGCTCCTCCAGCCTCTGTTCCTGAGGAAAAATACTCCTCTTAATGGTTTTCAAAATGCCTTCAGGTAAAACAATTCTCTGAGAATCCATGTGGGCAAAAGCAAAAGCAATGCCAAGCCTCGTGGCTCCCTTCCTACTTGTGCGCCACTTTCGGGAGCACTAATGAGACCTACCAGCCTTTTTTGTCTGACCTATCTGCTGAAGGCTGGAGGAAGATGTGATTTATTAGCTAGGACTGGGATGGATAGCATCATAAATCTCTTGGAGACGGCAACAATTAAAGTTGCCAGGGCTCTCTGCTTTGCCACATGGAGTCCCCGCAACTCTGACTAGATTTGACCAGCTTATTCTGCTAAATGAGGGTATTGAAATGACCGTCTGGATTTTATTAATAAGTGTATAAATCTGAACTGTAAGGGGAAAAAAGATGAACTGGTGCTAGTATATCTGTGACATATACTTAATAATAAAACTTAAACTCTTATACAGCCTGATACAAATTACTTGCTCTACTGCGCCAGTTCTGCCACAGCTACACATTTCATTTTTGTGATATGCACTGCAACTGCTCGGCTGGTAAGTGCTGAGAAGGGAGAGTAATAGATAGATAGATGCATCTGGTATTTATAGAGGACTGTTTTAATGGTGCTAAAAAACTGATGTGCTCAGCATTCCTTGCAGCTGCAGTTGCGTTTGTGTCAGTAATCCTATCAGGAGGGTTGCTGGTTTCCAGAGTAATTAGAACCCTGAAGCAAATAAACACCAAATGAATTCTCTTCTTTTGAAGTTATCTTTTTTCCCCTCCTTTAAATAGCCCTTCTCTGGTATAATTATGTACCAGTCATTATAACATTAAAAATCATTTTAAGTGAATGAATGCTATTTTTGTTGTTGTTCCTTGCTAATTATTATGAACTAATTGTAATTTAGGACAGTCTTCCAAAGATCTCATTTCATTACAGAATGGCTACTGACTTAAACTGCTTCCTGCTTTGATCCCAGGGAGAGGCAGCAGCTCCAAGTCGGGTTCATCTAAGCAGGTCTGGTGGCTTGTAGCACGTGCAGGTGGAGTACAAGTTGTTGCTCAAAGCCATTTTGATAAACTCCTGCCCTTCTAGCATTTAAGCCATAGGTTAAATATAAATTCACAATACTGTATGCTCACCACCAGGGAAGTGATGACAGAGATACTCTATGATAATATAGGAAGGTAATAGCCTTCCTATCTGGCTTTTTGCGACTGTGTCTAGAATAATACATTGAGCCCCGAGCAGCTCGTTCCTGAAAAGATACTGGCAGGAGTTCAGAGGACAGTAACAACCCATGCAGTCGTCTGGGGAGAGTTTGACTCTAAACTGTGGTATCTTCACCATTTATCTTGGTTATTAGTTTTGCAACATTTGTGGCTTTAGTCAGATGTTTTGGATTTGTGTTCACGTATGCTGAGTTACAGTATATAGGCGCTGGGTCATCGTTGTGTAAACTTTGTAGTCTGCTTTGCATTTTTTGGGTCTTGTATTTGCACAGGTTTCAAGATTAAAAAATAGAATAATAAGGATCAGTTACAGCTACATAAGCAAGTATATGTTAATTGACATTTACTAGTAATGAGGTATGAGATTGAAAAACCCACCCCACCTCTCAGATCCCAGCTTGAGTTTTTAAGATTGGCTGTTAGAAGAAAAATGTCTTTGTACTCACAAATTGAGCACATTCAGCCCAGAGTTACTAGCACATAATAAACATGGAAACATCTAGTGACACTTTCTTTAATGGACTCATTCTTTAGACTAGAACCACAGCTTTTATAACTCAGATTCTTAAAATGTCTTTTATAATGTCGTTTCTTAAACAGCCTTAGCTTCTGTTGTCCTGTAATGGCAATTCTCTCCTACCAAGAGGACCAAGATGACACAGCACTCTGCTGTAACCTGGCATGTTTGCAGAAATACCTGAGAGAGATGATGTGGAGATACCAAAGCTTCAGGTGGTTCAAGTATTTCTAAAATGCAGTTCAAAGTGGAGTTTAGGAGATACTTTTATAGCACCGGCTGTGCTCAGGACTTCCCTCCTTTCCTCACCCCTCCTGCAGTTATTTTTAGGTGAGAGAGATTTATAGTGATAGGGCAAATTGCCATGTTAAATCTGAGCTCAACTTTCGAATCAGTCGTCGCCAAGCAGGGCCATAGATACACAAATACATAGGGGAAAGATAAGCCAAATCTGCTAATGCTTTAAGTCAATGCTTCTGTGATAGAGCACACAAAATCCTCTAAGGAGAATTACGATGTTGTGAGTTATGACTGCTTTATGCTTGAATGAAAGCATCCACTTGCAGGTTTAAGGGACACAACCTCCTACACAGTGACTTCATTCTTTAGGGTGATTTACCTTAATTTTCCTCAGTGTTTCCATGTTTTGGATTGGAGCTCATGTATGCTGAATTACAGTGTATAGACCTTGGGTCATCTTTTTCTGAACCCTGTATTTTATCCTGCCTTTTTTACCTTTTGGCTTTGAAAGGCATCTCCTGAGGAAAGAATGTGGGTTTGTGCTTGTGATACATCTCAGATGCTATTTAGATAATGGTTTCTCGACAAGGAGGTCCTTATGGGTTTTTTTCTAAGTCTTTTATTCCAGTTGTGATAAATTTGTGCTGTATAACAGTGACAATAAAACCCCTGTAGTTTCTTTTGAAATGAGCTTAGGAGTGTATCATCCAAATGCCTCATGCTGTCAGAGAAACCCTTAACACCTACTGTTGCACACATGTCTGCTGATCCAGGAGTTTTTAAGCAAGGAAAGCAAGATATGCTTCATAGATGTGTATCAGCCCCAAAAGGAAGAGGGAATCCATTTAGAGGAGAAAATTCTGTTTCCAGGAAAAAATGAAATTACTGCAGAAGGTCTTAAAATCTTGCAGTGGTCTGCCAGGCGGCAAATCCTGGAAAGATATCTGATCACAAATAGTACTGGTATGTCTGGTACAGGCTTCTGACTGATATTTCAGTCAGCTAGATAGAAATGAAGATAGCAGTGAAGCAGAGGTAAAGAGTCTAATCATCAAGAAAACACACACTCACACATACACTATCTCTTATCCGAGAAAAAACGAACATAGCAGTTCACTCTAGGGTCACAGCAGGCACAAAAGACTAGTTTCCTAGTCCAGAGAAAAGATAACAATATAGAAAAAGATGCTTTTAATTAATTTTTGCTCTCTACAACACATTAAAATTTGAACAATTTAGATGCAATTAATGGGACAAAATAATAGTAATAAAAAAAAACCAAAACAGGCTGTGATACTGTGCTCCTTGCAATTATTTCTTAATGCTAAATAAACACACTGGTGGGAAAATTGTAATTTGTAATTATTGCACAGTGCTAGAAAGAGCAGTGTGATAGCCAGTGCCAGGTAGGCCCTCGACAAATAAACCAGTTATTTATAGCATGATGCAGTGCTGCATTCTGCCAGTGTATAAAAGGAGCGAATTTCAGTGATGTTGTAGATTTGGTAAAAGACCATTGTGCCAACCTGTTCCAGATTGGTTTTTGGGAGATGGAGGAAGGAGAGGGGAGGGATAGCAATGTCTATCACAGAGGAAAAAGGCAATGAAATGCGACCCTCTTTTAATTAAAGGCTCCTGCAAAGTAATTTCCCCCTTTAGTTTGTGATAATACACTTTTGGCAGGAGGAGTAATGCGAACAAAACACTCTTCCTTATAAGCAAAATCAAGGAGGGCAGGCAAATTGTATTCAGTAGCAATTTGTTGGAGAATTTGTCACTTGTTTTTGAAGAGCGCTTGGAATTGGACAGCAGCAGTAGGGCGTTTTGCTTGTGCCTTGTGAATGGCAGCAGCACTGGGGTCTGAAAACCTTTTAGAGGAGTCTGGGGATAGTCTCCCATGGGAAATTATGGAAAATACATGTCAGTCTTAATGGAAACTCATCATTCCAAAAGAAGACTAATGTGCTCTTTGGAAATATATTTTATCAGCTTTTCTATCCTCTTTCCTCTTTGTGGCAACATAAAATAGGGTAAATACGGTCAAGGCAGTGAAATCTTATAAACGTCTCCCTAGCTTGGGGCGTTTAAAAAAAGAGCTACACAGGTTCCCTCTGGATATGTGAAGAGGGTGTAAATAAGTACAAAAAATGAATTTTTTCCCTATTTTGATAATTTCTGATAGATTTATTCCTTATTATTTGCCCATTTGTGACCAGATTGAGCCAATATGCTTTATTTCCATTTCCCAGCCTAACACCGCTTTCCTTGTGAAAGGACCTTTTAAGGATGTACAGCCAGAAGATGTGGGCCCCTTTTTTCTCGCTACCAGTTAGATATCATTTTGGTCTGTTTCCTTAATGGTTTTAGAGAAGTGCACCACTCTTTCACATGGAATAGGAGAAAATACACAGCTCATGTAACTTAATTAGTATATCGTGTTTCTCATTGTAGGGTCTTCTGTGTAATATGCCCCAGGAAGGATTTTTTATAAAGGTGAAATGCAGCATCCTGTTGAGCAGAGAGGCTGAATGACCCTGAAGTGGGTCTGCAATTAGTGAGCAATAGCCAGGAGAAACTGTGCTGCATCTGACACACAATGCGGTGCTTTCCAGCCAGAAGAGACACATGCACAATGCTAGGGAACAGCTGACGGCAAGCCTTTCTGGAAGAACAAGCTGTAACACAGCAAAACTTAATCAGTGCTGTCCTCCCTCGTTCCTGCTCTGTATGTCTTTATTTCTGCCTTGTGCATCTGCTGCTTCTATTGAAGATCATTGTAGACGTTAATGTCTAAACCAGGGATCCTGCAGAGGATTCTTGCAGTGTGATCATTTTAGGTGGAGGCACTAAGGTTTAGGAAACGTCCAGACGTTAGAGGTGCAATAGTTGTTGTTACTGGCAAATCTGTTAAAACTAGAGGGAAGTGGAAATGTAAAGACATGAAGAAAGTCTAAGGTACCAGATTTTACTATCATACTGATAAGTATAGGATTAGCTTCAGTGTGATAGACTACCTTAGAATAACTGGCAAGAGTCCTTCCCTTTGATCTGCTGATCCGTTTTGGTCCCTTTTCTTGAATAATCTCACCACAAAAAAAAAAAAAATTAAAAGACCTCCGCTCTTAATCCCATGATTCCAGAAGCAGGTGTGTTGCTGTCGTTGGGCTTGTCCTCCAGCCAGGTCAGAGAAGAAGCATGCACTCACACATGAAAAGCAGGGGGGAGGAAGGCTGCCTCTGATAGCAAATGTAATAAACCATCTAATCTTTCTGAGCCACAGCTCTAACAATAATTAAGCAGTGGATATGTCCCACAGTAATACCAGCTGGGGTTTTCTCTAAGGCTCTAGACAGATTTTCACTGCAGAATTAGCTGAAGACGCTCTTCTCTAACTAGCATGACTCACGTGAGAGTGGCCCCCGTGCAAATGAAACCTGAGGTGCTTGTGTCCATGTTATAACTTCTGGGATCACACAAAAGCATCCTTAGTGCTACTGTAAATACTCAGACGTCCCTGATGCAAGGGCTACAATGCTGTCTAGTTGTTTGCATGTGTCACAAGGTGATGGCAGGGATTGCGTTACATTTTTAGGGATTGCTGCAGTTCTGGTAGGGTCTGATGGCTGCCCTTTCTGTTTCCAGAGGATAGCCAGTCACACTGCTGGACGGAACTGGGAAACAGCTGTTATGGCAAAGGCTGAGCTCCTTTTCAGAGATTCCCCCTCTTCCCTGCCCTCCAAGATGTGCACAGTCTGGTGGCAAGGTGGCTGCGTGTTTGGTAGGAGTGTGAACCAACCCTGAAGAACCTCTTCAGGTAACCATCGCTGCTGCTTTCACTGCTGCCCCGAGCCTAATGATCCCTTTGTGAATCTTGAATAGAGATCCACAGTATTTTGGTTTTTTTTGTTCTGTTAGATCAAGACATATTCTGACCCCCCTTCCCTCTCAAAGGAAGAGAGGACAGGCAGAGACTATCCCATCTGAACCCTTAGTGGAACCTTCTTCCTATTTCTTGCCTGTAGCTCTTTCACGCTGCTATTGCAGCTGGACTTCTGGCCTGGTACCTTGACTTACTAGTCATCTGTCCATCTGAAGCTGTTTCCTTATTCTAAGTCAGTGTTACCACATCCATCAGCTGGCATCTCCCTCAATTTCCCTACTTTTAAGGATGCCTGGCTCGCATCTGATTTTGTGAAAGGTGTTTCTGTTGCCTTCTATTCGTATTTCAAGTGTTCCCAGGACTGAGTCTCTTCACAACTCCGCTGGTACTTCTGACAGAGGCAGAGGCATTTCTGGCCATCTACCAGAAATACCAGAGGAGCAAGGTACAGGGTATCTCTTCCACCTGAAAGTCATCTTGCAAATTCTAGAAGTCCTTTTAATAGCAGATCTTCAGGTTTTTTTTAATGAGCCTCATTACACCTAATTTGTTCAGCTTTTTGTGAGCTGCCATATGGCATCAATGGAAACCTGGTGAAAATGTATTTATCAACTCACAAAACGTATATAAAGATGTCAAACACACATAATTAAAAGCATTCTTTTTAAGTTATATTGTTACCAATTAGTCACTTGCAGCTTCTAGACCAAGTCTTATCAGCTGGTTGGCAGCGGATATCTTGAAGGTATGTGTCACAAGCCAGGATGAGATATAAAGCAAGTGTAGCAGTAGTGCTATTTCAGGTATCACAAACTAATTCTGAGTTCTTGGACACCTTGAGTGAAATGTTTCATTCTTATCTCTTATGAAAATCTCTCTTGACGCAGAGGAGGAAATAAGGCACGATGGAGAAATGTTTCTTTCCTCAGGTCCTGTTTTCAGCTGGGATAGAGTTAATTGTCTTCCTAGTAGCTGGTACAGCGCTGTGTTTTCGGTTTAGGATGAGAAGAATGTTGATAACACCCTGATGTTTTCAATTGTTGCTAAGTCGTGTTTAGACTAAGTCAAGGAAGTTGGGAGGGGACACAGCCAGGACAGCAGACCCAAACTGGCCAAAGGGGTACTCCATACCATGGGACGTCGTGCCCAGCTGGGTGCTGGGGGGAGGAGCATGGCTCGGGCATTGGTTGGCAAGTGGTGAGCAATTGCATTGTGCATCACTTGTCTTGTGTATTCCAGTCCTTTTATTATTATTGTCACTTTATTGTTGTTATTAGTGTCATTGCTAGTTTCTTCCTTTCTGTTCTCTTAAACTGTTCTTATCTCAACCCACGAGCTTTACTTTTTTCCGATTCTCTCCCCCATCCCACTGGGTGGGGGGGAAGTGAATGAGTGGCTGTGTGGTGCTGGGTTGCTGGCTGGGGTTAAACCACGACACCTCGGTGCTGGAAGTGTGCAGCCATTGCATAGTACAGCCTGGGGTTTTCCCACCAAACTTGCATTACACACGTGGAGCTGGGAGATGAGAAACCCCTTTCAAGACACCAATTCAGATAGGCTTCCAGAGGGCAATTCAAATATGAGGCAGTATTCTTCCTCCCCTGCATGTAAAGTAATCGAGTTCTAAGCTTACGAAGGCATTTATTTAAATGCTTGCAATTCGGTAGGATGGAGCCAGCCTATAAGGTCTAGCTCTGCAGCCTGGCAGAATTTGCTTGGACAAGAATTTGGCTGCCAGGAAGTGAAGAGTTACGTGGAGAAGCCAGTCAGGGCTCTTTTTGCAAGTCCTTGCTCCACAGCTGTCGCTTTATGAAAATGTTTGATACTGTTCCTCCTTTGCCCGAGACTTAGGTCAGTTGTTTCTCTGGCAAAACACTCTTCCTAAAAATCAAATACATCATTCGTTCTCCATTCATTAAATAAGGAAACTCATAGATATATTATTTTGTTCCCTTTGCTGTGAAATGTTACGTGAATTCATCTGCAAGGCCAGCTTGGAGCAGGTCTAGTTGGCAGCTGCTTTCAAGTGCTCTGCACCTAGCGCTGTAGATGTGTCTACAGCAGCGGTGAGATCCTCATCACAACTTTCCACCTAACATAGCAATGGGAATATTTAGTAGATAGGCTCCAGTTTTGAGATGTTTCTGTAGCAGCTTAAGGTCATCTGGGTGGAAGGTTCTGCAGCTTCTCCTCCCCAACTTCTTGCAAGTTCCTAACTCCTCTCCTGGGACTCATACAGCAGTGTGGAGAACTGATTTACTGAGTTGGTCTAGCCAGAAACCAGTGACTTCAGTGACTAACAACTGCCAAAGCATTATGGGTTTTGTGCACCGAGACATTTGTCGTTCACATTAGCAGTCTTCACACCATGCAAAAATGTTCTCACCTTCTCCATGCACACAAGCACACGCGCTTGTTCATGTTCCATTTGGAGTATGGAACTGTACCGTGTTACCAAGAGATCAGACTTTCTGGTCCATGTTTCCACCTTCCTCTGAGTGACAGTACTGCAGAAAGCAGAAGGTCCTGTACTTTTTGAAAGGTAGCACCTTCTGTATCTGAGCTTTCAGGAATTGGTGCAAAAATTCCAGCTCTGTTTCCAGACCTACCTGCTGCACGTGCAGGGTATTGGTGCAGGAACGGTGTGTGCTGGATTGGGCCTGCTTGAAAATCTGCACCAAAATATTTGCTGTGGGACTGACCTCATTTTGGGTCTGGTGGACCCAAACTCCAGTAGTGGAGTTGCTTGCCCATATACACGGGGAGCGCTGTCAATTCGGTTTGCTCCCCAGGCGTGCTTTGTATCCCCCATTTGCCTTGAGGCAGACGGGGTAGGTCAGCTGCAGGTCCTGTCTGTGGAGAAACAGGCCTAGGTCTCTTCCCAGAGGAAGGCTGGGCAGTTCAGTGGTTCCCTCCATCCACGGAAGGCTCCGTCAAGTGGTGTGGATTTGGGACGAGCAGATGGAAGAGTGAGTGCTCCCTGGGGCAGGTCACCAGACAGCACAAACCTAGCCTTCATGCGGGTCTGCTGTTGCAGGGCTAGAAGACAAATAGGCGAAAGGTCTTTCCTTGTATATTTAGCAATTGTTTGCTGGTGGTAAGAGGACATTTTAGGCAGGGGACTGCTTTGCTGTACCCATCCCTCTCGTACCAAAGCTCTACCCATGACTTTAGTAATAACTATTCACCGTTAAAGAATGCCTTTCCTCTTTGGTGATGTTATTTAGCACAGGCTTCAATTAAACAAGCAGGCCGGGGAAAATAGGGGGTCGTTGCCTAGTAACCAATTGCCTTGAGATCTGGAAAGATACAGCAGAATTAGGGGTTCATTTTTGCAGGTGAAAGTAGAAATGTCTGGGGATGTGGGTGGTGGAGGTTTTAAGCTAGGAAGATCTAGGACATGGTTCAGAGAAGAAGTAGAGTTCCCCCTGGGTTCTCTCTCCAAATAACAACACAAGAAGAATGGTGTTTGTTTAGTTAAAACCCATGCTGATGGAAATTTAGAGAGAACACAAACAAGATCACTGTTTGAGGGTGCTTCCTTGTGTGTGATATTTACATAATTTGCCACAGCATTGCAACATTTTCTGTGTGCATCTCATTCAGGGTTCAAAGCTTGCCTTAAATAAGCGCTGCACGTGGCCGCATAGCCTACAAAGAATAGTGGCTGCTTTTGTACACGTATTCCCCGGGATAGCCTGATTTTTACAAAGTAACTGCAGGTGTCAAAGGATCTGTATTAAATACTGTCAGGTTTATTTTGAGAGAGCCAAGGCCTGCATAGAGCTTCTGGGGGCTTCACACCTCTGAAAATCAAGCGGCAATCATGCTTCTTCAAAACTTCCTATTCTGCCTTATCGAGTGCATATTTTCCCTTCTTTAAAGCATTTTAAGTAGTTTTAGAATTGGGTCAGCAGAGAAGAGAGATGGTTTGTGTGATACTGCATGCTACTTCCTGAAAATATCCTTGGCATATGCTGCTAAACAATCTTGAACCAAAGAACATGAATCCAGATGTGGAGCTGAGTGGCCTTTTGGGAGACCTATGTGCCCACCCCCAGTAGAGGGAACAGCAGTGAAGAAGCCAGGAACAAGGCAAGTCAGACGTGAAGGTGCCTGAGTGTGCTTCAGCCTGGACCCTCTTTTACGGTGTCATGAAGAATGAAACTCATCTGCAGATATGCAGATTGATCCCCTGTGAAGGTAACCACGAGGCATCCTGTGAAATCTCTTCTTTGCACATTAACTGGTACGTGCAGTCTGTCTGCAATATGCGCTAGTTATTTTCTGTCTGGATGTTAGAGTCCTCTTTTTCTTACTGATGAAAAGAGGGTAAAATTAATCCTTTCCACGTGCTGCTGTTATTTCTTTGTGCTTATTTGTATTGTGACAGCATTTCAGAAGCCCTCCTTGTGGGCCAACACCTCGCTGCATTTGGTGCTTTATGAATATGGACTGCAAAGACTGCAAGAGATTGCATGCTAAATATGGCAGAAAGCAGCAGTTAAATGCAACAAATAAATATAGGAGAAAAATAAGACAGTAGCTCTCTTAAAATAATCCACAATCTCAACAAATCTGTCAAATTTTTATAGACGTCATGCTAAAGGAAAATCTTTCTAGATTTCGTCTAAGATTTTTCAAGAAGACAGTAAAGTGTGGCCTCGCAGGTGTTTTGAACAAACTCTGCCCAGAAGTGGGAGCCTCTTGGGAGAAAATGTAATTGTCTTCAGAGAGATTTTTGGACTGGGAAGCAGAGGCTGGTGTCCCTGGCAGAGTTAGGATCAATAGCTCAGTAACAAATAAGAAATGATGGATAAAGATAGGCTCTGCTCAGAGGGACCTTGAAAGTCTTCAGGCATTTCTGAATCTGCTGTTGCAAATATGAATCCATTATCATCAAAGCAAGGAAACAGAAAATAGTCTTCATGGCAGCATTTTGAATGGAGGGGAAGCAGGGCCAGGAGAGTCTGTGAAGTGTTACAACCCACAGCTGATGGACCCTGGCTCTCAAAATAGTCACGAGCTTGGACAAATTTTCATTTGGAAATGAAAAATCTTAGAAGGGTAAGAGGGAAATACTGCCAAGACTTAAATATGGGTTTAATCTGTGCAAGATTGCCCAGGTCCTTGGCAGAGCACATTTGTACTGTCACATTTTAAACTGATGACTGGATTGTTGTGCATCACACTTGACATGCTTTGGGCCAGGTACAAGTACCTAAAGATACCCTAAAGCTACCAGTTTTGTGTTAAGTGCATCCTGGCAGAAGAGGAATGTGTGTGTGTGTTTGGGATTTTTTCAGTGTTTTATAGAAAATCCCTTGGAGTGTAACTTAAAATACTGTATCCCCTCACTCCTTCTGTTCCCACTCAGAGAAGGATGTGTGCTGGGCTTGCTGTGCAGGATCCTGCTTACACCACAACAGCCCCCCTGTACAGATGCACTTTCATGTGGGACGTTCATGTTGGGATTTATCAATTGCAAAGCATTTCCCTGTTTCCCCATTTCCAGTAATAGAGGTTTTTAAGTAATCAGCTTGCCCCTGAGCAAGGAAGCAACTTTGTTGGTGATCATATGATCTCCAAGCACAAGGTGTGCTCAACGCTGTTTATGTAGGACCTACAGGCAATACATTTTTTTAATTAAATTACTTTGACCTAGAATGAGATTTAATTGAATACTGTATTAAACAGTGTTAAACAAAAAGGCATTTAGTAAACCACTATGCAAATTTCAAGGTAATTAAAATTTGAAATCTGTTGACTTTACACTATCTCCATCGTTGATGCTAAATGTAAGCAGATCAAATAAGTACACTTTTTATTGCATTTCATGTTTTTTCTTGTGCAAGGTAAGATTGCTAATGATTCCTTTGAATTATTTCTCTATCTGATCTGTTGGATTCATCATTAGAGTGGGTGTCTTTGGGGTTGGTAGTTACTGTTTGGTTTGGATGCACCAAAGAAGTCTTGCATAATACAGAGGTGACAGGGCACTCATTAAAGAAAATAAGATAAAGTATTAACTGAAGACAATAAAGAAGAAAGGACTCCTAACCAGAAGCATTGACTACTGGCTTTCCTAGTTAGGCCAAAAAGAGAGGCTCAAAGGGAAAAGTATGTGGAACCGATAAAATAGAAAAATGTCCTCCAAGAATTTCTAGAATTGGAACTGGACCAACTCCAGTAGAGCAGGACTGTATTCAGGCCACCAAGACAGCTGACTAACTTAATCTTTGAGACTAAGGTCAAGAAAGCACTGAGCAATATTCATCATTTTCTAGCCAAGAATGAGTGACCCTCGCTCGGAGTGATAAATAATCAGTACGCATACATTGAGAGCCTTTAATAAATGCCCGCAGTTAGGCAATATGGCCCCAGATGTTGAGGAAACTGGTTCTTCTGTTTGAATCAGTAGATAAAATGGGTGGTGAAGGGAGTCCTTCTCCACCCAAACCACACAGAGAGACAAAAATGAGCGTGATGTGTGGGACCAACCTGTGTCTGCCTCTGCAAAACCCAAGGCTTAACAAAGCCAACATATTTCTGTATTGGTAGCATCTGTTACTACTGCTCCTGCTCTGCAGCCGCTGATGTGACCCAGCTGTGGATCAGTGTTTATGAAGGAGCTGAGGATTATGTGCTCAATATCTTTTCAATACATCCTGCTGTGAACTCTGCCGATTTCCAGGGAAGCCTCCAGAGAGCAATCTGAATGCTCCGAAAGCTGCCAGCTCTCCCTCTCGTTGTCCTCCGCGTTGTCCTGCTTCTATTGCTCCCCCGCCTTTCCCCCCTTACCTTGGGAATTAATCCATCCCCAACCACCTCAAGAAATGATTGTGGTTTTTGCTTTCAGAGTTGCAGTCTGTGTCACAGAAAATTAGAAAATACCCACAGTTGGTTGAACAGGCGGCATTTAAGATGACCTGCAGAAATCTGGAGACAACAGAATATAACCATAGATAAAAATCACAATTAAACTTCTATTTTCCAAAAAAGAAAAAACATGTGAAAACAAGGGGCTCTCCCATTTACCCTCCATATTACAAAGGAACAGAAATCAGTTCTTATTGTATAGAGTCCTTAAAAAAGAACTGCCTTTCTCAGCATTTTTATAAATTAGTCTGACTTTGAGATTGTGGTATGTGGATGGTTTCAGAGGTGAAAAGATGAGCATTATTTGCATAATAAAATCACAAAGGGAGTGAGTATGCAAAATTTAATTTATTTAAAATTCACCCATCCAACATGCTGGGCAGAGGTGTGGAAGATTAATAATAAAAATAGTCACCTACAGCATATAAATTAATGGCAATGTCCAGAACTAAGAGCTTCCTTCCTCACTCTCAGAAAAACCTTTGGAGAAGGGATATGCAGCATGACCTGACCGTGATGGATCCTGTTGGAGCAGGGAGGGTGAGGACAGGCAGCCCCATGCTCCCCTGTCCCGGCAGCAGACTTGCTGCAGCACCCTGTGGGGCTCTGAGTATGAGCTGCTGTGGGGCAGGGTGGCTGAACAAGCAGGTCTGAGCAGCAGCAGTACCTCTGTCAAATGAAGGACATTTTAAGTGTCCTAAAGGATCTGCTTTTTTGTTCCAGACACATAAGTTTGTCGCTTTTTTCCTCAATCATGTCTCTGCAGTTGGTTGACGCAAAATGGATGACAGGAGGGTATTTGGTAGTTTCAGGATCTTGTTAAAAATAACTTTTTTTTCTATTACAAGCATCAGTGACTGTAATGTTTGCAACAATGCCACTACATTTCTGACAAAAACTTGCTGAAGAGATTGTGGTTTATTATAGTTTTTGTGTTACATGGTTAGTGATGTGTTACACTTAAAAAGCCCAGACTGAGACACCCTAAATTCATCCTGCATGCACTGTATTTCCTAGTAGATGGTTTCTGAGCCTAGAGTGGCCAAGGGACAGGGAAGGATGTTTCAGCTTGGATCTGATGAAGAGTAAGTTTGGGCTCTTCTATCCTAACTGTAGACCTAATGATGTGACCTACATCTTGCCTAATTTAGATGTCTACCTCCAGATGAGATGAGATGAGCTGCACACCAGAAATGTCTATTGCTCTCTGTTGTGGAAGGAAGGAGGGTAGCCATCAATCTCTTGTCTGTTCTCTGTAGAAATCTGCTGTTGGCTAGATGAAACCTATCCTACGGGGATTGAATGATGGCCTGAAAACATTTAGTAAATAACTATGCTCATGCTATTGAAATTAAATCTGTAAGGAGATGTCCTAGGAGGGTTCATAACAGAGATTAAAGCATCTGAATATCAAAGTGTATGGGAAGAACAAAGACTACTGTTAGATTTTTGAATGGTTTTATGGTTTGAATATATGATTTGCAAATATTAGTGAGTTTGTTTGGGCTGATTTTTTCAATCAAGTCCATCCCAAAAAGCACATCTAAAAACTCCACAAGCAGCTTGGAATAGACAGGCGTTGTCTGTTAATTACCATTTTGCTTGCTTTACTGCTATGTGATCCATTGATATAAACCTCTCTGCCCACTAATAATGTTGGTTGTGCCCATACTGTGGGATCCAGTACTGCTTCCCAGCACCTGGGTCTGGCTTCTCCTCAGCTCCACAGTGGTGCAAGACCCACATGTTCCCTCCTCTCAGTAGAGCCTAACACCTCAGTTTACATACAGAGAAAGCCCACCTCAGGATGCTCCAGTGGGCCCCTCAGGTGGGCCATTAGAGGGGAATAATCATAGAATCATAGAATTGTTTAGGTTGGAAAAGACCTTTCAGATCAGTGAGTCCAACGATAAACCTAACACTGCCAAGTCTACCACTAAACCATGTCCCTAAGCACCACATCTACCCGTCTTTTAAATACCTCCAGGGATGGTGACTCAACCACATCCCTGGGCAGCCTCTTCCCAGTACTTGATAACCCTTTCAGTGAAGAAATTCTTCCTAATATCCAATCTAAATCTCCCCTGGATCAACTTGAGGCCGTTTCCTCTTGTCCTATGGCTTGTTACTTGGGAGAAGAGACCGACCCCCACCTCTCTACAACCTCCTTTCAGGTAGTTGTAGAGAGCGACAAGGTCTCCCCTCAGCCTCCTTTTCTCCAGGCTAAACCACCCCAGTTCCCTCACCCGCTCCTCATAAGACTTGTGCTCTAGACCCCTCACCAGCTTCGTTGCCCTTCTCTGGACACGCTCCAGCACCTCAAAGTCTTTCTTGTAGTGAGGAGCCCAAAACTGAACACAGAATAATTGTGTTATCAGGTGCATTTTATAGCATGTTCCTGCCCTACATTATAAACTGAGCCATGGTGATAATAGTTCACCTCAGGCATAGATCAAAGCAGAGAGTATTACGAGTTCAATGCTTGGCTTTGGTCCCAAAGTCCATTGTTCAAAGATTTATAGAACAAATCAGCAAAAACTTTGTTATCATATAGAACAATGATGGATTTTCTTCCTGCTTTACTTTCTTCACCTTCCCATTTCTTGTCCCTCTTTTGAGCTGGTCCATATTGCGTCTTTCTCCTCTACTTCCAGTTCTCCCCACAGTGCACAAGTGTCACATACCTGTCAGCTGTTCTTTCCCTTCTTCAGGAGGGTTAGCTGCCACACAGGTGTTTGCAGCACCAGACCAGGGGCTCCCAGCTTCAACGACTGACAAATCAGTAGTAAATGGCAGCTGAAGAGAGTCTGCAGCCTGAAAGGAATCAGGTGAATGAGGGCTGGTGAGAGGACAGTGGTGCCCTGGGCATGAGGTTGCTACACGCGGGGACCTACTCAGAAGCAGCAGCCAGAGAAACCGCAGTTGCCATCTGCCTAGCTGTTACCAAACAGTAATGATCAATAGGTGTTATGGCTAATGCTAAAAAAAGACCTGAAACTAAGTAATTGTAGGAGCACTCTCCATTCAGACCACGAGTCTCTTGCTGGAAAACAAGGAAGCCAGGATAATGGAGTGTGTCTAAGTTGAAAGATCTCTTCTAGGCAAATTTCACAGGTCAGAAGGGCTTCTCCACACGAGAAAGAGATGGGATGAGGTGCCCAGGGTACAAGGGCGGAGCTATGAGAGGCATATGAAGATGATGGCCCCCACAGCAACATTTTGAGTGCAGTAGGGAATCACTGGGAAGCAAGAGTGGAAGAGGAGCAGATAGCAAGCAGAAACTCTGTGACATGGTGAGAGACTGGAGGATAAATTTCAAAGTGTTGACAGCATATGGATTAATAGATAAGCAGGATCTAGTAATCTAGATGCACATCTATAGATCTGTATTGATAGAGCTGAGACCAGATACTGTCACTAAGAGAGCTGCACAGCCGAGCAGGAATTTAAGTGAGGCAGCAGTACAAAGGACTGACAGAGCAGCACACACAGGTAAAATGAGGCTGGGAGAAACCATTCAGCTTGGTTCCTCTGCCTTTGCTACATTCCCTCTACACCCAGGAAGAAATCCTGAGAGATGAGGCCAGAAAAAGAACAATGACCCTGATTTGTCATAAATCCTCTCCTCTTGGCCCAACTTTCTCTTCCCCATGCCAGTGGCATAACAGGAGGTCATCTCCTGAGAGCATTCCCTCTGCCAGCTTTTCAGAAGGTGAAGAAAAACTGTGTTCACTGTGGAGGAGTATGAAATGTGGCTGATACCATTTGTGGAGGAAAATCATTGAGGGTAGATTTGTGCTTTAGTAGTGCTGGAAATACATAGCACGTGATGCTGTCCAGATGTGGAGAATGCCTTCTTATTTATTCTTGATCTGGAAAAAGTATGAATGATAGTAAATATTGTCTGCTTCTGAAGAGATTTATAGGATGAGCTTAATGTAGGCTTCTCAAGAAGGTATGAGAGGAGAATATAAAATGAAACATGAGTGTTTATAATTGAAGAACATTCTCCCCAGGGGAACATATCACAATTTTTTTTTAATGAAAATTCAGTCAACTAGATATTTGGTTAGCCCAAGGAAATGTTTTCAGTTATCAATTAAAGGGAGTATGTGTGTTCTGTTGCTTGAAGATGCCATATCTTAAAATGAATCAGGATTCTGGATAATTATCACTTTACTCTTTATTAAATTGCTGCTTTTCCTCCAGCAGTGGCTGTGGCAGCTGTTCAGCCACACTCATTAACTTCTAGAGTAAAAGTTCTTATTTTAACCACATATACTAGGACTAAGGTTACTTTTCTAAAGTTAGTTTTTCAGCTGATATTTCAATACTGGAATCAGTAGGAATTTAATCCATTTGCTGTTTAAGTATGATTTCATATAAAGACAAATTTCTAAATATTGAGTTAAGTTGGGGATGGATTTAATTATAAAGTTCCTTTCAGTGCTGTTGTAAAGATCTGCATTTTTGAGTTTACATTAAAAATACAAAATGGCTTGCTCACTGTTTAAAGCAAGTGAATTAGAAAAAAGCATTTATAAATGAAGAATGTTTTTTCCTAACTATTATTAGGGCAAGGCTCAAAAAAAATTTTTGTTTATTGAGCATTCACTCAGAATTTAAGCCAAAGCACAGCTCTGCCATAGATGAAAAGATGTTTAAATGCACTGCTTAAGGTGGGATTTCATTGATTTTCACAATTGCAGGCTGTTTCAAAACTTGGTGGTCCTGGAGTGCACAGGAATAATGCTGCAGAAGAGTGAGGAGCTACATACACACATAAAAAAAAGCATTTAACTGTAATATTTGCCAGTATCTCTGTGTGATAATGGCTAAGACAAATTTGTAAGCATAGCTTTTGGAGGGTCTGGGTCTGGGCTGTAGTTCTGGTCACTGTATTCCACGTTTGCATGCTGACTCTTGGCCATCTTTCCTCTCAGACCATCAGGTCTCATCCTAAGCCTCCTAGGGGTCTCATAGGGTCTGTAAGTTGTGTTTCTGAAGTTTTTATGAGGACACTACTAAACTGTTTCAAATCTGTATATTGAGGACAAGGTGCTGAATTAGATGCCTACACACCCTAGATGACGAAGTTGAAGGATGATATGTAACGAATAAGGATTTGAGGAAACTCTCCAACCATAAGCACACAATAGGGTACATTATGAGTTGAGTTAGCATTAAATGCGTTTCTGCTTTGTTCCTTTATTACAGTGTTTTGCTTAGAAAATTAGAGGTTTTCGAGTAAAGTACAGCTACAAATCTTAGATTAATTGCCATTGCTGGAAGAAGCAATCACAGAAGGGAATAACTGAGGTGGGAAGGGACCTCTTGAGATTGTCTAGTCCAAGCCCTCTGCTCGAAGCAGCGTCCTCTAGAGCAGGGTGCTCAGGGCCATGCCCAGTCAGGTTTTGAATATGTCCAAGTATACAGACTCCATAGCCACTTCAGGCGATCTGTTGTAGTGTTTGACAACCATCACAGTAAACAAGTCTCTTCTTATGTTTAAATGGAATTTCCTGTATGTCATATTCATGCCCATTGCCTCTTGACCTGTCACTGGGCATTGCTTAACAGAGCCTGGCTCCATCTTCTCTACTTGCCCCCATGATGTGTTTACACGCATGCACAAGATTCCCCTGAGCCTTCTCTTCTCCGGAGCTGAACAGCCCCAGCTCTTAGCCTCTCCTCATATGACAGAAGCTCTAGTCCCTTCATCATCTTTGTGGCTCTTTGCTGGACTCGCTCCAGTAAGTCCATATCTCTCTTGGACTGGGGAGCCCAGCACTGGACACACCACCGCTGATGTGTCTCACTGGTGCTGAGCAGAGGGAAGGATCACCTCCCTTGACCTGCTGGCAATGTTCTGCCTAATGCAGCCCAGGAGGCTGCTGGCCTTCTCTGCTGCAAGGTCACATTGCTGGCTCATGGTCAGTGTGGTGTCCACCAGGACCCCCAGGGCCTTTTCTGCAAAGCTGCTTTGCAGACGTTTGGCCGAGGCATGTATTGGTGCCTGGGGTTATTCCTCCCCGGAGGCAGGACTTTGTGTTTCCCTTTGCTGAAGTTCATGAGAATGACATTGAAACAACAGGTTGTGAGACTTGGAGAGGCTCAAGTTTGATTCCTAAGGAAAAGTGGAGAGAGTATATTGAATGTTAAGTAAAATTAAAGGATCCACTTGTTTCCTGTGGTATGGTTAAACCTTGTCATTCTTTAGACTGGCAGACCAGGAACTAGTTTGCTGAATTGTTAACATTTGGCTCCCACCAACAGATGCGAATTTCTGATTAAGAAGCTTAAGCCTGGAAGTGCTGGAAGTCTGTGGGTGCCATTCCATGAGGTGGAACGTGGGAGTTAACACTGGGTCATTTCTAGATGCAGAAGTAATGTTGTTGGGTACCTAATTTCGCCTCCATTTTTCCTGCAAGCTTTTTCTTTCGAAAAGAACACTTTTTGGCTGATACGTGTTCATACCCAGATAAGCCCAAATGTAGTGTAGCTTTTCCAAAAACTGCAATCTCAATGATCCAGCTTTCCTGGCATTCGCAGCCAGTGCTTGAAGGCAGTCTGACATGTTCAGTCCAAGTGAGGGTGTTGTGCACACAATGTAAGACCTCTCATTGTTCTTAACCTTAGCTGCGAAATAGTATCGAGCAAGTGCAGGCAAGTTCTCCTTTGTGTGTTTTCAGCTTAACTGAAGTTTGAAAACAGATGAGCCGAATTGCAATGTAGAGGAGAAGACTAAAAAAAAAGAAAAGTAATCAAAAGGGTTATGAATAAGCATCTGCTCAAGATTTAACATCGTTATTGTTAAAGATATTAAGATACATAGGCATTATATGCTATTAAAAATTTAAATATTGATGTTAGATAATAGTAGGGCCAAATGTTTTTCTGAGAATATCTGCTCTCCAAGAAAACTGTTTGGCAAGGCTAAAAGAGGTCCCTTTTGCAGACTGTCCAAATGCACTCAGTAGTTTGTCACCTGAAAGCGTAATGAAGGAATGCCTGTTACTTAAAGGAGCTCTCATGATAAAATGGCTCAAAAGCATTCACAGTCCCAGTAGGCCTTCATCTTAGTTCTGAGTTAGCCTAGGATGGTGGAGGAACGTGATGCATCAAAGTGTTTACTTTTGCCTGTCCCAAGTAATTTCAGTTAAAATCAGATTTCTTTCTTATTATAACCCCCCCCAAAATTACACACCAAGTCCATTGCAGTGTTGACAAGCCGGTTGTGTTTTCTGTTGGGTCTCCTGTAAAAAAAAATCCATGATAAATCTTTATGTATCAAGAGTACTTGAAAAAATGTATGCACTGTTGACTGTCCTAGGACCAGTATTTCTGTATATTGTTTTGAAGTGTAACACAAAGCCCAAAGAATCAAGATTTCTTGGCATGATAATGTATATTCAGAAAATTGTTGGCTGAAGTCAGGACTTGTTTTTAACTGTTTGGAAGGGGCTCAGGGAAGGAGATGGGGAGCATACGGGGGATGGCTATCTTTCCCAGACTGTTGACTGACGCTGTGAAAAACCAAGTTCACGCACAGGAGGCACAACTTGACAGCTCTGCTTTTCACGTGTTGCTGTCAGAAAATCTTTCAGAAAGAATCAGCACAGAAATAGGCAGGTTTGGTGCTCACCAGCAATCCCACCCTAACACCATCTGGTGAAAGCAAGAAACCCTGGGAGCAGTTTGTGCAAGTGGGTTCCACAGACAGGATATAATCTCACCTGCAGTGCCTGTAAAATTCTGCCTGGTGTCATTTTGTCAAAGGATAATGAGGAAAGGGAAAATATCGTGATACTATAAAAAGTAAATTCTTGTGCAAGTGTGCAACCTCATATTTAGATCAAGCTCTTCTATCCCATGAGTCTTTGATTACATGAGTTATACAGTCCCCAGGCAAAAGCAACTGTATGTTTTCTTTAAGTTTTGAAATTGTTTGGTTTTCAGCATACATTTTGTTTAACTTCATTTCCATTCACTGAAAAGCAGGGGATAATTTAGGTTTATCTTAGGTTGAGCTCAATATGATTCAGACATTGCTAGACCTTTTTGGTCAAACCTGGCACAGGTTGTGCAGAACTGAATGGGTCTGAACTTCTGTATTGAATGCTTTTCGGTCTTTTGCTTTCCCCAGAATTGCAGTTTGTAGAACAGGTGATTGAATGCATTTTTTTGTGCATAAAATAATGAAAAGCAGCTGGTGCATTGCAAGGAACAGAGGGTCTTTTCATCACCATAAAATAGATTTTAGCAAGGAATTTTTAATAATTAGATTTTTCATGTTTTCTGAAATTTCATCATTTTCTTTTCTTAATTCAGCTTGCTTACCAGAACAAACACTAGGAGATATATAGTGAAATTCTTTTTTGTTTTTCTCTGATGTGGGAAGTTCATCTTTGGACAGTAGTTCTCTTTTTATTTATCTGCTTTCAGATTCACTGCTAGCAATTTAATCCAAGCTTAGCTGTAAATGAATGTGACTCATTCTCTAGATGGGAGTTTGAAAAGGGAGTCTTTACTTGTCTCGTTTGTTATTGTTTTACTTCCTTTTTAATATTTCATAGTTTGCCTTCTATATTAAAATAGTCTGTAAGAGGAACATGGTACTTTTCCACAACTGGCCAGTCATCAGTGTTGACCATAAAAGTCACTTCTGTTAACAGAATTGTTTCCTGATCTTTGAAAAGTATTGACATTTTTAGTAATTTTTGCATTGCATAATTGTGGGAACGGCTTTTTCTATTCTCATATTGCCTACCTTTTGTATAAATTGTCAATTTATGAGAGGAAATTTAAAAAGTTCAAGAAAAGCAGTAAGCTGGAAAACAGTAGAAAAAGCACTAGAGGGCAAATAGAATTATAGGAAGGTTTGAATTTTTTTAAATCTAAATACCCAGTATTGCTGTGATACTTCTCTGAATCAGTCATTTTCATTTAATACAATGGAAGAAAGATTAAGTCAAGTGCTTTTGAAAGTAACCCCACTTTTAAGCTCTCTAATCAGAACGGCAGTTTAAATATTGTTAAGTTTACTGATTTAATCATAAAATGTTGCAATACAGTAGTGAGTGCAATCAAGAACCAGGAACTACATCTGATTCCATATAAGAGCACTGGATATCAGATGCACTACTTCCTCCAAGAGAGATCGTCTACTAAAAAATATTTCTACATGTACTGGGTTAAAGCAGGTAAATTTAAAAATAAATTGTGATTGCTGTAATCCCTATAGAAAAGTTTACAAAATATCCAGGTTGTATTGGAGTTCTTTATAGAACAGCAATATTCTGTCTTTTCTCTTATAAAAAAAATGATTTTCCAGATTTTTTTTACAATTCATGCCTTGCTTAAAAGTCTGTCTGCATGACTTGCTGCCAGAGGTGGCATTTCAACACTCAAAATCTTAAAACTGTGGCCAATCATATGGTTTCTCATTGACTGTGACAATATTTGATATTTCTCTATGAGCTACTGCTTCTGAAGTCATGTGAAATTATGAGGTTTCAGCTTTCATTAAACAGTAAAAAAGAAGTTTCTGGCCCTTCATGGTCTGGAGAGAACAGCTCTGAAATGTGACTATTAACAACTGAAAAATCAGAAAGCAGATCAATCTCTCATACTGATTTTTCACCTAGCCTTATGGTTTTGTGGAGAGGAGTCTGTCTGACTCTTGTCTTCTTCTGAGACTGACAATATTGTCAATATTCTGTGATCTCTGGCAGTATGTTTTATCGTCAAGATCAGGGTCTCAAATTGTATACAAAAATAAAACTATTGATAGACAAAATGAAGGTAGAAATATGGAAAAAGGAGAATACTTTGAAAAGTAATTGTGTGTGTGTGCAAGAACATCTATTTTTAAGTGTGCCCCGAAAGTTCCTTTTCTGCAGGGCTATTTATCTGTATATATGTAATTGTGTGTGTATGTATAAGCTCAGATATATATATGTGCACATGTGTGTGTGTTTGTACACACCTGTAAGTGGTCTTGCAGAAGAAGAGGCAAACCTGCACGATCCTGCATAAGGCTGTATCAGGTTTATCTCTAGAGCTTTGATAGCTCAGGCATGGTTAGGATTCCTGTCCTTTTGAGATTCAGTGCTCGGTTTCACATGATAGATCCAAACTCATCTCCTCCAGCCAGGAAAGAAAAGTACAGGGCAAAGTTTTGCTGTAATTATAGATGTAATAAACCACTTTTATATTTCTTCAGAAGCAGTTAATTGAGAACACCCATAAGCTTAGATCCAGCAATCTACTATTTTAAGATTGCCCAGAGCAAGTTAATTTTAGGTTTAGTGCTTTGTAATTTAACTAGAGAACTGCACCTAAAATTTTAAGATTGAGTTTTGCAGACCTTAAGAAGATTTGCTTCTTTGAGTTTATTATTATTTATAGTTGAAGTGTGTTTAATAATTTGCTGTGTTATGTGCACAAAACTACCACTACAATCCCAGTTTAGCTAATGGTAGTTGACAGCCTTTTTGTTTTTTCTCCTGGGCTGTTTTAGAGACGCTGTACTGTGATCTTACCCTGATCTTAATGAGATCCAGCCGGGAGTTAAAAGACCAGTACCCCCTCCATGCACACATATGCGCTCCAGAAGTGTCGATATGGTCATTTTATTGTTCAAAGTGGGGATGTGGGAAGTGCCTGCAGCCTCCAGGAGCCAGGGCTTGTTGCGAGGGGCTGGTGAGTGATGACTAAGACAAGGCTTCCAGGCATTGTACAGGACCCACACCTCCAGAGGATGGTTGTTTCTGAGAGGGCTACAAACCAATGCAGGCTAAAAAACTGCTTGTGTTGCGGAGTTTCCTACTAAATCTGGAGGAAAACATCAGGCTGTGGCCCAAGACTAATCTGATAGTGTGGTCCAAACACTCCCAGTAGTAACAGCCCTTCCTTCAGCCCTGTTTTGAGAAGGCTCGGTCTCTGTGCAGGTCCTCCTGCTCCTACATGAGTCCCACCTGGGGAAGCAAACAGCTCCGAGACATCCGCAGCTGTCTCACCCTGTCCAAAAGAGGAGTAAGTTATCTAAAAAGTAGTCGCTGAGTTGCATTCATTTGCGCATCTGAAGGGAGCGGAGGAAGAGGCAAGGGAAGGATTAACTGTTGTGTTTTTTGCTGTAAATGGCACAGAAATGTGAGTCACGTCTGAGCAGCACATTCATGAGGCTGCTCTCGGTTTGATGTGGAAATCCGACTGGTTTATACCACGGGCTTTCGCGCAGCCATCCTCTGGCTGTGGGGATTCTGGGCCATTAAATTTTACTCTCCAGCTTGGAAACCTGTTTATCTGAAAGTGTCTTTCCAGACAAAAAGATCATGCTGGATGAGCTGTAACACTTGCAGTGCATGGTACAGACTTGCTTTGTTTGCCTGCGGGTGCCCTTCAGACAGGCTACATCCGAGAGGAAACTCTGGTTAAGTTTCCATAGATCCAGGAGGCAGAAGAAAATGGGAGGAAAAAATGAGCAGGATGAAGGCCTGAGTGTCTTTGCCTACATCTTACCATATTAAGTAGAGAAAAGTTTATACCATTAAAAAAAAAATACCTAAGGAAAAAGTCTAAGGAAACACGTTTAAACAGCTAAGGGTGAGTCAGCATACAGGAAGCTAATGCACATGACTGGTGAGATTATCAGTAAATCTTTTTTCCCACTTTTCCTCTCCTCCTCTTCCCCTCAATTACAGTTTAATGACTCTGCTTTTAAAAAAAACACCCTGTGAATTAAGTGTAAAGCTTGTTGCTTTCCTGGAGCCCAAAATTTTCCCCTGGCCTGGGGAGAGGTTGTATCTCCCCCTGCAGCTGCCAAGGCACAGAGCCATGCACCCATGGGCTGGGGGGGGGGGATTTTTTAACATGTTTTAAAGCTCACTTGCTAATTATTAGGTTCAGGAGAAAATAACTTTGATTTCACAATAAGCATTTTTGAGGCCCTTTTTTCAGCTGTGCGCAGAACAGATATTCAGTACCTTCGGTCATGAGTATGTAATTAAGAAGGTACTGCTGTAGGGCCTGGATTCACAGCATCTGCTGAGGCACCGAATACCAAGGATAACCGTGCTTCTAATTGAGAAGCACCATCATTAATTCAGGGATCTAAAGTAATTAAGGGTAATTAATAATCATCATTAATTGAGGTATAAATTAGGTGGGGTGAATGCAGTTGTAAGGTCAGATTCTGGTTGATCCGATTTCTGTATGTAACGGAAGAAAGAGGTCTCAAGAAGTCCTCCAGCTCCCTTCCAAAGATCTCCTGTAATGTAGCTTGCTTCGCTACCGATGCCAAAACCCTTCGCATCCCTAATTTAGGCTGTCAGTCTGGCATCATTCACAATAGGTAATCTTTTACTGGGGAGGTGGGGAGCTGGGTTTGGGGTTTTTTTCCTTCTTCAGGGTTGCAATACTTGATAGAACGGATGGAAGCACATGCACTGGCAAGCCTGCTGCGCTACTCCTCATGGGATGTCCAACTGCCTCCTTTTCTGAGTACATGGTGTTCATCAGCGTAGGTTGACTGTGATGCAACTCCAGCCAACACCCTGAGTGTTTCATAGTCTTGACATAACTTGATTCCAGGAATGACTAGAGCCAAATCTGTTTTAACTTTTCTCCTTCCTCATTTGCACTTATTCACCTCAATTTCATGCCCATGATCCAAGTTTGTAACGTCAAACCACAGCAGGGAGAGGAAGGTGTGGCTTCCTCCTTTGTTCCTCCAGATAGACCTGAAATAGAAACAGGGAGAAGGCAAAATTTCTCTTCCTTTAAAGAAGATGCATCAATTCAAAGCAATAGGTACTCAATAATGTTCGTCGGCCTGTTCAAGCAAAGCTCCTACTGACTTTGAGTTCAGGTTCAGAACCTTGTTCTTGGGCACTGATGGGGATTTCGGGGGGGGATCCTAATACCACATTTTTAAGCCTTTGAGTAAGGTGGCCCCACTTTCAAGGTAACAACACTCAGCTCCTTTCACTCAGGTTTCAATACAGATGTTTGAAATGGTTGGGAGCTGCTGTAGGTTCCGCATTGTTTAAACAAAAAACAAAACCCAACAACCACCAACACAGCCCTTTTCTGAAACCCTGTTTTGCATTGGCAAGGCACAAAATGCTGGTTTCTACTCACCTCCAAGCAAAGGGTAATAGCGGATGTTATGTTACTCTAATCTCACTGATGACTATTTTTACAAAACAGACTACAGTACATTTACTAGTACATGATGAAGGGGCATAAATAATTTAAACAACAGTTGTCAAAATAAATGACCAAAGTGCATTTTGTGATAAATTATACTTGCTTTTTTAATGTGTTTCTCACTTAGTTGCAAAATTCAGTAATTTGCAGTGGATCTCCCAGTCATTAAAGTGAATTAGCAAGCCTCTACTCTCTTAGCCATAATTTTAATCTTAAGTAGAAAGGAATTATTTAGTACTATTTTGGCAAGGGTACCTCCTTAATATTATTTTACAGCCACAGTCTTACAGTGTAATGCAAGTTCTATATGTACCCTGGTGACTTGGATTTTAGAGCTGAAAGCTGATTATGGATAGTAAAGAATTTCAGCTAGCATAAAGATATAATTGTTTTAAATAGAGTTTAACAACAATTCGTATCACTGGCTGCTTCAGTCCTTCCATTGGCATGTAGATGCCAACCAAATTTATAGTTGCTTAAGGAGTGCATAATGTGAAGTTATTTTTTAGAGGTCTAATAACAACATTAATGAATACATAGAGCATATATCTGCTTAATTTGTCTGCTTGCTTGTGTTTAGGTTATAACTTACGTGATGGAACTCGGTTGCCATCAGTCTGTTTTTTTAATATATGTATAACTATGCTTGTTCTCCTTTATAGTTACCCAGGATTGGTTTTTTTCCACTTCCTTTCTCCTCAAGCTAAAGGAGGCTGCCACAGTTGAGCATCTCTGCAAAGCAGAAGTGAAGTCATTTTTCCCTACCAGTCTGTGGGTGCCTATGATGGTTTTTTGTTTTGTTTTGAGCCAGGATTATTTAAAGAGAAAAAACATGGCAGAAAACCCACAAAAACTGGCAGTAGGCTTCAGGTGCACGAGTAATAACCGAAGTATTTTTTTTAAGTGTTTGGCTTGCATGGACTAGTTATGGAGATGACAGTATGTTTTTAAAGAAATCATCCCTGGTGAAGTATCACTCTGCGTCCATTTTGGTCTTACCTTGAAATCAAAGAGCAAACTTCCCATAAGTGTTACTCAGAATAAAGAGAGGCAAAACAGAAACACTGAAAGGCAGACTTTTAGGGGTAAGTCTGGCATGCATCATAGCATACAAAGGATGAACTGGAATAGTGAAAAATATTTTTGTTTGGAGCTGCTGACAGTGTGGGTGTATGCAGTAATCAGTGCCAAGACAAGACAAAAATCTAATATCCAGATAGATAGACAGATGTCAATAAGGGGTGTTTTCCTGATTCATCCCCAGGGGTCAGATTTGACTGTTTATACGAGTGACAATGTTCATTCCATAGGCCCAGATGTCATCTTCAGAATGGCTGAGCTGTTTTTCTTCTGGTTTTGGCTCTTTCATCTTGGCCATCAGTGACCCAAATTGGGGCAAATCATCAGCATTAAAAGGGCCTTTGTTTTGGGGAATAAACCTCAAAAACAAGCCTTTCATTTAAAGGTACAAACGGAATCTTCCCCAGTCTAGGTATCCTACGTTGAAATTGAATTTAATGTTTCTACTGGAGTGAGAGACTGGCTGTTTATATAATTTGATTTCACGTTGAATATTAAAAGGCTGAAGGTTTGCAGATTGTTCCAAAAACATAACATGGGGAAAGGGTGTCTGATGATGCTAGAAACCAGCTACTGGCTAACTACTGATGCAGCAGGGTTACAGGTGATGCTTTTAGGTCCCCAAGAGGTGCTGGAGAAAAAGTTGCTAATTCCTTATTCATAGTGTATGTATATGCACACACACATTTCTGTGCATGAGTTTTGGCCCTTTCTTACACTAAGCAACTGCTATGGGGTGGGGAGGCAAGACCATGAAGTCCCCAAGACTAAAAGGATTGGGAGCTACTATCCATTTAGGATTGATGTGCTTCTGGGTGATGAGAGCTCCATTAGTGCCAGTCAGAATAGACTGAGGTGATTTGCTGTGCAGTCACAGGACATTTAACAGCTGGCAGACAGCTGGTATCAGACCTTCACAGATTTTTATTGAGAGAAAGGAGAGGTCCAAGAATCAAGGCACTTGTATGGAATTAACAGGGAAACTGGTCAACAGGGCACATCTTCCATTCCAGTCTTCCAAATCCTTTGTCTGGTACTTAAAAACTCAAAGATTTTAATGCAATTTATAGCCAGCACTAGAATTAACAGTGATTTATCATAACTTGGTATTAAGCAAGGAGTCTTGGCTGTTCCCAGCAAAGTCAGTAATTCTGCTGCCATGCAGAGAAGTGAGTACCAGCCAAACTACTGTCAGAAACCTCCATAGAAATGACCCAGGGAGACTGTTTTTCACCTTTCTAGTGGTTGCCATAGTCTTCCAAAGGCAAAGTTTCCAAACTAATTCTGTCTCACAATCAAATCCTTTAAAACATTTTTAGAGTGTGTAATTACTCATCAGTATGTAAAAATGGCACTGCCTTACTCAAAAAAATCTGTTCCCTGTGTGTATTCAGATCCATGCATTCAGCTTTGGTTAACTAAAATAGTTTTGTTGCTTTTTTTCCCCTTAGCTCTGTAGATGCAGCACAGCTTGCAGTTCCTTTTCTCACTTGTTAACTGAGGTTAACAGTTGGACAGGTCAGGCAGTGGGACTAGATGATCATTGTAAGTCCCTTCCAACTGAACTATTCTATCAATGAAAACTTTGCTCTTCTGTGTTACTAAATCAAATTTTGAGGTCCCGACTACCTGCAGGTACCTCCCAGGTTTCTCTCTGTTCCCGCTGTAGCCAGCAGTAAGGATCTCCTGAGAGCGATCAGGTTTGGGGCTGAGGACTGGAGGCAGGTGACTGGCTCTGCACTGACTGTGTAGACAGTCTGCAGATGTAGTACAGGTAACAGCAGTAGGTATCTAAAAATAGTCGGATAAATCTAGGCCACACTTCCGTTTGCAAGACCTTTCCTGGTACAGCAGCCCAAAAATATGAAACGTGGTAGGTAGGGTTTGGGTTGAATGTGTTATGTAATGTAAGTAGCTAATGTTATGTGATGGGGAACAGATGTTTTAAACAATTAACTGTTGTTGCCTTCAGTGGTGCTTTTGTCCTGGTCTTTGGTAGACGACTCAGTGTGGTTTCAGAAGGGATCCAGATCCTTACCACAGATTTTAAAGACCATTTGGAGAAATCCAATTAAGCTTTGGCTGTCAGAAGCACAGAAGGCTATGTCTTCATCTTGCCTTTAATGGAGAAGGTTATCAAGCTTTCCAAAAACCTCTTAGAGGCTGCTACAAAGGTTTTGGAAGCAGAGTCTCGAAACATGGGGCAAAAAAACGTGGTCTCAAAACTATTTTTCACGTTAGGTCAGGTGAACTGGAGTTCTGTAAAGATATTAGCCTCTCAATCATGAGCTTGTGTCCTAGACACTTGTCCTGCAGGCAGTCTGCTCTCTGGGAATAGGGGTCATTTTCTTTAAAGGTCACTGCAAATGATATCTCAGCATGGTGGTATGGATGAGTTGCTGGATCTGCAGAATGTAGGTGTTTAGTCATAATCACTTGTGATTATTTTATATATATAGTCATGATTGATAGATTTTGTGATATATATTTATGTTTCTCATGACATTTTAGCTAGCGTTATTGGAGACACATAACCTGTCTAGATTCTAGTCACAGAACCTGTCTATATTTTGCATTTATTGTGCAAAAAGTGTTTTAAAAGTGTTGTGCAGGCTTATGAGCACCTCATGTTGTCACACCAGAGATGATGGCTGTCTAGTGACAGACACGGTGAACTCCTTTGTTCATGGGCAAATGAGTATGCAATTGTGCAGTTCGTTTGTAAAGCATGCTTGGATGAACAGCACTCAATAAAAGCAAGATAATCACCATTCATTAAAATTTATTTTAAAAGATAATGTACATATATAGACTTTCATTAACTCCAAATCAGTATCATTAATGAAACTGAGTAATTTGCTGTTAGCTGACAATGTGTTTATTGAGTATATACATTTAAATATCAGGACTGTAACTGCAGTGCCTATTTTTCCCATGTAGTTTCTTTACAAATGGCATATGCCCCATTTGTCTAATCCCTACTTCTGTGATTACAAAATAGCCAGGTTACATAAAAACAACAAAATGATATATTTGCATACAATACTGCTGTGGCTCCGCAGAAGCCATTTTGGGCTGTTCAATGCTTATAGTTTCTTTCATTGAAATGGTTTGTTGTTTCACCAGCAGTACTGGAGAGTTGTTCCGGTCTTTTGCTTGGAAACACTTTTTTTCATTATTCTGCTCTGATTGCCACAAATGAAGTAAATAATATTTAGTAAAATAAGTAACAAAAGACAATAAGATAAAGTACTGCTAATGTAGTTCTTTCTGCCATTAAAACCTACAGGATTTTTGTAAGTTGGATTTCAAAGTCTTTGGGCAGAAACCAGCCTTTAGTTAAGTATTTGAATAGCACAGTGGGACCCCGATTCATGGCTAGGCACTGACAAAGTAACACTACTAAAAATAGTTTGCAGAGTTGGGCCCTCCAGTAGCAAAAGGAAAGTCAGAGAATGCATAATTTCAAGAAATGCTCTGGCTATTGCCAGTGGGTCTGCTGCTGTCCCTATTGTTATTTAAAACCAGAATTAGCCGTGCCTGTTATCTACAGCACAGTCTATCCATTCACAGGCTGCTGGCTTCATTCTTTATTGCCTTTCCAAATCGAGTTAAACATCAGTGTTCTTTGGGAGACCATAGTCAGCATTCAGGGAGACACAAGATATGACTCCATGTTATGAATACTTCAGTTGCGGAGCTGGCTGAAGAGGCTCCTGCTGCTGCCCGTGGTGGCCATTCCTTCCTGCTCCCTGCCAGGACTGCTCTAGCTGTGGTGGAGATCTGAAGCAGATCTGGGAAATGAATTGGTTTAAAGCTTTTTTTCTGGGCTTACTTCACAGGTCCATTGTACTGTGCAGCAGGGTTGGCCCAGCAGCAGGGCAGTGGAGGAATGAAAGGAAAGATTGGAGGACCACCTCTGTCTCCACTGTTGAATGTTTCATCGCGTGGAATCATGCTCCCAGTATTGTGTGCACGCTGGAAGCAGAGCCATGGTCTTCAGCTCAGGGGCAGAAGGGGAATCTCTTACCGTTGCATGAAGGTGCAAAGAGAAAGCTAGCTTGGTGGTGAACAGAATGACTCCCATTAGGCATCCTGAAGGGAGATGGAATGTGCATACTCCAAAAGCAGGTAGATATTCCAAAAATGCCATGTGGAGTTTGTATAGGTAAGGATATTCCCAATCCCAGCGTTGCATAAACCATATACTTTAGCATAAGAAGCTAGAATAGAAAGAAAAACTTGCTTTCCAGGAGAGAAGGGCAGAATTATTGGATCACCTTTTTTGTATACCAGATTCAGAAGTCTTACCTTTTTACCAGAGATATCACAGGTTATTTACTGGTTATATTCTTGAGACTTTGAATCAGATGCAAAAAGGTTTTTCTTTAAAAGCTTTTTTTTTTTCTTCTTTCTACATAAAGCCAGTAGTATCTGCAAGATGAAAATTCAGAATGGATGGATTTCCTTAATCTCTGACTGATGGTCAGGGTGGATTTATAGCAGTGGATTTAGAAATGCTCACTGGAGTGCCTGGGCCTGTGTAATAGCAATGAACAATATCCATGTGCAATGAAGAAACACCCCTTTCAACTGTATCAGCAGAAGTCATTTCCTGAGACATTAAAATGCATTTCTGATCTGGAATCTGGGCCAAGAGGTTGAAGACAAAAGTTCTTGTTGGTGGGCTGTGCTCCAGTGATCACCAGAGACATCTCCAGCATGCTTCAGTCGGGCAGCAGATATGGTAATCTCATGGGAGCCTCTAACCAGAGAAAGTTGGGAAAAAAGGGCGGGCCTGAGCTGTAGCAGCATGTTGTAGTTACACCCTGGTGAGGTGAGATCATTTCTCTTTGTAATCTCAGAACTGAAAGTAGAAGCTGAATGACAGTGTCATGAAGTTGATATTTAACATGTTTACAGCTCTATCAGTTCCCACACCCTCTGGGACCAAACTGCAGAATCCTGAAATCTGGGACTCTTCCAGAGAAAAAACCTTTGTCAGTGGGGTGAACTAAGTGGCAGTTCCTGAACATTTCACACTGCTTTTCTGACAAGGCTGCTCTTTAGTTTTGCAGTCTCTGCAACGTCATAGCTTCGTTTTTTCCACTTAGGCATTTTATCAGTACAGTGTTTAAATACAGCCTCTCCAGGAACCTAGGGCATAGATCCTTCTAGCTAACCTCCTAGCTAACCAGTGCCAGCATCCATTTCTTCATGATGCACCCAGCCTGGTGTGGCCTAAGTGGGGATGAGTACTGATACAAAATCCTTGAAGGGTGGGTTGGATGTGGCAGTGAACAGGATTAAAAAATGACTTAGTGAAAGATACTATGCCTGTGTTTATTCTTGGGCAGTCTGTGATAGTGGCTGGGCTTGTAAAACAAATCTGAACGCGTGGCTACCTGAGCAAGTTACAGTGAGGCGACTGGAAGATCAAGTGTGAATGCTGAACATGTGTTGTATGCTCTTCTTCAATGACCATGCACCAAGGTGCCTTGCGTTTGCCACGGGGTAAGGGCATACACATGGACAGTTACAGCAGAGCATCTGTTCTGCAGTAAATCCAGGCGCCAGTTACCTCGCAGTAATGTGTTCACGGAGGCATACCCTTAATTATCCTAAATAGACAAATGCATGATGCAAACTGAAGATTTCAGACATACAGACATGCCAGAAGTTTCGAATCTCTTGTGGGTGAGGCTTTAGAAATGTCTTGAGGGGTTACCAGAGCTTGTTGCAGTCCCAGATCTGCTTTTGAATGATATGTCAGCACTTGTTTAGGATAAATATTAAAAGACTTATAGGAATCATAAGAGAAAATTTTCACAAGTAACTTGGAAATCAAAGTCTTGTTGACTTCTAATGAGACTTTGGTGTGCAAATCACTTGGGGTTTTTTGAAAATCTTGTCCATCTTCTTTCTAGCCAAAATCTGTTTCATGCTCCAGTGGCAGAAATTCTTCTTTTCTTCCTTCCTTGAAGCAAAAATTTAATTGGGATCTGTACTTTTCTGGCACTGGAAGACAAATACCACATCCCATCAGATATTTTCCCCTGATTTTTGAAGCACAGAAGTTTGTCTGCGCATGAATTACGATAAACTATTTGGCCTGAGATAAAGTGGTAGAACTTCTCCAGTTGCAAATTCCTACCAACCTAATTGCATACATAGCTAAAATATGAAAGGTGTTTAATAATAAGCAAAGCGTTATTTTTGTTTACTTTAATTTTACTTACCCATGTGAATTCCTCGACTGTGATGTCGATTTGTTCATATAGTGCAAGTGGAAATGAAAAGCAAATCAGTGGCAAATCGAAGCAATTTGGCAGCATGGACACAATAAATTATCCAGCTGCAAAATGATACCAATAGTGCTGAGTAAATAGTTCCTCTAAAAAACTTTGGTACTTTGTGGATTGTTTGCAGGAAGCATCTCATTATCTCAGTTGTGTGTATGAATTTCTAAGAAGATTACTTAGTGTGCAATTTCCTTGTCAAATTCCAATATCTAAGGCCTCAAAGGAATTTAGGGCTCTTACCCTCACTGGAATCTATATCATTCTTGACTTCAGTAGAAATGTACGCATTAAACATGCTAATCCTAAACATTGTGGTACCTACATTTCACATGCTAATTGGAATTTGTAACAATCAAATTGAGTGTAAAGTTGCAAGTCCTGTCACCTCTTGTTTGCCATTTAATTGCTGGATACCTACTCTGAGCTCATCATTCAGCTTTCTTGATAATCAGTGAAGAGAGGAGCTGCCAAAGAATCGTTTCTCCAATATGACAAGGCAGTAGGTGGGTCACTCTTCCAAGGGCCTTGTCTTTCTCCACTGCTTGTTGAAGAAGCCTAAATAACCATTTGCCTGTCTAGGATGGGTGAAATGAGTTTGTCTGTGCAACCACCACGCAGACTTCAGAGCCGAGTGAGCTGGTGCTCTGCAGAGGGAGTTACTTCTCGCAGCTCAGCACAGGCAGGGGTGCATTCTCCTATCCAGCTTCTATCTGTGATTTGCATTAGGTCTGGGTTGCGCTCTGCACTTAAGTGTGGAAATACCCAGCTAGCTTTAATCAAGCTACCTGGAGAAGTTCAACTGAATCATCTCAGAAGTCCATGCAAGCTTATTTATTTACATCTCTAACCTTAAAGACAAGCTTCCAGGCAGGAAGGAGATAGGCTATGTATCTTTTTTTGATGCCGTTCCACTTTGTGCAGAACAATTATGTATTTATTTAACTAGACAGCAAGGGGAAGTCTAGTGGTCTATGATATGGTGGATAAGGCCTTCACCTTAAACACAGAGCTGCTGCTCTGCTGCAAATTTCACTGTCTTGCATCCATCAGTCCATACTGGTATGTTCTGCAAGCAAAGAATCTGAATGATGAATGGAAGTCTTTTTTCTGATATGACATTTAGCCCAAAACCTCTCTGTTTAAAGTGTGGCGATGCCCTTCTGTCTGACTTTTAAAGGTCAGTTTCTACCTGGTATTGAATTATTTTCTGCCACTAAGTACATTGGCCCTGTCCTTGATTTACACTGGGTATGCCTCCACTGCAGCACCTGAGAGCACGTCCCAGCCCCGAGCGCTGGATGTCCAGCCTGGCCGGTGATGTGAAGGTGAGGACGGGGAGTGTGCCGTCTTCCCAAGCATGGCCTTCCTTTGTAGGAAAGCTGGGTTTGCAGGCATCCAGGGAGATGTGGAGTACTGCAGCAGGTCCTGTAATCTGCCTCACAGGAGCCACTTGCAACACTGCAGACATGGTTCATATTGCTTAGCTTGGGCAAAGGGGGAACGTAACACAACATTTTGCTTGGGATGGCAGCAACCAAACAGAGCATCATCTCCACAGCATTCTGAACAGCCACTGTGGTCTGAAACCATTTATATACATTTCTGTGCAATTGTATTTTCAGGAACATGTGGGTGATGCAGAAAGAGACAGAAAAATGTGCAGGTGCTTTGGATAGCCTCCAAACTAAAATAACAGGAAAGGGGCAAATCAGAGTAAAGCAGAATTTGCAACCGATGAGAGAGTTCCTGCGCTGAGCTAATTATTACTCCCAAAAAACTTGAATGACTGAACATCTCATGCCTTCTGAACACTGGCTAGATATTCTTTGTTTCAGACGTGTCATGTTTTCATGAATGACTTCTTCGTATGGCTCTGTGGTCAATACAGCCCACGTAATTTCAGGCCTTGGACTTCATGCCTGACTTAAGAACCTCTTCGATACAATCGGCCCATCCTTCATTGATCAAGCCCATCTGCAGGCGCAGCATTACTGGTATCTATGGTCTCTGGTGCATATACATCAAGATATAGTCTTAATAATCGCCTAGGGAACTCTTCAAAGGTGGTAACTCATTTTGATCTATGTAGTTCATTTTCCAGCTGCCCAGACAGAGACATGAAGCTTGATTTGTAGAGTGGAGAGCACTCTCTGCTGCCTGCCTTGTCACAGCATCAGTTGTGGGGTGGAAGAAGACCTCTGTCTTGGACAGGACCTTCCCTTGCTGCAGCACTCTCCCTGAGCTTGGTCCTGCAGCTGGGAGAATTAGACCAGGGGCCTTTTATTTGATTTGATTTTTAAAACAGTATTGGTGTATGCACCATGCTAATTTTTCTCTAGACCTTTTTGAGGATGCCTAGGAAGCGTTCCTTGTTCTGGTCACAACCAGACTGATGAGGATAAAATGGTGACTGCTTTTCTCCTAGACAAGCCAGTGGCCGTGGGGGGCCATGCTGGATTGTAACATTGATAGTCCAGTGATTTCCCCTTCAGATGGCAATCAGTAAGGGACAGTTTCCAGGTAGAATCAGACTTTGGGGCAGATTAGGAGAAGGCATCATCTAAAAGCACACTGAGAAGTCTGCATAGATGGTCAAACCCAAACTTTGCCATCTTTATGGTCCTGCTTGTGCCCCAAATGGAGCTGCAGCTTCCAGACCCACAGTACGTATTCCAGAAGCCTCCTCAAACCCCCTCTCCTCCATAGGGTTTTCACCTAACTCAGGAGCCCCACATAGCTCTGCCAGCCTGAAGCTTTTGGTGCTGGAGGCAGGAGCTAGACAGACAGCACCAGTGCAGCCTTGTAGCTCTCTTGTGCCTAACTAGGAACTGTAAAATAAGGCGATGTCTTCTCACTGGTGTATTTTGAAATTGAGACTTTTTTTTTGTGAAATGGTTGGACACTGTGTCCATGAGGATAGCAATAATTATCTTCCAGATGGAGGTTGGACATTGTGCGTTGAATGAGGTGGTGGGCCACATGCTGAACTGCAAGGATAAAGCAAGTACGAAGTGGTACCAAAATGCTCTTTCTCTGCGTTCTGCCTGTTTGGTGCTCAGAGCAGTGCAAGGGTCCTGGGGAGAACACAGTGATAACGTGATGTGATAATACAGGTGAAGGGTATGTATTAATTCATTCCTCCAAAAGGCTAAATAAAGTTGCTTGTTCAGCTATTTGAGGGGGGGGCTGATTTTGTAGGCTTCATAATGTGTTTTTGGTTTGGTTTGGTTTGTGGTAAATGTGTGTGTGCATATGTGCAGTCATTTAGGTGGTTTTAGTTGGTATAATTTCCCTTTTCGCTTGGTTAATCACTTCACAGAATGGAAATTTTCATTTCAGGGAACCTCACAGTGAATATCTCCCTAAAGGTGGATAGTTTGTTCCACGTATTAATCCTGCATAAGCTCTGCATAAGCAGCAAGGGAGTTGTAGTTCCAGAGAGCTTCCAAACCCTTTTGCTGTAATACTTTGGTTTTTCTAGTGAAGTCTTTGTTTTCATCTGATTATGTTTCTTAACTTAATGCATATTTCACTGAAGATCCTAAAGCAAGTAATAGGATGATATAGTGGACAGAACTAATTCCCAAATGCTGCTGCATGCTTCTGAATGGGAGAGGCTTGAAAGTGTCCTGCAGAATCTGCAGAAGAAATGCAAGGACAAGTTCCAGGTGATGTTCAGAGCAGCCACCAAACCATTGTAGGCCACTGGGGACTGTGTGGTTAAGCACCTTATGTGCATGCTGAAGATACCACTTAAGGCCGTGTCTTTTTTACATTCACTCAGTTTGCATAGTTCCTGGTGCTTCATGTTAAAACCCAGTCTCTGGAGACAAAAGCAATAGATATGCAAAGGCTGACGATGTAGTGCAAATGGCTATTTAGAGCCACAGAGTGTGGAAGACTATTCATCTGTGACAACCTTTTTCACTTCCTGCGGAGCACCCCACAAGGACTTGTGAGATCAAGAACTGATTATGGGCAGGCAGTGAGAGATACGCATGGTAAGGCATAAAGTCAGCAATCTCATATGCATTTTCAGTTTCAGTCAGCACCAGCTGAGACTATCAGACTCCTTAGCATCACATTCCTTTAAATTTTTCTGTTTGCTATAATTTGAGTCTCTAGAGAAGGATGCTGGTGAACAGCCAGTTCACTGTTCACAGTGATGGGTAAGTGTGCAGTAGATCAAGAGAATTCTTTGAAAGAAGCTAGAAACACTAAGGAAATGGTTGCATGTAGTTTTTCAAAATGTTTTAACTGCTTGTTAGTTCAAGGAAATCACCGTGATCTGTTGAATGCAAAAGCATTTTTCTTTTTTCTTTGTATGTTTGCAGCAGCAGGTAGGTGGTGGGATGTTTGAAGGATCTTGAGATGAATGAACCACTTTGAAAGGAGAAAGAGTCTCTCTCAGGATTTTGCCTGATTTTTGAACCAAACTTTTAAGCTCAGGAAATTCTCACATACTAGTTAGGCTCAGGCATAAAAAGGACATAATTTCTTGGGACAGATTTTTGTTCTGAGGTTTCCAGATTAACACTGTCAAATCAAGCCCAGAAGATGCTAAAAGGCTTTAAAGATATTTTTCAGAAAAAGGCTGGAGTGTGAGCTTAAGCCCTTTAGAGAGTTGTCCACCATGAACTCTGATTTTTGAATGAAAGAGCAAGGAACCGAAATTCCTGCATAAATCATCTGTACCCAGAATCGATGTGTGTCCTCATTTTGTTTAACCTAGTAAAGTTGCTGAGAGATTTGCTTTGGTAAGGAAGCTGGAGTTGTGTGTGACTTATGAAGAAACTCTCGGCTAATCTATTTGAGAGCATTGAATAGCTTAGTGAAACACATTTTGGACAACTACATTTTCAGCCCATTCTGTGTGAACCAACTGTGTTCCACAGAGCAGCTGCAATAACCTCTGACTAATTGGCTTTTCAGAAGTTTACCTGCTGAGAGCATCTGCCATGACATCCATTCCCCCAGAAATGTTTCATCTCGGAATTGCCTGATGCAGGCTATAGAGCCCAGCTTCACAGGCAAGAAGTGAGTTTTCTCTTGAGTCAGAATATAGGGGAAAGGATTTGCCTGACCTTGTTGAATGTTCAGCATCTGTCTTGAAGCACTGAGCATTCTGTCTAAACTGCCTTTTGAAGGCCACCCTGAAGCCTTCCTTGAGATGAGATTTGCCATTGATCCAGACAGCAAATGTGTGAGCGAGCCAGGATCCCGCATACCCACGTACTCGCCATGGCTTATTAGGGCTTTCACACTGTGTCAGGCAGCGTCACGCACAGTGCCGTGCCCGAGCAGGCTGTGCACAAGCTGTATGCCAGCTGCCACCTCAAAGCCCTTTTGTGGACCTGGGACCACTCGGAGTGAGCAGTGTAGGAATACATAAATAATGACAAGGAGTCTATTGAATGCAAAGTCATTCTCTTCCATAGATCTCATACAGGAATATGTATTCAGTAGCATATTTATGGTGATGGTCTCAACAGATATTAAAACCGTATCCAGGAAGATTAAGAGTACCTGGTTATGGGATAAAGACTCTGCTCCTGGAGTCTTGTGATGATACATCAATGTCCCTGATCATTTGAACAAAAAATGTCTTGTTTCGTGGTTGAGTTTCGTAGTTAGGACATATTTGTCATGAACTGTATCCTAAAAGAAGTAGGGGTGAAGGGAAAGTAACATTTATTTTTAATTCCATGTATTTTCAGCTTTTATAATTATTTTGTATGGCCTCATTAACAAATATTGAATGCTTGGGTTAGGATTACTGTGTTTGACGCTCTAGATGTTGTGCTTATATATCCATCTTTTCTGTCAAGCTACTCCAAAACTAAAATCTTGGTTTCCTGTTTGGCAAGCAAATTAAAAAATCAAAAGCAAGAAGAGACTTCCTTCCTTTCCCCCTCAGTATTTTTCTACCATATTGACACTGCATTTGACAAACAACATGAAATAACCTTCAGGACTGTATCAGCTACCAGGTCTTAGTAATGAGGGGAAAATCAGGCAAGACAGACGAAGACACGACTGTTTGGGAATCAGAACGAAATTGGCAGTCTTATAAAAAACCATCCACATCTCTGTTTTCTCTCTCAGCTGCTGGGTGTTGCATTCAGTCCATTGATTAATGTGTCACTGCTTAACACAGGCTGCTAGGCTGTGACACTTGCAGCGAGGCAGCTTGCTGTCTTCGTGCAGCCCTGAGGCGTGACTTGCTGCCTGTACAAGCCGGGGCTGCGCCGACGAGAGGAGGCAGCTGGGAGGTGGATGGAGCAGGCTGGCGAGCGTTGCTTTGCCACCTCCTCTGTGCTGGCTCCAGCTAGCTACAAGCATGCGAACGTTTGAGGTAACCTTGGATCTCTGGCACTGTTGACTCTGCTTATCAGCAACCTGTTAGGTAAGAGGGATGTGCAGCAATAGATGCATTTACCTAGAGGTTAAACGAACTGGTGCTTTTCTTCACCCAGAACAGTAAAGGGATGGTTTTGTGATAGAGTGAAACAAAACTCTGGTGCAACTTTGGACTCCTCTGACCTGGGGCAAATGGTTCCTGTCCCTTCCAAGGCTGCCCCACTGCAGCATTTCCCAGCCCCTGCTTGCTAATCCTCCTTCCACCATGGTGACTGACTGGGATCAACAGCTCCCCAAGTAGATATTTTTACATTGACTTCCACGAGCTTCACAGAGACACCTCATGCTGTCACGCCTCAGTGGTAGTAATTCAATGCATATTAAAGAAAAGGGTAAATCTACAAATGGGCTGCCAGCCATTTCCTTTAGTCAGTGTATGAAATTCATCAAAGCTAGTAATAGCTCTAATCAGTAAGTAGCAAGATGCAACAAGTCTGCAATAATGTACAGAATATTTTAATGTCTCAAATGACATGAGTAGCATGAAGTGAGATACCTGTGGCCTTTCTGACACAGGAAAAATACTAGTAAGTGTGGCTGAATGCAGTTTTTCACCAGACTCCAAGGAATAGTTGGTATATGGATGGTGGATATAGGCATTTTTCATAATAATACCATGTTTGAAATGTCGTGGCCTTAGAAATATAGTATAAAATTAGTTCCAGGAGAAGAAACCTAGCAAAGATAATAGATGCTTGTTTTCTTTATCAGAATCCCTCAGTTATGAAAATGTGACAAAAAGGTAATATTGCTAGGTTGAGCTTGAATTAACATGTGTTTAAAATGAATGAAAAATATGTCCCTTTCCCAGTTAGAAAAAAATCACACAGTACAGGTACTCAAAAAATGAAATACATCTCTGGCTTTGAAATTATTGTTGTCTTTCTACAGCAGCTTCTTGAAAATGTCATGTGAGATTAGATCTGTACACTGCTGTGCTGGTAAGCGTACGCACCCCCTGCAAAGGGCGGTCTTCGTTCCAAGAGCTTACAGTCTCAGGCAAGGGTTTCAAAGACAACTGCTCATTTGTGATACCTTTTAAAAAGATCATAGTTTCAGAAAGCTCTGGGTGCATACTGTTAGAAAACCAGGGTCCTTAGAGGAGTCTCCAGCTGGGCACCAAAAATTGTATAGATAATGAGGAAGAATAAGTGCTTCTAAAACCCTGTCCTCAAAAGACAAAGTGAGAAGAGAAGAAATGGGCTAGATGACCACTAAATCCTCAGTTTGCTTGCTTTAAATGCAGAGCTTAAGACAATTACTACTATTCCTTGGTCAGTGTCACCAGTTGTATCCAGACTGGCTCTGCTAGGTGTCCTGCATGGCTCAAAGTGGTTGTGCTCCCTCTGCAGTGTGGACAGAGCTCAGGTTGGGATCAGTCCCCATTTCTTGTCGTTCACGGGTTTCCATCTGAAAGGCCAGCTGGCTCATTTCAAACTTCAGCACGAGTACAAGCCAGTGGCTGAGACAATGTGGATGACTGGGGAATTTTAGTGCAAGTGAAATCCAGAGGTCTGACCTGATACAATGAGCCAGTTTACCCATTTCATTTTAGTCCTGCAACATTGTGGCTAGGTGAGGTACTTTTCATTGCTTGGGAGAGCTTTTCACATTTTCCCTTCTTTGCAGCAGATGAGCTATTTAACCTCAAAAGAAGTCCTGTTTCTCCTTTGTGAGACAGGCCTGCCTCTGTTGATGCTACACAGATGGGAGATATCCTCCAGTTCACCTGGAATCAAACACTTTTGAGGTGAGGTACCATTTTGCCTCTCTCTAAGTTTAAAAGCTTCCCCCTCAATTTCCCCTTTATCTTCAAACCTGCTTAATGTCACCATTGCTTTCTTTTCTGTCCTGGAGGATGCAGTCAGTTATCTGTCTAGACCAGCTGAAGGCTCAAAACCTTCCCATATGTTCTTCCATGGAATAAAAGAGTTGCTGAGTCCCAAACGTGCATATTTCTCAGGCCGCTACTGACGTGGGTATCTCATGTAGTAGATGACAGTAGGTGGTGGTGGTATCATCGCACTAGAGAACCTTGAGAATAAAAGCAAGGCAGCTGTAAAAACAGAAATCAGAAGTAGCACCGTAATCAGGGGAATATGCCCACATAAGGAAGGAAATAGATAAGGAGACTGTTTTTTATCGGTCCTCTATTTCATAGGACATATTTACACTGAGGGGTAAAGTGCTCATGGCAGTGGGGTTTTTTTTGGTCTTATTCAGCATTCTTCCAGCACCTACTGATTTAACATCCCATCCTTTCCGTGCTCGATCAGACCCTCATATCCGTTGCTACAAGAGTTTGGGGTTGGGAGAGGCAAATATGGGCAAACTGACAGCTTGGCAGAGCCAGTTAGTCTGCACCCCGCAGAGAAGAGCCCACCAGGCATGATTTTGAAGGGGTAAGAAGCAGAAATCCACTGCCAGCCTGAGTTTCAGCTGACATGAATGCTGCCTTGGCAGCATCAGTATCCCATTAGCTTCACAATTGGAATCTGGCCCAAAAGACCCAATGATCCAGCTCTTCCCACACGTACAGACATGTACATTCACACAAGAAGCAGGACATCATCTGGAAAGGGTGCAAAGCCCACCCTCATGCGTCCTGTCCCAGCACTGTCCTTGTCAGAGATCTGGTCGGTAAAACTGGTGATGGGTGAGGGCTCTGTCATAAACAAAGCTGTGTCCAAACACGTTAAAGTAACACGGTGAACTTGTCTCTGCACGGCTCCTTGGCTCCAGAGGCTAGTGTAAGGCTGTGACGGGTTTACACGCGTTTTCGTGGCTACATACTGAATAAATGACTGAATGCACTTCAATGTGAGCGCAGGCACTCATCTCCTGTTCAGAAAGGCAGAACAGGGAGCACAAATCCCCATCAGAAAATGTATAATCATAATTTAGGCTGGGAGAGACCTTTGGAGATCGTTCCACTCAACCGTGCTGAAAGCAGGGCCAAGTTAGGTTGTGCAGGGCCTTGTCTGGTTGAGTTGCGGATATCTCTGTAGGTGGAGACCACACAACCTGGTCAGGTAACTTGTTCCAAAATTTGAGCACCCTCACTAGGAAGAATTTTCTTCCTTGTATCTAACTGGAATCTCTGTTGTTGTATCTTGTGTCCATTACCTCTTGTCCTTTTGCTGTGCATCTCAAATAAGAGATTGGGTGGAGGAGGGGAGGAGAAGTTACAAGTAACCTGCACGTATTCCTCCTTTATGGTGTGATGACCTTACAGCTTTGCAAGGGCTTTCAGGAAAGGAATAGCAGCCACCAAAACTGAGTGTGCTTTACTGCTTTTAGCAGGGAAAGAGAAACTCTCTGCAATCCCTAATTATCTTATGGGGTCTGAAGCGGGGAAGGAAGTGGGCGAGCTGTTTTCACATCTCCTACACAGCAAGGGCCAACTCTTGCCATCCTGGCCAGCAGAAATGGTAAGAGAACATCAGCTCCTACTTCGGCATTTGGTGAAGTCTTTCCAGCATTTGGCAATCAAACCTTCAGTAGTTAGTGCAAGCCCAACCAAACAGAAGTGTCTGTTCTCTGGTACTTAGTCTAGAGGAAGAGTAAAGCAGTGCTTTCACATCAGGCAATAAAATTCAAGTAGGATTTGTTAAATCATACAAATTATTGTTGGTCTGTGCTTTATATTTATCTAAGGAATTGATTAAGCACTGAGTTTTTTGGGTGATGAGTAAAGCTGATTAAAGAAGTACCAGGGACACAATATATATTCTAGGAGTAGTTTATCTTTACAGCAGAAGAACCTGACTTTTTTTATTTTAGTTGAAATACATGGTAACTTCTTTGCTGTGTTCTGTACTCACTGTCTGGTTTTGGTCTTCTGTTTTGTTTCTTACAGCCCCAGCAGAGAGCTCTCCATAAACATTTCCAGCCTCTAAAGCTGCTGTCCTGCCACTTGATATGAAAGTGAACTTTCCTTCATGAAAAAAACATAATAAATGGCACTGCCAGAAGGTGACCATGGAGGATTGAAGATAAACTTGAAGTAAAATCAGCCCACTCAAGATGATGCATTCTGGGAAGACCTGGTTTGCTGTGAAGTAAAAATGTGGTGCATAATATCCAGTGCTAATTTGTTGAAAATGGTCATTGACAGACCTTTAGCTGGAAAATTTCTTCCAGTGTTCATCACTGTGCATAACTTTTGAGTTCCCTTTAGGGGACTGTCTATGCCCTTCACTAGAAGTCCTGTTTTAGCATGGCAACTACTGGATTCTTTTATTATGTATGCAGATGGCATGATGTTTTAGGAAAAACTTACAGCAATTCTCCAATCTCAGTGGATATGTTCATACTATTAAACCCCGATAGGAATGTAAATGTCTTGTATATGTTAGTTTTGCAGTCTAATGGTATTCTGTTAAACAATATCAGCACTTCATATGTGCTTTCCACACAGAACTAGCACAGTCCATATATATATAATGGTCTTTTTTTAAAATACTGAGGATACGTTTCAGTATTTGTGCTGAGACTGCATCCAAACTGAAGTCCACCACTAGCATACCTTCACTGATTCACAGTAGATTGTGTAGATAGATTTGCACGTGGCAGAGGTGTGACTTCTTTTATTGAGACTTAGAGAACAGCTGTCACAGAGGTAGCCAAGAACAGGGCAGGTTGAATGAGCTGTAGGATGCTGTGTCTGCTCTCCCTCTCGTCCACCAAATATCAAAGGTTCTCGTTTCTAGTGTGCCAGTGTGTTTTCTTACTCAGCGAGGGAGCGGCAAGGGAGAGAGCCTTTCTCAGAGATGTGTGTGACCCTGGGTTTGGTCTACGATAAAACCAGAATAAACTGGAAGAATTCAGGTTCTTTATGCTGGCTACCATTTATGTTTTGGGCAGGGCTGGGGAATCGTACTCCAAACCAAACTCTCTGAACAAGGTAAAGTGTAAGACTATACTTCTAAGGAGCAAGACACTCCCTTTGGAGAAGGCAGACTTCTTCATTAACTTTTTCCACTTTCTATCCAAAACAGTATTTTGGTAGGAACTGGGAATAAGCAAATGGTTCCAATAAGCCTTTCAATATACTGTAGCAGGCTCAAGACTGTTGCATTCAATCTGAACGTTGTTTTTTGTTCAGTCTCTGAATGGCTGGCCTCATCACTGGTTGTATGTATCACAGCTGGCTGTGGTACTCTTTCTTCCATGGGGATTCAGCGAAATTAGTGTCTGTCCCTCACATCAGGACCTTCTTGACACACTCTTTATAATGAACTGATGCCATCATCATACTGAGGGGACTTACCTATCTGTTCCTTCTTTCTTTAAAATCAAAGGTAGCTTTTTTATGTATTTAAAGACCGTCACTCTCTCCAGCCTGATAGACAGGCTACTACAGAGTTGCTGTTAGCATATATGCCAAACTGTGGGTGGGACACCATACTGGTGTGAAGGTGCAACGATGGAGAGAATGTGCAGCTACATCATCAAGTCAAAGAGACCTTTTTAGAGGAAGTTCCTGTGTTATAATTCTTAAAAACTATTGTACAGTTCATTGCTAGAGAATGGAAGGTCAACCACTGAGGCTGCCAATACAACAAACGCATAAATATCTTTAGGCTTAATTTTTTTCAGATGGGTATGGGCTTAGGTTTCAGCTCTCCACCCATCTCAGATTCAGGATGTTGGATACTTAAGTAGTATTCAGTCCAAAAGCAAATTATTTTTACTGATGACCAAGATTTTCAGAAGTCGCTAGTGATTTATAACGGTTTAGGTCTTTCCATGGCTTCTCAAATGGAGCTCCCAAGAATTACAAAGCAGTAAGCTTCTACATTCTCTTTCTGAAAATCTTGGTCTCTAATTTTAAATTAATTGGTGTAAAAATTCTCTTTAAGATATAAGAATCTTTGCCAACGGCAACATTTGCACGTTTTAGAGCTTTTCATAGGGTTACAGGTTGGAATCTGATACTAAGAGACCCGGCCGTGAGCATGGCACAGGTCCACTGTAAGCTTCAGCAAATTTAACAGCTTTTTCTGCTACAGGTTTTAAAAATGCGCTCTGGCAACTGACATCAATTTCATGTTGGTATAGCAATTAAAAAAACCCACTTAGATGTAAGTTGTTTTAAAAAGGAGGAGAATGCTATACTTCTACAGTAGCAGTCCTCTTATTTTACTACCCAGTGAAGAAATCCAGAATAATTTGAATGATAAAAGAAGAGTTTATCAGAGAGTGTTATCTTAAAAGGGTGTACAAGTTGAGTTAGGCATAGAGCCACTAGAAGCATTTTTTGTATCAATGTTAGTTTTGAACATCTTCCAGTATATGGGCATGAATTTAGATGTGTGCACTTCTCCTGTTAAAATAGTTTGTTTTAAAAGCTTCCCAGGATTTTAGCTATGGTGACCTAGAAAAGCAGTGTTATAGGCCCTGAGAAATGTGAAAATCAAGTCCAGACCCTTGCGTAGTCAGGCTCGGTGAGAAGTCTGCTGTAGGTGCCTATCGGACAAATCTCCTTTGAAGCTGGTGTAGGTCTCCATCCTACAGCCAGCCTGTGCATGTGGATAACTGCAAGCATAGTTCCCCCGCGCCCCGTGGCACTTCTCACGTGTGTAACTGTCTGCCGGAGCCATAAGGAAATAACTGTACTTTTTGGCTTGTATTTAACTATTCATTGTGTTTGGATTTTTTAATCGCTGTTATTCTCCCAAAGTAGGCCATGCTTCCTCAGGGATATTTATGGAATTGTTCTACATCTCCTGAACAACTATCTGGATCCCAGCATATTCTTCTGAAAACTTTTAAATATAAATAAACATGTGGGAGAGATTTTTGTTATTATGAATGGGGGCAGGTACTGTGTTCTCGGAAAGGCTATTGAGTGCAGACAATCAAGTCTATTGCATTTTTTATGCGGAACACCTTATTAATAGCAGACACATCCGCTTTTGCCTGGGTCACAGGAACAGTTCAGGGGAAAGAATGCTTTATCTCTAGTCAATAAATCATTTATGTCGAGAGCACCAAAGACCAAGTCAACATGAAAGGGAGCGAATAAGTTATTCCGGCAAAGGAAGTGAATTTAAGTACGCTCAGAGCCATTAGTTCGGTGCAAAAGAGTGGGGGACTAATGCTATTTTCATAAAACAGCATTTATCAGCCCTGTGGAGATAGATACATTCACAAAGGCCAGTGCTGCCATTACACTGATCACTAGTTATTATCTCTGAAACAAAACAGTATTGCCGTCAGGACACTGTTCCCCGTGTGCAGACCCGCAGCCTTCCTCCTGTGCCCGGTGCCTCTCCCTGCTGCCGCGCTTGCCTGGTTTCTTTGTGTCGAGCAAGGCTGCAGCGTCAGACCCCGCTAAGAAACGCTGACAGAGAGTCGGCCATCCCAAGGGCTTCAAACTGTGAGAAGTCCTGCACTAGAAACCTGAAGGAATTGCTTGCCCCAAAACCCACACTGCAGCTGAAAGCATCCTTTGCACTGTTTTGTTCCTTGTTTTGTTCATCTGCGTGGCTTTCTGTGCCTGAACACCCACCATTTATTCTGTTAAGGGAAATGCAGCCTTCCAGGAGGGGCGTTTGAAAAAGCTCCGCAAGCTCTTTGGTTTTGCCCGCCCAGCTGCGTGGCGATGCTCTGCTGGTGGGTTCATCCCTCCCTGTCTGTTCCTTAGGGTAAGTGTTGTCACTCAACAGCAGCTGCAGCGTGGTTATGAAAATCAAACCATTAAAAATGACAAAATTCTGGTTTTGTTTTGCCCTGAATTTTCGGAAGGCCCGAGGCCAGACCCCCAGCAGACTTACATTGGCGCTACTCCATCAAAGTCTCCGGAGATATGTTGATTAGTGCCAGCCATGGAGCCAGGCCTGGAGTGGGTTTTTTTGTCATCACTAAAACTAACCTCCCTCCACCCGCCACAAAGCCACAAGATCTCAGCAATGCAAAATTGTCTCAGGCAAGCAAAGTAAAACCCTGCATCTTTCACATTGGTCCCCTTTTAACAATTAATATCTCTGCCACCAGAGTCTCCTTGAACAGCCCCACTGCAGGACTGTGCTGCAATTGACCCTGGTATATATAGACTGTGGTCAATAAGATTTTAATTTAAAAAGAAAAGGTCTTCTGGTATAATTAAAATTGATGGGTGAGGGGGAAAGTACTACCAGCATTACCTGCAACCTCCCATAGTAAAATTCAGGAGAGTTATCTGGAATGCAAAAAACCCACCAACATAACGTATGAGTGATTAGCCAGGCTCATGAGGATAAATCAGCAAGTAAGGAAAGTAGATGTTTCATGAGGAAAGCCAAAAAAAGTATGGGAAATCAGTGGCCAATAGGTTAGGGCTGGTTAGACCAAAGGCTTTACATACGTCCTAACAAATGCTGTTGTAGCAAAGTTAAGTCTGTTAGACAGGCACAGCACAATGATTACTCACAGTACATGCAAAAACCATCAAATATTCTTCTTCTGTATTTGAAAGCAGTACAAGGAGGGAGTCAGATTGCACATTAAAACATAATTCCTCCTACTCCATCAGTAATTACGGGTAATATTAAGCAGCAACTATCCAAACGTATTTTTAAATTTGTAGAACCATTAACTGAATCCAGAAGTGAAGGAAAACTTGCCTAGGACTCCTCAGAACCAGGAAGCATAAAAGAAGCTTCAAATGACACCAAAACCCCAGTAATTCAAAAGAATGAGTGATTTGACCCAGAAAACTGTAGGCTCATTAGCTTCCTATCAGTCTTAGGCAAGATCATGGAAAGGTTGATATGGCACAATCATTAAAGCAATTAAAAATTGATAAAATCCGCCAAATGATTTTTATAGAAATGTATCATGCCAAATAAACTTGCTATCATTTGTGATATCAAAGGCTTGTTGATAAAAGAAACTGCTGGTATACTATACTTAGCCTGCTATGGATCATTTGATTCTGATAAAGAACAAAATAGCACAATGCAAAATCAATATTGCCCATATTAGGTGAATTAAAAGTGATTACAGGCTAGATCACAAAAAACAGCTGTAAATATGAAATTATCATCAGCGAGACTATTTCTAATGAGCTCCTCCCAAGGTATGCTCTATTTTCAATATTCCTCCCAGGGGAAGAGAAAATTACTGTTGGCAACAGCCAGAGATGACAAAAACAGGGGTGTGGTAAATAATGATATGGAACAGGTCAGGGGTAGAGGGTAACCTGGAGGACGGCAAAATCAGAAATCCAGGAGAGATGGCATGGGGAGTACATCTGGAGTAATATAGTGGCTGTGAGGGTGTGATAAATAATCCGTTCCAACATCAGAGATGCTCTTGCCAGCTGGCAATAGGGATGCCGTTCTAGTTTGTTCGGTTGCTGCCTGCCTTTCAACAAGGGTATTGACGACTTGGAAAGATTATTTTCAATAGCTCCCAGTGTCATTCAAGGGCAGGAAAACAGGTCTTATTTTAGTGTCAGGCTAATGAAGCTCAAGCTATTAATTTATCAGAGGCAATTTGAAGAGGTGACTTGATCTCCGTCTGCAATCACAATCTTCTACCTGGGCAGGGAAGTGCTGTCTGAAGGCAGGTAGCTCTTTTATTTAGAAGAAAAGGGAATGATGTGCTCTACTGGTTGGAAACTGATTTCAGGCTAGAAATTAAGTGCAAATGCTCGACAGGGAGGATAATTACCTGTGGAGACAACTTACTTAGTTACCTGGCATGTTCTCCATCACATAAAGTCTTTAAACATATGCAGAGTATTTTTCTAAGTCAATAAGCTCTACCTCAAACTGAAATCCAGGCTTGGTGTGGCAATTACTGGACGAGGTTATTAGGTGTGTGTTACGCAAGGATTAGACTAGATCATCAGATGTAAACTTCTGAATTAAAAGTATCTTAAAGCTTCCAGTATTACAGGAAGGCAGGGCAACCTATATCCATTTTTTCACTCAAAATGGTTGTAATTGAAACAGCTTATATGAACAGGGCTGTGCTTGCTAGCATTTGGTATGAGCGTCGGTAGGTCTGCTCACAGTCGTAAGGTTCTGCACATAATTAAAGGAAGAGAACTGGACAAGAAAGGGCAACAGAAACCCTTGGACAAACAGAGAAAGTCTATTGTCTTTCATTAATAACAGCCTGAGACAAAATGCTGCACTCAAACGATGGGGCCGAGTGGATGTGTAGTCTGAGCAAGCAATAACAACTGTGGGTTTGCCTCTTAAGTAAGGAGGTGGCATCTTGCTGGCAAGGAACAGATTTTCCTGCCTTCAACAACCGGGAGAGAAGCTGCTGTGCTGATTGAGAGTTATATTGCATCGCTGTGCAGCTGAACAGGGTACACAAGTTCCTTGCTTCAAAGACAGCAAACTGTTCCTGCTACCATGACGAGCCCCATCAGAGCCAGTTAATAAAGCCCTAGAAGCGAAATGACTTCAGTGGGACTACCCAGAGTAATGAGAGCTGCTCCCGGCAGCGGGCTTTTGAGAGATTGGGCCCCATTGCCGTTGGCTGGTTTAAATGTTGTACCTTAGAAATAAGCAAAGGAGCGCTGGGTGTCTGATTCAGGTTTCACAAAACCGCTCTTGATAGGTGCGAGGCAAGAGTGAACCATCAGAGCCACCTTCTGCTGGGCTCCATCGGTCGGTGGGGCACACCACAAACTAGGATGTATGGTTTAAAGAGTAAACAGTTCATGCAAACAAGAGAAACTATAAAAGCAATACTTACTGCAAATTGGTATTGAATTGACATCAAGAAGCTGAAACAAGAAGGGAGCTAGCTACAGCCATAGCTAAGAAGATAAAGATCTTTGGGGATTCTTGCTCTAATCCGGTGTGAAATCCTAAGAAAATGAGTTTGGTCTAGATTTATTGTTTAAAGAACATTGGTACCTGCTTACTGCCTGTCAAATAAATTCTGCGGAGTCACTGGCTTCGGTGCGTGATGGCTTACGAGTGTCCTCAGGCTGCTGAGACACCTTGCAGCTCTGGAGGGGAGCGGTCCTTAACAGGCACGTCTGGGGTCAGGCTGGATGGAGAAGCAGCTGATCTTGCAGATGACTGTGTAACGTTTGCTTCTGCCATAAAAGTAGGATTGCCAGCATTATTAAAACACAGCCAGGCTTAGTCCGAGAATGAGATGAAAAGCTCCTTTCCGGTTTTAATTCCAAATACATCTAAAGACTTTCAGAAAAAAAAAATCCTCTGTAGCTCTTGTTACATCTCTAATCACGTTACTTCTATTAAGCACTTGCCTTGAATTCATCTATTTAATATCATAAGTCATGAAATTAAATAGTGATACACATGGTTTTTTTAAAGCAGGGAGATCGATATTGCAGCAAAACTGCATGTAAGCAATAAGAAGCTGTGCAGAGGAGAAAAAAAAAAACCACAATCTGCCCCATCAGATGCTTAGAGGACTTGGTTGGTTGGTTGGTTTTGTTTATTGAGAGCACGGTTTTACATCTAAACAGAGGTTTTCCCTACAGAGCCAGGCTCTGATCTCAAGACCAGTCCAGAGGCTCCTTCTCTGCTTATCTTCTGAGAAAGGTAGAAAAGAGATTAAGTGGCAACAGAGAAAGCACAGAGGGACATGAGCATCCAGCCTATGCAAAGCATCCCAGCGTGAGACCCAGATCTCAGCCTTCTCTCCCCGAGTCCAATGCCACTGACCGAGGAGGGGAATGGGGCCGTGCTGGGCTAACTTGCAAGCAAAGCCCAGTGTCCTGTGTCGTGCTGAGTGCCCTCTTGAAGCCGTCGCAGGAGACACGTTACCTTGCAGAAACAGACCCCGTGTTTCAAGGTGTCAGCTGGGGTTGCTGCTGTCTGCTGGGCTTCCCCTAAAATGCAGATGAACTGCACGGGGCAATGCTCTGGCAGTGGGAATGACCAGCTTTTCCCCAAAGAGGCTGCATGCTCTGAAGAGAAGGCTCCTTTGCTTTGCACTAAGCTGCTGGGAAATTTGGCAAGCCTAAGAGGCGTATTTTTAACTTTCTCACAGTTATTGCAGAATCTGAAAGTGGCAGGGACATGGTTTGAGACATGCTGGATTTTGTTTTCAGTTTCTCGTAGGAGCTGCAGCTATCTGGACCTGCCTCGCCATTATTATTTCTTTTTCACAAGGGGTAAGATGGGAGTAATGCCTGCCTGGCTCTGCGCAGCGTAAACCACCAAAGGAGGCTCTAAATTTAGGCTCCTCTATTTTAGGGAGTTGAATTTAAGGGTGATTGAACCTGACTTTGGGGAGAACAGGTAACTGACAGCTGGAATTATAGCCGCACCTGAGTTGCTTCCAAAGGTGCCCCCAAATCAGTAGCCCATGGACAGAATCAGCTGCCTGGCTGCGATTGTGCATCGGCACCAGCAGCTGATGATGGACACGAGCTGCAGGGAGTGAGAGAGAGACTGGGATCAAGGTCCCGGGAAATCGGTGGCCTGATACAGGAGAGCTGGATGCAGAAAGGCTGAGTGCAAGCTCATGGCCAGGCTGTGTGGTCAAAATGGTCTCTTGTAGCCAGCAAGTTGCGTCTGGTCCCGCTGCCTTTGGAGTCAGTTCTGCTTCACATTCGCGAAGGAAATACTCTTAAGTCAGTGATCTCCTTTTAATGTTAACTTGGTTGAAAATCTGGGAAAATGCAGCACTCTAATGGTTAAAAAGCAACGAACGGACTGTTATTCCCACTCCGTCTCTGGCTGAACTTTTTAAAGAAGGAGCCAAATGAGGTGGCATAAGACAAAAGTGTGCCTTTTTGTTTGACGTACACTGCATTTCCCCGGGCATCCAAGGTGTTCGTTTGTACAGCAGTGCTTTTTTCCCAAAACAGAAATTATCATGCAATCTAATTTTTCGTATACAAAGTGGCCATCACTGTTAATTCCACCCTACAGTTTTTATATTTACTCTTTAATTCCTTCTGTTTTCAAAAATCAACAAAAAATAAAACCCGGGTGGGAGGGAGGAATTCTTTTAAACAATGAAATTAAAATCAATATCAAATTTTTGGTATCTTTGGGCATAATCTCTGGAAGCTTTGGATATCTGCTTTATCATTTTGTATATTTGACAATTTTGTACTCTGCATTGTTTGACTTCATTTGTGCATGGCAATGTATTAAAACATGGAATTTTTATTATACAGTAAAAGTATTTTGTTTGATTTAAACAAGGTCAGGGTTTGATCCGTTGCATGAACCAAAGGGGAAAAAAAAAAAGAGGTTTTTGCGAGCAACCACTCTTACCTGACACACTGACCGGTCTCATTCGGGGGGGTTCCAGCACCTGAAGGTGGGCAGAGCTTTTCGCCTGCCCGCACGTCTCTGTCCCCAGCTGCGGTACTTTGTGTCTGTGCAGTGGTTTGCTGTACAGGGTACAGGTGCTTTGTAAATGCAACGCATTCATAGATGTAACAGAAGGTGTTAATGGAGCAAAGGGCTCTGTTCTGCTCGGCAGGGTTTGGGTGTAAATCCAGAGCGACTCTGCTGACTTTGCTCAATTTACTCCAGATCTAGTGCAGTGCAACTGCAAGCAGACACCGCACACTACAAGGAAGAATTCTGCTTTCATTGCCTTTGTTTCTCAAGGCTTGGGGGACGCCCCTGTAAGCAGTGAAGCATCCTCTGAGGGGACCAAACCACAACAGGAGCACGTAGTAGCACTGTTTATGGTGCATGGCATTTCACTCCCATCCCACCCCCCATTCATTCTCAGCGTTTATGGCATGAGAGTAACTTCAAAGTCAGTGGATAAGGTAGTGTTTCAGAAAAACTAATGCTGAAATTCCAGCATGATAGTATGCTCTCCCCTGTATGTGTTTTTTTCTTTTCAGCTGCAATTCTGAATGTTCTCGCATTTGTAAGGTAGAGACTGATGACATGTTTTGGTCAAACACAAAATACTGGGCTTAATACAAGCCAATAGAACGAAATTACATAGTGTGGAGTATAACTGACAAAGTGAAGATAAATTGTTATCTAAAAAAATCATAAATCATGTTTTTTTTATTGTAACATCTCGTGATGGGGCTGCAATTTACTAAATTCTGTTTATATCTTTAAAAAACTTTCTGCTAAAATTTGTCAGTGAGAAGGATATCTTAGCAGGGAAAGCTCCATTGTCGTACAGATCTGTGCACGTTACCTCCCGGGCTGAAGGAAGTTAAAACCACCATACAAGTAAAGGAAACGGTTTGTATGTCACATACCCTGTTTGCCATCGGGGTCTCTATAGGGGTTACGGTGGCACCATAGTATTACTGCTTTGGGTGCTGCACACTAAGATTATTTCCATTATAAACAATACGCCACCTAAATCAGATCTGCTTTATAATGAAACAGCAGCTACCATGATCATGAAATACTCCTCCATGGAGGCAGAGAAAATAGCTACTGATGCTGTGGAAGAAGGAGTTTCCATGTTTGCTCGTGTGGGTATTGCATTATAAACCTCACCGATGGGGCTCCAGTTTCTTCATGCACAGTTTGCTCCTCAGAAGTCATCGGTGGAAGAACTGGTAGTGCAATTTGGTTTTTTGGTTGTTTTCCTTCCAGTGACAATTAGTCCTTGACGCAACTTGCATGATCTTAACGTTATATCCATGTACATCCCATGGGTCCCTCAGAGCTTACCGTACCCTGAGCAGCTATTGTGGGTTACAGACCCAGGTCATGCTGCTGGGACCCTTGGGCTCCGATGCCACGTCCAAAAACCGGATGCCTGAACTGAGACCTTATTAGCTGAGCAGATCTGTGCTCATTTGAGCAAAGCCTTGTGGCGTGAGCAAATGTCCTTAGTCCATAATGAAGTCCAGTGAAGGACCTACAACCCTAGAAACACAAGTGATGTTCCCAGTCCCACCATTGACCTGCTGTATGTGAAAGAACAAGTCCCTCACGTCTTCTCTTCATATCCCACCTCCTTACCTGTAAAATGGGAACTACCTTTACCTGTCACTGTCAAACCTTGGAACTCAATGGAGAAACCATTAAGTCTTCCAAGAAAATTGTGTTGCAAGTGGGACTGATTTGAACAGACCAGGCATCTTGGTGCAAAAGAAACTTTATTTGGGAGACAAGTTGCTGTCCACAGTTTGTGCTTATCTGATGTTCAGCTCTCGCTGTACCCAGGCGCTGATCTGTCAGTCTCAGTGCCTGGCGTGACACCTTCACGGGTGAGGTGTGGTATCAGCCCGGACTCGGTTTGTCTGACGTTTATTCCTTTTCCGTGCACTCCTTCGTCTCACTCATGTCACTGCCTTGTCCTGGCCGCCTCCTTGCTTTTCTGCACCTGACGTGATTTCTTGCCTTCTACTGTTATTAACATCACGTGGGAAACACACTGAATTACCGCACGTGAGAAACACACTTCCAAGTGAAGCAGTTTTGCTTTAACTAAATGGCACCAAGGCACGGGCCTTAGGGGGAGATAAATCAGAGGACAAATTGCTACAGTTTGTTCTAGGGCAACATGGGGATTAACCTCTTCTTCATGTCTGTGTTGGAGCGACAGGCTGAAATGGCAGCAAGAAGGACGAACACTGAACACTAGGAAAAGCTTGCTAGGAACAGGGATGCTGAAGCAGTAGCGACTGCTCAAAGAGATGGAGAACAGTTTCGACAAGCATCCATCACCAATCCTGACCCTGTGGTAGGGCAAGAGGATGGACCAAGTTGTCTACCAAAATCTCTTTCAGTCCAATTTTTCTGCAAGTCAGACTTGAAAAGGAAGCAAAGAGTTAGCTTTGTTAATTATCATCACTCTACATTTCAACTGGAACTGAATTTAGCTCTTCTTTTTCTGCCTCTTAGAGGTAAAAACCTACTACTATGTAGCTATGAGTAATTCCAGACTCATTTAAGTCAATACTTCAGGCTGTCAGCTGAGAAACTGGGACACGTCCACTGCCACGGATGGTCGAGGCGCAGAGGCTGAGCCTGGAGTGACAGCAAGGACAAGGGCCCACCTTCTCCCCCCAAATCACCACGCTTATCAAGAGTCCAATTCCTGTGCTATACGGTGACAAATAGCAGCAATTAGTGAGACTAAGAATACAAAAAGGCTGGCACCCTTCAGGGTCAGGGTGAGGACCATGCTCCAGCCCATCTCCAACACCCAGGCTTTCATCTGCTCTTTACTGGGCACCATCAAGGTTAGGTGGAGAAGAGCCTTGGAATGAGGGGATTAAAAATAAAAATAAAAATTTGAGCCCACTTATAAGCTGAAGAGAGGCAACATTTAATAGCCAGTTGGCCAAAGCCTTGAGAGCTTCAGCCATCCGTTGCAGAGGGCAAGCTGAGAGGGTGTGCGTGGTCATCTCCAGCCTCCACCAAAAGCTGTAGGCTGATGAGGAAGAATGCTTTTCCTTCACTGGGGAGTTTTACTGCAGAGAAATGAAGCACTTCAGGGCACATCATAAGTCTCAGCTCGAACACTCTGCTCTGGCACTTTCCAGGGCGAGATGGGAGAGCGTGGTCGGTGCTGAGCACTGGATGCTCAGCCCAAGGGGCGCTTCAGCTCTCCTCCGTGCTGCGAAATGGGGCGAAGATGCAGACTACATGGGAGGCAAATTGTTTTATGGAAAATATTGAGAACCGTTGTACTAAGCTGATTAACTCATTTTAACAATTTTATTTAGCTGCAAAAGTTGCCCTCCATGAAAAGTGCAGCTGCAAGCATTGGTACAATGAAAACGCTCCCACATGCAGGAAAGCCAGATAAGCCCTTGCCTGTCGTCATTACAACAAGAAATTTTAGTACTTTGGGGAAAATGCATGGTTATTTCTGCCTTTGTTTAAGCTTTAACTCAGAGCACGAAGGATACTGTTATGCTAACTGGTTTCGTACATGTCCCTCGTGTCCCATACTCAGCCTGGTTTTGGCAATTCTTGGGAGGTAAAACTTTGTCAGAAACATGAGGAATTGCAGGAGCCTGGGGCTTCCTTTGCCTAATTCCACCTGGTGACAACTGCTGCTTGTTTCACCCTGGGGAAGGAGCTCTTCTCCCCCTCCCCTCCACTTCCCTGCGTTGTATAATACTAGGTAGGGGATTAGGCTTTCTTCATGTGTTCCCTCTTTCTCTGTGTTATTAGTCCCGTAACAAGCTGCCTCTTAATCCCCCAAAAATGGGCCTTTTGGACAGTGTTCTGCTAATCCCATGAGGGATGTGGCAACCATGAGGAAAACCAAGATTGTCTGGAATATTATTGAAATGCGTTGGACCAAGGACCACCCTCAGCCTTCAGCGTTTCTCTTGGGTCACCAGTCACACACTCCTCCCCTGTTAAACTTAAATTAAAACCACTCTAAAAGTAGTGTGGTTTCAAGCACTAGCAGCAGAGCATTTATATGGGATTTTCAGACTGATACGTCTCCACAGGCCAGTTTGGAACCCCCTGAGTGTAGGATATTGTCTCAAAATATTCCCTGAAAGCCATCAAGAGGCATTGGTATCCAAGCACAAAAATAACAGCTCTACCATTTCTGAAAGTGTTAGTTTTAAAACAGTTTTACCCTCTCTGGCTGTTCCGGAGCTCTTGGCTGACACTTTTGCTCCAATTTCCTTTGCTTCCCATTATAGACTTGGAGAAGCAGCAGACCTTCATCAGAAATGGGAGTTGGGGTGGCTGCACATTCACTTGCTCCCAGCCAAGGCGCAGAGCAGCCTGGGTTACAACTTGGTGAAACACAAAATGTAGACGTATCTCCATGGAAATATGTACTTGGGAAGCATCTGAGCGATTCTGGGGGTTGCGTTTTGCCATTCATTTCATTTTGAATGGTAGCACTGTAAAAAATCAATATGGCACATTTTAAATGGTTTACGAGGCAGTTAAATGGCAGGTCTCTGAAGAGGAGTTGCAAATAAAGAGTGATCCCATGGGAGTTTTTATAGGGGGAATATTCAGGAAGCTGTTCTTGGCTGTTTACTTTAGAGGTCACAATGGATAAACAATTGAATATGAGTTCCCAGTGTGATGCTCTTGCTAAAGGGGCTAATATGACCCTAGGATGTATAAATGGGAATATTGAGTGGTAGGGGAAATGTATTAGCTCTATATCTGACATTAATGAGACAAAAATAGCGCAGTTCAGCTGTCAACACTTAAAAATCGTGTTGAAAAACTGAGAAATGTTGGGAGAAGTGCTAGAAGACTGATTGAAAGCATATCTTACAATGACCCAAAGGAACACAATCCATTTATAATATCAAAGAGGAGTATAAGAGATGAATTGATCAAGATCTGTAAGTATCTATACATGGAGGAGGAATGCAGCATCAGAGGATTACTTAATCTAGCAGACAAAGCCATATAAGCCAGGAAGGCTGGAGCTAAAAAAAAAAAAAAGAAGTTGAAAATGAGGCACATTTTTCTCCTTAATGGCCTTGTAATTAACCACTGGAGGAGCTGACATGGGATATGGTAGGTTCTCCATCACCCAAAAAGATCTTTAAATTAAGTGTGGATGTCTTCCTACATGATATAGCTCATGTACTGGTGTGGGAATTGCTGGGCGAAGCTCCACGGTCTGCATTATGCAGGAGGGCAGAGGAAACCACCATGGTGGTGCCTTCTGGCTGTGAAATCTGTGAAACTATCAAAGCGATGATGTCTGTATATCACATCCCAGCAGCATCTAGCCTGTTTATGCAACACATGTTATGAAAAGACTCTTTTAGGGATATTTAGAGGGCTTTAAATATTTTATTGGAGTTTTTTTGATAGACTTTGCTTGTAAAACCAGGTAGATGAAATAAACCTTAAAAAAAAAAATTCTCCTGAAATAGATTTCCTCTACCCCCAAATCCCAGTATTAAAGGCCAATATCTCAGGATACTCAGGGCTTTCAATGTGATGCTCCAAGGACTCAGCCCTTCATCGTGGTTTAAAGCTCCTATTTCACAGATTTATAGATGCTGAAGTCAGAAGGGACCACTGTGATTATCTAATCTGACCTTGTGCATAACGGAGGCCACAGGGCATCCCTCAATTACTTCCAGGCTATGCTGAAGCCTTCCAGATTCATACCATAGCCGAGGTACAGCCTTTCCCCTCCATCCACGCAGCTAAACTTCACGTCATCTCATGTCTCACCGCAACATCCTTCCTTCCGCGCTTGACAAATGAAATCTTTCCTGGCACATGTCCATTCAAATTGCTGCTGCAAAAAGCATTTGCCATTCCTGTGTCTTGCTGGCTCTCCCTTCTGCCTTTCCATCAACACATCTCCTGCCCCTCACAGCCTAGCCCCCTACCTTCGCCTCTTCACTGCATTTGGTGCCAGCTCACTCCTGCCTCTCATGGCCCACTTTGCTCACTTTTTTTTTTTTAATCCCCTTCATTTTCTCTGAATAAACCTCACGTGGTGTAGCACCAGTCCACAGGGAGGGCCCATAAGACACATCCATGCTGGTAAATGAAAAGATACTGGGAGCAGATGCTCCCAGCAGACTAGGTGCAGCCACACGTGCCTCTGAGCTGTGACCATTTCGTGCCACTGGCTCTATGTCTTAAGGTTTACGGCAGGAAAGATGTGTCCAGAAAATCCACCTTTTGCGAGAAAAGAGAGGAACTGGGAGGGGAGATTGTGGCACACCATCTTCCTGGCAGCTTGGTTTGGTCTTCAAGACTGTCGCAGGATTTATGAGTACAAAGGTAAATCCTAGGGAGATGGAGCGTTAACAAGTGATAGAGCCATAGACATGCGAGACATGTATTCGTGCTTCTCCAATTTACTGCAGGGACATCACCTCCAGCCTTCAGCTGTTTGAGACCAAATCCTTGACTGGTGCATCAAGATCAAGGGCACGCTGCCAAGGTGTATCAGTGAAAGACCTGGATTCCAGTGCAGGGAGAAATCAGTCATGTGAATTATTAAATGCCTGTATATCATTCCAAGACGTAAAACAGCATTGTACAGTTTGCATCTAGACAAAGCCTGTATTTTAGGGCTCTTCATCTTTCTAAAAGAACCTAGCTTGATAAGCTTGAATGCAGGAGACTGGTACCACAGAGCTGTCTTTGTAAATAAGGGTAAACTGAGGCAAGGAACAGGAGGTTCCACAACGGGAGAGTGGGCTGCACAGGAGGAGAGGTCAGACCATCGACAAGCCCATCCCAGACTTTGCTTTCTAGAGAAGAGCTCCTTGCTTTCTGCGTGCAAGCAGTCCTCTGTCTGGGGTAACAGGGAAGCGAGGAGAAAGGACGCACAGAAGCAATCTACTGCCTTCACTGCTTCTGCTCTACGAAAAATGACAAATACCCTCTTTTACAAAGCCTCGGTGCTCAGCACTTTTTAACCTAATACTGCTACACATAACTGCACAACTGGTCTCCATCTGAATTCACAATGGTTACCTTACTTTGTGTTATGAGCAGAGTTTAATCCTTCTGGAGCCAAACAGCATAAAATTGCCAAAAGCTGACACACGTCTCCGCTCAGAGTTGCCTATTGACAAGCAGGCACCTTTGGCCAAACCGAGAGGAAAACATCTCTCAGTAGGTGTTAATGAGACCATAGCACGTAGCAGGCAAGACCCAACCAGCTCAGTAAGATCAGAGAAAATTCATCGGGTGATCACAGCTATCTACGGTTGCACTCAGCCATCTACGGTCGCACTCAGCCGTCAGGGGATCACTCGCACACATCTTTCCTTACACAGATATTTTATGAATTTTTAGAGTTAGCAGGATGCAAATCTGCCCTTTCAGGCTCACCTGTCAAAGCAGAGCTTTGGCCGGTACCTTGCAGGGGCTTGTGCAGGGAAACAAAGTGGTATTAAAGAATGCTGCAAGTGTCCTTCTCTCTGAGCCAGCACAGTTGAAGTGTGGGGCGGGAAATACTTTTTTTTAGCAGAGATGTAACCATCCCTGCTTGTAACCAGTCCTGGTACCATGCTGTTTTTGCAGGAAGTCATGGACAGCTTCCATCTTCATACCTGCCGATGGTCCTGAATGAAATGCTGCTGCTGGAATAGGTGTGTGGCATGATTTCAGGTTGTCAGGCAACAGGATCATGCCTTTGAACAGTGGTGAGTTAAAGCAGAAGGAAGGGAGGGGAAAGGGGAGAGAGGGGAGGCTGTAATTCACAGATAAGATTTTCATTTAATTAACTGATTATTTACATCTCACTGTACAAATCAGAGCTAAGTATATCTGTCCAAGCCAATGTATATGATTCACAGTTTGTCAAATAGATATTCTGAAAGTAAGAAGGTACAGAAATAAAAGTCATGAATCATCAGTTCTTTTATGCTCATGGACAGCATCTTTTATTACACGTAAATTCAATTTATAACCATTGCAAACAGAAAAAACAGCTAAAAAGTCAAGTTTGTGTGGATAGAAAAGTGATACAGCTGTGAGAACAAGAAATTGCGAGTCTAAGGATGGATTCTGGCCTGTTGTTTTAGTGGGATCCACCTGACCAGCAGTAAATACCTGCAATGTCTGTTTATGGGCTCTACTTGGGGATTCTCCATCCCAGCCTAAAATAGGCAGCTACTATGGCAAAGCACACCCTAAAAGCTGCCGTTTCCCTTTGTTGACCATCAAAGCGAGCTCAGATAGACTGCGGTTTACTAAAGTTAGGTGAGATGAACCCTACTCGCTAATGCTCCTTGAAGCGAAATTCCTAGACAAGTCCCTAATAATTTTGAGAATTTCAGCTGGATAGCCAAAAAGAAATGTCTTTTTTTTAATGTGGTGTGTTTCCTGCACCCATTTCACAGGACAGGCACCTGCTACCATGTAAGGTTCACTGTGGGCATAATTCAGCCCTGATCCTCCTCTTGAGATTCATCATGTGCTTTTGCCATGGCTTGCTGGCAGAACACACGTGGTTTAGTCTGCAGAGATAGTAAGCACATTTCTTGATGTTTCTTTGAAATCTCAAGAAATGTTAAGGCTTTGCACAGTGGGAAGAAGAGCCCCATCCCAAAACATCTCAGGTGGGGTGCCCCCACCGAGGCAGCTCCTGTCCCGCGTCGCTCTCTTCTAAAGATGCACCAAACAGGAGGACTACAGGGTGTATTTTTGTTTCTCTGGAGCACATCTATAGAGGCAACAAACACATGGAAAGAAAGTTAGCTGTTTAACTGACTCAACTGCTTAGAAATTTAAAAAACAAATGTAAATACCACTAGGTATCTGGAAACTAGCTTTTTCTTTTCTGTCTGAGACAGCAAAATGAACAGAGAGCAACATCCAAGCACTGAAAGTTAGCAGACTAGGGACAAAAATATACCAGTTGCTAGGAGATGGCATTTAATCTAGAATTTTAGGCAATAAATAAAAATGAAACTATAAGAAGAAATATTGTTTTGGGTAGAAATCAACCTGAAGCAAGCGGTTGTTTATGAGAGACAGAAAAGCTGTTGTGGCTGCAGAAGAGCAAGGATGCTGCCTGATGTCACGCCGCGGGGACGGAGGTGACCGGGAAAGTTACTGACTTGACCATGGGAACAAAACCCCGCCAGTGAAAGACATCACAGACAAAACTCTTTCCTAGCTGAAGTTGCTGGGAGATGTGCCACTAAGGTAAATAAGGCCTGTACTTCAACCTGCAAATATCACCTTTGTCTGTGATGGAAGCCCAACCGGAACCTAAAATGTTGTGAAACTCAGCTTACTCCCGCCAGTCATGAAAATTACAGGAAAACACAGCAAAAGTTAATTGCTTGTGAAGTCGAATCCCAAATCCACTAGAACCTGCTGGTTTCTTTCCCCACTGAAAGCCCTATTTTCTTAACAGAATTAAAATTTATAAATGCTGGTTTTTAAGACTAGAATGTCTTGTGAAACCAAATGGGCTTCAACGGCAAGGCCAGCAGGGAGTGGGCTTGGCTGCTCCTTACAGGAGCCCAGTCCTTGGTGCGATTTGCCCAAGTGGGATTTTAGTCCTGCTGAAATCAAGGGCAAAATTGCAAGATATCTCAAAAGGTCATTTTCTCCCACACATAAACAAGTAAAGGCTTGTGTGTAATCTAGTCCAGCACATGGTAATCACCTGCATCTTTTGAGGATGCAGTCCTCTTCTGGTTCATACATAAAGTAACTCTATGCAGGTCTGAGAAGCAGTGTTTGCTTCAGCACTGCCCCTGGGTAATTTCCATCTCAGACATCCCCTCGACCAAGGCTCGTAAGGACTTCTACAATATTTGGTCACAGTGATTACATTAATTAGTGGCACCGAACTGTGGGGGTCCCAAGGACATGATCAAAATTCAGACCTTTCACAGCTTTGATATTCCCTGAAATCCCGAATGCTGGAGCACTACTTGTTTAGACTTGCTTCGGATAGTGCTTGTCGGAGTGATTAATAATTTTCTCCAGGCAGCAGCCAAAGATCAGAGTCCCTGCTGACACCTGCAATCTGCCAGAAGGCTTTGATATTGTCAACAGGGGTATGGTCAAGCCTAAATAACCACTAGCTGAGGGGATACGTACTCCTTGCTCAGAAGATCCAGAGGACCGTCCTCTCTGCTGGCCCAACTTGTCTTCCAAAGGATAATTGCTGATTGCAGGCATTGCTGGCTGCTGCAATGGCCTCTGCAGACCTATCGGTGCTGGCAGGAAGGCAGTAATGTACATGCTGTTACATTAATGCTGCTGGTGGCACTGGCATCTCCTCTTCGTGCAATCCGGACAGCACAGATGGTACAATCACATCTGGATCTGCCCGCTTGCCACAGTAAGGAAGGGCTGGATGAGGACTGGTTGGTTGTCGTTCAATCCCTCTGATTGATCCCACGGGCTGGGTGGGAGAGTATCAGCCAGGGAAGGTTGGCTGGATTTTTGTCATTACTTGTGGTTAAGAGCCCAACCACCACAGGCACTGACTGCAGCTCTCTTATTTTATCATCTCTAAGTGACCCTGCTTGAGCAGGAGGGGTGGACCAGATGCCCTCCAGAGGTCCCTTCGAACCTCAGCCATTCTGTGATTCTCTGATTTTTATGCCAGCAATGATTCCTGTATGTGTGGAGCTGAATGTAAAGCCCAGTCAATGAGAGACCTCACCTTTGGGAACCTGCTCCTTCCACCTCTGTGAGAGGCCCAGCCCATGCTGTAAGGTTTTCCAGTTGCACAGGCATCCTCCAGGAGGGGCCTGGAGGATGCTCTGAGGGAGGGTGATAACGGTGACATACACCTACTGCAAGAAAGCATGGGCCCTTGCAGCAGTGTGGTGATGCCCTTGGGTCACAACAACCCCATGCAATGCTACAGGCTTGGGGACGAGTGGCTGGGAAGCTGTCCAGCTGAAAAGGACCTGGGGGTGTTGGTCAACAGCTGGCTGAATATGAGCCAGCAGTGTGCCCAGGTGGCCAAGAAGGCCAATGGCATCCTGGCTTGTATCAGCAATAGTGTGGCCAGCAGGACTAGGGCAGTGATCGTTCCCTGTACTTGGCACTGGCGAGGCCGCACCTCGAACACTGTGTTCAGTTTTGGGCCCTCACCACAAGAAAGACATTGAGGTGCTGGAGCTTGTCCAGAGAAGGGCAACGGAGCTGGTGAGGGGTCTGGAGCACAAGTCTTATGAAGAGCGGCTGAGGGAACTGGGGGTGTTTAGCCTGGAGAAAAGGAGGCTGAGGGGAGACCTTGTCGCTCTCTACAACTACCTGAAAGGAGGTTGTAGAGAGGTGGGGGGCGGTCTATTCTCCCAAGTAACAAGCAATGGGACAAGAGGAAACGGCCTCAAGTTGCACCAGGGGAGATTTAGACTGGATATTAGGAAAAATTTCTTCAACAAAAGGTTTATCAAGCACTGGAAGAGGCTGCCCAGGGATGTGGTTGAGTCATCATCCCTGGAGGTATTTAAAAGTCATGTAGACGTGGTGCTTAGGGACATGGCTTAGTGGTGGACTTGGCAGCATTAGGTTTATGGTTGGACTCGATGATCTTAAAGGACTTTTCCAACCTAAATGACTCTATGGATCTATGATGGCATGGACACTCTGGGCTGCAGCAGACTTTTCTCCCAGAATGACTGGAACTGCCTTTGCTTCTGCCGGCAGCGAGCACAGATTCATCAGCAGGCGACAGAGGCAGCAACCTCCATCCCTGCTGTGTCAGGTGGGAAGGACTGGCTGCCCACACTGTCCATCTGTCCACACCATGGCTGCGCCTGGGGCTCCCTTCAGCCCAATGTGGGGTTTGAATGAAGATCAGAAGGAAAGAGAAATGTAAAAGAGGCTTGTGGGAACCGTATGATTTTTTCAGTTTATTTGTGAAAGAGTGTGTTCCTGAGCTTCCAAGGGCAGTGAGAGAGTTTTATTCATATGAAGATGATCACAAATCAGGAGAGAGGAGCCCAGAGTATCCTTACTGTTCAGTTTGTAATAATTTGCAATGACTACAAGCTGGCAAAGTACGCCAAAGCCAATCGTATCCTGGGCTGCTTAAGAAGAAGCATGGCCAGCAGGTAATGCAGGAGGTGATGCTCCCCCTCTACTCCACTCTCGTGAGACCGCACCTGGAGTACCGCGTTCAGCTCTGGGTCCCTCAACATAAGAAGGACATGGACCTGTTGGAGTGAGTCCAGAGGAGGACCACGAAGATGATCAGGGGGCTGGAGCACCTCTTCTACGAGGAAAGGCTGAGAGAGTTGGGGTTGTTCAGCCTGGAGAAAAGAAGGCTCCGGGGAGACCTTCTAGCAGCCTTCCAGTACTTTAAGGGGGCTGATAGGAAAGACAGACTTTTTACCAGGGCTTGTAGTGACAGAACAAAGGGCAATAGTTTTAAACTAAAAGAGGGCAGATTTAGATTAGATGGAAGGAAGAATTTTTTTTTATGATGAGGGTGGTGAGACACTGGAACAGGTTGCCCAGAGAAATTGTAGATGTCCCATCCCTAAAAGTGTTCAAGGCCAGATCGGATGGGTCTTTGAGCTTTTGAGCAACATGATCTAGTGCAAGATGTCCCTGCTTGTGGTAGGGGGTTGGACTAGATGATCTTTGAAGGTCTCTTCCATCCCAAACCATTCTGTGGTACTCTGATTTGACTTTTAAGCCCTATGTTCTCCTCTGGGGGCACTTTGTGAACCTTTAAGTCAGCAACACAACTCCTAAGAGGTCTGGGAAGAAACTTCTGCTTCTTTCCTGGTATCTAGGGCTGGAAATAAAGAACCCCTTGGTGAGATGAGTACCCTTCAAATCCACGGACCAGTACATAGACCAGTCAGCGAAACCAGCAGCCACAGGGCTTCTCTGATGGAGCTCACCGCTGAGCAGCAGCTTTCAAACATTAATAGCGATGGTTATCTGCTTTCAGAGACGCTCGCTTCCCGCATGCATGGACCACGTGCGAGTCAGGCCTGCTTATCTCTTGATATAATCAATATGCAAGGCCCGCTACAGTTTGGTGCCTTATGCAAGCTCAATTAAAGCCAGCGTAAGTGCTGCTATTTCAGCATCAGCTGAAGAAGGAAGTAAAACCACAGGGCACTGCCCGGGGTCCGATGCCAGCGCTGCGTGAATTTTAAGAAATATGAAATGGGGATAGAGTCTGTTAACATTTTGCCCTCAAGTTTCCTATTTCTCTTCTTTTAAGATTCAAGGTAGATAAGATACGTCCTGCTGTAACCTCAAGTGTGACTCAACATGCAGGTCTGGGGGAGAGGCTGGTCTGCTTTTCATGTGTGGAAAAGGAGGCAGGGAAGCCAGGGCAAAATATTTCTGAGGTGCACTCACGGCTCAGTGGAGATCCCAAACACCACCTTTCTCACTGGTTTAAAGCCACAGAAGCTAGACGTGCACACCCTGAAAGGACCGAGGTCATGCCAATGAATAGAAGTGACTGCTAAGGGCTCCCTCTCTGCAGTAGCATGGCTCACAAAATCTGGACAGTCTGGAGAGCCGAGCTCAGCCCAGGCCAGGCCAGGCCAGCCCAGCCCAGGGATTCTCCACTTCCCTGGCTGAGCTCAAGAATTCTTCTTATTTCCTCAGCAGCTGCTTTGGGTTTACACTCACCACCTACCTATGGAAATGGGAACGAGGCCTCACACCCACTTACTCCGTGCAGCAGAGCAGGTTGCGTGGAGAAGATGGATTACTTTCATCTTTGCGATTGTGTTTTACCTTTTGATGCCCTGGATGTTTATTTCTTTATCATGTATTAATTATTGGCATTCTCTAGGCTTCCGTCTGTCTTAATCTGATTTAAAACAGACATTTGCATTTGAAAAGTAGCTAGTATGTATAGCAAATCCTTTCCCTTGGTTTGCTATTAATGCAGCCAGCTTTGATGTATTATATTAATGCTGTTTGCCAGGGGTGAAATTAGCACACCACCTATGGAGAGGCACTTCCTTGGTGAACCTACTGCTTTTACCCACCGGCAAAGCATCTACCTCCCCTGGTGCTAAACCTGGATCCTGACTGCAGCAACACGGTCACACAGCCACTCCTCTCCCCACTGCCTTTGTGCTGTTCTGGGGAGATCCAGGGGCTCTGCATCCTGCCCGTGGCGTGGGGTGCTGCATGCAAACCTCCGCCTGCTGACCTGCCACTGGGCAAGGGTGAATTTACAGGAGAAGAATTAGCCGTCTGTTGCACTGGAGGAAGCGAGAGCTAAACACTACAATGCACCAGGCAGGTGGTTGAGGATTGGGCAGGGAACGAGGCAGGTGAATGCAGAGGAACGCGTGGTCAGAAGAGCACTGGGTGAGATCAGGGTTTGCCTAATGGTCTTCATGAGGGCGTAAGCACAGAGGCTGAAAGCATGCATGCTTCAAAATTATCTGATCTTTCTGTTGCACTATCTTGGCCAGCTGGGGAAGAGAATAAATCAATCCTTTGGTGACTTCAGTACCAGTATTTCCTTTTTTTCTTCCTTGCATGGTATCGCTTACATAATTTAGGTATTTTGGGAAGTAGCCCCGAGCCCGGTTGATCTGTTTAAATTGGTGCAAAGGGTGTATGGAGCCACTAGTGTAACTCGCTCAGGTTGGTTTAACTGCAATGATGAGTGGTGGGCACGGGACAGGGTGACCAAAGGTGCAGTGTCAGGCCTGCTGATGTGATGGTAGCTGAGCTGGCTCAAGTCACCAGCTTCAGCCCACCGTGGCTGCTCATGCAGGCTTTCCCTTCGCTTTGCTGAGGCCTGGCAGTCAAACTGCACGGAGCAGCCTCTCCTCTTCCTGGTCCGGCACAATATTCCAGATCAGCTGCGACTCCTTGAGCGGGAGGGTTCCCTCATCTGGCTCCTGCTGTCGGGATTGGGTGAGGAGCAGTATTTCTGTGCGGCAGAGCTGGGGAGGGGATGGCCTTTGGCAAGAAGTAGCACGGAGCAGCAGGGGCTGGATTCCAGGCTCTCCCAGAACAGCATGTCTGATCACGGTGTTAGTTGATTAGGAACAGCTCGAAGTGAACTTGTTTCTTCCTACATGCCCACATAGCGTTTCGCACCAGGTTGAGTTGGTTTTAAAAGCATTTAAGTTAAATTATTATAACTTCTACCCATGGACGAGACTTAAAGCAGCTTCCAGAGCTCATTTACAAAAGGGGTTGGAAAAGTTATTTCAAGTTAACAGCCTACATTACAGTAGTAGTTATTTGAACAGGTGGGGACTGGGGGAAGTAGGGACATTAGCCAAATCGTGAATCATAAGCTAATCAGATTGCCACCCATGTTTGCACCAAAAGAAAAAAAAGTGGTGCACGAAACTACCACACATCGCCAGCTACAGAACTGACTCAGCAAGGACCCAAATTTTTTCTGGGGTTTGCCGGGGTGAGTGGCTACACTTCCATTAGGTACGGGCAGGGGCTCTCTCTGGAAGCCACCGGAGACGCTGGCTCTCCTCTGACTCCACCACCTCTGAAGGCCTGGGGCGTCTTTGTACTCTTTGCTCACCAGCACATTTCTGCTCCATCCAAGCAGGGATGAGTTTAGGACCTTGCACTCTTTGCATTTACCCTTCACTGGGTCTGTTCTGCCAAAGTGATCCGCCCTTGGATGTGAGGCTCTTCCCACAGGTGAGCTGGCAAAGCAAAGAGCCCAACTTCGGATGTCCCAGGAGGGCACCCCAGGACACCCGCAGCCTCTGCCTCCTCCAGGGATGCTGCAAGCTCCTCTCTCTGGTGCAGGAGGATGCACTTGGCTGTTGGGGAAGAAGTGGGTCACAGAGCTCTTCCTTGACCCTTCCAAAACCCAGGCGAAGGGCTGTGCAGAACCATGCCATGGCCCAGCTATGCTGGGCAGCAGGGGCTGCAGCGGGTCTGCATGGCCCATGCACCGCAGTGGGGGTTCGTCTCTTCCTGGAGTGCAGTCATTGAGGAGTCCCTGGGGTAAAAAAAAATACGGAGATTTAACCGGATTAAAAATAAAGTAAAAGAAAACCTAGACTGTTGAGACTCTGTTGATGTTAGTGGAATTCCTCATGTCTTACACCAGCAAGCAGAAAATCAGATCTAAAGTGCTGAGGCTGCTGCCAGGTGCTTGCCTGTTTGTGTGTGCAGTGGAGAAAAGTGCTTGTTTGGTGCTGATTGCAGACTATGGAATAAGAGCAATTTCTCATCCCACCTCCACAGAAGCTATTTAAATAGTTCTACACCCACTTTGAAAGATGCTCAGTTAGAAAGGGAGTAAATCTGGAAGTTATTACTCCTCGAAGGAAGAAGCACCAATAAATAGGCTCTGCTAAGACTGCCAGTGCTCTCAGGGATAACACCCGCCTAAGAGCTACAACTCCCTCCGCCAGCCTGCCTTTGCCATGAAACAGTTTTTATTAGGCAGCCTGCGGAGAAAGCACATGCTGGGGGAAAGAGCCCAGCGGCTCGTGTCTGAGGAGCCCTTCGAGCCGACTCTTTGTCCCAGTGAAGCTACAGGCCAAAGCCCAGCTGGCTACGTGCAGACGCCTCGCAGAGCGCACAGGCCACCACACGCTCCCCATCCAGCACAACCCAAGGACACGCAAGGCGAAGCAATAGGCAGTGCTTAATTAAAAAAGCCCTTATGAAACACCGGGGATAGGGTCGTGCTGCGTGCAGTTGTTAAATGCCTCCCTTTCCCCTCCTTGGGGATTCCTGGCCATGAACTCACCCGCAAAGGGAGCGGCGTTTGCCAGCTCTTTCCCAAAACCGGAGGTGGAGATTTAACCCGTGGCACAGCACCTCTTGCAGGGCTTCTGGCGGCATGCTGCCCGGCATGCTGGCCGCTCTCCCGGCCACCCGTGTGCCGCGTCCCGCTCCCTCTTTGTCAACCCTCCTGCCCAGCGGGCTGGTGCAAACCAGCGGAGGCCCTTCCCCACCGCAGCCGCTGGCCGAGGCTCTTCCCGCGGGCTACTGAGGGAAAAGTTAAACCCGGGTGGGGATCCAGGCTGCCAGCCCTGTGCACGGGGAGCCAGGTGTGAGGCAGGGACCTTGCCGCTGGTAGATCCCGAGCCATCTGCAATGCTGGTCACGCCGGAGAGCAGACATTCAGGCAGCCAGGGAGCTTTCCCAATCCCACCACATGAGATGTTTGTGGATTTAAGGTGTTTCCGAATTAGGCTGCACCCAAAGAGACACTTTTATGAATTTATGCCCTAAAAATAGCCACAGAGTGCCTAAGTCTTCTAATGAATCTCATACAATGCTACTGTCAGAGCCAGCTGCTTGTATTTATACCCTCTCAGCACAGTCATCCTGCTCCACAACACAGCGTGCCAGGGCCCTGACCCTACAGCGAGTTTCAGGCAAAGCCTTATTTGTCTCTGGCTTCCCCCCAGCAGAGCTCTGCTGTGAGATTAAGATCTCAATATTTATAAGCCTCTGTTTTTACTATCTGTTTAATGTCACGGTAAATCAGGTGCCTACACTGCTATCCCTCCATCCCACCTGAAACCCTCACCTTCTTAGCAAAGGGCAGTTATGTTTTTCCTTAAAAATAAACTAATTATAAAACCGCAGTGATTTTCTCACATTTAAACAGCCTCTGTAACAACCAATTATTTCCGAGAACATGAGAAACAGCTGTTGCAATGCCAAAGCTCAAACAGTTACATCTCTGCTATTTGAACGGATAAGAGTTGATTTTTTTATTCCCATGTGATATTACCAAGACGTGATAAACAACCGTAGCATTAATATTAATTTGTGGAGCAAAGATCACTTTAATTTGCTCCAAGCTGAAGAATAATTTTAACAGAGTATTATCATTCCACAAACAACTATTTGAAAGTCTGTTCTGTCTTTCCCGCCTTTTTCCCCCCTCTTCCTTTTGTTTTTGATAAAGCAACACAACCCTTGGCGAGGGCTATTTGAAGGCAGAGAGACCGTTTGTAAGCCAGCCTTAAATCTTTCCGGATTGGGGAGTGGACTTCAAAAAATGCTTTCCAAATTTTACCCTGGCACTGTTGACTGCTGAATAAAAGGAGAGCACTCATTTTGCCTCCCAGGGACCTTCTCGGCTCCCACCAGAAGGTGGGCAAACATCACACAGGAGTCGGTTCCTCTCCCGCGGCCTTCAGGTGAGGACTTCTGCTAAAAGCTTTGCTCTTCAATCTGCGTATAATCACCCAAATCAAAGTGGGATCTGTGGCTACTCAGCATCTGAGGAAACCGGGCTGCTTTCATTTAGGCTTGTAAATATAGAGACAAGCCCGGAGCTCCAAGCTGCCAGCTCTGCAAGGTTTTGCTTAATTCTTTGAAAATCCTTGCTGCACTTAGCCACGGAAAACTGCATCCGCGGCACAAAGAATGGCAGTTTGAGCTAATCAAGCAACAGGGTAACATTTTTTAACTGCACACGTGCCTGTTGCCAAGCCCTTCCAAACATCTTAGCTGCGCTGCATTTTTATGCTGCTTTTCTCCCTAGGATCATGACACACTTGACAATGGTGATAAATCAGCTCTCATCCTGTCCAATTAGCCAGGAAAGCATTATCAACCCACATTTAACTGGAAATCTGAGGCCCACAGGTAATCTAATAGAGCGATTACCCCAGGTAGTTACCTGTAACAAGCCAGTCTCAGGAGGAGAGTCCCACTCCACCCACTCTGGGAGGATGCTCTCCGGGAAGGCACCAGGGTGATCCTAGGTCTCCTGCTTGGGCAAACACTTTAAGCACAGAGCTACCAGAGTAAAAAACAAAAAGGGGTTAGGGACAGGTGAGTGTGTGACAGCATTTGCTCCTACGTTTTGTTTGGTTTTCAACCCAAGAAGCACATTTTGAGGTTCAGGCTTGAACCCTGTAGGGAAGGTAGATGGAGGAACATCTAACGCCCAGTGGGTCAGTCAAGGATATCACTCAACAGCATCAAAACTAAGGTGCACCCAAGTGTGCAAAGGAGTAGGAAATTTTTCACATAAAAAAAGTGGAAGGTACCGTGGACTTCATGCTCCTCCAGATATGGTGGCAGCTAAGCAGGGAACTCGAAGGAATTAAATTCTGGAGGCATCTAAAACTACACCAAGAGAAAGACCCAAACCAAGAAGTCCACACTAATCCACCTCTTTAAGAATCTGGCCCCAAGTGACTCGCCACAGATTGGGCAGGTGTTAAGTTGCAAAGCCAGAAATAGAAAACCGATTCCCTCTCCTAGCCTTTCATTTGAGGGCTTGGACAGATTCCCAGACAACTGCCAGCCATATGAAGATATAAATTATTTGGCAGAGTGCAAAGGGTAATGGACCAGGGTCAAAGCCACCTGCAAGCTTGCAGACCCTTAGCAGGCACCAGCAGCCAAAGCAAACGTGAGGGTTGTGACTCATGTATCTACCACGTGGATACGTTGAAATACCCTTTCACCACCAATTCTTCCTTTTCCTCCAGGCAGGATTTCTATTACACGCTGGTTTGTTCTCCACCATCCACCTGCCCGGTAGCAGATGCAGGTAGATTTATTACCGCAGAGAAAGGTAGGCGTCCATTTGTGGAGCACTCTGCCTCCAGTGCCTGCCCGGGCTGTGGATAACTCTCTGGCCGAAGAGCCGAAGGCAGGCTGCGTGATTCCTGTCGGCTGCCACATTGCCCACAGGGCCCGAGCAGCAGCAATGAAATGGGCTGGAGACAGACCGATTTCATTCTGTTACGTACGAAAATTACAAACAGTGGGTGACAGCTGGTTTAGAAAGGCAGTCTTCAAAAAGGCAACTGATCACCATAGCCCCTCTCCTCCCTGTTAGGGGCACGCACACGTCTCCCTAAGGAAGTCTCGCCTGGCACAACAAGATCCAGATCTGCCTGGAGCAATCATACCGCAACTCAGGAATCCTATGGATAAAGCCTGGTAGCAGTGGTCTGCAGAGGTTTATTCCTCTGTGCTCTGAAATGACACCCTAACTGCCTTTGTCCAGATCCAAATATTTTAAAGCTTAAGTATTCACTGCTGCTGTGAAGCAGGCAACAGCGTGGGTACCTCAAGCGCAGGGCAGTTCAGCTGGAAACCCAATAGCTTTCACTTCCCTCCTACGCTTCTCTGTTGCGGTGAGCAGCACTCTCATGCCACGGGCTCACCAGCACCCCATCCTCAAAAATCTACTTGCAACAGCTACCGTCGTTGGCACAGGCAGCAAAGCTCACAGCCTTCCTTTTCTGTTTGAAACCAGTCCCCAGAGGCTTAATTTGCAGACAGTAATGGGATTCCACCTTCCTGCGCCTGACAGAAGGTGCCTCTGCGAGCAGCCTTGGTTCACCTTTCAAGAAGCTGACCTCTTTTTTCTTGAACAGCATCCCAATTTTGGTATATGGGCTGTGACAAATGTTTCAGGGAAGGATTATGGGGTTAATTAATGCATTAATATTTAATCCCGCTTCCCTGCTACCGCGTTGTTGGCCAAAATTTCTGCCCCCTGGACCCAAATCTATGCCGGCCATAAACATGAATTTCTCCCCAGAATCTGACTTTTTCTTATTGTTATTCCCAACTCCTTTCTTCTGCCTCAAACTCTGGCCTCCTTCCTTCAACAGTCCTCCCTACAATCAAATTTTTTTTGAAGGGAATTGTCTTCTCTTGGCTCCAGCTACAAGATCAAACCTCATTTACTATCAGTAATGAGCCCTTCCATGGTAGGCGCTCACCTCTTTCACTGAGGAGGGATGCCGTCTTCATACATGTTATCCTTACATTTCTCCTCCTCAACTCTGCAGAAGTAGAGGGAGAAGAGGAAGGGACACAACAGGAGCCTCGGCTCACTTGTGGGAAGAGCACGGGGGTGGGGAGGCTTTTGGCCAAGACAGGGTTTCTGTCCCTCCGCTGGTCTAAGACACCTCTGGATCTGGCAGCAGGGTAGTGGGAGGTGGGATCACAGCCTGAGGAAGGTGAATCTGTTACAGATTTAACGCTGGATATGAGCAGCAGGGAAAGCACGTTGGCACAGGCTTTAGCACGGGATAGTTTCTTGACTTTCAGGGTCTTGTGCAACCCGCTTGAAGCCTGTCCCATTCAATTTCCCTGCTATTATTTGCTGAGCTAGCAGGACTGAAACACCCACCCACAGTACAATCACCCCTTCCAGTGCCACGTGTGCCGGAGCAAGCCGGGGCTCCAGGCTACGCTCCTGCCACCCCCTGAGCTGGGCTCTGCCTGAGAGACGAGGGTTCTCCCCAGAAACCCAGGCTGCCGGTGACGGAATTGAACGCCGAGGAGCAGATCAGATTAAGCACAAACGTGTAGCTGCAGGGATGGTTAGGTGCTTGGGCAGCTCCCCACAGCCTACTCAGTTGATCAGCATTTTTTCGGTGTCTGCCAGCCCCAAGTATCCACCTCCGCAGCACGCGGGGCCTGCTCCCGAGGGATGCCAACCACATCGCACCCCGGCCGGAGCCGGTGACGGCGGGGAGCGCCGGGCGCGCCTGGGTTTCACAGCAGCCCCAGTCCGGCAGCTGATCAAGGGCAGGCAGCAGACCCATGTGCTTTCCTCTCTTCTGCCTTGCCCACCAGCGTGACGGGAGGGCAGCGAGGGCGGCCGCGGCCACGGCCACACTTCCCGGCCCTGCCCACGCCACGAAGGACACTTATTCCCGGGCGCCTCGTAACGGGCTTTCTTTGGGTCTCGCCCCCATTTTTGGGTAGTTGGGTCTGTTACCCCGGGTATGCTCCCAGCCCAGCAATGCCCCGGGGCGGCTCCAGCACGGCGGCGCCGCGCTCGGCAGGGGGCAGCAGCGGCGGCGGCACCGCCGGCAGAAACGGGGCGGAAACGGGCGGAACCGGGCTGCTCCCGGCCGGGGGCTGCAGGCTGCAGGCTGCACTGGCGGAACCGGGCCGGGCCGGGGGCGGCCAAGGACCCCAGGCGGTGGGCCGGGACGCGTTGGATCTCAGCCCAGCGGGCTGCGGGGCGCCTCGGTACCGCTGCCGCCGGGCGGGGACCCCCCCACCTCCCAGTGCCACCGCACCCCCCGCAACACCCCCTCCCCGCCCGT
>JAVKLA010000027.1:38997421-39012244 GCA_034782735.1 Sagittarius serpentarius | reverse complement strand
TTGGGCCCCCCCCCCCCCCCCCCCGGAGCCTCTTAGGGTCGATGCCCTGTGCCTTCCCTCCCCCGGGACAAAGTTTGTACAAAAGTCCTCAGCCCTCTTCAATGCGCGTGTGAGCCTGACTTCCACGGTGGGGCGGTTGCTGAGTGTCATTGCTGGGATGCTTTCTCCGAAAAGCACTGGCTGGCATCTGGCTGGTGCCTGTGTATCTCCACAGACGAGGCAGTAACTTGCCTTGCTGTCTGTTCAAACCAGCACAGCACGGGTAAAGAAAGGAGGAAAAAAGAAACGCTGACTGTGTTCATGTCCTGTGTCTGAGATTCTGATTTCTACGTGTGAGAGGATACACTGGTGGCGCGAGCACAGCGTGTGTTTTCTGTGAATGCTTGGGTTTTTGGCTTTCCCCGATTTTTATTTCTTGGTAATGTCACTGTGTAGGCAAATTTTCTGTTGCTGTGGTGCTGCCCTTGTCTTCCAGTCTGCTTTTCAGGTTTGTATATATAGCTGCTGGGAAAATCGCTTCCTGGGAATTACCTCCAGGACTGCGATGCTGACTAAGCTGTTCGCAACTGATTAGTTCATTTAAATGCCGACCACCGCTATGTTTGCTGCAGAGCAGGTGTCTGTATATGAAGTTTTTCGCATGCGAATGTTTCCCGTGTAGCAGAAGTTAGATGCTGAATTAAAACAGACCAGCCGTATAGCGCTGAGTAGCGTGCAGTGGAGCTGCACCAAGAGCTGCCAACGGCTAGAGGGGTTTGTGATGCACAGAGGAACGTGGGTGGAAAAATACTCCTGGAGAGCAGTCGGGAAGAAGCTACAGTGGCATTAATGCTGATCAAAATTTCCAGCTGGCTGCCTGTTTCTCCACCGAAACTATCCACAGGGGGTTGGGAGAGACGGGGAAGGTCAGCACCACAACGCCAGGAAGCCTGTGTGTGCCTGGGCGAACAGTGCTCGCCCTCCGGTTGCTGTAAATCCGCCACACAGGCGGGGGAGGGGGGGGAAGAGCAGTGCGAATACCTGGTGGACTTTTAATCCCATTCACTTTCGGGAAACTGATGGCCGAGCGGTGAAACGATGCACACATGGAAGCGATACAGTGGTGGTTCTGAGTGATCAGTAGAGATACTAAGCTAAGTTCATGGTGTTTGTGAACTGGGAGTCCCTTTGGCTTGTGATCTCCTTTAGGGAATATTTTTTGGGGGCGAAGAAGGGAGACTTGACAATTGTAGCCTTGCAGACTGAGCTGTTTTTTGGCATAGATCTCAGCAATTGGAGCTAATTTACGGGTAGGAAGAGGCCGGCTTATGTGCTGTGTTCTACAGCATGTGTGCTGTTGAGTTGTCATAAAACCAAACATACCTGCCTGTGGTTTGACCTGAGTAGGGCCGTGTTAATTTTTTTTTTTTTTACAGCTATGGCATTTGGTCTAATAAAAAGATAGACCTCTCCCCACGAGTGTCCTAAAGCATCTTTATTTTGTAGTGAGGGGTGTACGTGATAACCCTCAGGGGATATGGAAGCATGGACCCAACTGATACACCGTGCTGTTCGTACAAAAACCATACTTGCCGCTGAGATGCGGCCATGTCTGGGGTGGTGTATGGGGACTTCAGCATTCATTGCAGTGCTGCTGTTAGAGACAGGAAGTAAAAAAAGATTAGAAGGAAATAAGTTTACTCCAAGAACTGAGGTAGGCTGAATCTGTGGTTGGGCCACCGAGATGAATGGGCTCGCTCTGGCGAACAACTGTAAAGGCTGAAGCTCTTCAACCAGGTATCTTACCTGGGCGAGCGCACCTGCCAGAGCATGCTGCTGCCCCTTCGCACTCCTCCTTCGGTGCCGATTCACAGCAAAGTATGCCATCTACTGATCTCCCAGCACTGCGTCCTGCAGTGGCCTGCCTTCTCTGTCTCTCCCGTGCAAACAAGGACCACGCCTGGCGCTCCGCTCCCTTTACAAAATCCAACAGGGTCCCATCCGCAGGGTAGCGTAACGGTGGTCAGCTGGTTGAAATGCTTCTGTGCCGATGTGTAACCCAGGTGTGAAAGCTGTAGGAGGGACTCTGCTGTTCACCCCACCTAAAGCAGCATCCGTTCATGAATGAGGCTGTAGCGCTTGGGAGAGAAATGTCTCTAAATACAGCTGAGCCGTGAAAACTGCACACAGGGCTGCTCTTGTGGGGCTTTTCGGGTTTGGATTTAACAATGTGTCCTCAAGCTTTTTATCAAAAAGAAGAAAAATGCATTTGCCAAGATACGTATATTTACATAGCCATATACAGTTGGGAAAGTTGCACGTCACACTCTTCTGTGCTGGTTTTCCCATCCTCTGCTGTGACACTTAACAGTGTTTCATTTCATGCGAAAGGCAGGAACGTGGGTGCCCTGCCCATGGAGAGCGGGCCCCGAGATACTGGTCCTTGCCAGGGTGAAATATGAATGATTGGCTCCAGGTAGAGCGCTTGCCAAGCCAGATAAATTAGGTGACCGGATTTTGAAACACAGTAATCTCGTGTCAACAGGGTGGTAGTGTTATATTCTGTTACGCTTGGTGCCAGCGCACAGTGGAAGTTAGTTGCGATGGGGTTTCATCTACGGTGCAACATTTGGTGTTGGGTTTGAACGAGGTCCACCTGTCTGCAGGATGAGTTGTTTTCTCTCTAGGAGATTGAAAAAGCCAAGGAAGGTGACTTCTTGACCTGTGGAAAATGCATAGTTTTACTGCATTTGGAGGAAGGGGGGAAGGGTGTGTGCGTATTTGACCGTCTCCCTGAATTGTATTGAAAGATCTATCTGTATGTTATAACTAATTAATTTGCATCCCAGTTATTCATCTCGGCAGATAAAGCTGATGCGGACTAAAATGAATTGCATTATCACGATTAGACTACTAGCAAACAGGATATAAAGGAAAACAAAGAAAAACTCTAGTTTCTTTACTGTGTCCTTGACTCTCAAAGTTGGCCTTTGTCACCCAGCGCTAGGGCAGCTGAGCTTTCTGAATTCCTCCACAGTAGGATTTCAGTGTCAAGCTTTGTTTCACAAAGGGTTAAGCGAATAAACAGTGCTGCTGCTGAAGTTTGAAGACAGCCTCTTAAATATTTAATGACAGTCTAAATATATACATATGTACAATGTGTTTTAAACAAAGGCAGAATTCATGTACAGGCTTAACTGGTTCCAAATAATTACTTTTTGGAAGGTAATATAAATGACTATGGATACCAAAATAAATGGAGAAATGCGATGTTTTAGTAGAGCCAGATGCAGAGAAGAGATTTGCACCAAAATGGAATGGGGATCTTTCTAGGAACGTAAATAATGTTGTCTGTGGTACGTCCCCTGATCTGAAACAACCCTGCCCTTAGAAGATGGAAAGAGTTATGGTATCCAAAAACATGAGGTCTTGTCAAAAGCTCATTCGAGGAGGCTTTTTGCTCATATCTGTGCACGATAGCTGAAGTTAATGATGGTAATGAAACAAGGGGGTAAAACAGGTAATGAATGGGTTGAAGAGAGTAGGATGGAGAAGGGGAAGTGAGCAAAAAATGTGTTTTTGGAGAAATGTGAACTTGCGGTGGAGGACAACTAGTGTAGCAAGGTGTTCTTTATAGACTTAGTAAGTTTTGCAACTCAGTCAGTGCTCAAAAAGCCTGCGTGATCAAGACTGAACTGAGAAAGGCAGGCAAAACACGCAGGGCCTCACGAGGTGGGACTAGTTCTGCGAGAGGAGGCTGGAGGCGTGTGGTTGAGGAGGAGCCTACGGAAGGACCTACCTGGGGCTGCTGGGCACTGGCAGAAGAGGGAGAGAGCAACAGCACACCGCGTGCTTATGCCTGTGAGACATCTCTGCAGGGCGCACGACAGCACTGAGCAGGGTTGTGTATGTACTTTCACAGGTGAAAATACCCAGCCGAACATTTTCATTGATCTCTGGTACCTGGTAGATTTACCTGGTGTGCACTCTACTGGTGGAACGTGTGTCAATCACAGCTGAACCTCCTACCCATGTAAATGTTGTCCTGAGCAAAGGTTACAGTTGTGCAATAAGCACAGTATGGGAACAAAAGCAACTTTTAGTTTCGCTTCCTTCCCACAAGGAATAAAATACACATATAAAAAAAGAAGTAGTAGATTTAGAATCTAGGGATGACTTTGCCACTCACAAGGCTGGCACAAAAGCTGAAGTAAGGCTTAGGCATGCCCGTCCAACATGTGATGGTAATCTAGACGCTGCATACGCATGTGTGTGCATGTTTCGAACAAAGGCAAAATTCTTGTATTTTTCACATACTGAGCTTCAGTGCATAGTATTAAAATATAAATGCCACACTTAATCACTTACTGAATTGTTTTCGGAATTATTTAAAAGCCTTCACAAGTCAGCTCCTTTGCAGCTATTTAGGACTGGGCTGAGAAATCACCCAGGTTCAGGGTGGCTGTTGTCCGGGACGTCTGAACTGAGATGGGAACCAGTACGTGCATCTTGTGTATCACCAGGCTGCTTCGGGAGCTTGGATGAAACTCAAGAACTACTGAGAGATCTTGGGTGTTTTCCCAGAGTATCTTGTCTCCTGCAGAGACCTATTCCCACCAGACTGCTTTTTTATTTTAATATCAATTTTCAAGAAACTGGAAATTTGCCTGTTTTACAGTGTGTTTATTCCAAAACGCAGTGACCAGGTAAATAACAAAGCTTTAACGTACGTCTGAGAAATACGGGATTTGCTCTGTCGTGTTCTTCCTCCTGCTTTCTGTATGTATTGCAAAGTGTCCTTATGTGCCTGTCGATGCTGATTTAATGCAGGTAGTGCCTGGGGGGGGTGTGGGGTGCTAGGAGCTTCCACCTGGGAGGCTCGGGGCTGGTGCCCTGGCAGGAGCTGGGAGCAGGGGTGACAGGAGCATCTCTGAGCTCATGGCCAGTGGTGCAGTCATCAGCCTGGCCATGTGCACCAGGCTCTTCCCTCTCAGAAAAAGGGTGGAAGAGGGTGGACACGTGTGCATGAGCGTGTTTCCCTGGGTTAGTGGTGCCAAGTGCCGCAGCGTGTGTGGCCGGGTGTGTAGGGTCAAGCACTGGCAGAGGAGCCCACCCTGCCCACGGGCCTTAAACCAGGCACCCTCCTAACCTCAAGTAATTAAGTTTTTGTGTGGGGCGAGTTATTATTATAATTGCTTGCCCCAGGCTTTTCTGCGTCTTTCTGTGAAGCATCTCGTACGAGGCTCTGCGGTGACAAAACATTACAGTAGATGGCTGGTCTGGTCCAGAGCAGGCGTTTTCTGTATGCAGAAACGTAGGTGAATGCTGCTTTCACAGCCAGAGGGGCTCTGCTTTCATTTTCCCTGCTTAGGAAAATTGTTCTAGAATAACTTACTGATAAATAATTATCACCGAAGAGATGCTTGGCAATAGAACAGAACTCAAACCAAACCGTGATCTGAGTCGTCATTTTAATTTTAAGCAGAATTAATCCTGAAACAGGTAGTTTCAAGGGTTTGTTGAACCCAGATCAGAACTGAGCTAAAATTAATGTTTCTGGCTACCCATTTGGGCAAGATGAAGCCCTGCCGTGCCCCCAGCGAGGCACCCTTGGCAAGAAGGTGCTGCAGAGCACGCCGTGGTGCCCCTGCCTTCTTGCCCTCCCTGGCTGGGTGTTTCACTTGTGTAGGACATTTTTGTACCAGCCTAAGGGGAGCTTTGCTGAAACTGCTCCTAAGGGAGAGGGATGGCTGAATTTAGGGTTCTCTTAGGGGCTTGTGTGCTACTGCCTGCTGCTCCCCGATGCATTGAGGCTGTTCCCAGCTGTGGACCTCTCTGCATCCGTGCAGCTCTGAAGTGGTGCATCTCCCCGGGAGGATGGGTCTGAACAAGGGGAGTTTCATCTCAAGACAAACCTGAGTGAAAAAGGCTGCTGGTTTGACTCTGCTGGAAATAATCCTTTTGCCCCACATACAGCCCTGGAACAGCCCACTGGAAAGTAGACTGGCAGCTGCTTGTGGGAGAGGGAGGTAAATGAAACTGGTCGGCACAAAGCACTTATTTACTCAACAGATGTGAGTGAAGAGAATGTGCTGTAATCTGATGATTTCTGCAGTATTATCTGTGATTGTTTTCCCTTTCTGTCTGCAGGGTTTCTTTCAGAAAATCCACAGAGTTTTGTGGTCTTGGGTAAACAAACCATTTTGCTAACCAGAGAAAAATAATCGGTAGGTACATAGATAACTGTCTAGCCTGTGAAGGGAGTTAAATGCTGTGTTCTGTGCTGCTAAAGTGACTGACTTCTCAGGGACTTGGCTATACCTAGATGATGATGCAAGATACATACCCTTGTCCCATGCGCTGTGGAGATGAGTTCAGCATGTGGGAATGCGTGAGTATAACTTCAGGTTATATTTAAGGTTCTGCAGCTTTCCACATTGCCAAGTATTTTGGGACATACAGGTTTCAAAACCTTGTCGTGGTTTACACAGAGGAGTAGATTTGTTCCTCCTTCTGTTCATCCAGCTATGCTGTGCTTTTACATAAAGTTTTGTGTGGCTCTTTTTTAATGCAAATTTCAGGAGGAAACAGGCCATACATCATCACTGTCTAGCCCTTAATTCAGGAGGCTCCTCAGTCAACTGGAGGGAACATTAACCCTACGTAATGCTGATACAACTCATCCCCACATCTCTGGAGCAGGCAGGGAGGGAGCTGGGGCGGGAGGGGCCTGCAGCACCGGGCATGCACAGGAGCGATTAAAGATCCAGGGCAGAGGATGGTGGGAGTCATTATTTCTTCCACTTATGGAGCAAATTGTAATTTGTAACAGCGGACACCCATGCGTTGGGAGAAACTGAAGAGCGTGCTTAGAGCAGTCCTTGTCCTGGTCTTGCAGCGCAGGCACCACGGGCCCTGGGAGGTGCTTCGGAAGCAGAGAGGTGGGAGACCAGCACATTGTGGTGCTGTGGGAGAAGCTAGTTTAAGGAATGAATTCCAAATGAGAACAAAAGAGAGGAGATTTGTTTCACTTGAGAAGAGGGAAGTAGTGCTTTAAGAAATAAAGGCCCTATCTCAGCAGAATGTTTTGCCTAACTGCTTTGCTGCGAAAGAACTGGTGTGAGTGCTGCCAGGCTGATGGCTTTCCAACTGCAATCTGACTTCCTAAAATGTTACTGTTTCTTAGAAGAAAAAACCATAACTTTAAGTAAATCAGGAGAGTTAGGCTTTCTCAATAACGATGGAAAGAAAATGCCGTTTTCTTTAACTGTCTTGTGTTTTCCCCACTCGTCTCTCCCACCTCCTCTCGCTGAGCTTTAACCTCAGTTTTCCGGGTGGTGTAGTGCTGTCTTCTCGGCAGGGATGCAGATGGGGTGCTACGCGCTTGTCCCCTGAAAGGTGGTAGAGTTGGGGTGTTTGTGTTGGCTAAATCAGGCTCCCATTTCATATTCCAGTAAGACAGCTTTCTCCATGCTCCTGCAGTCTCTGGGTGAAGTGTGGTGCTGGCGGGGCTGTGGCAGGAGTTCCTGCCTTCTTCTGCCTGTAGCATACATGGTCTCGGGACTGCAGTCCGATGGTGAGGATTGCCACTGGCCACCGTGGCTACGTTTCCCTATGCCTTTAAAATGGGGAAGAACGCTTTGCTTTCCCTAAGCATTTTTGAGGGTTACTTTAGTGCTTCATAACATTTCAGAGAAAGTGCTACGTAAAACTGAAATATTATTCATTAATGTTTTCTGTATCCGCTTCTCAGGAAGCATCAGTGAGTATAGGTCTAAATTTTGACTTTCCGGTAAAGGTGATAGTCGTCAGAAGCAGCATAAAGCAGCTGTTTGCTCTGTGTGGGTGGAAATGCCCACAAAAGCTTTTTTGGGGTTTGACACTTGTCCTAGATCAGGATACGTGGTCAGATTTGGTATATGAGCCTTTTAACTCTCCAACTCTCCTTGTTTCACTCAGGTGCTACCAAAGGCCACCACTTTTCCAGGCGCTGAGGCACTGCCGTTTCTGATCGCTCCTCAAAGGGCTCTTGCGGTGCAATTAGCAAATTCAGTAAAGCTCTTCTGCCTTAAGTTGACTTTTTTCTCCATGATGGTTTCTAGTCCAGAAATACATGAAAACGAAGTAATTCCTGGGTTCCTAAGTGAATTTCCCATTTGTTCACTTTTTTCCCTCTAATATACTCTTTGTGTTTGTGAATGAAACAGAATTAGGGCTAATTTAGTTGATTGGCTGCAAAACAAAAGTATTCAATGCTAAGAATGGGAAATGAGAAGGCCTTTCTGAAATGTTACTTCTTTGCATAATTGTAATAGATTATAATTATGCAGTTGGGTGTTTAGCAGTGGATTTACTGTAAACATAGTGATGGGAAATGTCTCGTCGCTCACTTGTGTCGGTTCAAGTCTCAGTGCGGTCCCATCGATGGCTGTACCAGCATCTCTAATGACATTTTCTCTTTGGGCAGGATGGTGTGTTGCAGAAAATGCTATCTCCAGTTCCCCTCCCAGCTCCTCCCACAAAATTACCGCTGGTCAATATAGCCATGTCAGACTGTTGACACAAATCAATAAGATCAATCATTCTTCAGCTCCTAAAAAAACTGAGAGTGCGTAGCAATGCTGGCAGCGATTCCTGAATGGAAAATACATACTGTAATGTTTGCAAAGTGTACGTGGGGGACCCTGTCCCGTTAATAATTAGTTCTCTGAGGCTGTAAAAGGAGCATGGTATAAATTGTTTCCTACAACTGCAGTATGTGTTATGACCCCTACAGCTGTCAGGCTGATGGAGAACATCACCTGCCCAGCAGTGGTGCCGGAGAGGGGTGAGCGTGGCAGAGTTTGGGTTAGGAATCCTGATTTTCTTCATTCTCCTAGAAGATCTTGACTTCTGATACTGTTTTTTGCCCTGCGAATAATTGTGGACATTTTATCGCAATACTGGAGTTGGTGGTGCAGTCGGGTAGTTCAGTGTGTAACTGCCAGAAAGCCCATCAAAATTGTAGTTGCTGTAGTCTGCAAGAATAAAATCAGAGGCTGCTTCTATAAATCAGAACCTTTATCTGAAGGGAAGGACAAATCTTTGTTTATAATGTCTGAATTTATATCTCTGAAGGCTTGCTTGGGTGTGTCTGCTCATAGACTCAGTCAGCTGCCTCGGGAAGATAAAACACATAAATGTTTCATCTTCTCGATTTGCCACCAACCATTGTGCTGGGTGCTAGCAGATTTTTCTTTTAATTAAATATAATTTATCTAATCCTAATGGGAAACATAATTATAGGATTTATTTTTTAATACTGTGATTTCAGAATTACTTTATAAAGAAGAGTAACATTTTTCCCCTTAGGGGCTGTTTTAAAACGAGCAAACAAAATAAAAAAAAACAAAGTACACTTTGCTAAAAGTAATAAATCTCAGACAAGAAGCAAAAAAAAAAAAGCATCTGATATGTTGGAGCTGCAATAAAGCTGAAAATTAATGATCAGTAAGTTAGTGCTGCAAGAGAGTGAATGCATTATGGATTTGAGGAGATGCCTACAGCTTATTAAATGTCAGCAAATTTTAGCATAAGCAGTAAAAAGCCCTGATCAGAAAATGTAAAACGGTGCAACCTGGTGTTGGACTATCCAGTGCCACAAGGGATGTGGGAACCATGTGTATGGTTGAAATGTAAGAAGGTGCTTTGCAAGATCAGGGCCTGAAATTGCATGCAAAACTCCTTTAGTTTCTGATTGGAGGGATTTAAACATTTCAGTAAGGCACAACTGTAGTCTCAGGGAGGGATTTATTGTACTGTAAAACCTTTGCATGAGAAGGTATGTATGACTGTTTAAAATAATTTAAAACAAATAACATCCCTTCACCTTCCCACTCTCTCTCATGCTTTTTTTCATGAAACCGAAAGGTAAGGTTACTACTTGAATTGTAATGGAATAATATATCAAGTGAGTGATCACATCAGGCATGGACACTTACCAAATCACAGCGAGATAACTGTGAATAACTCTCTAGTTTCAACAATTTTCATGGCCATTAACAATTGATGGGTTTCCCTTAGAACCGCATTATCTATGGCAGCGGGATCTATTCCTGTGCACTGCTCCTGCATACTAAGTGCCAGAGAAATTCTAAAAAGTAAAGGTAGTAAAAAATCTGATAGCAGCAAGGTGAATGAAGCAGGTAGGAATTTCAAGGCGACATTTTTGAAGGTGGGGAAATATTTCAGGCGATCATGCATTTTCATAACTGTTCTCCCCCCGCCCCACTTCCCTGCCTATATTTTTAACTACAGTTCTGCAAGTTTTAATTCAAGCTGGTGTTAGGTTTCCCCTCACTGCTTGGCATCATCTCAGGCTTGATGGTCGGTCTGGCATGTGGATCAGTTTAAGCAAGATTTTAAAAATACGTTTTGTTTCAGTTTTGGATTGGACTCGTGTCTTGAGGAGCTTTTATGCATATTTGACAAAAGATAAAACAGGTGCTGAATTTAGCAGTCCTAGATTGCTGGGTGGCTCTTTCATGGGAATAACTTCGAGCAGGTATCAAAGATGTGCTTTCCTTATGAGAATCACGCCAGCGTTTTAATAAACACGCAACACATCCCTTATTTCTAGTGCTTTCATCTCTGGCTGATGCCACGTCAGATCTTTCCAGATTCCTCCATCAGGTTGACTTTTCCAGCCCCAAATCTCTTCTCTCTCTCTCTTTCTATTTCTCTTTCTCTCCCTCTCCCCTCTTCCCCCTTTCTTTTCACGGTGCTGTTGTTGTGGCAAGATTAAAGCAACTGAGTGAAGCAGTGGCGGGGAAAGCTCGGGTAATCAAAGTGTGCAAGCGGCTGGAGCTGTGTGAAGACAGGTGGGTGGCACATCAAAGCTGGTGGGTACAGGCTCTCACTGCTCTCGCCTCTCCTGGTAAATGACCCCCCTGCTGTAAACAGAGTTCCTGGGGTTAATTTGTGAGCTCACACGTACACAGATGCAATTGCTTTTCTACACCCTTCCCAAAATTTAATTGCAGGGAATGGTAGTAAACTCTTAGCTTTGTTCCTTGGAAGATGGCCTCTGTAGACATGGCATGATAGGAAATAGCAGCCGAGTTGTTAGTGGGAGGTGGTCGTTCACCTCCAGCTAAGAACAACCCAGCACCTTATTGTCCCGTCTGCCCCTAAATGCCATTTCTGGGTTGCTGTAGGTAGGGTGAGGAGAACTGGAAGATCTGAGCAGCGCCTCTTTGCGCCCGGCTGGGCCTCGCACGGGCAGAGACCCAGCAAGTCCTGCCTCGGCCCGAGCAGCCGTGGCCTGGGCAGGCAGCCGCCCCTCGCCCAGCCACAGGCAGGTGCTGCTCCCCAGGCTCTGCATCCAGCCCGAGGGCTTCGGGCACCCTCAGCTCCGGGGAAGTCCTGAATCCCCACTCACCTCTAAACTCTCTGTGCTTGTCTCTTGATGTGGGGCTAACCGTGGGGCTGGCTGTTCTCTCAGCTGCCACCTCTGCCCGCGCTACCCTCTCCCCAAACCCTGCTTTGTCTTTGCTGCGGAGCTCGGAGGTTGAGCACCCTGAGGTCTGGACGGACTCTTGCTCTGTGTTCGTGCAAGGGGATCCTGGCCCTTGTCTTAACCGTTTGCTCTGAAGGTGTCAAAAAATCATGGCGCTTCTCACCTGCCATCTTTCGCAGGACTCTTCTTCACTGCCCCCAGCCTGCTGGTGTCCATTTTGGTTAGTGCTGCCGAGAACCAAAATAACCAGCGGAGCCATTAGGATGCGCGTCTCTTGGCTTTGTGCGTTGAAACATCAGTGAACTACCGTGAAAACAGGTTTTCAGCTTTTGTTCTGTTAGCTGTTTCTGGCAGCCTGTAATAATAGTCTGTTCAAGCAAAATGGTTATTTACTGTTCTTTAATTTTTAATGAAAAATCTTTCTGACACAGGTTATAGTAAAATAATTAATGGTGGGATTGTGGTGTTTGGGTATAAAACTTGAGCTCTAAGGGTTTAGAGATATTGGTGTCATCCCAGGTTGCTCTGTTGGTGTGGTCACTGGTTATAGCAATAGTTCTTATTTACTTTAACTTTAGTCTCAGGGTAACTGTTTCACAATAATCAATGCACTGATTACTATAATTGCATTTTGTGGTACTGTGGTCTTATAATTAACTGACTGGGTTAATAAAGCATGGAATCTAATGAATATTTGTAAACAAACTTCATTAGGAAGTAGGTTGAGAATATGCAGTGGTGGAGGCTAATAGAGGAGACCTGTCCTCAATTTTGGTAATTACAACAGGTAGAAACCTGGAAATGAACAGTAAAGTGTGGAGACTGCTACTTACCTTGTGTTTACTGCTGCGCTACATCTTTAAAATCTCTCTTTTAAAAAAAAATCTTTCTAGAAAAAGGCTCCCCACTGCAATGAGATCCTGCGTACACAATTTCAGTCTCTTTTGAAGAACATTAAAGTGTTATCAGGCGTGATGCTGAAAACGGGATTTACAATGCAGGGCTGGTATCAGCCTTGAGTAAGAAGTGTCTATTGTCACCCTGTGATTGGATCTTAATGCAATTAAAATGAAAAAGGAAACCACCATTGAAAATGGGAAAGAGATTTCCTAGTGGTTCCTCTGTGGGGGTGGATGGCTGACATCTGGCTGTTGCTGGAAAGCTGGCTGTGTTTTACTGTCCTTGAGGAACTGTATCCCATTTTTGCTGTTGCATTGGTCAGGCTTTGCATGCCTCCCTCCGGTTGTGTCCCCGTGTTTGAGATGCGTGTTCCTCATCTCAGGCACGGGGTCCAGTCCTGCACACTGCCACACCATTTGGGACCATGTTGTATGACTCTGGCAAGTTAACAGCTGAAGGATCTGGGTCGTTTTGGATGGTTGCTTTATTTTAAGGTCTCCAGAAATCCCTTTACACCTCCTTGCCGTCTGTCCCCTCATCTTTAAGCTGCTTGACCCTTAAATGCATGGTTTTCCTGGCTGAGTCTATGTGTGTCTCTGACACAAGTAGAATTAAATCCTGCTGCCTCCCCCCTCACCACCTTTTTTTAAGCTTTTGGTTATCTGCAAAGTTTGGTATTAATTTTTCAGGGAAACTCATATGTAAGGAGCCTTGCTCAGAGAGCACCAGCCCTGAGCAATAGGCTCATGAGTGGCTGCTCTTGCAGCAGGAGCTTGAAGGGGAGAGGGTCTTTCAGGAGCTACAGTTCATCCATTTGCTTCCTACCTGCTGGTTTCAAACAGTATTAATTTTTACGCATTTATTGTGTTTAATTAAAAGCAGGACGGCTTACAGCAGTGCTCGCAGAGATTCTTCCCCCCCAAAGCAACAAATAGGCATCTGGTATTTGTTTTGCGTAACGCAATCCTCATAAAATGAAGAGTAATAAAACATAATTATCTGTAAAGGCTTGTTTTATAAGCCTAAGAATGAACTCATTTCTGCCTTGTTTTGGTCTATTTGTAAGATAAAGGATGTCTTTCTATGGTTTTAGCCCCTCTCCAAATTAATAGAGAATCGGTTATAACTGTTTTAAACCCTGGTGTGTAAGGGGGTGTAAGGCAGTATGAGTGCATGCACAGGATGGCACTGGTGGATCTCTAGGGGTGGGGAAGAGGCTTTTTCTGTTCCTCTTGGTAAACTTTCCCTTCCAAACAATGTGTTTTATTTGAAAGTTTTGGTAAAGTAAGAGGGAGGAAAGCCTGTGGGCTAGATGAACAAGGTCAGCATTTCTGAGCTGTGGGCCTTAAAGCTGGGTTTGAGCCCTTTCTGCACGCTGCTTATCCATGGCAGCGTGAAGGATGGTGACGTACGTCCACGTTTGTGCTTGGGTACGTGTGAGGATTCTTTGATTTGGCCCTTGTCGCTTTTCTGACAGACCTTAACTTCTGCTGTATCTTCATCTCTTTAGAGCATTGCTATCTTGATCCACCTCTAGTCTGGTCATCAGGATGCCCAGCATGGGGTTCAGGAGTTTTGAAGAGCTAATTATACTCATTTCACCTTAGATTTGCTGTTTGCTATTTGTTTGTAGGTAGTGTGCCTTTTTACTTCCCTTCGGCTTGCTGTGACCCTGCAAAAGCCCTTCCTGCCACCACATGCTAGTGTTTTGTTTTTTTTTTTTTTTTCCCTGGGAAAAAGTGAAACTAGATCATTTAAACCAATTAGATAATAAAGACAGACATGCACGTGGCTTATGGCTGTTATAAAGTGTGAAAACCAAATCCTCTTAGAAAACTCACAGTCTAAGCCTATTGTTTGTTTATTTTTCTTTAAAATAGTAATAAGCAAAAATCCACTTTTTCATAATGAGAACTAAAAGCTGCAGGGCTGCAAGGCACCTTGAAGTCCTCCATGCTTTGGAATACGTTTGCTTCGACCCTGTTCTTCTTTGCACAATTAATTAAAGTGATAGAAGAGAAAATACAGCTTCACTCAGATTAACGTGAATTGTAGCCTTCTCAAAAGCAGATATGACTTAGGTATTGCTTTCTGCAAGGCGAGCCTTGTAATTTTGAATCTTGATTAGCAGCTGCTTTTCTTCTTCTGTGAGTCTCGGAAACTATGGGGTTGGGAGCATGTAACAAATTGCTAAATGATACCCTTGCAGAGAGAGAAATCTCCCCCTTTTGAAGCGCCTCACTCCCTGCATATTTCGTTCTGCAAAGAGGCTGCGATGATGCAGCGACCTGCTGCTGGGGCTAGGAGATGCTCCCCCAGCAAGCTCTGCTTCCTGGGGGGCAGCGGTGCCTGGGCACAGCCACCTGCTGAGCTGCCGCTGCCCTGTGTTGGAGTCGTTTCCTTGAAATATGTTTTCCTTAGAATCATAGAATCATAGAATGGCTTGC
>JAVKLA010000027.1:38979641-38997321 GCA_034782735.1 Sagittarius serpentarius | reverse complement strand
AACCTGTTCATGGCTATTCTTCAGAGCCAGCTCTTCACACTGTATCCATCTCTTCACATAGAGGGCAATGCCTCCACTCCGCCTTGAAACACGCTTTTCTTGTCATCTTATACGGGGATACTAGTGTAATCTGCAAGTTGCTGGCTTTAGTTCTTTAACAGCACTGTTGTGGCTGCTCCGGGTCTTTAGCCAGCGGATGGCCAGCAGCAGCAGGTAAGGTGTTAGGAAGCACCCAGCTGCCTTATGTGAGCTTATGTTATTTTCCATGGCCAGAAGCCTTTGATCTATTAAAACAGAAGCCTGTCCTCCTCCAGAGAAGCAGAGGATGGATGCCCGATTGCAGGCTTAGTTTTTCATACAAGGTCTGGAATGGATCTTTCTTTGTTGTTTTTTTTTTTTTTTTTTTTTTCCCCTGGAGTATTGCTTCTCTTATGTGGAGAGTTGGGAGGTATCTTCCTGGAAAGTCTACTGGTCCTTAGTTAATTGACATCTGCAAAATATTCTGAGACCAGAGCTGCTTTGCATTCACAATAACAGAATTGTATTTAAAAGTTTGGGTTGCTTCTGATTCAGACTCCTCTCTTCTCCAGAATAAATGGGTTTCACTTTACCGGTGTAAATGTGTGTGTGAGAAACACCCCCCCACAAGCCATTAGCTTCAGTTGTGCTACCAGTGTGATGTGGACTCATTTGTTCTCTTTCCCATTGTGTGCAGAGTGGTAGCATTGGGTGCATTTTCTTTTAAATGTGACATGAAGTGAAATCCTGTTATTTGCACACATTCTGTGGCACTCATCTTCAAAGTATCTAGGCAACCTTTATGCAGATGACACTTAACTCAGACTCTTCCATCATTATGAGTGTGGTCCTGTGAAGAGAAATAGGGTGGAAAAGGGAGGGAAGAAAGAGCTGGCTTGAACTCACTTTGAGCAGCATGAGTGGCTTGTGAGACTCTTTGTAGGAAGTCCAATGCACTGAAGATGTCTGCCTCCACATACTTAAACCCTCTACTTAACTATTCCATGTTTTTTGTTTGAGCTTGGGCAGGTAGGAGGACCTCCTGGCTCTGCTGGAGCTAACAGTGGAGCTGCCAGGAAAGGGGGATTTCAGGCCTCCTACAGTCCAGTGCCAAGTGGTGGACTTCCTTACGTGATTCTCTGCTCCAGGCTCAGGAGGATGAGTGCTCCAAAATGTCTGCAGCTGCAGCCCTGGGAGGTACGTGTGTTCAGAAAGCTTTTGAGTTCAGCTGTGCTTCCCAGAAAACAAGAGCTGAAGGGGAGGCTTGAAAGACTCGAAGAGGAAGCCACCACTGGTCTATTAGTTTGCTTTCAGCACCCCCAGGGAAGAAGTAGAGATTACTCAGAGGAGATTCTTTGAATGAAGGTGTGTCTGTGGGGTTAGGTATGACCATGACCATCAACAGTTCAGATGGAGCAGGCATCACTACTGCAGCAGTGTGATCCCTGGTTGGGAATTGGCCTCTGAAGTCAAAGCCACTTAGATATGCTGTACAGGGAGCAATGTGGCCCCAGACTTTGTGGCCAGCTGTGTGTCATCTCTTAGAGCAGTTCTGGCTTTGTTAGATCAAGCAGGCATCCTTCAGGCAGGAGGCAGTGCCGGTGTAAACGCCATACCACATGCTGTGGCTGGTTTGGCAGAAATGTGATTTGTGTCCTTGTGCTTAATACTAACCAGGTTAGGGCTGCCAGATGATCGGCAGTGTGCATGTTGGTATTAAGGAGCATGTCGGTGGTGTGGATCAGTGTAGTTGGCTTGTGGTTTGATTAGAGAACTCATACTTTTTTGCATAACCCTGTTCAGCTGTGGTTTGATAGCAGTGGGTCTTGGTTATCTCGTTATCGTCCCTTGAGGATGGGGCAAACCTCATATCTGTGGCCCGTGGTGCAGGGGATGGTTACTGCACCTCTTGTATTGGCAGCAACACTGCTCTGATCCCACTGCTGGGATCTTGTGCCAGCTCCATGAGCTCAGCTGGCTCCCTGGCATGGGGCAGTGTGTCTGGATGAACACCAGTGAGTGCAAAGAAGAAGGTGGAATGCTTGGATGGGGCAGTTGTGGAGGCCAGGGGGCATTACCTGGGTGACCCCAACAAGACCAGTTAAGGCTGTTGTGGGTATGTCATCCAGGTGTGCTGGAGCTGGACCTTGGTCCCTGGCAGTAGAGGGAAAGTTTTAGGAAAAATCTTCAGTGTTGACGAGCAGGTGGAGCCAGGATCAATTGCCTGCATACCTTATGATCAATTAATTGCAATTAATTGAGCTTCACTTACAGCTTTTTATTTTAAATCTTTAGGCCAAATCCATTGCAAGGGAAAGAAAAGCTTTTTTTCTTTTTTTTTTGCTAATGCCTTTAGATAGTGAAGTCTCTGCCTGTTACTGGAGTCCTCTTTTAATGTCAGTTCAACATATGACCAGACATTCCCTGCTGCCTCGAAACACCCCACCTTGGTTGTGTGATCTACATGGACTGTGGCTGATGTTTGTGTAACTCAGAACATCAGATCCTGCATTTTGTTTAATTAGCCCATGGCTTTCTTAGGAAAACATAACAAAATAACTCCCCTAGCCCCTCAACATGCAGCATACACAAATCTCGCTTTGGCCCCTGTGCCCTGGCCTTGTGCTTTTCACTACATGGTGTGTTCCCCATCCAACTCTAAAAGGATGGAGCGTTTGGAGGACCGATACCAGAAGACTGGGACTGTGGTTTGGGGAGATAAAATGTTGGGTGTCTGTGATTTACATTTGCTGGGAGGTGATTCCCTTGGGCTCTTGTTGCATTCATGGTGTCAGCCCAAATACCGTGACTGCAACGGCATCTTCCCACACACCGTTGGGCTGGCCCGTGAGGAGGCTGAGCTGGCAGCGGGAGGGATGGAAGGCACCGTACACCATTATTGCCCAAGTGCTGGGTTTTGGGAGATGGAGGCCACAGGCAGCTCGCCAAGGTTTACTCGGAAGTTAGTGCAGGACAGAAAATGAAGCTCAGGTTTCTCAGACTCCTGTTGCCAGATCCTCTTCCCCATCCTTGTGTTGCCCCTCGGGTCTTTATCAATAGCTGAGCCTGAGCGTCTAGCAACAGCGGGACAGGGAGTGTAGCCCTTTCTTAGGGAAAGCTGAAAGGGAAAAGTTGGGAATGGCCTAGACAAATATTTAAAGTGTGGAGAGGAAGAAACCAGAGTTCTGTGTTTGAATGCTTTGGGTGGTAAATAAAAGCTTCCTGCTGCAAGGCAAGGCAATGTTTGTAGCCAGAGGTGGTTTGTTGTTTTTTTTTTCTGCTGTGCTGAACAGTGTGATTCCTTGTGAGACTTGTGGGGGCAGTGGGGAGGAATCGCATGCACTAAACTGAAAATCATACTATAATGGGATACAGTGCATGGTGTTTCTAGTAATGTATACATAAATAGGGACTCCAGCACTTGGCTCTTTGGTGGAAGACAGGTCTTCTGTATTTATCAGGTTTTGCTATTTAAGTAACATGCCACGTTACACTGTTGTTAACACTTAGGAACCAACATGGATTTTTTTGTTGTTGTTGTTGCCTTATTCTGGGATCAATTATACCAGACCTTTCTCATTGACTCTGACTTCACTGCATTTAAATAGCTGGAAAGTACAAGTATTTCTTGTCTACAGGAGCATGGTCTCCTTTTTCTATAGGATTGCTTTCCTCTGCTTGGAGGAGGTTCTCCATTTCCTACTGAAGCCACCAGGAGCAGCTACTGCTATGCATTCCCTATAGGGCCAGGACGAGAGTCAGCAAGGAGGGCTTGCTAGCAGAGGCAGCAGGCAGCTCCTCAGCTCGCCGTGCAGGTTGACTGATTGCGGTGAAGCTGGGAGGGTCAATTAGCAGAATAGCAAGTCTTTGGAGCGTAAAGAAATAGAATATATGCTTTCAGAAATAGTCCCTACCTCATAAAAAGGTGAAAATAGTTTTTACTATTTAGACATAGCACCAAAGTAAAAAAGGAAAAACCAGTCCGCTGTGCCATGTAGTAAGCAGAGCTGAGGGTTTTATTTTCTCCAGCTCCATTTCAGTTGAGCAATTTTGCTGTACATTAACTTCTTTGTCTGCAAGATGGGATTACTGAATTTTTAGAAGTGCTTCATGATCCTCAGGTTAAAGGTATCACATAAAGCTACTTCTGTTCGTAAATGGGGGTTCGAGTTAGCTTTTAGTAATACTGTACGTGTATATAAGGCTGTGCTCCTGCGTGTGGAAGAAATTACGTGGGATATTTCTGATTTCTTTTTTCAGATGAGGTTTTGTCTTTCTAAGGCCTTCAAGCAGCCTTAGGGCTGCCACAAGCCACAAGCCTTAGGGCTGCCACAAGCAGCCTTCATGGTTACTTAGGAAATGGTGAAAGTCTTGATTTTTTTTTTTTTTTTTTTTAATGGGCATTATACTTCCAGACACACTGGTTACTTCAAGTTAAGGGACTTAGTTAACAGTAAGACAGGGTTGGTGAAGACAGGAAGGGAATGCTTGATAAGTCTTACTGTTGATAGACCAGCTGTATATATAATCTTGACTTAATTTCTCTGCTACAAAAAAGCTAAAACCACCATCTTGAACCTCATGATTAATGAAGATGCTGCTGGTAAGTATCCCAGTGCAGTGAGATTTCTTTATTTGACCTCATGTCCGTGGGTTGGTCATGAAAGCTGAGATGGATAATGACTACTCTAATCTTGACTATATGCTTAATTACAGGGCAGTAAGAGTCAAGTGGATAGCATTTCGGATAGTTGGTGTGGAGAATAAAGTGACATGGTAAACTGAGCCCTGGTAGTTCACTTGGGACAGTGCGGTGGGTTGTTATTACATTATGGTGGGAGAAGCTGCCAAGCGACTACTACTGTACAATTAAGTGGGGCTGTTAACGGCACGACTGAGCCAATTCATTAATGACAATGGTGTATTCTTGTATCTGCTTTCCCTTACAGCTGCTGGGTGAAGATACTCGGGGGAAACAAGACCAGTGGGAGGAAGGGAGGAGGAAAGGAGATTCCAAAGATCTGGTGCAGATGCAGTGACTTTCTTTAAGCCTTTGTTCCCCGAGTCACCTGAAATGCAGCCATTTCCCAGACGGATTTTATGGAAACCTGGCAGTTCACTGTCAGAGCAATGTATTCCTGATGAAACATGTTCATGTAGATGGTGTTTCTGTGCATCTGCTTGTTTGGTGGGTTGGAAAGAAGTGGGGGAAAGGACAGAGTTATTTCTGTCAGGTGGAGGCTTCTGTGTAAAGGGACTGAATCAAGGCAATGGGTGTCCTGTGGCAGAGGATATTCTCAGTTACTGGTGTTTTCACAGGCAAATAGCAGTAAACTGGAGGGTCATCTGAGATGGAAAAACACAAAGGTGCCATCTTTGGGGTTTCAAAGGAAAGCCGAAGTGAAGAGCTGGAGGCTGCAAGCAGTGCAGCATTTCCTTAAATATAGGCAAAGCTGTTGTCTGACCCATTTCTGTTTATGATTAGCAGCATCTTTGTTAGGAATTAGTCGTTTGCTGGAGCTTGTAATTTTCAAGTTAGGGGAAGATAATAAAGACGATCTTAAAGCAGCCTGCTGTTAGAAAGTAGTAGCAGGGGTGGCTTAGAAAAAAACCAATGCACATATTGTTTTAAACAGTAAAATACACCCCTGTAGTAGGGGGTGTATTCACAACTAAGGGTGTGAAGGTCTATGCTTCCTACTGTAAAAAAAACAAAAGGGTCTCTGGTTGAGCTGCTGTGGGGTGTGTGAGATGGCCTCTGCCTGCTGGGGTGGCTCAGCTCCAGGGCTGGATGTGTACTGGGTGGGACGTCTGCTGGGCATCAAGAGAAGCAGGGTGAGCTTCATGGAGATACCAAAGAGACAGATGTGTGTGAAAGCCCAAGGATGGAAGGAGGCGAGAATTAAGAATTTGCAAAGCAGCACTACGTCTTTCAGTGCAACAGCTTTTTATTCCCTCTCAGCTGTGTTTCTTCCTGTATTTTCTGAAAGTAGGTTTACGCTGTTTTGGTTTGGGGAACAAGGAGGTGAGAAGTTACTCTCAATTTTTAATGTGAGATATAAACTGTAAACCACATGGGCGACCACATAGTTGAAACAAACACACCTGCAGCAGAGATGCTCACCATGGCTTGAAACACATCCATGTTGACCTGGAGGGCTTCTGGTGTGAGGGCATTTGTGTCTGGCACCTTGATTCAAAACCAGACCAAATCTGAGAGCTGCCAGTGTCGGATGGTGCACCACAAACATGTGATTTCAAAGCACAAACCTGGTGTGAACTCACTCCATTGATCCAAATTTCCTTAGAAACCAAACCAGAACACCAAATTGCGATGATTTGAGGTAGATCTGGCAGGGTTTGTGCTGAGCCACCTATCCATCAGGGTATCCTAACTCGGATCAGGTGCTGTCTCACCTGAAACTGGTGTGAAACCAGAGCAGATGCAGCCGGCGGGGAGATGCCTTCCCCACCGCAGGCTGCCTGGGCTTTCCAGCCGGGCCTTGGGGAAAGCCCAGGGCTGATGGGGCCCTGAACTTCAGCAAATGACTCTGGTTTAAAGAGTGTGATTTTCTTTTAAACATGGTGAAAGTGGTGTGTGAGATGTGTTTTTAAATAGAGTATGATTGGTTTGTGCCCCTTTGGCAGAGAGTTTATGTCTATGTAATCACTTAAGCTAAATTGTCTTATTTTCTGTCTCCCTCCCTTTATGCAAATTTCATACTACGTGCTTACATGTTTTAGGTTTGTTTTTTTTTTTGTACAAAGAATCGGACATGGTTGCATTGGGAAGCAGATGTTATGGTGGTATTTGAGACATTTTGCTGCTGCGTGGGATGGGAGACGTAGGCAGCAGGCAGGGGAGTGGAGGCAGAGCTGATGCAGGCAGGAAAGAGATGCCCAGGTTGGGCACTGCTGCCACTGGAGGCTGTCGTAGCCTGTCTGGAGGAGGTCCTCAGTGTGCTGCTCAACGCTGCTGCACCAAGAGTTTAACAGTGGTTGAAGCTTTGCCATAAATGATGTCTTGGAGGGAAGATGTGAAAGATGAGGCATTGCCTGCTTTTGGTCCCTGTGCAAAGGACCAAGTCAGGCAGCAGCCTGAACCTTAGCTTCCAAAGACTGAAACATCCAAAGGATGTAATCTTCTATGGTAGTAAAATGCAATGCTTGAAAATGTCTCACAACATCAAGGTTTGTTAAATGCCGCAGTTGGAGGACACTGGGCAGTCCTGAGGTGGCTCTGTGTTTGCCTTTGGGTAACGGAGCACAAATAGGATGCTTTGTAAATGATTATTGGTTTTTTCCCCCCTCCTTTCCTTTATGGGGCCTGTGTGTTTGTCTAAGTACTTGTTACTGGAATAAACTCTGAAGCATCTTTGGATGCCTCATCTGACAAACAGTGACTTTTTTTCTTCCTAATCACAAATGCTGTTTGTGTTTTTACTGTGCTTTTTTTTGTTGTTGTTTTTGTAATATCACAAAAGCTGATCCAACATACAGTGCACGTTTTCCCTGTTAAATTATGCCCTGGAAGTTTTGACCTCTAGCATTTCATAGTAGCTTGTAAATTATGTATGGAAATGTTCTGTATTGTTCCCTTATGAACTCCATGGAGATGGGGTGTTGGAGTTGCTCAGTTTGGTACCGAGCTTGGGAATATTTCCCTGTTACTTCCAAAACTTGCAGCATCACACTGTTTTACACTCACTTATTGTATTGAAGATAACTTTTGTCTGTGCATGCAGAAAACCTGGAGTTGCTCTTAGTCAGATTAAAATAATGGATCGCTTGAATGAATATTGCCTAGTATTTATTGCTGCTCACCAGAGGATAATTTCAATAAGAATTTATCATATTTATTCAGCAGCAGACTAATACATTCAGATTTGTTTAAACAAAGACTCGAGGAAGAACCTGCTAAATGCTTACGGTTATATTCATTGCAGGCATAAGCTACTCCATTTCACTCAATGTACTTATACCTGCTTATGTCACCAATTAATTTGGCTCTTAATATCTTATTTTCAGCACTTTCTTTCCTCTGGGTACTGCAAGTCATGTTCATCCCTGATGTAAGTCTGTTGTGGATAATGGTATCTCTGACGCTTTCTGGTTTTGGATTAATTTGATTTGTTGTTTTTGCAAAGTCTAGATAAAGAAAAACACTATTGCAGGAAAGAGTGATCTAATATGCTGAACTTGAATATTGGAAGGTCTTGAATACGAATTCTCCTGTGTTGTGTTTTTGGCTTTGAGTAGTTTACCTGGTCTGTCTTTCTCCCCTTATTTAAAACCAAGCTCAATGCTTACCATGTGAAAGGTTCTGCTATTTAGTATCTACACAATGTTTGTGTACAGAAAGTAGAAGTATATTAGTAGTTTAAGATTTTTTGGAGAGATAATCTAAAAATGAAGAAACCAGGAAGGAAATTGGTAGCCAAACAATGACGGGGAGCACACGTGGAATGGGTGAGGGGTACGTATTGACATAATACAAGCATAAAGCTACATGGTCTTCTAGTATGCCATGTTCTACTTGTGTTAGGCATCACTTCAGGAAGCCAAATAAATGCTCTTAAAAATAAATGCTTTTAAAAATAAAAGCTTTCACCCAAACTGAAACTTATTGCATCAAAGTTAAATTTGCAAAGCTGTGTCCTCTGTGGGAATGGGAATACTCTGTATTGGTCGAGTACATTATGTCTGGTGGTGTCCAAATTTTTCTCTGTTATGGGGTATGTCTGTGATTTGGGTGTCTTTGCATGTTCAGAACTGATGTATAGACCATGTTTTTCATTTATGTGCGTGCACACATACATGTTTTTGATGGAATTGAATACACTGTGACTTTCTCTGCTTTGCTGGTTCCATCGCACCAACTCACCCTCCTTTCTTTGCATTTAATCGTCTTTACAATTAGGCCGTTGCAAACTCTCTGAAGTAACATGTGCCTCATGTTACCTGTGAAAACCAAACCAACCCACGTGGACTGAAGAGTTGCTCTTATAGAGCGCAGGCACCATAAACAGAAAGCTCAGCGTGTGAAATCTGGTGGGTTTGGCAGGCTTTATTCATGACCGTTTCATAAATCCATTCATCAGACCTAGCCATAGCAGTGAGAAGCACAGCAAAACCCAACCCAAGTTGAGTCCTGCTTCCTTTTCTGTGCAGGGTAGAGTTTAACCAGTGCTTGTGCTCCACAGGAGAGTTTGGGGTTCACGAAAGACCATGAGAACTTGCAAAGCTCTGCTGTGGTGAAAGTCTGGTATTTGGACCTGCAGAATATGGAGGGTTAATAATGTTCAGGAGGAAAATGCGATGGTGATGGCGACGTTTTCTATGTAAAATAAAGCCAAGGAATGCCATGGGTATTAACCTAAAGAGGCCCACTAACAGTTGTTGGCTTTCTAGGAAATGTTTGCATGTTTTGGTGGCTTCTTTTCCATCACAAATGGATTTTTCTGTGTCTGGGGAGTGAATCGATTTTTTTTTTTTTTTTCCCCCACTTGTGTTTTTAATTAAAAAGTAAAAGAGAGGAAACCTTTTTACACAAGTGGTTGGAAGGCTGAGCAAGCCATAGGAGATAAACTGGTACAGATTAATTGAACCAAGCAGTGGAATTGACAGATTCCTGTGCCTTCAAATCCTTGACAAAAAATTATTAATATGACTTATATGTTGGTTTCTTAATGTAATCTACTCTTGCATTGCAAACAATTTTACATGGGCACTATGCTTTCCAAAATCCAGAGTAAAACAAAGCAACTGATGTCTTGATCTTTGCCATTAGAAGTAGTACTAGAAGTGCAGTGCTGATGCAGCAGGAGGATTAAAATTATTGGCAAACAGGGAGCAAGAAAGATCTGCCCAGTTTTTTTATACTTTAAAGTCTTCCAGTATGCATTTAAAACCGCTGGGCATGCTTATCTGTGCGGTCTTTGGGCTGCAAACAGTTATGTGCCTGGTGACTTTCTGCAGGCAGCACTTACCTGGCAGCCTCAAAGTTGCCCATGCGGTTAGTATTCATCACGCAGATGTTACAGGTTTTTAATTGCTTTTGTGTCTGGATGGTGGCAGGGCTCTGTGATTTATCATCCTTATTATTTGCATGGCGTTAATGCTGGAAGACTGGCATCAGAACTGAAACGCTGTTGTGCCGGGGCTTGTGGATGTATAGATGGCACAAGATGGGTCTTCTAACAGAAAGCTGCTGTCGTTGGCTGCATCTGCAGTTCTGCTTGAAAAAAAACAGAGACAAGAGTCAATGTGTGGTGTTCGAAAGTAGTGCTCTTTATTCCGTCTGACGTGATCCTGCAGGAACTCTCCATTAAAAAAGCCGGAGGTGGTTTTAAATGGTGCTGCCCTGTATTGTCAACAGGGAGTGGACTACAACACCACCATCAGTTGTCTGGAAGTACCCACTCCCACCATCTGCTCTGCTGGTGGAGAGACAGATGTGTGATGGGAGAAGCTGGAGTTTGGCTGGCACTGCTGCAGCTCCTGCTCTGCCCAGGATACCCAAATGTTCCTTTGCATGGCCTGGGGTGGGATGGAAAGTTGAACTTCTTTGCTGTTTGGAATAAAATAGTGATGGAAACTGCAAAAATCAGAGTTTGCAACGATCGATTTGGGGTAACTGGTTTATTTTGAAGATGAGGGCAAGGAACAGAACTGGGTGCTCTGGCAAATTGCAATTTTGCTGATCTGGCCTTGGAGCATCAGATGTTCTGCTTTCTCTTCTAAAAGCACAGGGGTATTGAGGTCTGTATGTGGCTTCGTTACGAAATTGAGATAGCGAAGACAAGTGGCCTGCATGGTGTTTCTGTAAACATGTTTTGCTCACTAACCACATCTGAGCCTCACTGGAGGGTGGAGATTACCGGAGTATGTGGATTTTGGCCCCTACCTCTTAGCATGGGACAAGGTAAGGTGGCACAGAGTGTGTACCACTGTCCTTGGGTCTGGGAGCCTCCTTTCTGCCGACAACCAAAATCTGGTGTCAGCATCATAAGGGGAGGTTTTAATGGCTGTGCAGCTGAGGGGCCAGCTACCAGGAATAGTGTTAATGAGTGTTTATGACCCCTCCTGGTGCCTTCAGTGGTTTTGGTGCAATAAATGGACACCTTTTTAGTACTGGTTTGAAAAGGGACAAACTACTTTTGTTCGATTGTTCCCGATTTGCACCAAGCGTGCTGTCACCTCTGCCAGTCTCCATGCATTAACAGACTTCTTAAAGGTTTTACAGACGCTTTCCATTAGCCACACTGTAGCTGTTGCCATGAATATTTAATGTCAAGAGCAGTACTTATTATTGTTCTTTTTTTGGTTGCTCTACTTAGACAGTGCACCCTGCACACCCCATTTGCACCTTCCTCTTCACCCCCTTCCTTTTTCAGCTGTAGCTGTGAGAAAGTTTACCCTAATGCTGTAGTGGCCTTGATTTTTTTTTTTTTTTAATAATTTTTTATTTTTTTCCCCTCCTTTTTATCTGCAGTTGGCAAGGGCCTAAACTTCTCTTCCTCCTCCTCCCCCTGGCCCTGCTCCGTAGCCCCGGGGGAGCAGTGCGGTTTCCGATGGGATCTGCAGTTAAACTTTGCTCAGCACAATGGCTGTCCCGTCCCTCGCCTGGGTGCCGGGGGATGAATTCCCCACACTTCATGGGTCGCTGCCCCCTCTTTATCTGCAGCAGAAATGGAGGAATGCCTGTAAGGCAGAGCCGCTTCTAAGGACACATGCGGATCCGCTGTGTCTGGGGCACCCCCGAGCGCTTTATTTCTTTGCTAAAGAAAACACATTTTTCTGATTTGTAGCGCAAGTCCTCTTTGTTGGTAATTTATTTGATGAATATTTTTTCCCTTGTCATCTTTTGGTGTCTGTGTTGTCTCCTGTACCCCACTTCTTGTGCACATCCACGGTCTGCATTCCACCTTTTGCTCTTAAGGAAGGCATGCCTAGGATACTCAGCTGCACAAGGCAAAGGTGGTGGTGTTTTGGCATTAGAATAAGTTTTGCTAAATGGAATGTGGTGTTTGCTTGGGTACATTTGAATGTTTCCTAATCACTAATGCGGAACAGCCATGCTGTTGCTGTAGGGTAGGGATATATGTTCCCTGCTGGCCAGGTGGAGTTGCAGGATGGGTGATGGAATTTGTCCGAACTGTGCAGCATCTCCGTGTCAGAGCCAAGGGCAGGACGTGGGCCTCCTTGGCGGCAATCCGACGCTGGTGCTTTTCCCAAGCGTTGCTTGTGCTGTGTATGAGGCTTGTGGCCACTGGCAGGATGAGCTACAGACCAGGGGTTTCTGCTGGTGGTGCCCAGTCATGCCAAAAAAGTTATCAGCTGGTTTTGGGAGTTTTCCACACATCTGTGCTGAGTGCTTCAGAAAGCCACTGCTGTGTCCTCCTCTGGAGGGAGGAGCAGTAGCAATCTGTATGCCTGGGAGGAGACCTGGTGTTTATTTGATGACATTTCTAGCTGAAAACCAAAACCATACCAAAACATACATAAGCCAAATGAAAGTCAATGCTTCTACCTGAAGTTATGAATGTTTCCTTTGCAGTGGTGGGATCACTGATCGTCTGTTCCCCTTTTAGTCTTCCCCGAATGGATCCACTTTCAGGTTTTTAGTTGCTCCCAATACCACTCATAGAGATTTTCCCAAGTTTAAGTTTCCATCAGCCAACAGGAAGAGTGTGGCCCCGGAGTTAAAATTGTTTTAGGAGGGTTTTTTAGGTAGAACCTGTGGAGATAATGAAGTGGAAACTTATCAATACATTATCTGTGGTGAACACACCTCTCAGTTCTATTTTATTGTGTTTGAGCTTGTTTTAAGTGATTTGTAGACCCAGGTACACCTCCCTGAAATCAGATGGCCTCGTTGTTTAGCATCTGTGCTGTCTCGAGTGCAAGAAACCTGTAACAGAGAGCCCTGGAAACACATCAAACCCAGGAACTGCTACGTACGAAGGGCAAAACTGCCACTGTTGATTTTGGCTCCTGGTGCGTATCTCCTTTAATGCAAGTTTTGGGGTGAAGCCCTTGAGTTCATTTTACGTGAACCATGGACACTGATTATTGGTTTCCGTGTGTGCCTGTGCTGGTGCAGGTTAATGTGTAGGTGGCCAAATCTGTCTGAAAGGCCCAGCGAGCCCTTTTTGTAGAAGCAGGTTCCCACTGCCGCTGTACTGTGTTGGTGTGCTTTAGAAGCCTGTGTCACACGTTTGGGTTTCTGAGGTTTGAGAGAAACCAAACTGCACGCTGTAACCAATGAGTATGTACGTAGTTATCTCAACTGTGGTCCACACTGGTGAGAAGGCAGGTAGGATGCTTCATGCATCGTCTCTTTGGAGAAGCCTCGTGCTGGTTGAAGGCATCTTCCTGCTGTGGATTGTATCAGTAGGTCTCTTTTTCTAATTGTTAATCTAGGTGTAACTTGGCCTCTGGTCAGCCAAGTTATAACTGCAGGTCCCGGATTGGTTTGTATGTCAGCTCTTAGTGTTAGGGTGGGATTGAGTGATTGAAGAATATTTGTCTGGTGGTAGGAGGAGGGCTTGGAGGCAAGAGGCTTTTCCTTCACCGTCATCCCTGTGACTGGAGCAGCTGCAATGTGTTGTCCTCCAAAGCCTCCTGCAAACCCTCTTCCTTTGGTCCCTGTAGTTCTGAAGCTGAGCTCAACCTAATCCATGGAGAGTTTGAAAACTCTTGCTTTGCTAATTGGTTCCTGAAGCCTGTGATTGCAGTCATGACATTACAGGTGTTGTAACTGTGGGGGCCCCATCTGCCCAACGTCTCTCCCGGGCCGCTTTTCTGGGATGTGAACATTGAAATACTCAGTTCTGGACGCAGGTGCCAAGCGGGTGTTGGGGTTGGGGATGGAGGGCTGGGGCTTGGGAGGCCAAAGCTCTTCTCATCACAGCCTCCCTGGAGTGACAGCGGTGAGACTAGTCTCTGCAAAACCTACTTAAAATGTCACGATTTGCTCTACATGTAAGTAATAAATAGCTACGAGGCAGCAAATGCGTTTGTTCTAACTCCCTGGGATCCAAATTAGCTCCTGTCCGTGCAGACCTACCAGGCCAGCAGCTGCTCATCGCAGCAGTTGCAGATGCGCACGTGTTCGGGTGAGGGGACGGGGTTGCTGGTGTGCCGCTCTGCCCGGCCCCCTGCGCCTTTTGCTGGGGAGGGAGGGAGGGAAAGACGGCATCCACCAGACCCGTTCAGGAGGGCAGGGAAATGCCGCTGGGTGTCCTGCAGGCGTGGAGAAGTGCACAGAAGGCAGGAGGAGCATAAGCTGTATTGTTGGTGAATATTTAACCATAGCTCCAGGTTTTTCTTTCGAAGAATAAAGAAGAAAATATTTTTTTGGGCGGAGAATTATTAAGCAGCGTAAAGCATGACTGGAACGCAAGTGGTGGTTGTATCGTAGAGCTAAAGCTTGCTTTCTTTCCCATGCCAAAAACCTTTGTCTCCTTGCAGGTACCCCCCATCACCCATGGTATGCTTCTGTGCCAGATTAAACTGATGTAAGTCATCTTATTTCCTTTGGATTTAGAGAGTGAGAACCCGCGATGGATCTCTTTGCCTCCCTCTGTGCTGAGGAAGGGACTGGAGCTGGGCTGTAGTTTTCCTGGAGGTGAACTGGGCTGCCTCCTTGCCAGCATAGGGCTTTTAACCTGCAGTCTCTGAATGGGACACGCATAACAAAAATGCACTAACAAGCTCCTCTCTTTTTAATTACCTTGATATGACATGCATTGGAAACAGCGAGGCTTCCCCACTCTTCCTTGTCCTGTCCCTGGGAGAAAAAGGTCTCTGATTGCTTAAACTTGGTTTTCCCTAAATGAGAGTTTACAAGCAATTGGGACACTTCCATCATTGTTCTAGCCTTTTATTCAAGATAATATTAAGAGACATCATAACATCACAGTGTCAGAGCAAACAAAGCGCTATGTAATTTTATCCCATATTAATGCAGAGTGTCACAGATGGTGCTATCATTAGACAGCAATCTATAAAAATGGCCCATGAGACAAAGCCCTGGCACAATTATTTATTCTTCAATTATTTATTCAGCCCTTTAGGATTTGTAATACTGACAGACAGCACAGAATGCACTGCCTACAAATTTGCAGATCTTGACTGACTGAGCCCTCCATCATCAATGGAATAAAACATGTATGGGGGAAGGGTGATGTATCATGGCTTCGGATTTCATTTTTTGCCTGTTTTCCTGTTTACTATGTGGCTTTAAGGCTACCTCTTTTAAGCAACTTCCTCCACCCTGATGTTCATCTTTTTATTTCAGTTAATTGCAAGGAAGACTTGGTGATCTCGATCTGAGGTTTTCAATCCCTTGTGTGTTTGGAGCCAGGGGTTGGTTTCCCCGCGGGGCCGACATCAGCTGGCCAGCCTTGCGGGGCAGACTAATTGGCAGGCGCCTGCGCTACTGCCAGCCCCGTCAACCCAGGGAGCTCTGCTCTCCTCGACAATAGACAGTGCTGTGGATTCTGCGCAGACCCTGCGGGAAGCAGGATGGGACCCGCTGGTTTCCACTTGGATTAATGGGTAAAGATGCAGGCTTTTTTGGTTAAGGCTCTCCAGCCCAAGACATTGCCTGCTACTGACAGCTATTACTGTTGCAGCAGCATTTTCGGAGAGGAATTTATCGCCTGCGAAATTTTTACTGTTGCTTTGCGGTCAAAATGATGTCACTGCCATCAAAAGGAGCACATCTGCCTCTGACTGTACCTTTGCCTCCCTTTTGATAAGACACAATGTTTCTGTGGGTGCCCAGTGAACCAGAACTGGGAACTGATCTGGTTTAAAGCTAATGACTGGTTTAGGTTTAGGCTTCAGGTGACTGTGAAACTGCTTAAGTGCCTTTGTCCAAAATGGCTTGCATTCATCTGGAAAAAATCCTTTTAAGTGGTTGTATTATATTAACAGTAACTTTAATTCTGTAGAGTTTTAGAGTCGCAATAAAATGCAGATTTATCTGTCACCAGTGTCTGCTTTCTCTTTCCAGCGTATGTTGGTTAGGTTCATCCCTTTGGCATCCATATTGTCAAAGCTTCTGCCCTTGTACTGAAGCACACCTGAAACTAGTACCCCAAAGGTATCCTTCTGTATTGTTGGTGTTTGTTTTTTTTTTTTTTTTTAATAAGAAAAATCTATAAAGTTCCTTTGGAAGCCTCTCTTGCCTTCCCCATAGCACTTCTCTTCATACCCGTGATAAAAATGAACAATGGCCCTTTCACTCAGAAGCACAATTTCAGTTATTTATAGATTATATTAACTACATGTCTTTAAAACTGTAAAATCCAGCCCTGTCCTTTTATTTAATGTTGAGTCATCTGGCAAGTCCTTTGTATAAAGCTGGTAAATTGTGGGCCAGTGTAAGTAACCTCCCATTTTTTTAGTTTACTGGTAAATCTATAACAAGTGGCTTGTAACTGACAAGATAAAGTCTCTAATTAGATTAGTTTGTAATTTCTAAAGTGCCTGTTCAGAGAGCTAAGTTAGCTAGTTTTGTTCCTGATGAGATAGGATCTGTTGGTCATTCGCTGTCATTTAAGTCATTTCTTAGATTTGCAGTCAGCCTTGGTCTGGATTTTAAAAGTGGATGGAGAAGATGTGGGTGTGGGCTGTACTGTACCCCTTCCGCCATCTCAGCTCGAAGGGCAGCTGTAGCTGCTGTTGCTTGACAGGACATTTAAATCGCGCGGAAAGGAGCCGGTTTTGGTTCAGAGTTGGGGGCTGCCATGCTGTCACCTGTTTAACCCAGGCAGCCTCCTCTAGCTCCCAGCTTCCCCCCGGGTTCCCTTTTCCCTTTTCCAGCTGGCATGACCTAGACTTCGCTTGCTTCAGCATTCCCGAGACGGCAGGTCCTGATCCAAGCTGTGCGTCCGTGGTGCCCGTGTCCCGCGCGTGGGATGTTTTGTTTGTGCTGGACCCCGGGGGCCCGCCGGGGCTGTAATCCCCAGCGCCGGCCACGTGCTGTCTGTGGTGGGAGACGCAGCGCAGGCAGGGAGGGGAGCGGCCCGACTCCCTCCCGTCATCCCCAGCAGCCTGTGCCCAGGCGAGCCGTCCCACTGGAGTGGGCTCACCCACTGGGGTGGTTTCACAGTTTAACCTGGTTTAACCCGCACCCCTGTGTTCTGCAGTCGCTAGTCACGCAAACAGAAAGGGACGAAAACCTCACCTCCTTCTTGCTCTGTTTTTTTTTTTACCCCTGCCCTGTGATATTTTTAGGTTAGAGAAGCCCCTCAAGGAGCTGGGACAGCAGGGGAGAGGGGAGGGCAGCGGCCATGGGTGTGCCTGCCTGCAGCCAGCCCAGGCCCACCGCTGCCATCGCGGTGGAGGCTTTCCACTTTTTGGGAAGTCACTTGCCAATAAACTCCCCCAAAGCTTCCTATCCTTGCTCTCCTATTTAAAGAGCGACTGAATTAATTCAGTGGGGGTGGCTGAAAGAGCCAAGGCTCAGTTCCCCCGGCTCCATTTTTGGCATCTCTCCCCCTGAGGAGAGCTATGCCACGGCTAATCCCCCGGGTCCTCCTCCCACCCGCCTTCCTGGGTTCGGGGGGAGCCAAAGCCGGATCCTTGGGATGTGATGCTGCTCTGAAATACCAATTGCTACGGTTACCCAGGTCTGTTTGTCACTGGT
>JAVKLA010000027.1:38925105-38970840 GCA_034782735.1 Sagittarius serpentarius | reverse complement strand
ACTGACCGTAATCCCCATTCCCCGTCCCCCTGTGCCGCTCGGGGGGAGTTGGTAAAGGATTCGGGAGTGAAGCTGTGGCCGGGAAGAAGGGGGGTGGGGGGAAGGTGTTTTAAGATTTGGTTTTTATTTCTCATTCTGGTTTGATTGGTAATAAATTAAGTTCCTTTTTCCCCAAATCGAGTCTGTTTTGCCCGTGACAGTAATTGGCTAAGTGATTTCTCTCCGTCCTTATCTCGACCCACAAGTCTTTCGTTATAGTCTCCCTCTCCTGAAAATATTCTGGGTTCATTTGTCAGTGAAAACCGATGAAAATGGATGCAGTTCCATTTAAGAGCCTGTTAACTCCTTGGTTAACCAGCACAGTCCCCAACAAAACGTGACCACAACCTTTGTGTTTATATTGACCACAACTTTTGGTATCATCAGAGTATGGGAAAAAAATATTTCATATTGACCCTTGTGCAAAAGTCAATGGTTAAGTTGCAGTTGACTTCAAAATGCAGTTACTCTCTACATAAAAAAATATACAGCGGAAAATAGCAGCTTAACCATGTGGAGAAATAAAGCCAGAAGAGAGAGTATATTTTCAGTAGCAATTTAGTGCATGATTGATCTTACTGATAACAGTAGTGTAGTGTTCATAGCTGAGTAAGCCCACCAGCAACAACTTGCTTGTAATGTGTGTTTTGAAAACAAGCAAAGAAAATAAATTAAGTTTTAAGTAAAATTTACATTTGTATTAGAAAATCAACATGTTAAGAGTTTAGCGTGTTTAACATTTTATGAGAGCTAATTCCTTTTCCAAAATTGCTCTGTTTATGTGTTTGTTTTGCTGTTTCCTCTGACTCTGTTCTGTGTCCGTTTGTCTTGATAGCTCTAGTATATTGGTTTTTTTTAAGATTAACACCTTAAAGGCAAAAAACGATTTCAGATGCAGTTAACTTTGCCCCTGTGTGTTTGATTCCTTATTAAATTCCCTGTGATGCTTCCTCCCTTCTCACCAGCCTCTCTGATAAGACAGCTGATAAAGTCATGAATCATTTTTACCTGGGAGTGTCCCAAAGCAGTTGTCGCCTGCCTGGGTTATGTGGACAAGAAACCATTTAGAGGAGCAAAGGCAAAGCGTGAAAAACTGGTCACACCTATGAAGACACGGTGCTTCTGTGGTGGGGACAGCTCTGAAGGCAGGTGTTGGTTTAAAGTGCTGCAGCTGCATGATGTTGGCTGGTTACCCCGGGCATGGTTTTGCTCTAGTCATACTTTGTGGTTGAGTTCTGACTTTGGTGTTTGCGAGCACAACCTCGTTCTCCCTGATGATGTGAAGGGAAGCTTTTAAGCTGAAGTCTTTTACCTGGTGGAAATTCAAATATGGAAGTTGTCAAAACCACCTGGCAGTGGGTGAGAGAGAGTTCCCTTCTCTCCCTGGCCTCTCTTTTACAGTAACTGCACTTTCACATATGCTTCTGAACAGCCACTGTAGTCGTAAGGACGGTGTTCAGAAAGGCTCTGGCAGACGTGGGCAGCCTCGATGGATGCCTTCTCTTTTCCAGCTCTACCTTGAGTGCTTCCCTTTGTAATGAGAGTGCTTAGAGTAACAGGCATCCTTGAGCATTGTAAAATCAGCATCTTGATATTGGTTTATTCTTTTTCCAGTGCACAGCGTTTTTTGCCATCCAAAACATAGCAGCAGCTCTTACCTTCCTCCCCATCCCCTGCAAAGAGGAGATTTGAAAACAGTTCTGGTAATTGCGCTGAGTCCTGCATTGAGGCGGCAATGACCCACTGTTGCGGCCAGCAGTGACCCTTTCCTTCAAGTTCCTCAGGCTGCTCTGGCAGTTCTGTGCTCTTGTCTAGAGACCTTCAGAAATCAGGCCACTGACCTAAATTTTAGGTCCTAGCTGTTGGCACCTGTGTTCACAAACCTTAACATGGTCTGGCAGGTTGATGTCTGCAAAATCTGGCTTCTCTTTTGGATTATCAGTGGTTCTGTTTGGCTGAAGGCACACTGGTGGGCTATAATTTGCTGCCTCATTGGGCTTTTGTGCACCACTGAGACTTGTTACGCCTTGCTGCAGCCTTTTGAGATGCTACTGCTGTCAGCTGGTTATAGCTCTGCTGGAAGATTGGCTTTTAGTAGAGTTGGTGAACGCCTTGTTTGCACCTGTATGTCAGCTGGGCTTCTGGGTTGTTGTCCTAAATATTAGTGTAACCTGCCAGTAAAAATAGGTTTGCCCCCAAATCCAGACAGTAGCATGGAGAGGCTAAGGTGCAGCATGCCTTCCATTCTGCTGGGAGTGCGCATGTGTTCAGGTGTGGAGTTTGGCTCAGCTCTGAAGCTCCTAAAAAAAGAGGTCCAGCTACCTTGTAGGTCTTCATGGGATGTGGCAGAGCAAGCCGCAGCCTTCATGAGCAGCTCAGATGGACTGAGCTCTTCCTAAGCAGTGTGATTTGTACGAACTTGATCTGCAGCTGCGATGTGGCAGGCAACGAGGACAGAAAGTGTTCAGGTTACTGGGTGGAAGATGTGCTTGAACCTGATCCTTATTTGTAGGTACAAAAAATTCAAAGGCTGAAATAATAACGACAATATCTTGGAGCACAGAATGAACCCGGTGTTATCTTGATCCAGACAGCCTTAACTTTGGAACAACCTTCTGTATTTTCCCCATTTGGTTATATCCAGATATTGTTTATCTTACGAAACTTCAGTTGTTTTGATCTGTTTTATGTCAGGGCTGGGGTTTTGTTTTTTGTTTTAGGGTTTTTTTTTTTGTGTGCCTATAGTAGTTGTGCTGGGATCTCTAGATTAATAACACTTCTTCAGTATTTGCGTAAGGGCCTTATATATTTCAGTTGCACTTTGGAGGACATGGATATCTAGCTTTTGAGCATGTATTAAAATATCATTGTGGGTCATAAATTGTTGTTATAGGCTGTTCACGTAGTGCCTTAAGGTTTGCATGCCTTAGACTGATAAATAAAATGAGTGATAATGTTCCCAGTAAATTCAGGCTCTCTATCGTACTGCTATTCGTTTGCAGAAGGGCAGACCTGATGTTGCATGTTGGATTTTGCATGCATGGTGCGCGCAGCTAATCTTGTTTCATAACAACTCGCTTTAGAGCCATTTATTGTGAGGTGTTACCTTGTGGCCTGGAAACAGCAGGTTGTTTCAGCTTAGTTAGCCCAGTGGCAGTAGTTCTTCAAGACAGTGCTCTCAGGTTGAAAGTCCACAGTTTGCACAATGGGCTTTAGGCTGTGTTCAGTTCTTTTTGTGTTATTTCCTCTCCCTTTTACTCATTCATGACTGCCACATCATTTTTGCTCTGTGAAGAGGAAAGTGAGTTATTTCCTTTGGGAAGTATCTTTCTGCACATAAAGAAGTGGCGTTCAGTGTTTCTGTTTCCTGCTGCTACACTTCTGTCACTAGATCAGGTCCTGTTTTGCTTATATGGTCTCCGTTTTCAGATGTGCCAAACAGGCAGTGGTGAGTTGTATAGAATATTTTAGGACATGCTCATATATGCCTGTTCTGGTGTATAAAGTAAACTTAAAGCTGCTGCATCTGGCTGACAGACCTGGGTGAGTGGTGGTTGTGTGCTACTGGCATGTCACAAAAGTCAGGTGCCCTGGTATGTGCTACTTCCATCAGTAATTTCTTCCAGTATCTGTATACAAGATGCACCAAGATCTGTACATGAAAGTGTATAACATCTCTGAGATGTATAAAGTATCTGCTATTAAAGAGGAGTTTGTATTGCTCTGAATTAGTCTTCTTCTGAAATGTGAACACCTTGTTCAGGATGGACAACCAAGCTCCTGTTCCAGACAGTGAAAAGAGAGAGCAGCTCCAGGGGCTGGTTATGCCCTCCTCAGGTTGGTACCCACATGGTTTACACTGATGTCGCTGTGGCCATGGACAGATGGAATAAACTGGGTTTTGGGGAAACACATCCCTTTCTCTTGACTCAGAGAGCCTACACAGCTGACTTACAGTGCCTGGCTTTCAGGTGGCTGAAGTTAGGTGTCAGGAGACCCATCCTAAATGTCTCCAGCAGTGGATCCCTAATGAACTTCCAGAACTTTACTTAACAACTTTGTCTCTCATAAGATCATTTTCATGTATAAGCTGTGGATATTGTGGTTGTAATTGTGTTTTATTTTGAGGCAATTTTAAGTACCTTTCCTACTGCCCAGCCTAGTTGCGTCTACATGCGTTTGCACTGTTCAATGGAGCTTTTCTTAGAGAAGCACATCTAGAATGTGTGGTGCTTCTGAGAAAACGAACAGAAGGAGATTCCTGAAACATCAGTTGTGAAGAGAAAGAGGAGCATTTTCTGTGAAGAATGTAGCAAAAATTAACAGACCTAAAGCAAATTACCATCTGAAATCTGCTGCTTTTGGGAGCTTTCAAAAGACCAAAGGAGATCATGAAAAACAAATCATTCTGCTAATGTAGGACACAGCTTAGTCCATGAAAGTTATTAGTTTTTGGAAACTTTTTGTAATCATGTCAAACTCCTTACTAAACCATCTGGACTTTTTTTCCTTTCTTGGCTTGGTTAGTATGTGTAGCCTCTTTTATTTGGCATGGATAGCGTGGGGGCTGAAAGAAAAGACTTACTCCAGAGAAGGTAAAGGAGACGTTTTCCAAATATCAATTTCATGAAGAGATCATGCAAGACAGAGTTTCGCCCCACTTTGGGAAATTGCAGAATCTCAAGGAGCTGATGTGGCAAGTAGCGAAGGAGCAAGGAACAGTCATGGTAAATCAGATGCAGGTGCAAGGAGATAGCTGAACTTTGCCCAGAGTCATTTCTAGGAGTCATGTGTATGTGTCTGCCTCCTAGCAGCCCGAAAGAAAGAACTTTTAAAACTCTATTATCTAATTAAGATAACAAGGCATTTGAGGAAGGATCTTTCCCATCTGGATGATTTTATTGGATCAGCTAAATTGTATGACTTCGTTAGCTGTAGTCTGCCTCGACTGAAAGCTATAGCTGGTGGAGGAAGATGGAAGAGGTGGCCTGGTGTGAGCTCCAAATTGCGATGTTCAAATCCAGGTCTCTTGGACCTCTGAAATTACAGGAGTCTGGGCACATGTCTGATCAAGGTGTTTTGCTTATTTGAAAGTGTGTCTTTCTTTTTCCTCCAGTGTTGTTGACTTGTTCGAGATTCATCTCGCTTTGAAGTGGCTGGGTTGTCTTCTGCAGTTGTCAAATGTCAGGGTAAGAAGAATGGAGGGGAAGTTACTCTGTCTTGAGCTTATATGGATCAGAGACCTGTGTATATATGTGAGTGTATGTGTTCTTCATTTCCTGTGGAGGAAAAGTCAGATTTCATGTCACATGGCATGGGAGTGGGGAAGAGGTACCACTTGGGGATGAGAGGCAGCGGGTATCAGTATTTCCAAATATATATTGACAAATGCGTTCGATGTGCCTGTCAGAACACAGTCTTCTCCCTGAGATAGAGGGCAGCTGTCTGCTGCTGACTTGAGAGGTGTTTATGAGCAAATAAATCTTTGTCATCTTTCCATCTGCTAATGTGGATGTGCTAAATTGGTGGAAAGAAGTAGGAGGAAGGCGCAGGAGCCTACCTGCCAATGACAGTGTTTCGCCCAGATCCTTTTCTCTTCAAAAAGCTACCATCAGAACTGTTTTTCTTACCACTTCTAAAATGTTGTTGAAGTACCCGGAAATGGAAGAGTTGTATTTCTAGATACTGAGTCAAAGTATTATCTGTGTAGAATATTTTAAAAGTAATAAACCTAGTATGGTCCTAGACAGCAGTGGAAAGGCAAACTTGCCAAGGAAGCCTTTCCCTTGTTTCTCCTGTGGTTTGGGGTCTGCTAATTAGGTCAGTTGGTTTATTTGAACTATACAGAAATTTGTTAAAGTGCATACATACAAAAGAAGGCATGGCCATCTCCCTGCAACAAGATGGCAGTTCTGAGTCAAGTATTGTTCTTTCCTGATTCCTGATTGTATTTTTACAAGGCGACGTGATGCGTGCCGGTTCCCTTTGTAGAAACCTGTGTTACTTTTGATAAATGCCAGAAGTCAGGTGTAGAAACTGGAAATTAAAATATTCACAAGTTTGCAACTGTTTGTGAATGGAATGAGGATCATTGCTTTCAGTCAGAGAGAGACTGGATATTTAATTTATAAGAGATGTTCCAATTAAAATGCTTATTGTTTTGCTTTTCCTTTTATATTGGAAAATGCAGAGCCTGTTCTGTAAAAGTTCCCCATGGCTACTTCAGCACTAATGTATCTATAGTTTTTCCTTCTTCATAGCTCCTCACCACTAATTACAAATCCCTGGATCACCAGTGTCTGACGCTATCTGCAGTTTAGAATTTATCTGCATTATTCTGGAACTTCTTTTTTTTCTCCAAGCTCTAAAGTGGCCATGGCTTCATCAAATTAAATGGGAAAAGAAAACTTACAGTCATTAGCTGGGTCTCTTTTTAAGCTGAGGACCGGGGGCCATGGTCTGGCTGTGTTCTTTCACTCCTCTTTTACCCCTACATCTAAACCAAAAATTGGTGCATTCTTGCCGACAGGCAAATTTAATTCCTTGGCATTCCATAAGGTTCCTTCCTCCCACTGCCGGCTGTTCAGAAAGTAGCCTGCTATTAAGGATGTTCTTGCTATTAAAGATGTTTGTTACATGGTCCTTAGCTGTGTTACTCATTTCCCATGATCTCTTAAGGACCAGTATTGTCTAATTTGGGATGCATTGCTTAAAACATTAAGTAGCCATTCCCTCCAGGGCTGCACAGTAGGGAAAGCGCCATGCCCACTGGTTGGGGTTTATAGGGTTGGTGCTTTGCTGTCAGTGCAAAGGTTTGGAAGTTCCTTTTGTGCATTTATTGTGCTTCATATTTTACTATTTGAATCCCTCTATTATTCATAAAAACACATGAAGAATTTCTCTTATGCTAATTAAAAACATATTACATGGTTTTAGACTAAGCCAACTGATGCAAGCTTTTTTAAATTCAATATTTTAAAAATGATTTTCAGCTGTTTGAAGGAAAGAAAATGGGTAAAAAAGAACTATTCTTTTTTTGTTGTTTTTTTTCCCTCTCATAACTTTGACTACAGACTTCTAAGTTGGGTTTTTTAGGAAAAAAATCTAGTTTTGTCTTGTTACAAAAGATAAGTCTATTGTAATTACTACCCAGAGGTTTGTACAGCGAAGATGTTAACCCATGAGATAATCTGTTTGGAGATGCTGGAAAGGAATTTGTCTTGTTCTACGTCTTCTAGAAAGTAAAGGCAGTAGTGAGGGTTGTTTGGTGCCTCTTGTTTTCATGGTCATCAATTTAACTTTAATTCTTCATCTTCTGTTGGTACCTTTTAAAATGAATTTTAATGTACCATTTTGATACATTTTTAAAAAACCACCAAATTTTGTAGTATTGGCAGTAGCTTGCAGATAAGCTGTTAAATAGAAATGCATAATGATTTTTTTGCTTTGTGGTTTGTTTGGTTTTCTGATTACAGCGGTGCCCAAATGCCAAAGTTGATTGAAGTTTAAAGTTCTTGTCACTCCTTAGCCTGTGATGAATTTGAATTTATGCTAAACTATGACGTATATCCTTGTTTCAGATTGATTTCTGGAACACCAATTTTTTTAGGCCATCCATTTGAGTCTTTTCTGGCTTCCTGGGGGTTCAGCCCTGCATGAAGTAACTGTGATAGAATCTGTCCTCTGGGGTTGGGGGTGGGAAGGAGCCTGGACTCCTTGTTCAATGAAAGGGAATTCAGTGGGAGGTTCCAGTTTCTCTCCAAAGAGTTCGTTACGTTTCCTAGCACAGGCCAGATACTTGTTCCTAAAAACTGTTAATTAGATTGAATATGCTTGCAAATAATCATGGGGATAGTAACAAAGAACTGGTGGAGCAGATGGACAATGCCTTGTTCTGAGCTTCAGGATAAATGACAGTCCCGTGCTCATTATGGACTGATGGGGTGTTTCTCCATAGTTCAGGTTGCAACTAGTTCCCCATTGTATTTTGTTTCATCAGGTTATTTGTTTTGTTGTATGAGAAAACTTGGATTTGAAGATGTCTTTTGTCAGCTAACTTTGTTTTTAACAAAGCTTTTCTTGTGTGTTTTCAGTGCTAATTGAGGTCCGTCAGTGGCTATATGATTTAACGGTCTTAATAGGAATCTATGAGCACAAACAAAACAGAACACTGTACATCACAGCATGTGCAGAGAAATGTAATTCTCTTTCTGTGGAGAGGTAAAGAGCAAAATTACAAAGCTGTATTATACTGCATACCCTGCAGGTCATCCAAAGAACTGGGATTTCAGATTTATCCACTTTTGTAGAATAGTGTCACATAAACAGAGTAAAGTATAAATATCAGTGACTTCTTTGTTTCCTTTGTGTGGCCATAACCAGTGCTGCTGTTGCCGGAGAGTTACAGCTGCTTACCATGCTTCCACACGCTCATGCACAGGTATACTGACAGTAATTTAGTTGAGCACATTTGGTGGCAAATATTGTTGTAAAATGATTGAAGGTAAGTTGGTTTTCATCTATCCACCTGCCTGTGATTCTGGTAACCAAGGTAACTTGCCCATGATATTATATGGAGATGCCTTACTTTTATTGGGACAACCTACTTTTTATTTCATTGTCAGGTAGGTGGCAACCATGCAGAAATTTTTGCATGAAGATGGTGAGAACTGCTATGCAATTACTGGTCTTGCTGAGGCATGAGGAATATTGTTCTATAATCTGGTTTTCATCATGCTATACTTTAGTGTGCGGACTATAAAATCGACCTTTTTCTCTTTTTGCTAGCAAGACAAGTTTTAAACTTAAGAAAGAAATACAGCAAACGTATTCAGACATATGCCAGTAATGATTGTAGTTGAATAGGTGTTATTTCCCATCTTTTCTCTTTTGACCTTGTTAGCTAGAAAATCTAGGATTTCATCTCAGGCTAATTGTACTGCTGGAGTGTGTGCATTTACCTGGCTGAGGGATGTCTTTTGATGTACATAGAGATTTAATTATCAATATGTCTCTTGACAGCATTTCAAGAATGCTAGAGAACAGAACAAGTGTGCTGTTTCTTAAGCTGTCGTTGACATCTTCAAAGTCTATAGGATGTTGACAATGCATAATTTTATATAAAATTCCACAGACTCAAAATAAGAAAAAAAAAATTTGCAGAAGGAAGGAAGCTGTGGATGGCAGGTTATTTCTTCTTGGAATAATGTGTCAAGAAATGTGCATTTTATTGCTGCTCTTTGCATCCTCCTGTTCCCTTGTATGCCGAACTACGTACTGTATCTTGTGTTACCCCTTCCCGAAGGGAAACCCATGCCTTGGGTGAAGATCAGTTGCTGAAGCTGATGAGCTGCTAACCCATCTTATTCCACGTGCTGTTTCCTGCTCTACATTTGGGATTTATGGTAAAAGGAAGGCGGTTAGTTGCTCTAATGGGAAGCATGCAGAGAGTACCCAGTGTGGGGTGGATGCAACCAAATGTCTGAAGAGCAGAGCAGTTCTGGCTGCTGACTAGGATCAGCTCTGAAAAGCATACAGGAGGTGAGCAGGGCTTCCTTTAAAAAAAAAGTAGACAAAGAACACTTCAAGTAGATTGCAAGTTGTTTCCCTGGGTTTGTATTTGTAGTAGGAAGTATTAATGACATAATAAATTCATATTTGGAATACTTGGGATGGGAGAGTGGGGAAGAAACAAGTTTAAAAAACAACAACAAAATAAACTAGGACATTTCTAGTTACAGATGCAAAACCAGAACCTAACTGTTGAAAACAAAAGAATCACAATTGCACTCCTTAAGTGCTCTTTAACTTTTGATATGTTGTAGTGCCATGTGTACAGTCCTTGAAACAAAATGCGATAAACCTTCTACCTTGTTCCTTTTGTTCCAGTAATGTCGTAAACCATTTAGGAGTAACATTTGTAATCTGGTGCTACTTCCTGGATTGAAGTGTCACCGTGTAACGTGTACATGTGTGTTTACTGTCATTCCTCATTACTTACATGCAAGTGGCAGTCCTGAGATGCTGGCATGCAGCTCTGCTTTGCTCGTGCTGCCTTGGTGTGGACAGGAAGGTCCTCTGCTTCACTTGCAGATATTTCACTTTTAAACCACAGAAGCATAACCCATTTTTTTACTGAAATGCTTTGATATGGTAATGATCAAAATATGGTGTGATTCCAAATGAGGTATACAAACTTTCTTGTTCTTGGCATGGAAATATTGCTCTCTGGAAACACCTTCTGTGTCAAATGATGGATATGTTCCTGTGATTTATGTAAGTGATTGTCAGGAGGTTTTGTGGCTCATCCAATTTTAGCAGTCAAGTACTCTTTCCTTGTCACTTATGACATACTTGATAAATTTTCATGATTAGTGAATGTGCTTCGTAATTGTCAAAACTTTGCAATGGTATTCCTTAGAAATATTGAGAAGGGGAAAGTCAGCTCTACGTCCCAGTTTTTCTGTTCAGCCACTCAATTTTTTTCAGTTCCCTTTTATTTACCCTGTCTAGTAGCCTTTTGCAAACCTCTCAGTTTGCTTTGGTTAACTCTCTCTCAGATTCATGCTTTGTCTGTTCTTTAGCAAACAACTCTGCTATTCTTGACTTGGGCACAGTGATACCTTAGTGCAGGAATACTCCAGTTGTATTTAATGGGACGGTTTTGGCAGTAAGACACTGTGCTGCTGAGAATGTGACACTGGTATTTTCCATCCTGTGTTTTATCACTTGGGTTTTCTAGAGAAATGCTGATAAAAGTGGCTTTTTCCCCTACACAGAACTTTTTCAGGTGCCCTTGGCCTTCATTTTGAGTCGGCGTGCTCCTCTTTGCCTTGCTGTCCCCATCGTTAGTTCGGACACTCCAGAAACCTGTCGAGTACGTCCTTCCTGTCACTAGAGGGATGGAGTTGTTTATGGTGCCTTTTATAAATTTTTAAATCTGCGATTCAGTAATTTCTGGCTTTGTGACTGGTGAGGCCTGTAATGGCCAACCTCCGCCCCGCACGATGTGGCACCGGGGAAGGACCCCACCATTACAGGCAGCAAGGCCAGCACCTCCCTGCTGCTCTCTCTCCCCGCTGTCACTTATCTGTCTGCTGTGGCCAGCAATAATTACAGTGCAGGAAAATAGGAAGGGAAAACGCAAAGGAGCCTCGTGGCCCTGCTTTGGGTCTCCTGCGCTCTGGGGAAAGGCAGAGAGGGCACAGCAGGCTTTGCCTGGCCGGCTCTGGGGCCAGCGCTGCCGAGGGGGTGGGCGGCCACGGCCATGTGTGATGAGCGCCTGTTGTTTTACGTCTTTGGGGAGAGGAGAGCCCCAGCTCGTGCTGGTGGTGCGAGGGCTGCTCCTGCCTCTGCGCTGAGGTCTAGAAACCTCTGCGCTTATTCCTTAAGCTAAGTCACTTCTGAGAGTGCAGGATTATTCCCTAAAAGACAGAAAGGTCCAGTTTGTCTGCTGTGTCCCTGGGGCTGGCCAGGCACGCCTGCCGGCTACCCCCAGATGGCCGCCCCTGGTGCTGGGTGAGGGGTGGCCGTTGTGCCCCTCTGCCTGGCTCTGACGACTGCTGCATGTTAACTGGGCTGTCACTCAGAGCTCCTACAGGCAGATATTTAGAGATCCCTGTTTGATATATGACTTGCGTTTGAGGGGAGAATACATAAACTGCACCCTGTAAGGCTCTGGACATGTATTTTATCCGTCGTTTTCCCTCCTACCTTCCATTTCAAACCTTTCTGTGAACTCGAATCCTCCCGTTAATTTGCCTGAAGGAAACGCGAGTCCACTATTCTTGTCTCTCATTATTGACTCCTTGTTGCAGCATGAGCGTTTTATCTTCTGGAGGCAGCGGCCGCCGGTGCCTGGGGGAGGATGCAACACGGTGCAGGCAGTGCAGCATCCATCAGGAGCACTGCAGAAGGGAGACTAAGCAGTCAACGCTGTTGTCATAATGTGTTCAACCTGGGCCCTTGCATGTGCCAGGGACACCAAGACGTTACCGATGATAGCAATTAGTGCAGCGTTGCTTGTCGCTAAAATATTGTTATGGAGTTCTTCATCTCTTTTGCTTTTTCTTTCCTTGGGTAAAGTTTTGGCATTGAAGCCTTTGTCCTTGGAAAGTCCCACAAAAATAAAACCTCTCCGAGATGAGAAACCGGTGGATGTGCTTTCTGAATTGCTTACATAAATAACTACAAAACTCGTTTTCTTGTCTCTTCAAAGTATCACAGCTCAGTATATCTGATATGGTGCGGTGTTCCAGGCTTTCCCCCTGGGCCGTGCAAAGGCCAGTGTGTAATTACACCAGTCCATTTGCAGGAAAGTTGTGATGGTGAGACCCATTAAAACCTTTTGTGAATGAGAGAAAATACTTCTTCTACAGGGCGCTCCATTACTTCTCCCTCTCTACAAAGTTTAGCTGGCTTCTCTGCGTCTTCTTCCCCCCCAAAACACTAGATGTTGGCACCTTTGAAATCTAGACCCACCAAAGCCCATGAATCTTATGGCAAAGTTCCTTGCTTTGTGGAGAAAGGGGCACTAAGATGTTTTTAAAACTTTAAAAATGAATACTCAGAATGAAATTTGAAAATAAGTGTTCATAGTGGAAGTTCCTCAGCACTGCTGTTGCTAGATGACTGCTTATTAAAGGCTTTGACATTTTTACTGTTGGTTTAAGCAGGGATGAATTTGTGCCAGAGCTGGCTTCTTCTGAAAATCTGATCCAGTTGTAGATACGACATTATAGGAGACATAATGTAGAAGTGAAGAGGAATGGGGAGTATTTTAAAGAATGCAAAGCAAATACCAGTGAACAAATAGTAAAAGCTTTCTAAAGACCCATAAACTGAACCTTGCTTTTGATGCATCTTACTGCAGATGCCATTTTAAAAGCTGTCATTTTAACAAAGGAAGGAGCAAAGCCCCCTCCCTGTAGGTGAGTTCAGCATCAGAAGTGGTTTGAGAAGAACTTGAAATTAAAAAAAAAAAAAGTCAAAGAGGTTTTCTCATGTTTCTCTTTAAAGGCTTGGCTGCATTAACAAGTGGTCTGACAGCTCTGTGGTACTCAATGGACACCCACTGGCACTTATACCCATGCACTGCATCAAGGCTTTTCTGTTTTTCCCTGCCCATGAGCTCCCCCCAAGGCCAGGAGGCAAGGACAGGCTGCCTGACGCAGGCATCCGTCACCTTGGCATTTAGGCAGGTCACTCGCTGCAGCGAGACTTCAGAGGGAGCTTTCTGGTTGCCTGTGCATTCCTGGATAATTCCTAAAAAGCCCACTACCCCGAGCCATCGATCACAGAGCTGCTATCAAGCAAATTCCTGGATGACACTAGGTGTCGGGTTCCCATCTGTGTTTCCTTTTCCTGCCCCTGCACGAAGGTGTCCAGGGCTGCGCGTGTGCGGGCACGAGCTCCGTCTGCAGCTGGTCTCTCCTGGCTGGGGGGAACGGGTGACCTGTGGCTGTCATGTGGCTTGTTGCTAACGTGGAGCTGACAGTAATACAGACGACCGGCGGTTGTGTTGAGCTGTAATAGCTGAGACTGGTAATATTTATGGCTGCATTAAACCCCACAGCCTGAAGCAGCCTGCCTGCTCTGCTCTCCATGCTGCATTTCCACTTGCTTCAGATGTGTTTCCAGCAGTGCATTTCCGATGCGTTAGTGCGTGTGTGTACACGTGTGCATGTGCACATATTAATCTCCAAAGCGGTAATTTCCAGTGGAGTCTTAATCTCCAGTTTCCTTTGTAAGGAGCTGTCTGTCTGGAGAGTAAATTCAAGCCTTTTTTGCGGCGGGTCACATGCAGGGCAGCCAGCCGGCGTGGATTTTCCTAGTCCTGCTACGCAGGTGACCTAAATCTTTTTACCTGACTGGGTTTTCCTTCTCAGAAGTGACACATCTGTGATCCTTCCCTGCTCAAGCCTAGGTTTCTGCCTTGAACAGACATTACCAAATTTGTCTGTGTAGCTTTTGCATTTTTATGCAGGTACCTTTCTGTGGCCTGGACCTTATAGCTCCTCAAGGACTGAGCTGAGATCAGCAGTTCTGTGTTTATTTATTGTCCTCCCTCCAGCGAAGCACTGTGGATGGTTTTTAATCTACAGCTGTTACTCCACTTGGCTGTGGCTGTTCTCCTCCCATTCCTTACTGAGGTTGATCTTGTATTACATGAATTGCAGCGTATATTAAAATACCAAGTGCTTTATGCTGGCAAACATTGCATTATGGGCCGTGGCCATATGGGAAGCTGGAAGTTTCCCTGAATGTTCGTAACGGTGAAGTTGGCCCTGGAGTGTGGTTTTGCCCCTCATGACCACCACAGCAGCTGATAAAACTCTTGTGTGAAATTTCATGAAGATTATAGCATTGTGAAGGGTAGAGCTGCTACAGGATATTCTTTTCCTCAATTACATGATAGAAAGTGAGATTAAAGCTAAGTGAAATTTCTGGCCAGTACAAGAAAAATGTCAATCACAAAAAAGTCAAGTGACCAGCTTTTAAGAGCAAGGTTCATCGCTGGAAAATCTGGATAAGCAAAGCCAGTTAGTGCTTATGAAAGAAAGAAATGAGATTTTTGTAATGTAGATGAAATTAATTTGATTTTTCTAATGCTTACAAAGTCGGCTTCCTAAATTATATTAATTGACATTGCATAGGAGAATCACTCAGTTTTTGCAGGAACTAGAGCAGCTGTGACCTGGGCCACCGCACCACGTCTCTAGTTAAGGAATGTGATAAGAGATGGGATGTGAAGAAAGATAAGAGCAGTGCTGTGCTCTTCTAGGTGAGATCGTGACGTTCTTTTTTGGGAGCTGAGCTTGAAGGGATGAGGTACCTTCTTCTGAGAATATTTGTAAATAATATCAGGGGTTTATCAATAATTACAGTTCCTCTCCTTCCCTCACCTTCTGTTATCTCTGAGTTACCTGTGTGCGGGTGTAGAGGGCTGATGCAAAAGCTGTGATGCACACAACTCATTGTCCATATTTTGAACAACTGTTGGGTTCAGAATAATATTTTTCTCTCCTGTTTATTGTTCAGTTGGCTTAAAGGAATCTTTTGAATTTCTTTTCCACTAAAGCATTTTTTTTCCTGGATATGTTGATAAGGTCTGTTAAAGTGACATTGTCTTATCTTCAGAAGAAGTTTTGAATTCTGTCCTTCCATGCGGTTTTCAACATCTCTCTCTGTCTTTTGACTTTCACTTGCAAACCCCTCTTGGCTAACCGGATGGTGTCACCTGGATTCGACCTGGGGATCCTTGCATGTGAAAGGGTTCTTGCTGGATCTCTTGCTCGGCAGTGTCAGTGTACCTTAGGACTTCGCCAGGTGGAGCAGCCAGGAAAGTGGAGACAAATCAGCGTCCCTCAGTGAAGTCAAAGCACATACTTTAAAGTGTGAATGGTTTCATCCAGGTGTGAAATGGCCTTTAGAATTGCTGGCAGGGAAGGAAGTGGTGGGAATTTGGTTTCAGGTTTTGTAGCATTGTTAGCTTGTGCCTTTTAGAAATCTCTTTAGATCTTGTTTTACATGAAAACAGTTGAAACCTTACAGACAATCGTTAACATCCATAAGCTTAATAAATACATATTTACATCACCAAGCTAAATACATGATCTGAAGAACATGCACTAGAGAAAAATCTGAATAATGGCAGAAGAGATCTTGGGTCTCTCTGCTAACCGTTATTCAGTGGTTCTGCCCACAGCCACATCATCAGGTGCTGAAATGCTGAATTTCAGGCTGGGAGCTACAGTGGTGGGCTGGGTCCCCTGGGTGGTGAAGGTGGTCCGTGCTGCTGAATCGGCTGCAGAGGGCTTGAGCCAGCTGGGGGGTCTCTGGCCCATCAGTGGGATTGCCAAGGCAGTACAGCAGAGCCAGATGATTCGGCGGTCAGCATGCCCATCCTGCCGCAAGTTAATGACCATCTGCTACAAGAAAGGCTCAAGAGGTGGTATCCAGAGTGATGGTTTACATTCAGGAAGTTCTCACCAATTAAGGGCTTTCTTTTTAATGAAAGTTTGCTTTTGCACAGTGAATGATTTATGGCAGCATTTAAAATGTATTGCTTTGACTATGCCTACACACTTTGAACACTCTAAATAAAATCAGAAACCTTTGAAACAAACTCATAAATATTGTCTGAGCATTCAGAATATATTGCCTTCTGGAGGATGTGTAATGTAGTTTATCACCAAGCAGTTACAGGAAGATATTTAAACTATGTAGACATTGTTGCTTAAACCCCTAGTAATATAATTATTCCATTAGTTACCGAATCCTGAAATAACCTCAAGCCCCTGAGATCTGAAGTAGTTAATGCCATGGGGCATATGTTGTATTTTAAACAAAGCAAGCTATTTTAAACAAGGATTAGTTCCTTGTCTTTTGTCTAAGGCTTTGCAGTTGTATATTTGAAAAAAAGATTTCACATTTTCTGTCTGCTCAGATAATACAGTGAAATTTTCTTACGGGATTTTGGAACCTTAATATTTCCTAATGAAATACGCATAAGGAGAAGCTTCCCCCTGCCCCAAGTCATTTGAAGTCTTCAGCCCTTTTGTCACAGAGAGATATGTCCCCCTCAACCAAATCTGGCGTGCAGTAGAGCAATTGACCAGTGCTCTCTGGGGTAGAAGACCAGCGCTGGTCACCTAACTGGTGGACCAGTAGATCGCAAGTCATCAGCAGTGTCCACGCAAACCAGATTTTCCTATGTAAAATGGATTACTGGGTTGGAGGATACGCGCCCTGCAAAGCCAGGTTCTTGGTATGCAGAGGTAATTATATTTTTTAAAACAGATGGGGAAGACAGGTAAGGTTATTGGTATAGGAGGAGTGGGTGAATACTCTGTTGCTGTAACTGCCACTGGGTGTTTATTCTCAGCTTTCACAAATGTTTCCTGTGTGTTTTGTACAATATGGAGTAGGGATCGGTAGCTGGGGAGCCTGTGCAGGTGTTTCTGTTCGTAGCATCAGTATCGCAGCACTACTAGCGAGTGTGACATCCACGGACATCCATGAGCGTCCCTTGTGTGGTTTTGGTAATTAAGCATTTAGGTGCTTAAATCCTCGTTTGTGTCCCCGGGAGAGTTTGGGCACGCAGCAGTTGGCTGGCTGGCTGGCTGGCTGGCTGGAACACGCGGGACCAGCTGTCAGTCGCCGACCTGCTCTGGCCCCGGGGTGGTTGTGTGACCCCTCCAAATGATTTTTGATCCTGTTGGACTGTGTCTTGTAGATGCTGCAGAATTGGGCCCCCTGGACTTGGCTCTTTTTCCTTTGACTACACAGGAGCATGCAATTGGGCCAGAAAACAGCCTGGAAATAGTAACTGGGTAATTTCCTTAGTTCCCCTTTGACTTGACACCTCCATTTCCGTGCTGGTCCTTTTTGAAATTTTTAAAGCTGTGTAACAGCAGTGAGGGTATAAATATGCTAGAGGACTTAATCAAAAGCTTGGGGCTGAACTATTTCCAGGCTTGTATTTAATAGATAGTCTTTATAGTGGGTAATGACAAAACAGTATCCCACATGGGAGTCCTTACATTGTTTTGTCCTCTAGCCCAAATTAATTATCGATGTCAAAGAAGGGGCAAGAGTAAGACAGGGCTTATTTCATACAAGAGTTATCTTCTTAAATATTCTCATTGTAGACTGTAATTTTCTTTTACTTTGAGCACTGTCTCAGTAACTTTATATCAAGCATTGATCCTATTTTGTTGAAACATTTGCATGGTCCATTGCTTTTGATTTGTTAAATAGCACATTTGAAGTCCTGTGAAGCACACGCATTCAGGAAAGCTGTGCCAGCCAGCCATAATTTTACTTGATATTAAATTGTACATGATGGCTTTGGAAAAAAGCAAATTGTAGGACTGTGTTCTTTGTGTTTCTTTTGAGTCTCTTCCAGAACTACAGTTATTCTGGTTCTACCTGAAATTTTAACTCTGTGACATTTGTATTCAAAAGCCTTTTGGTGAGGAGAGGGTCCATGTGCTACTGAACATCCTGAAACTAAAGAGTTAATAGTACAGCTCTGTTTCCCTCTAAACTTAAGTATCTTTGAGTATTTGGATACATTTTTCTTAATCAGTTCTGACAAGAGATTGAAAACTTCCCAGTAGCCTACAAGTTAGCTTCAGTAATTAAAATTTCTGTGTGAATAACTAAACTGATTTATTTTTTTTATTTTTTTTTTTACATTTAAAGAGAAACAGTCTGATAAGCAGAGTATAAACAAGTGCCCAGGTGGAAGACAGCTGTTTTCTTGTGTCTTGCATTCTTTTTGGGGACTGAGAACAAAACTCAGATGCCTCCAGTGTTAGGTATTAGAACATGTATGTGCAAGATACTGTTGGAGGAGACAAACCAAATCAAGACTGGAAACTGTTGCATTGCCAATTAATTCTTCCTTTGATTCTTTACTGTCTCTCACGATGTAGACTGAGAAATCACTGAAATAAAACCTCGGAGAGAAATATTTCTTTGGCAAGTTTAGAGAAATTAATTTTGAATTTACAACTGAAACATTCTTATTATACAAATTTCTCTTTATTCTTATTCCACGCTGTGGTCTGTGCCTGTCTTTTGAACAGCATGATTTTTGTTTTGGGAGTATTTTTATTTTTGCTGTTAATGGAGCTACTGCAGCTGTGTAATACTAGTTTTGCATACAGCCAGAATCTGGCCTTAGTTAGCAAGTGCTTCACACTCAGTGGTGATGATTTCCTTTCTGCCAGCCCAAACTCTTTAAGTGCACAATTGCCACATTTTCTGTGCGATCGGAAACCTTTTCTAGACTAAAGTGCTTGTGGGCGGAGGTTATGTTTTATGCTGGACTTCTCTGGAATTGCGGAGTTGTTGTTAAACACTTTTGTTTCCGTTAGGTGTAGAGGGCTAAACCACAACAGAACCACAGTCCTATAGGAATTAACAGATTTTTTTCCCAAAGTGCTTCTTGTCTTTAGAGCCTTCTTTTTTAGTGAGAGGAATCTTTCCTTCCTCCCCCACCCTGTTCTGGGCACTGTCTTTTTTTTTTTTTTTTTTTTTGTTAACCTTAGTAAACTGTAATTACAATATACTGTCCTGTTGTTAATAATGCAGTTTTTCTTTCTTTGTGAAATATTTCTGCCTCTTCTAACAAAGCACACAGTGACTTGATTTTTTTTTTTTTTTAAGATGAGACAGAAATTCTGATTTCAAGGCTCAGAGCATCTGCATGTACAAGGGTGTGGGCACTGTACTGCCTGATTTTCCAGGGCCTAACATTTTCTGTGTGAATGATTAAGTACTTCACCAAATTCTGCTTTTGGGATTGCTGGCTACCTGTACTACTTTGCCTGTTGTATTGCAATACACAGTATATAGTCATAATCCTTGGTTTGAGAGCTAGTAATTATTGAGCAGATCTAGCGTACAATGATAGTGAGGCTTTTAAGCAGCTTACTGATACAGCTGTTTAAAGAATCTTTACCAGCTATAGTAACATTACTTCTGGTTGCCTGTCTTAATTCATTTCAGATTAATCTGTCTTATAGTCGGAAGGAAAATGAATCGAGTCGGTAACTTCAAGAGTTATGTAAAACCTGTACAGTCCTAAATAATTGTGTGGTTTTATGTATGCTGCCGAAATTGGAATGTCAGTTTGACACAAATTTGCCAAAACAGAATGCTAGATGATCTAACCTTTTCCTCAAATAATAGCCTTGAAACCTCTCTTTATGTACTGCTTGGGAGTTTACCAATCTCCATGTCTTGTTTTACAGGATGTCTGGGGCATATTTGTTTTTCCGTATAGCAATTAACGAAATCTGCCCATATTTGTGTGTGGGAGTGTGGGGGAGACCGTGCATGTGTGTGTTTCAGAGAATGATGGTCAGAGGTGTATGTGAATGTGCACACAAACACCATAGCCCATTTCCAAACACTCATGTTGAACAAGTATCAAACTGAATCAGATAAAGATAGGACAAACCAGAAACGTATAATTGTATCAAAACCAAACAGACTAAAAGTGACTAAATATTTTGGCAGTGAGCCCTACTGAGGAAACTAGATTAAGTCTTTCTGTTACATTACATGGGAAGGAAGAGAGGGTCTTGATACTCCTCTGCTCCAAAACTCTTAAGCCCAAAATATGATTCTCTTTGATTGTTTAGAGCTGTTGAAAAATTGGTAAACGGCAAGCCAGAAAGGATGAAGGATGCCAGTGCCAGCTATTAGAATTTGTCGTCTGAAACCCATGGCTAAATCCTTTTGCTTGTTGAACTTTCTGTAGTTTGTTACTGTTAGTTAGTTTTTCCTATTTATTTTAGAAAAGGGCCAGTGGGAAAAGTCTGGGCTCCCTGCCCTAAACAAAACAAATTGTGATTTTGTCATGTTTTGGCCTTATCTTTGTTGTTCTTTATTCATCGCAGGCATTCAAATCTGTCCTGACTGTTGGTTCTGCTCTTTCATGGCATCCAACTGGAGCTTTGCAAACGTGGCTTAGGGCTTATTTTAATGTATATTATCAGCTGCTCTGTATCAAGGTTCATCCAATTTCCTTAGTTGCTTACTTCCTCTTAAAATTCTGGCTTTGTACGTTCCTTAGGCAAGAATCTCCTTTTCTTAATTTTATTTTTTTCCCCTTTGTGGTTAGTGTAAGATGCTAAGAACAATAAATACAGACAATCTGAAATCAGAGGTATGGTAATCTTTTGGGCCCACTACAGATTTAGTGTTTTGTGTCCATCACCTCACTGCTGAGAGTGACTTCAGTATGGACAAAGGTTTGTGCCTGATTGCTGAATGCAAGACAAGTTACTTGATAAATTCATTTAGGTTTCGGTATGCAAAGAATTGCGTTGCACATAATTATTTTTTTTTTTAACATCAGTTTCTTTGATTCTTTTTCAGGAGAGCATGCATTTGAAGTCTATGTATCTATTAGTCTTCACTGCCATTCAGATTAAACTAAAAGGCAAGCTTTGGTGCAGTGCGTATAACCCAATGCATTATGTAGTATCATCAACAAAGAGTAAATGACCATTTTGTCATTAATCTATAACCAGTGACGGTTCATGAGAAAAATTCCTTTACCTCAAAGGCCAAATGTGTGACTTCATTCTGTGTGCCTTGGGACAACATTTTTCTGTGGTAACTGGATACACAGGCACTATTTCCATCTTAAGAGCTGAATAATTTTGGTAAATGATGCTTATCATTGTTTTGCTCCATTGTCTGGTGCTTAGCTTACTGCCTTGACCCTAGTTTGTAAAATGAGATGAATGTCACGGAACATGTTGTTATCTCAGTCTCTAGATGAGAGTCCTGCATCCACTGACCTGGAGCCCCGAGCTGCTTTGTGTGAGGCAGTGCAGAGCAGACAGGTGTGGGAGACCCAGCCATCAGGTTTAGGGGCACTCTGAGAGTGAGGGGGGCTTGAAGTGGGGAGAGGAAGGAGCTGTCTGATTTTAATACTGATCTTGGAATAGAGGAGGTCAGAGAGCATGAAGAGGAAACCTGCTCCTTTGGGAATCCTGGCTCGGTGCAAATGGCTGTTTCAGCGCAAATGGCTGTTGCAGCGTGAACCTGCCTCAAGATCTGACTCCGTCCTTTCCTTGGTTTCTGATGAAACTTGCTGCTTGCACAGCCGCGTCTTTCATGACCTTGACCTCTGCAAAGATCTTTGCAGAATGAAAACCAACCATCATGCTGATTCTTGCCAAAGCTGGTTGGTTGCTTGCTTGCAAAAGAAAAAGTGTTGAACAACATAAGCCACCTGGAAAAGAGCAGGTAGTTTTTTCTGTCTCTAAGTATGTGCTTGTGAACACAAATAACATATTATGATAATAATACATCACCCAGAGAGCAACACTTCAGTGCTTCTCTGTATCTGCTAGGACATGAATTAAAGTGCAGCAGCAAAGATTGGGGGGAGCATCCTGTGGGAGGAAAATACAGTGCTTTCTGCCTTTTCACAGGAGAATTGTGAGATTTACATTTGAAAACATTCGGTTCATCAGCTTTTGTGTCTTCATTTTGCCATTGAAAAAGTAGGTGAAATGGGATAGGTTGGCTGTGAAAAAGCAGAAAACTACAGAAACAGAGCACAGCCAGCGTTTGTTTCTGGTTTGTTAAAACAGGCCATGCAGATGTCTGCGCAAGAATGCCAAAAGACTAAGTCTTGGCAAAGTTTAAGATTTTCAAACTTTCTGACAAACCCTGGCACTGATTTGGTATTACCTTAAGAGGGAAAATTCACTTTAATGAAGCACCACTGCTGTTTCCTGTAGCACTTTGTAACTTCTGTAAAAGCCTTTTCAGTCTGAAGGCTTGACCTGTCCTGAACCTGCAGAGCTTGTGAGACCTAATGAGAATGGATGCACGTGGGATGTTTGAACGTGGGAGTGATCAGACAAGCCCGGGTAGGGAGTACAGGGGTGAGATTTGAGCTTCTCAAAGATACAGGTTTTTTTGTGTTTCTTGGGGATTAGGTCATGAAACTGCCATTAGCACTAATGGGAACTTGTGTGGCTTAATCTTCATAAACAGCATTAACATGCACCCTGCAAGACTTAAATGTGTTAACGTATATGAAAACTGGCTTTCAGCTAGCACATTTGAACAAGGCAAGATGGGGTTTTGGAGGTCATTATTACCACACATTAAAATAAAATTTATGTTGCACAACTCAAAACTCTCAAACAGATGGAGCTGGAATTGCTCCCAGCATCTGGTCAGAACGCCAGAGCTTCCTCAGGAAGGGGGAGAAGCGATGTAAGAATTCAAACCAGCCCTCCACTCCTTTTAAGTAAGCCCTAACCGTGTGAAGTGAGGAAGCTGTGGTACAAAAAAAACTTTCTTTGCTACCTGGCACGTCCGATTTTGTCTTTCCTGGGGGATTTAAAATGAATGGGACAGTCTCCAGGCTGCCTGCTGCTGGGATGAGGGTTTGCAGGAAAGCCGGCGTGCGGTTTGCTCTTGCGGGGAGGAGGAGATGAACCCTCCAGAGTTGCACTTAACTGTCTGCTGGCATCTCCCGCCTGCCAGAGGAGCTATGCTGAAATGTAAGGAAATGCAAGGTTTGAGGTCTTTATTGAATAGCAGAAAAGCAGTGTCTTGGGTTGAGTTAAAGGTGGAGAGGCGCGAAAGGAGCTTAGCTTCAGCTGTAAGTCCAAAATGGTGTCATTCCTTCCCTGACCCCAAAGGAAGAGGGCTTTGAGGCAAGGCGCTTGCACAGGTGTTCTCCAGGCTTTTTTCCCTGACTTGAAAGATGTGCCAAGTACTGTAAGGGATGTGTAAACCACCGCTAACCTGGGAAGTTGTGAGTTTCTGCCATGGGTTGATACTGAGGGAGGCAGGCTGACTTTTCTTCCAACAAAGGACAGCAAGTCACCTTTCTATGCAAACTCTTGCTTCTGCACTGTCTCCCTGTTGATACCTATGTATAGCTTTCATGTGGTAAACCCACTGTGTGCAAATAAAAACACTGGGAGAATTATGCCCGTGGCACTTATTAAACTTAGAGGTGAGATTACCTCAGCCTTTGCTATATGTGATTTAAAATCTTGCTTTCTATGTCGTGATGTACATTTTAACGCCATTACATTTCCCTGCTTGTAGACAGGATCCTCACAAGGAAGGGCCACAAACATTACCTACTAAACCAGGAATTTTCGTAGTCTGTAAACCACACCGTAAATTTTAACCTGACCATTTAAAAAGAAAAAGGCCTGCTACCCATAATTAGCACTGTATTCAAAGCTTGCACTGCTTGCATATTGTTTAAAGAATTTAAGAGAAATTAATTTCATCTGTGAGGCTTTCTTTGTAAGTAAAGGGTAAACCAAAAGGAATTTCCTGGGATTGTTGCATGTAGTAGATCTGAAGAGCATTTTGGGGGGTGGTGTGTTTAAAATACTGTGAAAAGTGAACCTTAGGCACAAAAATTGAGGTCATTAGGATTTCTTTGTACTGAGAAATGATTGCATATGGACCAAAGCATGGAATTTGTCTGGATATCTGCCACTGCCTCCTACCTCACTCTTCACAGAAAGCATTTTCTTCCAAACATAGCGGAATGGGAACTCATAGCTTGAAAGAGCTCATGGTTTAGATGCCTTTGCAATCACTATGCAGACAGGGTAAAAAAATGTTTAAAATTCTTAGTTTTTGACCAAGATCCTGTTACGTAATTCAGGGGCTCCTACGTACAGATAATGTGAAACAGAGTTTAAAAAAAAAATAATCAGCTGCCAAGAACTGTGTTGTACTTTAGTCAGGAATGGTACTCCATTCACGAGGGTGAAGGCTAGGGAAGAAACATTTGGATTGACAGAGATTTGTGAATTTTGCTTTTTTTTAAAGGAATTCACTCGGACAAGTAGAAGAGTAGCCTCTGAACTAAGGCTGTAGCACTCTTTCTGTCACGATGCAGGACTTACTGTAATGACATAAATGATGGCTCTTTTTGTTGAAGTGGCCCACTGCTTTTCCCACTCGTACAATTTTAATGGCATGGGAGGAACAGTGTGTACTAGTAGCCTTGGGCTCTTGTTAATTCTGATCTTTGGTGTACTATAAAATATACTTCCACGAGTTATAATTAGTGGAAGCCCCCCCAACAATTAAATGGCATCTGCTTTTCATCAGAATCGTGGCTTAGTTAACCCCAGAGCCATCGTTTTCCACAGGCTCTCCATAGATTCCTATGATGCTTGGACGTGACTGTTTAAATTGCTTACTGCAGCCCATCATTGCCCAAGAAGATTAACGGAAATAGAGTCCTGAGTTGTCCGGTTTGGCAGTCAAGATGTGGAAAGTGCCATCTGCATAGCAGCTGCTGTTTCTCTGGCCTTGATTAATTTATCTCATATTGCATAATAGCCAACATTTTTTTCCTTTGTGCAGTATTTGACCTTCTGGGGCCATCATTTTCCACTGGCATGTGTGGGTGGTTTTTTCCCTTATCTCTTTAACGAGCCTCGTTTCAGGCCATGCTTTTTTTGCAACATTCTGCCACCTTGTTCTCGTTTAGCATAATTTGGGTGAGTGTGGGCCCGCAGGGAGAGAGGGCTCATGCGGTGCTCCTGTGCACATGTGTGTGCAGGTCCCCGATGTCCTGCTCCCCTTTTCTCACCGCCTTCCCCAGGAGCTTGTTAGACCCCAGCCCTCTGATGGGTTAAGAGAAGGTCTGCCTGAGGCTTCTTCTGAGACACATACTAGGGAGGGAAGTAGAAGGCAGCTGTTGATGAATTTTTCTTGAAAGTGCAAGTGGTCAGTCTTGTTGCTTTCAGGCAATCTCACAAGTTAGTTCATCAAAACTCCAATGAATTTCACGTGGCCCCAGTGGTTTTGCTCTTATCGGCTTTGTTCCTTAATCAAACAAAAAAAATTGAAACCAACTCATTTGGACGGAATTACAATGCAACATCTGTCTGAAAAGCAAATAGTGTTTCTGAATATTATGGTTATGAAACGGTTGCTCCGAAACAAAAAACAAACACAGAATGAAACAGAAACTCCAGCTTCTACAGTTTTGCTCCCTAAGTGTAGTGTGTTTTGGGGAAGAGGAGAAGGGGGTAAAGCCAGAGGGACGGGAATGCAGCTTGAAAGTAACACACTTCTTCAGTTGAGGAGTTTTTCTCATTATTGTTGCCTACCTGGAAATAGCTTTGAGGATTAAGTTCACATGATCCACACCAGGTTCATTCAAACTACTTCTTCTAACCAGGTATTTCTTTTCCCCGGGAATGAAGTTTATCTTGCTGCTTTCTTCCAGCATGTAGCCATTTTACATAGGGAATATTTGACTGGAATTTAATGAGGAATGCTTTTGGCTTGCTTCCTTCCAGATATGAATGTAGGTCTGTCCCATTCCTTCTCCTCTCCATCTTTGTTTTTTTCTCTTGGTGGGGAGGAATTACTTAAATGACTTAAACTTTTGTTGTACCATAGAACAGATTCTCCTTTATAGCTTACTCCCAAGACTGCCTGGAAGGCAGAGCGCCATGTGTGGAGAACAAGAAGCAGAAGGCAGATAAAAGCTTAATTTTTTGGATTCTCCTGCGTTTGCTGAAGAATTGTCACAATTTTTGCCACAGTCGAAAACCTGTTCCAGCTCCAGAGCCCTCTGTCAGTCCTGATCTGTTGTGTGAAAAAAATTGCTATATAGGTAGGGAGATCTTACTTCTGTTTCCTAGGGGTTTTGTGCATTCATAGGTTATAGGTATTTGTAGCTGTCCTTGAGATGTAAAAAAAAAATTTTTACTTCGGGTCTGAAGAAAGATACACATCCTGTCATTTTAAATACACTAGGGAAATTACATTAAAGTAACATTTCCATGCAGAAAAAAAATACCCATTAGGTTATTGATGGATTCTTCAAATATACTGAATAGTTTTAGATGCTGCCCTCCAGTGCTCTGCAGGTTTGGCAATTAATCCCATTTGTACTTCACCTTTAGCGCTAATTTATAGTTTTTTGGCTTATTTGCATAATTTTAGCAAAGAGCCCTGTTCTCCTGTGAGGCACATGTAGAGGCCAAAGAAAGGTGGCCCTGTGTTTCGGAGAGTTCTGGCAGCCAAAGCTCATTTGGGCAGCTGCTTTGGGGCGCTTCTGCTGTGCAAGCAGCAAAACAGTGTGCGGCTCCGAAAGGTGCGGAGCTTTGCAGGGCCAAAGAGTCCTGCCAGTGAGGGGGTGGGAAATACGCAGTAAAGACTTGCTCTGATTTAATGTGAAATGCCCATGTGATGCATCTCATGAGAGCAGGCTGACAGGAAACCTCCTTTTTTAAGCCCCGGCATAAAGCATAGCACCAGTTTGCTTGCTTTGTCCCTCCCCGGAGGTTTTTGGAGGGGGTTGTGCCATTCCAACCACCGAGTTGCAAGAGCCTTATGGCTCCCTCCCCCAAGGGAGTGGGGAGAGGAGGTCAGAGTGCTTTCACCATGAGACAGGCTGTTCCTTTGGGGATGAAAAAATGTGATTTGGAAAGATTATTTTGTGTTGTGTGCTGCTGGACAAGTGCAGGACAAGAGTTAGGGCCAAGCCTCACTTACAACTCCCTTGATCCCAGCTGATGGCGATCCCTGTTGGGCTTCCTGGCCCCCGGAGGGACGAACGGCTGGGCCATGGGGATCCTCTCTGCCCTCTGGTAGCCCCAGGAAGGGAGGCCCTGGCATCACCACACTCACTGCTTGCCTCTACCTCCAGCTGCTGCCTGACACCAGGTAAAAATGACGGAAAAAATTGGACAAAGCTCCTAGGATGCCAGCAGCAGTGTAGCGGGATTAAAAAATGCTATGTCCAGTGTGTCTCATCCCCTAGCCTGTAGCAAAGCAATGCGGGGTGGTAGGATTAAACCCCCAGTGAAAACTGAAGGTCCTCCCACCTGCAGCCTTCAGTGTAATCTCGGTATTTTAAATCCACCTTTTGCTCAGTGGTTTTGAGCCTAGACCTTTTGATAGGAAGGCAAGGGAATAAAAATAACTTGTGTGCAGGTTGTGTTTGCAAAATCAAACACTTCCTCTCCCACTCTCTCTTAAACCAAACAGATCCCTCCCACGAGAAAACTGACAAATCTCAGAGCTGATCCCAACCCTGTTAAAAGTGTCAGACCAAAATAAAAACTCACAAAGCGAGTGATAGTGTGAAGAAGGGAGGGAGCAAGAAACCCCCCGACTTCCATATGAGGCTCTGCTTGCTTGGAGGGAAATAGATGTCAGCTTTCACTGGAGACTCCGTTTCTTGCCCCTGCTCTGACCATGAATGTGTGTGCCCTTGATCAAAGTGACTTAATTTTTTGCCTGTATTTTTTCTCGCAGTAATGTATTTCTTAATATGAACTCCGTTGCTTTGGTATTAAACACTGGTTTTAGCACCATGGAAAATTACAAATAATGAAGAATTAAGTGGGAGGTGGGGTTTTTTTTTGTTGTTGTTGCTGTTCTATCTGCTATTCTAGGAGAAACGGGTCGAAGAGAAGAGAAGTACTACTTCATATAAACTAAGTCCAACCAGCCAATTGGTATCAGAGTCTATCTAAATTGATGTAATCAGGGAATTATCCTGAAACTGTTATTTTCAGGTGTGGAGATCATCACCTCCTCTTCCCCTTTGATCAACAAGGAAAATGGAGACAATTTCTCAAAGCAAATGTAAAATATAATGTAATTGCTACTGCATTACTTTTTCCCAGTGTTTTGTATTTGGGGGTTGGGGGATGATTGAATCAAAGGGGAGAGAGAGAAACGAATGATGCTAACAGGATTGAGTCAGAAATTAAGCATGATTGCTGGGAGTTTGGGCTTTCCACATTAGCAACCGATGCCTCTGTTCTGCTGGAAGCACAAGTTAGTTTTGGAGCTATCTCAGATGCTGGTTAGTCATGTTTTCCAGCAACAGAGGAAAATTTTTCCAGTCTGCTCCCCGTGACTCTATATGCAACTGTGTGGAGCAGTTTTCCATCCTGGAAAACTTGAAATCAGTGTGGAGTGTGTGTGTGTATGGAGGGAGGAGTGGGGGGAAGGTGGATGGAGAATCGGCCGCTCCATCATGTTGTAGGCAGCATTGACACCTAGGAAGACAATGCTCCCTTTTGACCAAAGGGCTAGAAGGAAACTGTGTGTTTACAAAATGTTATCCAAATGCAAAACAGATATTGGGGATTTGATCTAATGTAGGTCAGAAGGCTTAAATATGTTTCAGATGGGAACAAATTGTCAAACTCAATTATTGCTATTGGGCAGGCGTTAAAAAATCCCCAACCCCAGCCCTCTGTGGAGTTTCAAAAAATAAACCAGCTTTCTGAGTATTACAGTGGATGGGAGGAAAACCTGATTTGCAAGACGAAGAGATCTTCTCTGCCATGCTACTGGCACAGGCTTGCACTTGGTATAGGTGCTTCTGTTTATTTTTTCCTTTATGTATCTTCTGTCATGTAGCATATTTCTAGACAGGCTCCTTCTCTCTCTGAGTCCTGCACAAAAACATTTAATTGAAAATGAATGTAGAAACATCTGATGTTCAGTGGTGTTCAAATTTTGGATTCAGCTTGTCTGCTGAGCTCTGCGTTACGCCAATGGAAAAATGCTGGCTGTGTTTCATCACATCTGACTGTTGACTAAGTTAGATGCATTTTAGCCGTTGCCAGATGTACAAGATACAGTAAAATGAGCATTTCCTGTAGCAAATTAAGACATTTTGGCTCTGTGACAATATTGGCTAAAACTGCTTGTTTGCACTGGGGATTTGGCCAGATTGTGCCGGTCAATACAGACAATAACTGAGTTAGCAGAGATCTCCTGATACAGCCTGAATTTGTCTTACTCTTTTAATTACTTAAGTTTGGGAATTGCAGGCTTCTATTGTCATTGCTGTCTGTGATATCGGTTCTAGATACACCACCGTTAAGAAAAGCCAAACCCCTTGTGGCATTTCTTAGCCAGACTGAACCAGTGAAGATAAGCCTCTCTGGAAGCAGGAGATGCTGGATGAAGTGACTAGACAAGCCCATTTCCTGGGCCAAATCCGAGCTGTCCTGAGCTGAAGCGCTGTGCAGTCAGGAACACATCGTGTAACTTTGGCAAAGGGTCTGTCTCATCACCTGAAGGCTTGCTGGTTTGCAAATAAACTGCCCATGGGTGCTGGCAGGCAGGAGATCTGTGACCGACTGCCTCCCACCCCTAAGCTGCTGAACGTTGGTGTGCTTACTGGCTTGTATTTTAGGGTCATATATAATTCTTCATAGTGCTCATTGATTCCCAGGAGTGGGACCTGTGCACATATCTGGACTGTAGGATGTTGTCCTGCAGCTGCTGCTGTTGTGTGTTAGCAGACCTGGGGTCTCACAGGGAGCTGGGGTTGCTGCGTCCCTGCAATTACTTACCAAAGAGTCGCTGCCTGTCCTAAACAGCAGATGAGCAGCCATGGTGCATACGAGAAGTAAACTGGAAAAATCGCTGTGTTAATATAAGGTCGCTGATGGGAAGAGTAAGCAAGGGTCACAGGGAGAACAGAGGAGCTGGGTTATGGCAATTCTGTCTCTTGTCCTGTAGCTGACTTGGAATTTACTGCTTAAAAAGCTTTTAAGTGCTGTTAGGACAGGCAAACTAAAAAAAAGAAAAAGCTTCTCATGTACGAGCCCTTGTTATGATTGAGTATCTGTATCAGAGAGACCTTAGAAACATGAGAGGAGCAGTGACACTGTAAATACCTGACATTTGCTGAGCTTTGAAGGGGAAGGTTATCTGCCTCTGGAAGAAAAAAAAAACTACTCATGGAGCCACGGAGCTATGAGAGCTGCAGCAAAGAGAATTTTTTTTGAGGTGGTGCAACATTTAGGACATTTAAAAATGTTGCCAACCTGGAAATGGTTTAAAAAAATCCCACCCATTCTGTTGGACGCAGTAAGTTGACCTCAGTGGTGTCTGAGAGTGAGTAAGGCAGAAAGTGCCATACTCCTGGGCTGGCCTGAGGGAGAGGATGGGTCACAGCAAGACCAGGCTAATTTCACCTCAGTTTAGATATCCAAGAGAGAAACATCCATGTTAATATCCATGAATCTACTACAGTCAGTGCAGAAACACAGTAGTCTTTTGAGGGAACAGTTTAATCAGTGACACGTGTTTTGAGATGGAAGAGCCCTAGAGCTGTGCTGGACCTGCGAGACCTCGGGCACTGGGAGACCCATCCAGGGATGAAAGATTTTGCCGCTAAGACAGCAAGTGCACATATGTATGTATGTAAGAGAAAAGCAAGGATCCAACAAGCTGTGGTCCCCCCCCAGCCAATGCAGCAGTTGCTGAAAGATGAAGCTGCTGTAGATACGAAGTTTTGAGCATTGCAGCATGACAGGAGAGACTCTGAATCCGCCTTTGCCTCTCTGCCGGCACCGGCACTGTCACATAACAGGGGAATTCCAGGAAGCTGAAATTCAGAGATCAGAGGTCTACAGCTGTTTCTTCTCATGTCATCTTCGGTCTTCTTGCTGTTGAAGGTAGACTACCCTGCACTAGAGCCACCTTAGCTGCTACATGGAAGGAAGTTATCTGCTTCACGCTGATTACCTTGTTGTAAGACAAAGGGGCTACAAAGTAGGTGCATGTGAAGCATCAACAGTGACTCTGCAGGGAACTGAGAGCTTGGAAAGCCTGGGGAGAAGATGCTGCGCTAATAATGTATGAGGCGTATAAACTATGCCTTGTTTAAGAAAGATACATGGGTCCCTGAGGAATGGAGTAAACGGGGCAAAGGGAAGGTTTGGGCCGATTGTAGTACTGCTTTATCTGTCTCCTTCAAAAATGCAAACTGGCCTAAAGAAGGTAGTCCCTTTGGAAATACCTTAAAAAAAAAAAAAGTTACAGTTATCTACTGTGACCAGATCCCTTGGCTATTCAAAGCAAAGCTTAAGATTCACAATAGTAAACCAACCCTGTTATTTTAGAAAAAAGAAAAAAAAAGTTGTATTGTGTAGGGCTGGTGGAAGGAGGATATGTCTCTATCACATTTGATGACTTGCATTAACACAATGTAAAAGACACTCAGAATTCATCCAGCTGGGGACTTCATCGATATCTCACTGAAAAGCCCCAAATCCTTAGGGCCTGTCTGGATCCCGTTTACTCCTGTAAATAATCCCATGCAAATCAATTTACTTTCATGAGTAGACTAAACAGGATTTGTCTGTAATTAGCATGAAGTGGAACAGATTGCAGGCATGCTTATCTTCTAATATGGAGGTGCAGCCAGCAGAGGTTGGACATTGTGCTGCTTCATCTGCAGAGCAGGGACAGCAGGACTGGTGGCTTACTGGGAAGCTTTGGCTGAACGGAGGACCTTGGCCCCTTCTCGTCCTTCTCTAGCAAAGGCTGTGAAAACAAGCAAACCTCAAAGGAAGTTTGCCACATCAAAACAGTGCAAGATAAAACCTCATGTGGGATTAAAGTACTTCCATTTTATTTTTCCCCATCACAGCGCCAAATTCAGAGATTAATGCCATCTAGGTTGTTCTTTCTTATGTTGCATTTTTCCAGATTAAAGCCAGTGGTACTTCTGACTCAAATTGTAAAGCACATTTCATCTTTAATTTATTAGTTCTAATACATTATTATTTAATATTTGATCTCCCAATTGGCTTTAAGTAGCTTCCTTCTAATGCTTGAATCCCCCAAGTGGTAACAGTTTACTTACTGGATTATTCTTCATTTGTGTTTCTTATGCTGTCAAGATGAGGGCAACTTCATTTCGTGGCGTGTGACAACAGGCCCTCTTTCAAAGTTTTCTTTAGATGGAGCTATTCTTCCGCCTGTTGTGTAAGTGTTAAGCAATGATGGGCCCACACATGTATCATCACACTGAGTGGATTACGTTTAATGTGCTGGTGTATGTCAGCTCTGGATGATGCCCCCAGATGCATTTGGATGGGTTTCTGTGCCTGTGGCGAAATTTGTGTCCATAGGATCTGAGAAGGCACATGGGCACCTTGCAGCCATAGCTCATATGTGAATGCAGTCTTCGTCCTTAAGTTGGCTTCCTAATGTTGTGTGTTGCATCTGAAGTATGTTTGGTTACACTCCCTCAAAATGAATATGTTGTTTTCCTTTGTAGGTTAGATTAGATTGGTTCTTCTGGTTTGTTAAGCATCTCTTAGTTTCATGCTTGCTTTGGCAGGGATGATAGCTCCCATGTACAGGGAGGGATTTCCCTCTCATCTGATACAGATTGGAGGTGTGTTGTGGCCCTTTACGCTGAAGGTAATAAAATGCTTTATTAATCTTTATTTTTTTATATTTATAATGCTTTAATCAAGCCGCTTACATGATGGATTCCAGCACCTGCTCTGATAAGACCAGTGCTTGCAGAAAGTAAATCCTGTGACTCTGAAGATACTGTGTTCTTGTCCACAAGACTCATACCTACCTAAGCCATGTTACAATAGAAAAATAGGAGTGAGGTCAGTAGAACAGCATTAAATTTACTCATGCAAAACTAACATGAATAGTTGGCCTTTGCAAAGGTTAGGTTTTGCTAGCAAATGCACAGGGAGTAGATGGATAATGATAGCACTTTTATGGCGCTTTTCACTTCCAATATTTAGTGAAAGCTATAGTTTTAGTATTTAATTTGGGACATAGAAAGTCTTGGACTTCCTCTTACCCTAAATGAAATTAATAGCAAAATAACATTGAATTTAGCAGGAGTTAAATTTGTTCAGGAATGAGTAAACCTGTTTTTTCATTTCTGACTTGGGAGCTGCTAGCTCTAAAGCTGGCGGTTTAAACAAACAAAAAAAATGGAATGGCAATGTTACGAGATTTATTTACACAGTATATGCATTGAGCTGTTAACTGGGTTGGTTGAAGAAAATAAAATTGGGTATGTTTGATATATTGATACAAATAAATAAAACCGAATCTGTTTGGTAAGTTGAGCACTGGTATTTACATTTACTGCATGTGTGTAAATAGGGGTCTGGCAGTCTATAACCTGCTCAGGGTTCCCTGCGGGGCAGAAGTCCACCTCATGCTAACTGATGAAATAAGCTCTTGATAACCTCTGATACAGAAAGAAAAAAAATCTAATTGATTTGATGTGATAGCAGGCGTTCTGGGGAAGATCTGTCACTGAGGCAGGAAATGACCCAGCACTTAATATCCGGGTTTGACCTTGGGATAGGTTGTTGGTTTTTCAGTTTTAGTAATAATGAGCACTTAATATTTGCAGCTAAACCCGCAAACAACAGAAAGGAAATTACAGGTAGGTTTCAAATCCATGTGCAGAAATGAGCAAAACAGAAATTTTTCATGCCTGGTACTGGATAACGTAAATATTTTATTTAGTTTTAAGGAATAACCTTTGAAGTGAAAAGTGACAGCTAGCTGAAAAATGGCCCGGAGCGTGGAACTGAAAGGCTTCTGCTTACAGTAGATTTTTAGGGATTTTTTTGTTTTTTTGAAGTTGGGTCACTTCATGTTTTCCAAATACAAACCCTCCTGGATATATTTGTAGGCTCCCAAATACCTGTATATCTGTACCTGTATCGTGTTGGGAGTAGCGCCTGCCAACAGTGCAGCCTCCAGCTCTTTTTAGTGGTTAGGAAGTACCTGAGCAACAGGGCGGGTGTTGCATCGGCTGCGCCCTTCCCTCCCAAAACCCCAGAGCGCCCAGGAGAAGCTTTTCTGGCTTGGGGCCGGCCGCCGCCTCCTGCTTTGATTATTCCCTGGGCCGCTGAGCCTGACAAAGGCAATTTGAAGAAAAGTCTGGCGCTACAATGGAGCCATTTGACATGAATGCAGGACCGTGGCCGCTGGGCAAGGGAACGGCCAGAAGGCCCCTTGCCTCGGGTGGGCAATGCCCCCGCCCCGCCCCGGCACCCCTCCAGCCCTGTGCGCCAAGCCCGGCTACGGGAGCCTGCACTGAGGGGTGTCTCAGACATCCTTTGCCTAGCTCTTTTTTTTTTTACAGCTTCTTGTTGATAATCAGTGACACAGATCTGTCATGGAGGGCCACTGGAGCCCGCCGTTTCCAAGGCGGAGATGCTGGCCCCGCTGAGGTGAGCTGCTGGCTGCAGGGCCCGGCTGGACACCCCAGGGCTTGGCCTGCAGACCGCTGCCCAAAGCCAGTGAGGAGTGGGCATGGCAGAGCAGCGGCTGCGAAGCGAGATGGCGTCTGTGTGTGTGCGTCTGAAGAAAGGGGAGAGAAAGGAAGCCAATGTTTCTTTCTCAGCCGTCAGATGGGAAGAGCAGCCAGCCTGTAAGATGGGAGAATCCAGAGGATCGCTTTCAAAACCCACGTGGCTTTCGCCAGTGGTCACCGGCTCGTGTGTGGAGCAGTTTTCAGGCAGGTTGCCCCTTGCGATGAGCGCTGCCATTTGAGAGGCACTGGGGTGCTGCCTGCACCCATGGGGATAGCCTACCCATGTCACAGGAATACAGGCACCATCAGCAAAATCAGTAGCCATGCTGAGTACCTCCCTTGTCTTAGGTATTAGCAATCCACACTTTTATTCCAATTATTAATCTGTCTTCACTGCCATACAAACCTCAGGGCTGTTGTGCTCGTCAGCAGCTGACAGACAGGCCTGCTGTACCATTTGATCCGCGGATCAAGAAATCGTGCTTGTCCTGGTGCATGTTTTGGCATATCTGTCAGGTCTAGATTAATTTTGTAATTGTTACTGCAGGGTTCAAAACTGCTGCTTCTTTATAATTGTATTGAGACAGTTGTAAACTTCATTGAGACAGCTGTAAAAGTGTAGCTAAGGCTAGCACTGCTTGGGCTAACAAAACGAATGGATTTATTTACCAGTGTATTTGTTTCTGTTCACAGTGCTTGCCAAATTTGACATGTTTTGCCCAAATCCAAAACTGAAGAGCAAATGAGAAAATCTATACTTTCAGTGTTCCTATTGCTGTGTTTCTTGTAGCGCATAGATATGAACACCATAGTTTGCTGTTGCAGCTGGCAACCAAAAGTCAGTTTGCGTGACAGCGGAGGTGAGAGGTCAGAGGGGATCGGGCTCAGGGAGCCAGCACCCTGGATCTGTAAGTATCCATCGACAGGGGACCATGTATTGCTGCATAAGCAGGGCTCGGCGTGTGGTGATTCAATCCGTAACGAATCTTCCCATCCAGGTTTACAAACCCTTGGAACAGAGCTTAAAAATGGAATTTCTAAACAGCCCCAGCACTGTATGAACGGCAGCTCTGTTATAGTAAGAAACTAGCAGACAACTGCTCCTTCTGCTGTTGTGCGCCTCTCTGCATGGGGCTGCCCTCGCAGCAGGACCATGTGTCTGTGCAGGCTATAATGAGATGGAGCTCTGGCTGGTTTTGTTTATGAGTGAAGGGCAGAGATTGGGGGAAAAAAGTCTACTTGCTAGCAGTAAGTAAAGCTACGTTGTTTGACCAGAGAGGGAGATTAAGGCATAAATTCAGCCTGCTTTTTATTGTTTAAAGTTTTAATTAAAAAGAGGAAGGTCTGGCCTTTCTGTGCCAAGACAGCCTTTCAAATTAATTTAAAAGGCATTAGTGAGTTCTGCTGAGGTCTACAAGTAGGTGACTCTTCTGTCACCACTGCTACTCATTCCTTTCCCGAGAAGCAAGAAAGCTAAACTTCCAAAACTCTGCCATCTGATATAGCTTTGAAACCTAGAATTGAACAGGACATTTATTGGGCAAGCCCCCCCCCCAAAAAAAAATAAAAGAAAAAAAGGCAAGTCTTGTTAAAACAAGATAAACAGCAATTTGGAATGTGTGTAGGAGCTGTGTGAAGGGTTGGAGGAATAGGAGGGTTGCCACTCGAGCTACGTTTCCACAGGGGTCACCCAGAAGTTGCTCTAAAGACGTGGAAGACCAGCGATGCAATTCTGGCCTTGATTTATGTCTCATTTTAAAAAAGCTAATCTAGCTGAAGTGAATAAAGTGATTTCCATGCCATGGGAGTAGCTCCCAGATCTCTCTCTCTCTTCCCAGCAGCTGGATAAAGAGTCATTTTACAAAGACCTTTTCCCTAATAAACAGCAAAGCAATCTTATAAAGGAAGTAATGTGCTTTTTAGGCTCAGTAACCATATTGAATTAAATGTTATGCACACTGTAATTACATTTGCCTGTCAGTTGTATTAATGGGAATTTCCTTGATTAATTTTTCAAGTTAGTTGGTATTAAGTAGGTAGGAAGTTTAAGATCCCCCTAGACCTCCTCTGTCAGCCCAGCTCAGTTAGTGGAGGGAGGGTGAAGCTCAGCACTATCAGTGTTATTTCATTAACTCAACCACTTTAATAAGCAGCTTGGATCTTTATCTTTCCAGACATTTGCAGTTGCCTCATACAATACGGTACAACGTGAATCCCTGAGGTGTGAGGAGCAGTCCTGTCGGGTGTGGGGCGCAGCACTTAGAAGCAGCATGAATGCCCAGATCCACGTGTGTTGTAGAGTTTTTACAGCCCAATGTTGGCAGGAATGTGAGTCTGTGGGGCACAGCCTTGGCCACGCTGCATGTGCCACAGTCAGAGTGGCACAGTAACTGCATGAGTCCGGTCATCTCCCTGAGATTGTGTGGAGTATGTGATTTCCAAGGATATGGAGCAGCAGTTTGAGAGCAGGGGTAACAGAACTTACCAAGGCAAGCTAACACACTGCTCATATATATTTCCTAGTTTAAAGCTGATCTCTCCCAATTATTATCCTAAATGTCAGCTTACTGCCTTTACCAAAAGCTTTCAGTTCATTGTATGGTGCAGGCTCGGTTTATCTTTTGGGGAACTGAATTCTGGTCTCGGCCACGTGGAAAGTATTCATTCCTCAGACAGATACCTGGATAGCTGGTTACTGTACGCAGACATCTCACAACATGCAGCACAGACTGTCTTGAAACCAGTGGATGATATCTAAGTCCGACCTTCTCTGAGTTAATAAAATGCTTGAAGCTATTTTAGAGAGGAAGCTGGAGTAATTCGCACAGTGGGGGTCTGTGCATTACAGCTGTGCTTCTTTTTGCTTGGTGTCTGCTAACTTTATATTAAGTCTCTGTTTCCAATCCATTTCTCAAACGTGTGTTAATTCATGGGGCTCGGGGAGTCCTGGTGTAAGTGTGAAGTAGGAATTAACCAAAACAAGCGCACTCAAATAGGGACCCTTCTTCTTGTATAAATCAGTCTGGATTATAGTGATCCAAATAAACAATCATTTGGATGCATACATCCTGCAGCACTCTTGTTTCTGTTACACAGCTCTTGGGAGATGAAAAAAGTCTGTTTAGTATCTACTCAGAAGGAAGAAATGGGAGCAAGGCTGTGGAAAAATTTTTCAAGACTTGGAGTCTGTTTCATGTTACAGTGCCTTGCCAAATTTGATACAAAATTTCTTAAATATTGGTGACCGTATACAACTGATTAGTAGTTAACAACTAAAGACATGGAATGCACTGTACTTTTATTTCCGATGAATGTAGCTTTTGCTTTTTAATCTTCTTCTTAACAGTATTTTAAAGCAGTCTGCAAAAACACACAAACCCAAATACATATGATCAAGTAAGAAAAGATTTGGGAGCAATTGGAAGCACTGTATAGGAAGGTCCAACATATACAAGCTTATTGCCTTAAGAGGACTTTCTCACTCTTACCCTGTTGTTCCCCTTCTGGTTTTAGTGTGCTATGGAGCATATACTCTAGCAAACCATATGCTGCAGGCAAAGTTCAAAGTACCCTGCCAGGCTGCAAGGCAATATGGACAGGAACGGGTTCTCTATACTTTGCTTTCATCTTGCACTTCCGAGTAGTTGGCACATTTGCCAATTTTTAGTTTATTCTTATTTAAAACCAAAAAAAAGAACCCCCCAACTAACAGTAACTGGAAGATAAAAGATCCCCACCAGTCAGGCTCTTGTCTCCCTTTTGCTTTTAGAGCAAGTGAGGAAGAACACTGCTTCAGCTGCATTTCAATTTCAGCTCCCTCCTAGCTGGACTGAGTCCTTGCTGTACTGTACACTGGCTGTTCTGTTTGTTGTGAGCAAGTGCTGCTTTCTCCCTGTGACCAGTGGCTCATCAAGTAAGAGAAAGTGAGATCCTGGCCTGATTAAATAACGCTGTGAAAGTTGCTGGTGACTTCAGTGGAGCCATGTTTGTACCTGGAGTTAAAGATGACAGAGAATGAACATGGGTAGGGAAACCCAAATCATTGCACTTAGTTGTTGTGTGCCTCCAGGGTACAAGAAATAAAAATTAGCAGACCCCAAATTTCTTACCTGGTCTGTTGTTGACTGGTAGCAAATGAGGCAGTATGCTTTGTCTTTCTAAAGGAGTCTTGTCTTCTGTAAAATGGGAGTGTTCATAAATGTTGCAGGAGTACTGTGAGGACAAATTAATTCATTATTGCCTGACCATTGACCAAACTTGTATTTTCTTGGTTCAGTCATGTTGGTGCCTAACAATGTGAGCAAAAGTTTCAGTAACCACAGTGTTGAATGTGAAGCTAAGAAAGAGCATGGGCTAAGCCAGCAGGAGGCCTGGATAATCAGGGGAGCGGTTACATATTTAAAGCTATAGCAGGCTTACTTTCACATTTCTAAATAGCCTGCATCTCTTCTGTTCTTTGCATCAGCTTCCATCTTTTCTCTATAGGGCAGAAAAGAAATTGGCCCTGTTCCACTTTGAAGGGGAAGAAACAGTTTTGTGGGGAAATCCACTTGCTCTAGGGCTCTAACGAGTTGAAAATATTTTGAAATACTTATGAACTAAATCACAATGAATAATACCAATGTTTCAAGTTAAAACTTTTTTGAGCGCTTTAAGGACGTTAGGGGTATTGGTATGTGTTGCAGGTAGTGGTTAAGTCGTGTTTGGCAGTCTTCACAGATATTTTCGGTGTGCCCAGAGTCCCTGAATGCTCCTTACTGAATGGTAGAGAATAGGCTGGGATTGCTGCAAGCAACGAAACCTCTGGCACTGTCTCAGCAGTTGCAGAGGACCCGGGCAGGGACTGAAGCAGCATGCTGTGAGAGACCTCTCGGTTTTCTGTAGGCGTTGTCTGGATGGCACTTGATAACCTTCTCCAGATCAGACCCAGAACATACCTCTTGTGTTCTCTTCATGTAAATAAAGGCTATTAAAGCAGGGCCACTATAGGAAAACCTGATTTATTCAGGCAGCAATGTGCCTTAGGAAAAGAGCTGCAGCATTTTCTTGGGGAAAGTCTGATTCATCACTCGTCTGCATGCCTGGACAAGAAGAGGGTCATATTTCTGCTAGACACCAAAGCGAGGGGGGGAGGGTGTTTCTGACTTGATTTATCAACTAGCAGAGATGAATTAGAACCCTCAGGGGAGGGAAAACTTCACAGAAACCGAAATATTTTTACATTGCAGATGATTGTGGCCTCCAGACTTTTTCTTGTATGGCATTTATGCAAGCACACATTCCAAAACAAAATTAAACAAACAGTCCCTTGAAGACTCCTAATTAGCCACTTTGCTCAATACTCAATTAGAATAACCATGTAGGTAAAATATGACTGCAGCGCAGAGAATTTCATTTGAAGTTGCAGTCCATAGTAATGTTTAGGAACAAGTAATAGAGTTCATCAATGAATGTGTTTTGCTCAGAGCAAATTTGGCACTGCAAACAATTGGTAGGAGGGGAGGGTGAGATGCTATAAACCTGATGAAGTCTTGTAATTTAAAGGAGAGGCCTACAGTTCAGAAGATTTGGAAAAATCGTGCCTCTGCCAGAAACCCTGATGTGACCTCAGGCAAGTCACTTCACCTTTCTGTGCCTTATCTGAATAAATATCTGTTTCCTATCTGTAAAATGAAGATAAGGCCTCATACGTGTTCTGAAACTCGAGTGTTAATATAAGTACACAGAAATCATCAGATAGGAAGTCCTCCAGAAGAACAAATGCTGAGTTGTGTATGTGAGTACACCACTCAATAGCTAACTGGTTTTTTTTTCTTAGGCCACTTGCAAACTCATACTCTATTGAGACTTACTTGGCTTATCCTCCTTGTGAGGAGGATAGACCTAAACAAGACATTTGGATTAAACCCACTGAATACTTGAGGGACAAAGAGCAGCTGTCTCTCTATCCAAACTTAGATCTAAAGTGGAATTTTGGATGTGAGTAAAACTTTCCTGTGGAGCCTGACACCATAGCCCAGATAGGATGTGAGATTTTGTGGGTAGAACCTGTTTCTATCAAAGCATGATAACTATCAAAGCATGATAAAGAGCATTAAACAAATTCCACTACTTAGAAATTACCATCTCTGCATGTCTCTTATTTCTGCAAAAGAGCACAACTCTCACAACTAGTAAATTATATACTTTTATTGATACCATCTATACTGTGCGAGTAGCTCGTGGTTTTAGCTGACTGTTCTGGTTTTCGTAGTACAGAGGGAATTACCTAGAAGTGCTAACACCGTATGTTTGTCTTCTCCCCACCCCACATCTTCAGCCCCTCTTATGGTCACATTAAAGTGTCTGCTTTATACTTGCTCACACTTTGCTAACTGTTAGGAAAACTTAAGACCTTACCAGGGGATGCCTCCTCAGAAAGACATTTTGTCAAGAGATAATTATACTTCTGAAATGTTATGTCCCAGGTGAGATAAAGTGCAGAACATTCAAGAAAAGATTAGAAAGACTGAACACTTTTGGAAAAAGGTAGGCAAATTTGATGCGCTTCTAATGACAGGTGTTAAAGTCATGGCTTAGCTTTGGTATTAAAGTACTAATACCATAGTATTGAAAGAACTATCGTTTAAAGAAGCGCTTTGCCTAAACCAAAAAGTCATGTATTGATTAATTAGAAATGCAAAGGTTTGAAAAAACTTTTTTTAAGAGCCTGGGGAAACTTTAAATCTAGCTCAGGTGCTCACTTCAGTTAGTTAAGGGCAACTTCTTTTAGCTGTATTCGTAGGCAATTGTAATTCACAGGACACTGTGAAGACTTACGATCCTTCTGGAAAGTAACTTGCAGTCCAGCTCGTGACTTGGATCATGCATTTCTGCATGTGAACTGACCAACCAAAATCAAAGGCTGCAGAAGTAGCTGCGGAACTGAAACCGCAAAGACTGGAAATGTGGGTTTGCATGGGAGGATGTCCACAGCAGCGCAGGCTACATGAATGAACGCTTTCAGATTTTTCTGTTGTACACAGTGTAAGAACTTTTGATAGTTCCTAAAATCTTTTTGCTTAAATTCAAAAGCAGTGTTATGATTCTTTAAGTCTACTTTGGGAAGTTTTAAAAGATTTCCTTTTTCCAAGGTTGTATGTGCGGGATTTGGGAAACTGAGTTGCTTTATAGTTCCTGGGATTGGGACAACCAAAAACAAAAACAAAAAAAAAAAGGCAGTCATGAAGTATGTGAAAACGTAGCCCTTTATCCATGCTTTATGGTAGACAGGAAAGGAAAGGTCACAATTAGTAACAGTTTGAAGTAAAACTATTTAAATATTTTGTACTTTCCCTACATCTATTCGTAAAATTCAAATCAGGTATTTTACCTGCAGGGACCTTCAAACAAGTCATTAAAAACAACTCAGCAGTTATGAATCAATTTATTCTAAATTCTAATTTAAAATTGCACTTGCATAATTTTTCAAAAGGGTTGGAGCCTTTGTAAAACTTACTTCAATCATTTTTATTTTTATTTTTCAAAAGAAGTCAGGTGATATATCTTTACTTATCTTCCTGATTAAATCTTTCCATACTGGAGAGAATTATCATTTCCTTCCCAACCTTCTCTTGTCTTTTGAAAATACCAATAGGTAATTTTACCAACTTAGATAAGGAATTCCATTATAACTGGGAAGCCAATTATCTGTCAAGGCGTTATTGCAGTATTATTAGAAAACTGGATACTTAAGCAGCAGGTAATTTTTTTTTTTATTTCCTGCATAACTATCATGCACTCTGTTTTGATTAGATCCTAATGATACCACGAACATTTTAAACAAATACTCAGCCCGTGCAAATGAAAAACATTTTGCTTCTTCAGTTGCACTTGTGCGGCAATGGTAATTAATACATCTTGGGATATTCAAACTATATCTGATTAAATCACAGTGCACCAAAGAGGGCTTTTTATAAATAATCTTTCCATGAACCCTGCTGAGAGATCTGGGAGAAAAAAAGAAATGTGTTAAACAGCATCATTGTGCCTAAAGGTGTCTACCAACTGTGGAGTCACAACTGTAGATTTCCCTTGCCCATAACCCAGCTCCTGCCTGGACCGCCCATGGTGAATGGGACCAACTTGATTTTTTCATCACTTTTATGACGGTAACAGGCTTTGCAGTCATGGGCCCAGTAAACTGACTGATTCCTATCAAACAGTAACTCCATTAGTTGCTTCACCCCACAGTGATGTACCTTCTCCTGGTAGAAGACAACCTCTCCAGAAGAGCAGCCCCAACACCAAAGCACATGCAGTCTAAGTCATCTCTCCCTACTGTGACCCTCGCTGGTTGGTGCTAGTCCTGGACTCTGGTACAGGTTTGTTTTATAACAGTCAGCATAAAGGGTATGCCAAGGAGTATCTGCTTGGAATAAGCTACCATGAGTTGTCCCTTGAGGACCATCTCCAAAGCTTACATGCAAGTAGCCTCCAGGATTAAAGAACCTTAAATGCACTAAGTAATTAATAATATTGCCAATCCTTTACCTCAATGATGTCGTATTTGCAAACCAGAAAGAGAAGTTTGTTTTGGTTTTGAATTAAACATGTTTTAACTTCACCAGTGCCCTTTCTGAAGGCTGAGATTAAGGCCCCCATCAAGGAAGGGATAAATTTTTCAAGGAGCACTGCCAACCTAACAACAGCGGAAAAAAGAGCGCTGGTATTATTTTGTGTGAGATCTAGTTTTCTCTGTTCCTTTTACAGGAATTTGTTGTAACTACGTGAATTTAGAGGAAAGAGATTGCTGTTTTTCAGATGATTTATTCCATGTTTATTAGGCAACTTCACTCTTTCCCCTGTGTGTTGTCAGCCTCCCCTTGTTGTTTGTATGGCTCTTTCCTATAGCTACAGGAAGCAGGTTTGTAAAAATAGGAAAATGTGGTGTTAAAACGTCAAAAAAACAGGCAGGATAGCTAATGGGCAGGGAACACTACTCAGATTTTAAGGCTTCCAGTGTCTCTGTATTTGTTAAAGAGCCATGCCCTGTAGCTCTCCGTATTGGTTCTTGACTGGGTGGTAAGCAGGCACTAGCCTTGAACGCTGTGTCATGTGCAAAACCTCATTTTCTGTGTGTGTTTGGGCATGTCAGCAGGCCTTTGAAGATTTATTAATAACAGATTGTACTCTTTTTAAGACGTGTTTTCAAGTTCCTGGCTTAGATGAGGGAGTGGCCCATTTACCTCTGCAACCACCCATATCCAACTGTAAACCAAATCACTCCAAACTCCTTTTATAACATAACCACCAAAAACTGGCACAAAATCCCTCCTCAGTGAAAGGTGGTGCAGAAGAGCATCTGTCATGCTCCTCGGGATGGCTCAGTGGTCTCCGTGTCAGGTTGCACACAAGCTGATGCACGCAGCCTGGGAGGACCCCCCAAACCTGCCTGTTGGGTGTTTGCTGCAGAGCTGAAGCTCAGCCATGTGAAAAAGCTTCCGGGTTGGAGACGTTGGGAGGCAATGCCCTGGTGTTTTGGCATTGCTAGACTTTTCTACCTGCCTGGCTGGAGCACCAGAATGAACGCCTTGTGTTTGTGCATTTTTTTCCCCTTTGAAAACTGGAAGGCATTTTGTAAGGGCAGCGTGTTACAGGAAGTCAACATGAGTTGCACCAAAAGGTCTCCCAGTAGACAGGCAGAGGAAGAGACTTGATTCAATTTAGTAGATTCAGTTTAGATGTAGTTTGCTAATTTATCGTTCAAGTTAACCACGTAGGATCACTACTCCTGAATACTTGTCCTTCACAAAAAACAGAGGAAGAAGGAGAATCAGAGTAAGAACCAGAGGTCCTGAAATTCTACAGAAGTACTGGGGAGCCAGCCTCCGTTTTGCTCTTCCAGAGTTGTACCTTCTCAGTGCTGGTGCCTGTGTTAATGTTAGCATACAAATCTTGGATCTCTCTGTGGATTTTCTGTGGGAAAATACTTGGGACCTCAGACATTGACAATTTTTTTAATTATAGCCCATGGCAATCCCAGCTTTACGGAAGGAATTTCACAGGGAGGTTTGGCTGGAACTGGCATTTCTGTCCGTCAGTGTACTTCATTTACATTTTTTAAAATATTTTGATTGTGGTTAAATAACTGGTAATCATGTGCAGGTGGTAGATTTTGAGTATGATCTTCATTACTTCTGGCAGGGAAGGAGAAAGCTATCTTTATGTATAAATACTTCTTTCTTGAACTTAAATACTGAGATTCCATCTTTGTGGGAAAAGAGAGTTTCTTTTCTCAGCCCATGGTTCAGATCTATGTCTTGCCCTTTTTAGGACACACATACTAAATACACTTTTAATCTCACAATATGCCCAGGTGTTCGTTTTCTTCTTTTTCTTTCAGCTCTGGAGCTGTAAGTAATTCTGGACTCATTCCATCCACCTGGTTGAGTGCTTTTTTCTATTCTTGATTTCTCTTTTTCTCCTTCTCTTTCCCCATCTCTCTTGTGTTTCATTTCCTAAGCTTTTCTGCCAGGACAGCTTTTTATTTCAATCACCTCCAGGAATGGAGTGGACATAATGAATTGGGTATTTTATATGGGCTCCATGGGGGAATCAGGTGTGGCAAGAAATGATACTAGGGACTGCTGCAGCAGTGCTCCGAGCCTGTGCCAGTGGGCACAGGGCAGCTGGCTGGCAGCACGGTGCAGCCAAGGGGTGGGAACCTGTGACTTTTTTGCAATTGCTTCTGGTCCATAAAGCAAGCACAGGCCCATCACACAACTGCCCTGCAGTGTGGTTGGGGAATATTTTTGGGAACAGAAATGTAATGGCAGTGGAGATCTGTACTCTTCCATCCTTGCTAATCAAGGTTGCTGATGAAACATTTATTTGTCAGGGTTGGATGTTTAGCTAAATATAGGAATACATTTCTGCAGCGTGAAGATGAACATCAGGGATCTTGGCACAGGATAATGTCAGTGAAATGCAGATGCAATGAACGTCTCTTGTTGTCCTGGTTTTGGCTGGGATAGAGTTAATTGTCTTCCTAGCAGCTGGTACAGGGCTGTGTTTTCAGTTCAGTATGAGAAGAATGTTGA
>JAVKLA010000027.1:38849784-38925005 GCA_034782735.1 Sagittarius serpentarius | reverse complement strand
ACTTTTTTTTTCCCGATTCTCTCCCCCATCCCACTGGGTGGGGGGGGAGCGAGTGAGCGGCTGCGTGGTGCTGTGTTTCTGGCTGGGGTTAAACCACGACACTTGTCAAACTGTTATCCTCCCTATGATCTGGAGAGGTGCTGGATGGGTGTGATTCATTTCTGTTTGTTTGTTTGTTCCATCCTAGGTTGTTGCTACCTGTATTATCGTTCCATCCTCAGCCTCAGGCATGGAGCAGGGCTCCGTAAGAATCCTGAAGCAATGACGTACAAATGGATCTAGTTTCTGGCTCTAGGACAAGAAAAAGTCTCGCCCTGATCTCATTTGTCTAAGCTGCTATTGAAAACTCCCATGAAGTTAGTATCACAGCAGGTTTAGGAAGCTCTTGTTCCAGTGTTTCACTACCCTTGATATAGAATTATTTTTCCCTTGGTACCCAACTAAAATGCATTTTGTTGCAATTGGAGATTTCTTTTGCCCATCCACCATTAGACATAGTCATCTTCAACTTTATTTTTTATATTTTAAATTAAATTTTATTCAGCTTTACTATTTATGTCTTTACTTTCTAATCCTCTTTTATTTTAGACTTTGTACATCTATTATCCCTTAGTCAGTGGTTAAATTTCTTAAATCTCTCCTGACTTTTGTTCTTCTATTCAGGGGCTGGGCTGTTTTAAATTTGTCTGCTGCTTTCGCTGTCTTAAAATTCATTGTCTGAGCCTGGACACAGGAATGTGGCTGAGGTCTCTCAGGGCTGAATAAACAGAGCAATTATCTCCCATTTCTTATGTATGCCACTCCTCTTCCTAAAAATGAAGATTTTGGGTTTTTTGTAACAGCATTACTTTGTTGACTCATGTTTATGTTGTGATTCGCCGTGACCCGCAGGTTCTTATTCCGTGTTTTGCATTTGTGCATCAGTGTTTGCTTCCAAAGTATATTATTTAGTTTGTTAATTAGCTCTTCTGCGTGTACTAAGTTCTTTGGATTTAAGAGTAGCTCATATTTTCCCGTGTGAAGGGGTTCCCCCCCCCCCCCTTAATCCTCCCTCTTTTTTCTATTGCTATGTGAAAGGCAACACAGAAAACAAAGGAACTGCCAGATATTCAGAAGAAATGGAGAAGCCAAGAATATTAAAAATAAATAGCATGAAAAAGAGAAAATTATTTTCTTTTTCAGTGGTGGTAATTTTAACTGCATTCTTGGGAACAGCAGGAGAAACAGATATCAAACATACAATTTTAAAGAAAAGAAGAGTAAATTGAGAGAGCAGATTTTAAAAGAGAGAAGTAAAAAACGAGCCACAACAAGATGGAAGGAACTATTAGATATATTGCTTAGTATTTCTAGGGACAATGTTATGATTTAGCCAACTAGAAATGGCCATAGCGGCTTTTGTAAATATGATGGATAGTGGAGTAATTCACGGTTGACTTTCATTTTTCAATTCAAATATGTTTGCACATGAATTACCATTTGTCCTGGGTATATTAAAACATCATCTTACTGGGTAAATAGATGGATCAACGCATTCAATGTTAATCATGTCTTCAAATTTATTTTAACTGGGAATCATGAAGCTGAAGCCTTTGAAACATACATAGTTCTCAGAAATTTTGGGGTTTAATTCAGCCGGGAAATGGGGAGTTAAAGTAGATTGCTATTGCCATTTTATTGGGAAGGAAAAAAATGGGATGGGATGAGCTGATTCCAGTCCAAATGTTTCAAAATCCACCAAAAGGATGGTAAGCCCTTAGTTTGCACCATCTGATACCACAGTGTCAGTGTTACTGGCCAATATAAGCTCTTCAAATGTCCTGTAATGCAAATAAATTCCTTTTACAGGGAAAATTTTAGGAAAGAATAGCTCAGGCTTTCATGCCAAGGGAAATGTTTTACTTTTATCCTAAATTTGTAATGGGAACATTTGTGCTGCTCGTAGGTGCTGCTCTCAAACCGCTGAACTCTACTCTGAAAATACAAACCTCTTATGGCCATCAGGCGGTGTGGAGCACTTGCATTTAGGGAGCATTTGGCTTTCTGAGGTTCCTGGAAAAGGGTTCTGCAGAGCAGAATGGACCCGATGCCTTCCCCCACCGCCCCAGCAGGAGAAGAGCAGGAGATCTTCTTGAGTTTGGGCTTTTACTTAACTAGTCTTGATTCCTTTTTCTCTACCCACCTGAGGCAGTGCGATAAGCCGAAGGATTAGGAAGATATAAGAGGATACACAGCAACACACAACCATTGGTGGATGTTGGGGTCCTTCATGGGCTTGGTGGAGCCTTTGCTGGAGGTGGGCTGTGGTACGAAAGGTTTGCAAGTACGGCATGTGGGGCTGGCTGGCCTCGAGGTGGAGGGGATGGGGCAGGAGCCAGCTATTGGCTACCTAGTACCTTAGTTCCTGTGTCTTCAACCAGTCCTTCCCTTTTTGTGCTGGTGGTGAAGGGCTACCAAACAAAGCTTGCGTTTTGACCCTTGGCTGCCATTGTGATTCACCGTTTTGTCACCCTTCATCCTTTCCCTTTGCAGCGAGGAAAGAATTTATGGATACTGATGGGCTGCAACAGCAAGCATTGGGAAGAGAGGTCATCCAAAGTTTGGAGGGTTGCTAATTAGCTTTTTTCTTCATGAATTAGTCAAAGCTAATTAGTGTCTGTCTTTGCAGAGGTTCTGATGCAAACACAAGAAGAGAGTAGTTAAGTCAGGAATTTTAAAGGACCCTTGTGTTATTAACAGCACCAGCAGATGTTAAACAGCCACCCCCACCCACCCCACCCCCCGCTCCTTTTCAGTTTTTTGGACTGTCCCATGGTGGGTAAGATTTACCTGTTGCCAGACAATGCTGTTGCAATGCTCTAAAGTCAAATAATGCATCCAAATCACCAGCCAACCCAGACACGATAGCACTTCCTTCTGTTTACATCTTGGAGGCAACTTTGCATCTGGAGGAAGGAGTCTGAGGCTCACTGGGGGCTTGCTTTGAACGCTGCCCGCTCTCCCTCTGCCCTTTCGCCTCCTGGGCTGACCTCGCTGTAAAAGTGTCAGCCTGGCTGGAGATCCACAAACAGCCAGACATGATGCATAGCTCCTTGGGCTCTCTGTTTTCTGCTGGTGGCTGCTGGGCTCAGGGAAGCTTTTTGCTGGATTGCTGACGCAGAAGACAGGCGTTGCACTCATGCTGCCAGCCCCCATGCTTATTTTGGTGGGACGTGGACAGAAAATGAATTGATTTCCAGACACTCCTGTTCCATAGAGCAAGGCTCTGTCGTTGTTCATCAATGTAAAAGGAAATGAGGATTTATAGCATTACCTGTAAAATTTACAGGAGGGAAAAAGATTGCTGGAATTTAAAATTACCGTCGGGAATATTTTTCCATTTTTAATTATAAATTAGTATGCAAATAGTCCAAAGTCACTTTGGCTGCTGTTGTAAACTGCAATGCATGGAGAAAGCTCCCTATGATAGCATAAGTCATGAAAGCAGCATGTAGAAAATGCTTGGTAACTGCTAAATGAGGAGAAAGGGAAGAGGGCAAAGGATTGAGCTTGTTCACAGCCCAGAGGTCTTACGACACAGCAGATGTCCTCTGTATTTGATTGTCTGGGCCCTTGGGGGAGTCTTCTACTCAGCATGGTCGGCATCAGTTTGCTGTGCTGCCACCATTGGTCTTGCCTGGGGAAACGTCGGGTACAGCCGGAATCCAGGCGTGGTTCACCAGTGAGGATGCCAGCATCCTTCATGGGGGGCAGTTGGAAATATTTCCATCCCTACACTGGTTAACCTCCAGGTACCCAACGAGTGACATGCATCTGAATCGGAAAATGATTCTGTGCTGCTCTGTGAAGCAGGGGTGCAGTGTGATCTAATGTACTAAATACTGGGGCCAGAAACTCCTGGTTCAGGATCCCTGTCCATCCTTGCCACACCTCTGGATGTATTACCATATTTCTGCTGTGACCTGGGCCTGACTTGATGGAAATCTCCAGAAGTGATGTTGGTTTACCTCAGCGTAGCTGATACGGGAGTCAGGTCTCTGACCTCTTTGTTTAGCACATGGGTATAACAACCCTCCCTTCTCTTCCAGGATTAATTATTGATCACAAAAAGCTTTTTTTTTTACATTGAGAACATTATATAATTACTATTACTTGTATATACTGCTTTCCTCCATCTTGCTCTTGGCTTCTGGACTGTTGCTGTCACAGAAGTTGTCACATCAGGAAGGTGACTGTCTACAGCTGTCAGCTGAGAGAGATCATTTTAATTAAATTTTTTTCATTTCAAATTCAAGTCACAGTTTTAGTCATGCTGAGACTGGCTTCTGAGCACGTGAACTTGGCGGTGGCTTTTGCTGAGCCCAGTGGGGAGCCCCGTCCCTTCTGTGGAGGTCCCTCTTTGTTTCCCTCCTCACTAGCGCTGCATAAGGAGCAGGTATTATCCTTTTGATATGCTTGATATTAAAAATTAGCTTTGAGTCTTCAATACCCAATACTCCTGAAACTTTCTAATGTACTCTTTGCTGCCTGGCATTTGTGGTGTTTGAATTGTACCTATCTACAAAAGGTCTTTTTGTTGGGAACAGCCGATTTTTAATGAGCAAAAAGTTTGGGAATGTTAACCTAAGCACCGGATGATCAGGAATATTATCCTTTCAAGTTCCTCTGCTGCTCTGACTGAATATGCATGACAGTGTCTTTGAAACTTCTTTCAGGTTATTTAATTAATTGAATGGTTTAGTTTCATGTTGGACATTTACTAACTGGGAGGAGGATTGGACTGGTTCTGAAATGTTCGGTGTGCTGTGCTTAAAATTTATCACGTATAGGAGCTGATAATTCAGGTGCAGCAGAGTACAGGCATCAGGAGGAAAGGCGGTGGTGGGGACCACAAGCTCGGCCATTTCCACATCACGCTTGGCTCTGTGCTAGCTGTGCTGCTCTGTGTCCTGTACACCTATAGCTGCACCACTGGCTTACGACTCGGTGCCCCTGGGACTGGAGCTTCCCCCTTTCTTTTCACATGTTTTGCTCGCATATCGGGCTGGAGGTAAAAAGGCAGGTGCTAATTGCTCAACCCAGTGTAAATCCAGAGTGGTGTTCCCTTTGAAGTCAGCAGTGTTTCCTCTACACTTGTATCTGTGCAACTGAGATCTGGATCTGGTACAAGGTGATGGGAGCTTTTTTTGCCCTTTTTTGTGGTTTTTGTTACTAGAGTGCTGCTACTTAGAGAACATGTTCAGTTTCACTGATACCTAAACCAGCACAGATGTTTTCCTGAACAGAAATTTCCATTATGGGCTGAAGCTAACACAGTTTCGTAAGTCAGGTATCTGTGAATCATTCTGAGTTTTTCTGTTTACAAGGGGTTCTTGTAAAATCATAAAGAATCCCCAGCCACACCTGCAAGAGGCTTTAATACAGCCTCTTTGTGATATGCCGCCGAGCTTCCCCAACCCTCCTCCTCGCCCCCTGTTTCCCAGATCTTAAAACAAGCTTGAGAGCTCTTGATACCTGTTGAAAAAGTTACTGGTAAGATTTTATAGTAAGGGCTTTTCTTTACGTGTATGCTTTTCTTCTTTCTACCCTGATGAGCTCTCACTGCTCAGTCTGCCGTGCTGGAAGGGCTCAAGCATCTGCAGGAAAATAGACGTTTTGGGGCTAGTGCTGTGGGTGGTGAAGTCCGATGAAGAGGCTGCTCTGACCTGGGCTGGCCTGGCTGCTTTCTGGCTGTGTGTTTAGTAAAGCTATTGCTAATAGCTGGTTAAATGGATAAGATCACTTCGGTAATCTAATCCCAATAGATTTATCTTACTGAGACCAGTTTGCAATTATAACGAAACACGTTTCAATGGAAGCATGGTTAAGCGTGTTAAACTGCTCAGATGCTTTAGGCCCTGAGTGGGAATCTTCTTGGGGTTAGCGTGGAAATGGCCAGCGCGTCCCTGCCACTCACTGTTCCCGGCACATCGCCCTGTGGGTAGGGGAGCCACTTAACCTGGAGAAGAAGCCAACAACTTCGAAGATGACGTGGAAGGGTGAGGGATTTGCCCTGATCAAGTGAGATGCACAGACCCTGCCAGGAGGGATGGCTGGATTGCTTCTCTTAATGCCAGTTTTGACGTTTTCTGTACCAAAGCAGCACTGCTGTAGTTTCATCCTGAGGAAGGAGTTACAGTGGTGGGGAAGGAATACCTAGCGGGTGTCCCCTGAGAGCAGACACGGAGCCTCACAGCACCACTTGCTGTTTTAAACAGGGCTCTTCCCCCTGCAGGGACCATACAGCTGCGGGCTCTGCATCCCCCTCCATCATCAGCATCGCTTGGCTGGCCGGGATGGTTCACAGCTTGGGCAAAAGGAGCTGATTAATCCCTTCGGCTGCCTAAGTCTAGACAGGAGCAGAAGCATTTTAGGCATGTTCTGTTTTGTTTTGGTTTGCTTTTTTTTTCCTGAGGAGTGTAAGATGAGGCTGCATTCTTTGGTATAAAATTATTGCTGGCTTGCTCTCTCCAAGCAGAGCAGGACGTGAATTCCTTCCTGCAGTTAGCTGTGAGAGCCTGGGAGTCACTTTATAAAACTTGCGGTTTCATGCCCCTTCAGTCCCACGTGGCTTTCAGAAACATGCACCTGACACCATTTTTCAGATAGATTTTTTTTTTTTAAGTAGAGCTTTTTGCATGTTCCAGAGTTTTGTTCTGGTTTGGGTTTTTTTTGATGTTTTGTTTAATGCTTGCATGTTAGAGTAATAGAGAAGACTTAAGAGCACTTCACATCCAACCTTCCTGAGAAGTAGACACTTCTGGGCTGGAACATCATAACGTAATAGGACAGAAGAAGGGAATCTTAGGCCGAATCCAAGGACCCAAAAATAAATGGCAACTTTCACCATCCCAGTATGGAAGCACGTCGTGCCCTTAAACATTTGGTCAGCTGAGACTTCTGGAGGACATTGTCAAGCTTCAGAATAGACTAGAGGATAAACTGTTGGGAATGTCATTACCAAAATATCTAGAGAATCCAACATTTTCAGCTAGGTTTCTATTTCTCAAGATAAAGAGGAATCTCTGGCAGGTCCCTGGCAGTGGATCGGGCTCTGCTGCTGGAGGACAACAGCACCTGTAGGCATTAACCATCGGTTTGAATATAGGCTGCAGTACTCGCATCAGACAGCTCTCAGGTGCTGTTCCAGCAGATGCAATGAAAGGGAACAGCAGCCGAGCTAGAGGGAGGCAGGACTAGCAGTGGCAGTTCTAAGGCACAAGTTCAGCTCCTGAATTTTCCTGGTTTCTTTCTCTCCCCCCTGCTGTCCCCTCACCATGGGTCTTGGGTGCATAAGTGGCCTTTGTGCTTTTGAAATTATCCCTCCTAATCTTTTCCAGTGCAGATCTCCTTATTTAAAGTGCCTTGCATTCTTATTTGAAAAGCAAATAAGGACCAAATAATGGAAGGCCTTTTTTTAAATTAAAAAAAGAAAGAAGCCGGGACTTGTGTGCATGAAAAAAATCACAATGCAGCCTGCCATGTGCTGTTTATACAACCTGGGTTTAGATCTAAACACTACCCAAGAAGTGTCAGTGACCATAAATGGGGTGGGCTAATGCACAGCTGGTTTATATGGGTAGGTTAAAGCAGAGATCACTGAAGCAAGACTCATAATCCTCAAAGAATTGAATGACTAGCAGCTGCTTAAGGCATTACTCCTATTCATAATGGCTGTGCAAGTGCACTTGAAGTTGGTTACTCTTTTTGGAGACACGAGGCAGAAAATGCATAAACAACTGAGCCAGGGAGAAAATCAGGGTGCTTGTTCCCAGTCTCTTGGTCTAAGTTCAAGTCTGATCACTGCAAAACCGAGCAAGTTTAAATCTAATTTGTGGAGAGCGCCTGCCCCTCTCGTGAGCTGGTGTTGGGGGCCACGTGGCAGCACCGCTCAGTAGCTGTCTTCTCAGAGGTCAGGTCAAATTTGTAGGAGAAATGAGCACCCGGTCTTCCGGAGACTGAATGCATGTTTTTCTGAACACTTGGCAGTCTTTAGTATTTTAATCCTTCCCAGGCAGGAAGAGCTGTGCTGCGGAGGGACTGGAGGTACAGAGTCCCTGCTGGGCTAGCTTCAGACATAGGTCACGCTGCTGGGTCTGCAGAGCCTGCTGCTGGTGAACCTCCCGTCTTGGTGTGTGCTCGGCTGGCCCCTTCCCAGGTAAATCTGGGATGGGGAATGGCACTTAGGGAAGAATCCTGCCTGCCTAGGAAGGACACTACTTCAGGGGGTGTGCAGAGATGTCGTGGGGCGAGCAGAGCATCTCTGCCTGCTAGTGCTGCTGCGGCATTCCTGTTGTTCTCCCTTACACTGCAGAAAGGTCAATGCTTTCTTTTAAATTCTTTTTTTGTGCGTGTGTGTGTTCTTTTTTTAAAGAGTGTTAAATACAAGAAGGAGAAAAACAAATTCATGTGAACCCTGGGTTAAAAATAAAGGGGAACGGGATATTTAAGGTCACATTGTACCATAAAAAGCACAGAAGAGTTTGAACTTGCACTGGTTCTATAGGTGTGGAAATGCAGGCTTTTCTGCCTATTTGTAGATAATTTCTCACATGGATTTGTGCATGTCTTTCTTGTGCAGTGTTGGTAGTGTTCATATTGCAGAGAACATCCTATAAATGTCTTTAATCAACCTGTTTCTTTCCTATAATAAAAAATATCTTTGTGTTAGCTTTCCTTATGTCTAGGTTTCTAACAGAGAAACTGTGCTGAACACAATTTCACCAAATTAAAAAATAAGCTTTGCTTAGGAATGAGGAAGTGATAGAGGGCTCAACTCTTTTCTTGCTGGGGGTGATGTAAATCACGAGTAAGTTTACTGGAGTCGATTAAATTACAGTGGCGTAAGGAAACAGTGTATAATGAGATGTGAGTCAGGCCCAGAAAGTCCCATGCAGAGATGCCAAATGGCAGTGAGGGATCATCAGAAAATCCCACAGAGCAACTTGAAAGTTAATTATTAGGGACATTTTCTCTTCTGGAGCAAAGTCTGTTGTTTATTGAAGCAGGTTATGAACCTGCACAAATCCTGCTATGCTTATTTGGCCAAGATCACACCACACCATGGAAAAAGTGTGATTTCTTTCTCCCATTTGTTAGTCTTGTGTGCTGTCCTATTTTGTGCCTTGCGTTTCCCTTGTGCTTTCCCATCTGGCAGCTTCCACTCTGTGTATCTTTTCAAACAAGGAAGAGGGTGGAAAAGGAAGGTTTTCCCTGGGAACAGGGCGGGCAACTGGAACATCCCCCAAGTCCTTTCTGCTGACAAGTGAATAAATAGTTTAGTCCATAAGCACCTTCACCGAGCATCTTCAGAGTATGTACTGTATTTGTGCTGCTGTGTATGGGAAGAGGCTCCCTTGGCTCACATCTTTACGTCAGTTCCTACCAAGAGAAGCAGAAGAGAGTGATACCATCTTATCTCTCTTCAGCAATAGCTTCAGCCATCAGCCAGGAGAGGATTTCCCGTTACAGGATGGGGGGGATGTTTCATTTGAACCTCATTGGTGCTATTTCTAATCCTAAGCTAATTAATAAGCAAAATTATACCCCAGAGAGACATTCTGGTATGTTCTTTATAAATTCACACTTCCTTATGAGAAAAAAATCATTGTGGTTAAAATTGATAGGAGGAAACTGTTACAAGGACTACAGGATGCTTGTGTGGTAGAGATTGTAGGTGTCCTTCAGCTTGCGTGTCAGTAAGGCTAGAAGAGTGGGAAGGAGAAAGAAAAGATCATTAAAGGCCAGTGCTATCCCAAGAAAGAAACAATAAAATTTGGAGGAGAATCACGTGATTGCTGTACGCGAGAGCCTATTTCAGGGCTTCCTGCAGGAGACTGAGCATTCAGGGGTCGGTGGGTACAGGAAGGATCACTGTCACCAGAATAAATGTGTGTTGCTCTGAGGCTGGAAGCTCTGACTGCAAGAGCATTGCCATGGAAATGTTCTGGAACAGGGGTAATAAAAAGTTTCTGCAGAGGGACAATGAACCACTAGTCTCACCAGCTAGTGCGTCTGGAGGGCTAAGGGGGTTTGGATAAGGATGTATGTACACCCTGGAGGGAAGCAAGTACTGTGATGCTGAAACTCGAATTCAAAGTACAGAGGAAAACTGATGGGGAGGGTGATGCCTGATAGACCAGACCCCCAGAAAGGGGTGAAACAGAGATGCACGGACCATGGGAGACTGCTGGCCTGGGCTGCCCTCGCTGGTATGCATTGAGAAGATTTTACTCTGCCCCATTTGCTCCCTTCTTCCGTGTTTGATGGTCAGAGAAGCATGTGCCGTTTCCTCTTCACAGCTTCTCCAGGGAATGGGAAGTTTGGGAGTTTTCTCCTTGGCGCGATAATTGACATCCTTTGCAGTCCAGAAGGGACCTCCCTGGACCGTGTGAGCAGCTCTGCACTCCCAGCCAGATGCAGTATTGCACATGGGGCTGTGGCTCAAGGGAGAGCGGGCGCCAGCCAATTCCTTCGGCGTGAGGGGGCGGGAAGCCGAGTCACTGGGCAAGCCTACCCTTGAGCTTTCCTCCTTTTTAATGCTAAAAAGTGGGGAGAAGGCTCTTGCAAACATAACGGTTGTACTCCCTGTGTCTGTACAGTTGAAATGAGGCTGGAGGAGAGCTGTGAATTAATTGTGTGTTAGGGGAGGATGGGTAAAAGGGGCTGTCGTAGGCAGTGGGTGAGACCAGTCCTGCCTGCACACGCAGCCTCCCTGGGCAAGCCCTGCCTGAGGAGCACGGAGGAACTGGGTGGATTAGGGGCTGGGGCTGGGGCTGGGACAGGGGCTGGGCTATCGGCTGCCTTGTCTTGTGCCAGGTTTTCTGCTTGTGCTGGAAGCTCATACAGCTTTGCAGAAAAAACAGAATGGAGAGAAGAGGAACAGGTATTAAAAATATCATTAATACCTAAAGAAAAAAAATTAAAAGTTTTCTGAAAACCTTGCTTTGAAGAAAATACAGAATCTTTGTATTGTGTGAATGCAATTACCAAGAATAATGTTTGCAGGGCCTGTAGCAACTAACCTCTGCGTTGCGTTGGGTGCAGTGTCCTTGGAGCTGGCTCTGGGAGAGACGAGCATTTTTCAGAGGGGTTAAGAAGGTTGCTGTCTGAGTTAGATTGAATGTTTTTCAAGTAAAAAAAAGTCACGCAATTCCCATGAACTTGTAAACTAGCTGTTCATAGTTTTGGCATTACCTCTTTAGGAGCAATCTGAGCCATCTCTGGCTGTGGATACTGTAGTCATCACAGAGTGACTTCAGAAATGTGAGTCAGATCATGACACCGGCTTCCTGCTTGCTGAGTAATCAGTCTGTATCCGACTTGTGGTATGCGCTGCTTTGCTAGCACACCTCGACCTGTTCCTGCTTCGCTGCGTGTTATAGACGAGTTTTTGCTTTAGTTTTCTTGTTGTATTTATTTATGGGTTGGTTTGTTGAGCGGTCGGCTTGAAGCAAAGCACACCAATGCATGTTGCATCTGGAGGTGGATTATTTTATTAATTTTCCTTTTCCAATTATTTCTACTAGTGTTTGCAAGTTCCTTGCAGGGGAAGGGTTTGAGAAGCCTCTGCTTTGTCCTCCAGTGCCTGGCAGTGCGCCAGGGTATCCGTTCGCTCAGGCTTTACATGGGCAGGCAGTGCTGAAAACCAAGGAGGGGTTCGGGGGGAAGCATGGCGGTCAGACTCAGTAAATCAGGAAGATTCAGGGAGGTGCCATTCGCATTGACTCCCCGCCAGCTGAACACAATACATCATGCATCTGGGCTGAGGCTGATGTTTTAATGGTTTGATTAGTTCAAGAAGAATACTTTTATTGTATGTCTGCCATTATGTTAAGTACTGTGTGAAGTTGTTACATTGGGATGAGCTTATATTGCCTTGCTGCATACAGGACAGTCTGCGCTGTCTATCCAGGATCCTAGCAGTAAGCTGGTGGAATCCTCTTAAGTAAGGAGCTGTTAAATTAATAAAGCTGTTAATCACATGAAAAAAAAAAGAAAGAGAGATAGAGAAGAGGAGAAAATCTTATGTAGAAATGCCAAATCACAGCTCTAAGGTTTCCAATTGGGATGGTCTTGCAGGGCCGGGTAGAACGGCTCCTCTGTTACAGAACTGCTTTTCATATGGTGATTTTTATACATCCTCATTTTCTTAGATATTCTCTGTGTCAGAGTTTGAGCCTTGCTCCTAATCAAACGTAACACTTAGATCGCACTGTGCTTCTTAAATGTTAATCCTAACAGAACCCCTTTATACTCAGTAAAACCCTGTTATTATTATCCTCTGCACACAGGCAAAAATTACAGGCAGAGAAGTGAAGTGAATTGCTAAAGCCTTTCTGCAGAGTTGCCATCAGGGCCAGTTCAGGACTGAGAGCGTATGTTCAGACCGTGGGACTGTGCTTCCACTTTAAGTACAGTTTTAGGACTATGTATAAGGTATTTTAGGTGTATTTAGATGTGATGGAATCGACTTAGGTCTTATTGAAGTCAATGAGATTGAGGTGGCTTGCCAGATGTTTCAGTGCTTTTAAAATTTTGCTTTGCATCCATTACTCATCAAAGTCATGTGGAAGAACAGGCACTGGAATGGACTGTGATAAATAATTTGCATGCAAAATAACTGAAAATTGACTTTTTCTGTATGATTAGCTACATGCAGCCATTATCTATGCTGATAATAGCCTGGTTTTGATTGTTCTTTATTCACCAAGCATGGCTGTAACATTGTGTGCGGCTGCAGTAAGCACGAATGCATGTGTGTCTGGCTGTTCATGTGTTGGAACAAACAGGGTCCTTGTCAGACAGTGCGATGTCAGGGTGGTTTTAATCTTCGCTGCTTTTTTTAAGGGAGGAACTGATTGCTATGCCTCAGCCTTTCAGCACAGGATGCCCTGCCTCAAGTGCATATTTTGTTTTAAGTCATAGAACAGTTTGGGTTGGAAGGGACCTTTAAAGGTCATCACGTCTAACCCCTCTGCAATGAGCAGGGACATCTTCAACTAGATCAGGTTGTTCAGAGTCCCATCCAACCTGACCTTGAATGTTTCTATGAGCTTGTTCATGTCAGGAAGCAGGCGTGATGGTTCCTTCTTGGTCTAGAAAAGTTCTTGTACATCAGATATCCAGTATATGCTGGTAAATTAAAGCAATTAAAAAAAAAAAAACACAGAAGGGAAAAAAACACGTGGAGCATTGAAAGAGTGACACAAAGGAGCTGCAGAGCAGAGCTGCAATGCTGACTTGCGTGCAGGGGCCAGGTCCATACAGGGACATGAGTGGTATGTGTCACCAGGAAACCTACAGGCAATCTTAAACCATAATCTGCCAGTGTTTTTTTGCATTTCTCTTTGAAGTCAGGGGAGTTCTATTCTCCTAACGTGACCTCTGTATCCTCCTTTGGCTCTTATTGTATTGACTGGAGGCCAGCATGTCATTAACAAAGCAGCAGAAAAGCAGAGCTGTCTGGGTTTTTTTTGTTGTTTTAAGACCCTTTCTGTTGCAAACAGGCATGCCAGCACTTTGCCTGAACAGGCAGGGAGGGAAAGGCAAGCAGCAGCGCTGCCATACTGGAGCCGTCCCCCAGCAGGACCCACACACGGTGCCCCAGCTTTAGCTGCGCCGCCCACCTTGGGTGTGCCGTGGCTCTCTGCGGGGCTCTCCCTGCCTGGTTTTGTGCCACCGAACTGCTCCTGACTGCTGTGGCTGCACATCCAGACCCGCTCATCTGGGCTGATGAGCCTCAGCTCTTGTCCTGTGAACGGCTGGCAACAGCACCTAATACCAGTAGCTGATGGGTTTTGGCATGAAGGGCAGGGTATTTGGCCTCATCTCCCCTGAATCCCCACTCTTGGCCTTCTTTCAGAGAGAGGCTCTCAGAGCAGATCCAGTTGACTGAGAAAATCTCTTTTTTAGATGACGAGCCGTGTCAGAGGGATAAGGCTTTCGAGGAACAGGACTCCCAAGTCTAACTTTAGCACTTTGGCTCAATCCACTGTGGTGTGTATGAGATGCAGCAGGATTAGAAGGGTCAATCAATAGAAGCACTTTCCTGGCAGACGTGGGGCTTGACAGTGACCCAGAGCTGCTGCCAGCTGTTGGCTGCTGGATGGCTCCAGGCTGTTTTGGGGTGTCTCGCTCCATCACCACCTACAGCGGGGCTGGCACATGCGCTGGCAGCCTCTCAGAGTTTCACAGGCAGCCATGAGCAAGCACCACGTGTGCTCTTGGAGACGAGAGCCCCGTCTTCTTTGAGACCATGAAGTCACACTGTGGAGGTACTGGGTCTGAAGAGCATGTCCCGCCTCCCCTTGAGCACCGCTGACCGGTGCAGTCCCTCTGCACAGGCGCTGGGACGCACAGCCCTGCGCCAGGCTCCTCAGCATCTTCCTCCAGACCTTGCATTTCCCATCAGGAGAGCAGTTGAGCATCTCATCTCTGTCTGATTTTTGGCTTGCGTTGGATCCAAGCCAAAAGGAATCCAAACACACCCACCACCAGACCAAGGGACCTGCGTTATCTCCTGCAGCTGAAGTCGACCAAAAAGCCTTGGAGGGCCCTTAGTGTACAGTTGAGAGAGACGCTTTTGCGTCTCAGAAGGAGTGAGTGATGTTGACCTCAGACCCCAGGCAGAAGCAGTATCTTTAATCTCTTGTTGTACTGGATTCTTAATCTCCCTTACATTGCTGTATCTCATTTGCACATATTTTCTTGTGTACGTAGAGATAGGGGCTTTATTCAAATATTAATCAGCCTGACTGATGGTGGAGATTTGTGCATCTGACAACTTAACATCAGTACTGTGCAAGCCTGGTTGTTCACAGGGTATTGCAGAGCGCCTACTTGAAATGAGTGTTTCACGGGACAAGTTTGGGGTTTTTAGATGTTAGCTTTCTAACTTTTATTTACTTAAAGAAAAGGAGAAGGGATGTGATTCTTTGGCACATTAATACCTTTATATGTTGCGATCTCAAATTTTGTTAGATGCTCGCTGAGGTTTTAAAATTCAGTTTGTATCAGATTGCCAAAAGCTGTTAAGATTGCCTTGGGGATAAGTGGCATTGTTGTTGTCTTGCTTTCTCTCACTCTCCTTCCCTCCATCCCTCTCTCTCTTACGCGGTACGTTATCTACAGAGGTAAATTTATGATCAGCCAAAACAGGACTTGACTGATCATCACGCAGGACTGGCGATAAATGGCACCCCGCGCTGTTGTTTGGGAGATGCAGGGCGTGCAGCTGCCTTTCTGTTTCCGCCAGCGTATAGATAATCTGCCTTCGGTTACAGAGTGAGGATGGCAAAATTGGGGTTTGTTTCTCGTTTATTGAGAGGTACCACTTTTCTTTCTTTTTTTTTTTTTTTAATCCGAAGCAGCGGACAGAAGCGGCTCGCTTCTGCCGGTGGGGCTGGGTTGGGCTGGGCTCCAGCAGATCCAGCACAGGGCAGTGGGTCGGGCACAGGATCCGGCCCTTGCCCAGGCTGTGTGCTGGGCAGCACAGAGCTGCTTCTGGAGATCCTGCTGGTGTGGGGACCAGCGAGGGGCTGGTGGGATGAGAGGGTGTGTGGCTCCTGGAGTCCATTGCTTGTGAAGCAGCCCGGTTTAGCCAACAGCTCTGCAACAGCTCGCCATCTGGGAGGCGCAAAAACGTTCTTAAAATGACCTTTTTTGTTTCCTTTTTTTTTTCCTTCCAGCCCTTTCTCCACGAAAGCTATCGCATCCGGCTGTCAGTTTAAGAGTTCGTTAAACCATTCCAGACGTGTTTGTAGGATATCTGCTCCGAGTGTAATCTACAGCATGCTCCCTGGACCCCTCTGCTCTGTCACAGAAAAATAAGCTTAATAGAGTTAAAAGCTAAAATACAATATCCACTGAACTATGAGAACTGACTGCATAAGCCTCCTATGTAAACAGAAAGCACCAATTTGTACAGCTCTGTGGTTAAATACTGCAGATTAATTTTTTACAAATGTCAAATGCCTGTATTTAAATTCAATATACATGTTAAGCCTTTTCCCTCCTTCCTCAGCCTTTCATTTGTAAAACGAATCACTCCCATGGAGTCAGCTAGAATTACTCCTTTCCAAAACAAAAATAACCAGAGCCTAATTTCTGAGCCCCATGCTAGGCATGGAAAAAGGTTGCTTCCCTGAACAGGATTTATCCACTCCCCCTGCCCTGGGCCAGTATATCCTAGGCTTTGCAGAGCCTTTCGCCTCGCAGGGCTGTGCTCAGCTGAGTCAGACAGCTGCCTGTATGCTGCCCTTACGCTGCCTGCCTGTGCCATGCCAGCGGGGCTTGCCGGCAGCACTGCTTCTTCCCCTCTCATTTTTTGTAGTTCTTCAGCTCTTCATGTTATTTTGGGAGTGATGGGTGGAAGAAGGAAAACCTCTCCCCCGTCTCTCTTTGCAGTGTCTTCTCGTATCCGTGGATGTTTTAAAAACATAAATATGTTTTCTGGCGCAGATTCTGTTGCTGAGCTGTAGGCACTGGGGAGTAGTTGTTTGAAATGCTGGCACGCTGGTCAAACGATGGGGGTTGTCTGCTGTCACGGGTCTCCAGTTATGTCTTGCTGGGGACTAAGCGTTCAGAGGAGAGCAGTGGTGGCCGCCCCATCTCCTCGACCTCTGCAGCATCCGTGCTCCCACCCCACATATACGTGCAGCCTTTCCATCACCTGGTCCTGGGTCTGCCTGTGTAGCACATTGCTTCCAGAATGAAATTACTCTTTCTCATGGGGAAAATAAGTCTCCTTGGCTTTATAGGCAAATTAGTGTCAAGGTGTTTGAGGAGGACTCGCAGGGCAGTAGCTTTGTGGATGACATTGGAGGCAAAATATGAACACCAGTACCTCAGGGTTTTTTAGATATTTTTTTTTTTGTGTGCCACTCATTTATTTAATTAACTTATTCCCTTAATTAAGTCAGTTAAGTAACAGTAAGAAATAAAACATCGTACTTCCTTAATAATCTCAAGAATGTTTCTGACACTGTATCTTTGAACATGTATTTATTTTTTAAAGAATATTGAACAGGATACATCTTTTGTTATTTGCTATTATCCTGTTTGCTGTTACCTTTCTGCTCGTCTTTTTATATATTTGAATAACTCCCTTGAATCAGCATGATTGGCACACACAAATATCTATGTGCATAACCATCTGCAGATCAGGTAATGGGTGGCAATTAATGCTGAAATTCTTGTTGATGTAGTTCAGGGAAAAGGTGGCAAAATAGGAATAACACTTTAACAAAGCCATGAAATGTAAAAATGGCCCATGTTGCAGCATCCGAATAACAGGACTGTACAAAAGAGAAATGACAGTGACATTGAACTCAGCGGTAAACACTTCACAGCTTTACTTCGGCATCACAAACCCTTTGAGCTCTGTTCTCCTAGTTTATGTGATGCCGACTGGACCCCATGATGTGTTTTACAGCTTTGTAATTCTCCTCCCCAGCATATATTCTCTGTATACGTTGGTGCAGCGTGACCCTGCTCCCTGGCCTGCTGAAGACAAATGCCCAGCCAAACTCAAACCCGTCATCCGTGCCCTGTCTATGTAGCACTTAGTCTGGGGAAGGATCCTCTCATAATTTTTCTTGTTGGTTGTATCACTGTAACTCAGGAGAGCCGAGCCTATCTGTAGAGGCAGCGATGCTTTATCCTCGTGAATGAACAATCTGAATAAAAGGTAGCATCTCACCAGCTCTTGTTATTTATTTATGTTTGTCCCTGGCTCTTAAAGAACAAAAAAAAGTGCACTGGGCAGTGTGTGATGGGGACCAGCTGAGGAGCCTGGCTCGACTTTCTCCTTATGGTATCCACAGTGGCCTCAAAGCTTTGTTTCCTCTTCATCAAGTGCCAGGCATAAGCGCTGGGCAGCATGCAGGAGCAGGGTTGGAGGCAGCAGCCACATCGGTGGGTAGCGAGGGCAGGCCCCAGCTCAGCTCCCTGGCTGAGACAGCTGGAGGTGTCCGCGGTTTTTGTTCCTCACGTAATGGAAGATCACCCAAGGAGAGGCTGGTGCCTGTTGTGTCTGAACATATGCTAGTTTTGGTTAGCTACCAGTTACACCTTGGCTGCTGATCTCCAAACACAAGCGTACAACCGAGCACAGCAACTTTGTGAGCCATCGACTGTTAGGCAGTAGGGTTGCAAATGGGGGCATGCAATTTTTAGTAGGTCATGAGAGGTGGTTATTGTACTGTTTCTGAGTTATAACATCTTCATACAAGATATGCTTGTGGCAGTGGAGATTCAATTTAGGGGTGACTGATTTACGAGATTGCACCAGTGATATATGCAGCAATCTACGTGCAGGCTGCTCAAAATGGATGCATGGGGAGTACTTCTCTGGGTATAAATGTGCCATATATTATAAATACATAATGCTGATAGAGACCAGTTTATGCTTTCCAGTAGTATGTGGAAGGAGTAGGGAATGGGGAGATACCTGCCTCCACTCAAACATGGAGCATATTACTGGAGGTGGCAATATCTTGAGGATCTGAAGGGGCTTCTTAAGTGCATCCATTATACATAAATCTTGCATGTGTGTGCAAAGATATATATGTAAATGAGTACTGGGAGATTGAGTTTTGTATTCTGTCTGTGTATGTAAATGCCTACTCATGCACTTAAAAGTATAGTGTTAGCTCTAGGTTGCAAGTATAGCGAAACCATATGGCTTAAAAAATAACTTCAGCTCTGTGCTGTGAAATGGATGAGAAATGCAGTGTAATGTGTGGAGCTGCAGTCACTGCTTTTACCTCTGGGATTTTGACACATCCATTAACAAGGAGACCTTGGTAGTGCACTTGTTTTCAATCACTCTGAGTCTCATGGAAAATTCAGGAGGAAAAAAATCCACCAATAACTGGTAATACTGTTTAAGTAATAGTACTGAAACTCATTCGTTTTATTTGAGATATATATATATGCCCACATAAACAATATATTTACATATAAGTGTATATGTATACATACTATTCTCATATGTATGAGTAAGTGTTCATATGGTACCTTCCATTCTAAAGTGTTAGGGTATATAACCTAACATAAAGGACCTTAAAATTTGGGAAGAAATTAAACTTGTATACAAACATGTTTTATTTCTTTTTGCTTGTTAGTAAAATGACACAGCCTCTAAGAAACCAGTTATCTGCTTAACAATGTACAAAAAGGCATCATTCGACTTAGAAACTCAAGCAGACTGTAATGCAGTATCTGATTTAATTGATGACTTGAAAACTGGGTAGGCATTATACCCAGAGCGGGGCTGGAAATGACTGGGGACAGTAATTTGATTTTAGACGGAAAAGGATTTTATTGGCTGCAAGATTATCTGGGAACCCGATTATACATAATGGTATATGCATAAGGAAAACTCAATAATAGATATGCAAAAATAATAAGAGATTGAAATAAGTAAGATAGAGGTAATTCTCAGCAGCAAAATCCAGATGTGGATTTCATAGCAGATACTTTTTTAATGAAAAATTTTGGGAAATGTTTTCCCTTTCTCCTTCCAGCTGGCTCTTGCTTGGGCCCCTCTCTAATATAAGGCACATAAGAGAAATGCCAGTCATAATCTAATACTGCACTTGGTGAATACGAAGAACAAAGAAACAATGGGGAAATGAGAAAAAGAGACTGTAGGAGAACTAGTCTCCAGACTTGGCCTCTTTTTCACAGGTCTATCCATTCTAGGAAAGAGGATATATAATATTTTTCAGTAATGTTTTCCACAGTTACTAATTTTCAGCTTTGTTTTTAGCCTGGTTCTTGAGTCTCTGATTTTTTTCTTTCTTCATATTTGCAATGTGAGTCTGATATCCACCATCATCACCAATAACCTGAAAACAAATTACTTTCATAAGCTGGGTGAGTTAAACCTCTGACTGTCCCTAGCCTCCACTGCCATTAATGGCCTTTTTGTTCATCCCCCCAGACGCTGGTCTTAAAAAACCCTTGTGCCTAGACGTGACTCAGAGGATAGATGTTCAAGCATGAATGACAAATTGGTTTATCGCAAATATGTGAAAAAGAAATGAGGTGCGACGATCTCAAAGCTAGATAGGCTTCTGAAAAGCCAGCGTGACCTTGTGCAATGTGTGTGCCGAGTCGCTAAATTTAACTGGGCCCAGTCTTGTTAAGAAAGTGCTAATGCTTCTTGTCCGGGAGGAAAATGGGCTTTTTGGTTCCCTGGGCACCTGACCTCTTTCGGTGCAAATATTGAATAGCTTGCGCGTCCTGACCCGCTTCTATTTACAACCCTTCCAGCTGAGCCCAAGGAGATACTGCCGAGAGCAGGGGAGGGAGGAGACCGAAGCACAGACTGAGTTGGAGAAGGGAGGAGGAGAGGGAACCACATCTTCTCTTCGCTGCTTTGTACAGCAGGTCTCCTAGAAGTGGAGGAAGGTGTTTTGACCCAGAGTGTTTTACCTCCAGAGTCTCAAAGGCCGCTCTGTTAACTTGCTGGAGATGGGATCCTTGCTAAGGCCAAGCAGGAGAGAGCTCATGGCCTCGTTCCTTCTTCTTGGCGTCGCAGCTGCTGTGGTGCCCAGCAGGGGCGTGCCATCGCCAGCACATGGCTTTATTTCCAGAGCCACAGTGGCTGTCTTGGGTGGGCTGGCACCTGTAGCTTCAGGTATTTCCCTGGCTGTTCACCACTGGGGCGGCCAAACGTCCTTCCTATCAGTTGTGCAGCAGTTCTGGGCTGGCTAATCCCAACCACATCCTCTTGGCTACCTCAGTGGTGCGACCCACAGCCAGCCTGGCAGCGTGAAACAGCAGGGCTGTCTGGTTCAAGGACTTTTCCTGTTCCCCTGGTGTACAACGTGGCCTCACTTGGGCTTTCTCTACAGACTCAATTGCCCTACATATTTCTGGAGGCGCGTCACCTCTGTTCTGTCAGCTGGGGCCACACGAGCTGTTGACAGCAGTGGAAAGATGACTTCATGCATCTTGCAGCCTGTGCTCCTGTCTCTGCTCTCCAGGCTGGGCAGCGTTTGGGGTTTTTCTTTTTGTTGCTTTTGTTTTTTTATTTCAACAGGAGGATATATCCTGGCTTATGCCTCATTTATGATTCAGTGTAATCACCAGGTCCTTTTCTGAAAGGCTGTAATCTAATTAGTCTCTCCCCACCCCACATGGAGTGTATTAATAACAACAGGAACATTTCATTTCAGAAAATCCTTTGTAAGCTACGCATGTGTCACATATGCATGGCATGGTAAAACCTTACAGAATACTTTTTAGTCAGAAATTTCATAGGGTTTTACAAAGGAGACGGATACCGCTGTTTCCGTTTTATGAAAGTAGAAACTAGCCCATGGAGAAGACAACTGATGGGTTTTTCACCACCCCGAAGTAAGCTGGAAGGGCAGAACTGGAAAGGAGCCGAGAGGTCTGGAGCTCCTGCCCTGTCCTGTGCCTACCCTGTCTATGTGAAATGTGTTCTGTGCTCTGTTTATCTCTTATCTGACCCACATCTTCACATTATTTCCCCATTAAATTCTTGTCTCTCAAGCACTTCAGTGCTCTGGGGTGGGGGTTCCTGTCTCTGCAGCCATATGTGCGTCAGGAAAGTGAGTGTTAAGTTCCAGTATTCATGTAGGCTTCCCACCACAATTTTTGCTTTGGAGAGCCAGCTCTTACGAGAAGTCCCTGTTGCAATAGCTCACAAAGGGTGCAAATCAGCAAAATAGGAAGATGTGTGGTTTGCAGCTAGTCTACTGGCTAGAGGTGTTTGCTTCTTGAATTGCTCATTGTCACTCTGCTTTGCATATGAAATGTCGTGTATCAAATTACCTCTGTGCATTTTTGTCCTGTTTTTCTATGCCTTCAAGGTACGGCGGTAACAATTACTCTGTTTTCATAAACCTGCTGGACAGTACTGCAGCCACTTGATCAGATCTCCTATTTATTCGACTTGTTTGGGCTTGCGGTGATAATTATTTTTTCTTTGAAGCGTATGATATAACCCATGAGGCCAACATGATGTTGCCATGAGCCACGCAACGCAGCAATCGCTGGCAAATGCTGATTACCTTTGCGCTCAGATGATTTGAGAGGATGTTGCATGAAGGTGTAAATAGATAATTTTCTTTTAGCTTCTGTTAGCAATGCAACCAAAGGGATTCTCCCTCATTTAGCATTATTGCAGTTCACTTTGCAGCAGCCTTGCCAGCCAAAAAATACCCCGGTGAGTTTGTGGTCAAGAGTGGCTTCCTAAGTACCACTAGAAAAGCAGCCAGCCGTCCCAGGGAAAATTATTCCTTTTTTTTGTCCATGTTCATTGCTAGTAGCTGGCGTTAGCATTGACACAGCCTAGTCACAGTTCGAAGAAATAAAAAAATGTAAAATAATTTGCCTGATTTCTTTTATGCTCATTCACAGAAAATCAAAATTAATAGTTCTTTTCAAACTGATGGGGCTTTCTTTTCACTTTGCCATTTCCCTCTCTTTTTTCTTCACGTTAAGGCATGACTCGTGAGTCCTGCAATGAGGAAGAGGGGTAGCAGCCTTTTTGCTAAAACTTAGGAGTTTTGAGAATGCGGTGGAAGTCTCTCAAGGAGATTTCTGTTTTCTCTCCAAGAACGGTTACAGTTGTTCCTAAACGGATTATCTTTTTCAGCAGGACAGCCCCGCTGAGCGTGAGGGAGCATTTTCCTTTCTTACAGGGATTTAAGGGACCTTTTTAATTGCCAACATAGCAGCAAACTGGTTTTTGTATTCAATGTGGGGAAGGATTGGAAACTGAAGAGTTTACGTGGATGGTTAGGCAAGCACTGTGTGCTTTACCTCCACAGATGAGAGAAAATTCCTCTTTCGGTTTTACCCTCCTTGTTTAGCTGCTGGATGGGCAGCCTTTGCCCAGGTGGGGCCTGCTGGCTGAGCACCATGGTAGCCACAGATGCCACAGCCTCCAAAAAGCCCCAAAAGGGCTGCCGCCGTTGGAGCCGATCCCATGCCGTGGAGATGGATCCGGGCTCTCCCTGATCCATGCCTCTCCGTGCTAGGTGGGGTGTATAGGGGCAGAGCGTCGGCAAAGGGGTGACCCAGGCTGGGTAGGTGTGAGACTGGTCCACGAGCGCATGATTCCGTTATTGTGATCCTTTAGCCAAGTTTTGCTCTGTGTCAAGGTCCAGCTGGAGAAAACTCAGTACTTTGACTAATTGCTGTTACTTGGTCCTAGTACTTCCCCATCAGGTATTTTAATTAAGCAAGTCTGAGTTCCAGCTTAGCATAAATGCAGACTTCACACCAACTCCTGTCATTTTGGCTGAGTTTGTACCCTTAACCAAGGGCCAGCGCACTGCCACGTTGGAAATTTTAGGCTCACACAGGATGACTACTGCTTTGAAATTGAGAGAAATATCTTTTTACGGCCTCATAAACAGGAAAAAAAAGCAGAAGGACCAAGGTCGCGGTCGTGCAGGTTCGTGTCTGAGGGGGAGCTGGGTCTGGAAAGGAAAGCCAGAGTGGTTTTGCAGGGGTGAAAGGAAGGGTGCCTACCGGAGAGCCCGCCTTGGGCCTGCAGCTGTGGTTGCACTTCTGAATCGTAGCTGAGCTGTGCCCTGCGCTGGGGACTTCTCCTCGCCGTCCCTCCACTTGGCTTAGCTTGGGGGCTGCCACCATGGTGCCCAGAGCAAACCTGGTGGGAGAGAGCCTGTGGGTCCCGACCGATCTAGAGGGCAGATAAAAAAGCACCTTGTTTCTTAAAGCAAATGCCCTAACGAGGCTAATTCATCATGTGTTTATTATGAAAGGATTCCCTTCAGCCGCCTTTTAATTTTCCTGCTCAGCTTTCAGCTTTAAACCTGGTCTCCCTCATTTTAATTACTCATGTATCGATGCCGTTTCCTCCGAGCCGGTTGCTAGGCGAGGGCAGGCACCCTCTGGCTGTGACCGCTCCAGCGGCCGGCGGGTCGAGGGCCGACGCAAGCGTGTGGGGCGGCCTCCCCGGGCTGGGGGCGGCCGGCGGGACCCCACTGACCTGCAAAGGGTTTGCCACCGCCTCCGGCGGGGGAAGCGCTTGCAGGCTGGGAATTACCGGTCCCATTGCCACTCCGGTGTCAGGGAAATGAAGCTTTTCCATTACAAGATCACAGTAAATCACGGGTGGGGTGGGGTGGGGGGAATGACAGCCTCGTTAGCATGGGTGAAGTTACTGTAATTTATGTATAAATAACTCCTTTGTGTCAAGATAATTCAGCTACCTTGAAATGCCTTCTCTCAGTCTATAGAGATACCTGTGATTTACACACTGTAGTTCACAGCATTTTTCTAATTACATGTAGACATTTTAAAGGATTTTTTGGGCGTTCATGCTTGCAGGGCAGCCGTTAGCGGTAACCCCCTTCTGCAAGAGGTCCTGGAGGACAAGGAGCAGGTTGGCTTTTTCCTCCTCTGCTTTCCAGGCTGGGCTGGGACAGCGGAGCCAGTGTGTCCTCGACTGCCGGGGCTTTGCTGGGCAAGTTCACGCAGGATCCAAGGGCCACTGGCCACAGACCGCCTGAGGAGCAGAGGCACCAGGCAAAGCACTGTGCCCCCTGGGGTGACAGGCCGTGTCATTAGTTTCCATCGGTTCTCAATACCTTCCTTTGGGAAGGATTTTTGCTTACAATTAAGCTTGGCCTTACAAACGGGGGACCGTTTTGCCGCTTCCCTTTGGTCGTATTGTTTGCTTGCCGAGGAGCGGTACGGCTGTCAGGTTTAATTTTGTGTCTACGTGAACTTGTTTAGATTTGCCTGCCTCCTGGTGGCTAATGCCAAATGTCTGAAGGCACTTTTTCTTTTTTTACTGTGTGAGAGGAGGTATTTTTAAGTAAGGGCTTAAAAGTGCTTGACGTTACTGCACCTACAGACCCAATCCTCCTTCTCAGTCAGAGCATTTCATCAGCCTTAGTTGTTTTCCAGCACATCAACACACTATTGGCATGTTCAATAGCATCAGTATTTTTTGTCTTAGCAGTGTAGCGCTGTGCAGCCTTCTACCTACTATAGTCTTCAGCCAGGTGAAACACTCCATCCCGTCTTTGGGGTAAAACATGAGCTGCTCACGTGGACTCCTCTAGCCGGGAAACCCACGTCCCTGCTGCCCCAGGCGGGTGTGCCCACAGCTCTGATGTTTCTTCCAGGTACTTTGCAGGGAAATAAGAGTCTCAGCCTTTTTGGACAGACCAGGCATGAAGCAGGCTGGAAGGCGGTGACTGCAGGGTCACAGGCTCCTCTCTGCATTTCTAGGTCTCTCTCCCTCCCATGCCGATTCTGTCCTGGCACCCTGTGCAAGGCCTAGTGGAATTGCAGACTCAAAAAGCCGGAGCATGAGTCTCTGCTACTGTAGCTCCTGGTGTGGTTAATGATTTTACCTTTGTTACAGAAATTTCCACTCCACAGAAAAGCCAAGTAGGAAAACAGCTTTGGAGTCGTTTGGCTTTCAGTTACTGAGCAGTTAATGAAAGCACTGCATTCCTCCAGAAATTCATCACATGTTGCAAACAGCAGCTGAATTGCATCATGGCCCAGTAAGGTGTGGGCAGGGTCCTCTGCCCATTTTAAAGACAGGAAAAAGGGCGGCGGTTCAGGTACTGTATGTGGACACTGAGGGTGTAAAGAAAGGAGTCCAGACTTACTGTACACACACCCCAACAAGTATAACTCTAAAAAAGCTGAGACAGCAGCCTTGGCTGGTCTGATGCCTTTGTCTTGACAGACAAAAGGTGTGTTTTTCATTTTCCTTAAGTTTGATATGATTGAACTAACAAGATTGAAAACTCTCTTTTATTGCTGCTGAGACATGCTCCCGTCTGTGGCTGCTGTCATAGCACTGGGGCCTGTTGAGGACCGTTGGCAGCGTGTCCTTCATCGCACCGTCTGAGACTGAGCTTGAGGGTATGCTCTGCAATACCTGACAGAGGAGGTGTGACATTTTGATGATGGAGTTGTACAGTGCAAGCAATATTTGGGTTGTTTTTTCAGTTAGCCTCTGTGCAGCTCAGAGCACAGCAGGAAGAATAAAAAAAGAAAAAGCTAAGGATGAGCTGCAGGCAGGCCAGGCTGGAGGTGAAGCACCCTACCAGTCTCTTTAGGGAAAAAACAAGGCCTTGGATATTGTACAGTTTTGGAGAGTTCACCCTTGGCTTATTTTGTGGGGGGGGAAACCCAGGCCTTGAAGCTCCAGCAGTGGAGCAGTACATTTTGGTGGGTGCTCTGCAGTGGTGGCTGCAAGGAGAAAGGAGGGTTGGTGGGGCTGGCAGATGCTCCAGCAGGTTTTTACTTGATAGCTGGGCAGCACAGTGTTCAATCCTAGATTCAGAGTGGTCCAGCACACCGTGAGCACCGTCTTCAGGTAAGGAGCTATTACAGAGAGGGACTTCAGTGTATGGGTCTAAGTATTTTGTGGTATCTTTTTATGGCAGAGTAGTAGTATTACCCTCTGCTGCTGTATCTGCAAAGCGAGGCTCTCCACAGTCTTCTTTTCTAATAGTGGATTTTTGCCTTAAATACAGAACTTGATAAAAATAATGATTCATCTGCTGTTCTCACTCCTAAAAACAGTTGTTCACCGAATAGTTTAATGTCTGAGCCTTTAAAAAAAATTGAATAACTTAGTTTATAGGTTTTTTTAGCTTTAGCTTCAGAGATGGCAAGCAGGGGATTCAGCTTGAAGAGAAAAACACATGTGCGCTAAGGGAGTTGTGGATTTGGGTTTTTTTTTCCAAGCCATGCTCGGCTTTTGTGAGCTGCAGCCCCGTGCTCCCCCGGCCGCGCTTCCCACATGTGTGTGTACTGCAGGGCTCGGGCGGAGCGAAGGTTGTGGTGTCCTTCAGAAAATCCAGCTTTCTGAAGGCTTGAAATAAAGACTTTGCAACTGAGCTGCAGAGTTTTTAAGGGGAATTCTTTGGGGATGGAAACAACTAGCTCATCATAGCATTTCACAGGATTTAGCGAAAGGCAGTGCTGCAGCAAGGGACAGTTTGGATTTTTTTTTTAAATAATGGCATGGGGGATTTCTTCTTCCTTTTGTCTCATAGTAAGTAGAGCATGTACAACTGACTTCTGAACCGAATACATTCCTTTTAGAAATTGGACCTGGTGTTAAACTGTGATTTGACCTACTGATGAATTAATGAAATGCTGAAGCACGACAAGTTTCAAATAACTTGCCCAGTCCCACAGGAGATTCAGAGCAGACCCAGGACCAGAGCCCACGTCTGTTGCTGTTGGAGCAGGCGTCCCCAGAGACTGATTAGGGTGTGAAGTCCCTGGCAATTCCTTATCACCTTCTGTCTAGTAGAAGCTGTGGCTGAAGTGAGCCTTCCTGCAGGGAGTGTGAATATTTTGGTTAATCACTTTTTTTTCCCCATAGTCCTTTTTTTTTTTCCCCATTCCCATTTTTTAAATTTTTTGGATTTCCAGTGAGCTAAAAAGGGGCAGGATGCACATACCTAGATGCTTCTGTAGGTCTCGCTGTACCTTCTCTGGAAATGATGAAGCAAATTCTAAAACATGGTGCCAAGAGGATTGTTTGCAAGGGAATGAATTTGCTCTAAACCGTAGCGTTGCCATGGGTAAACAGGCACGCTCGTAGGGGTTTAAAATACTCAGAGGGTCTTGCATGGCTGCGGAGATACAGAGGAAAAATGAGTTCAAAATTGCAAGCTCACTACCCCATTGGGGAAAAAGGCTGCTGCAGCAAGACATTGTTTAAGGGCTCTGTTTTCAGGATGCTGCTGAAAATGTGCTGTCGGAAACAGGGATTTGTGTCTAAATGGGAATCCAGACATACAAAACACTTCATTTATTCATGTAAATGTCTGCATAAAAATGCAAATGTGGTACCTATGGCTATTGCCTCTGTATTGGGCTACAGTATAGCATATAAAAGGCATACTGATGAGTTTTCAGCAAATTTTCTGAAAATACTTGAACAGTCATGGGCTCTGATGTATAAAGTTACCTTTTAAAGTCATTTAAATAAATAGATACTTGGTTTTGCATCCCAGTGGCTCAGCTTCTTCACAACTTTGAAAATGCTTCCAATTTAAAAGAAATCTGAATCTAGAGATCAGCTTTATTTCTAATTCTGCTGCTTGTTAACTTCACTCTGGGGTGTATTTCCTAGATACTTCCAACCTCAGCTTATGCATTTATTTCCTTAATTCAGGGTTTTGTAATTTTTTGAAAAGCATGTTTTGATCTTCAGGCAGATGCAATGCAGCTGAATCCAAAACACGGTATTAAGAAAGGACGGCTGAGGAATGAAGCCGCCTGTGCCTGGCAGAAATGGCGGTAGGCAGCAACATTGAGCTTACCAAGGAGTCAGTTTAAAATTGGTGACTAATTTTAATTTTTAAACTTTCCTTAATTTGGTGTGGTGTGTTACCATGTTGCAAGTATCATTTGATATTCTCCTGTTAGGAATTGCAAATAAGAATGTTTTGACTGACACTTAAATGAAAAACCAGATGATCTGGAAAGACGTGGATATTGTCAGTGAGTTGTGCGTAACCTGTGCCCGCGCTAATGCTATGCTGCCATTCTTTAATCCGTTTTTAAGAGGAAGAGTTAAAATACCACGCTGCCTCCACTGCCATTCATCCAGCACCGCTTTTGACAAGAACAAGGAGGTTTATCTCTGGGTAAGGCCAGGCACTGTCTGAGCTGTCTTCCCAGGAGAACAAGAGATGAAAAATGAGAAGAAATGAAAAAAGAGGAAACTCTGGCACGTGAGCGTGTGCATGGGGACAGACACACACCTCCCCACAGCTTGTCCTGGGGGAAGCAGCCTTCCTTATCTGCAGCATATCATAGGTAAAGGATACATAGTGATGTGTTTGCAGGCACTGTATGTTCTCTTCTCAGTCACATCTGTAGATGTTCAGCTGACTTCCCAGGATTTGAGGATGATCTAGAGCAGTTAAGCTTTCAATGCTGGGAGTCTGTTTTGCAAGAAGAAAAAAAAAAAAAAGTTTGGTGACTCCTGGTGCTATGTATTTCAAGACGTGCCTGTCCCACGAGGTTCATTTCCACAGTCTAAGCTATTTTTAATCTTCAAATTGAGGCCCTGTGCTCTGGCCTATCAGACATAGTAGGGTTATATTAAAATATATGAATCTGTAATACCCACTCTCACTCTCTTTTCTTCTCCCTTTGCTTGCTTTCCTGATGATTTTCCCTGCCTGCCTTCCCTGGCACTCTCTCCCTCCCCGAGTATTTAAAAAAAGACAGCCTGGCTAAAATGGACGGGGTTTGTTGCTGCAGGCTCAGATTTCAGGAGCCTTGTCAGACAACCAAAGCCAGCAATGCACTGGGATCGCCTTTATCCAGCCTGAGAAACCGCTGTTGATCAAACTTGCTGTGTACTGGTTGAAGAAGCTTTTCTGGAGCGGGAGTGATCAGCTTTCTCCACGACAGCCTTGCCACAGGGTGCCTGCTGCCTCCCTTGGCTGCCCGCTTAGCCAAGCCAAAATGCCTGGAGATGCCCTAACGAGGGACAAGCCAGGATGCTTTGTGCTCTAATTAATAAAAAATTAACCTCTGGTCACTTGCCGTTTCCAGCACTCCCAGCAGCACTTGTTTGGAGGGAGGCAGCTGCTATTGTCTGTCTCTTTCTTTTGGACTGGCACAAATAAGAGACAAGGGAAGCACTCTTTGCCAAGAGTTTTTCTGAAGTTTTTTTGGAAAGCAACGTATGTCCACACGTATATGCTTTAAATCATCCCAGGATCAAGTGTACCAACCTTAATACTGGTTTTGGGGAGGGTTTCCCCCCCACACACACACTTTTGCAGTCATCATAGTGAGCTTGCAGGGAGGAGTTTGTCATCAGAAATTGTCCAAAATATGTATTTTTTGTTTTTCTTAGGGGCAATATGATATGACTATCTGGCTTTGGGAGAACAGCCTTTCTAGTCCTGTGCATGCTCTCTGGAGTAGGTGAACCCGTTGTTGACTCGGAGTGGGGAGAGGTTTGGGTTCCACCAGCCAATTCCTGACCAGCCGCTGACTCTCCATGACCTTGGAGGAGTTACTAAACCTGCCAACTTTATTTTCTCTAGCTATAAATCAACCATTATTTCCATAACAGGGAGGGAGTTTTTGTTTTGAACTGGTAGCAGAGGTTTAGGGTCTGGTCTGACTTCTCAGCTCCATGCAGCATTGCAGACTGTAGAGCAGTTACATTGGCTGGGCTCAATCTTTACATTTTTCCTGTTCCGTAGTTATGAATATTAATGGAGATAATTCTTCCTGGAATGACTATGTTTTTAGGCTCATACAGGATGCTGGGAACCTTAATTGTGTGTTTTTATGCAGAGGCAAGATGATATTAATACAGGATAGACTATATGCTGAGAGGGTCATGTGTGCAAGCAGTTTTGGAGTGATGAGTAGGTCTCTGGTAGTCAGTGTTTGGCACCAAACATCATCTTGGTATGATTTTGAAGTGCTTCCACGGTGCGTAATTGTAAGCCTGGAGGAAGGGTACAGCACTGTCCCACAAGTGCTGCTTTTTTACTCATTTGGTTTTGTATTTGCTCACCAGATGAGCAACTTCTGTGAAAATACCACTTCTGTCCTTCCTGAATTTCCTTTTGTTTTGGCTGCTGATAAAGGTTTTATTTGAGGAATAGCGGAATAAACATGAGCTAGTCAGCCTTGATTTTTGCGGCATGCACACTCTTCAAGGAAAGAGAAGGAAGGCGAGAAGCGAGGTCAAATTTACCATCTTGAGGTGTCAGACCACCATGGAAAGAAGCAGATGTTATCGTCTTTTGCACAGAACACCCCTGCCAGATTTCAGCAAGACAATGTATTAAATAGCTGATAGCAGCACAACAACATGGTTGATCTTAAATACCTTCTACCCATGTTAGTGGCTGAGCAGTAGAAGTGCTCAGGAGATAGCTGTTGCATGCTCATAGGTGGCCTATCTAAAGGGTAATGCTGCAGTGATACGGGCCTGGGGCTGTAAAAGCAGCCGCAGCAGTCGTACTCCAACACATCACGCTTCCAGCCCTGGGCCACCATCACCAGGCACAGTAGGTTTCATCTTCTCCCTTGGTAATGCTCTCCTTTCCTTTTCCATGGCTTTCAAGAGTTACAATCCACCAACTATTGCTGGAGGTCAGTGTTGGTTCCTTGCTGAAGATGGAGGTAGTTTCATGTGGGCTGGAAAGAGCAGCGTGCTGTTTACACGTAGGAAAGTTTGTGGGAGTGATCAGCTTTTATTGCAAGTCAGGAGGAGGCTATTCTTATTCTTTAATTACTTTGATTCTTTTCTGCCTTGAGGGGAAAAAAGAACCCACAACCCTTTATGGAATATTCATCAAGGTAAATGAAATCTGGCCAAGAAAGACTGTTTGGGGACTAATTTTTTTAGAGCCAAAGGGAGCTATCTGATGAGAATGCTGTGCTGTATTCTTGCTTGAGAGAGATCTATATATACATGCATATGCATAGAAACATATACTAGCTTGGTCTTTTTGTTTATTACTGTTGGTTTTGGCACTGAAGTGATGTAGTTCTTAAAGTGACACAGGAGAATATCTTCAATGCATTCAGAAAACAGAGGAACGGAATAAAACCATCTCAGATGCTGGTGATCTAGCATACTGATTTTTTACACTCTTTGAAATAATTTCTGGCCAAAAATGTAACAATTTAAAGTTAAGCAGCTCTTTGCTTGCTGGGCCTCTGCAAATGTGATAGTAATCTCCCCAAATTACCTATTTCAGGTCTAAATGTTTAATGAGTAACTGCCTACAAGTGGCGAAAATTAATCAAAACAAGAATGCTTTTAAGTCATGTCTTTTAGCTGCTTCTTTTCAGTAACAGAAAATTATTGACATTTCTAGGAAGCAAATGTAGTCCCAGAACAGGTAGCAGTACTACAGCAAACTCCTTCTCTTTCAACTTGAGTGTTGGGTTTCTCCCCTTGGATGAAGTGAAATCTTGGGTCTATCGATGGCAACAACAGTGCTCCCTGCGATTGGAAATAGGCTATTTCCAACGTTTAGTCATTTGTTTTGAGGCATATTCAGTCTTTAAGGTCTCTGCTGAGAATTGCCAGTGAGGGGAACAATAACCGAGGTTGTAATTTTTGTGGTGCAGAAATATTAGCTCACTGGCAACTGGACTAAACATACCAGACGCATTTCTCATAGGACACCAGAAAAGGTTCAGTGCAGACTGTAACTCAGACAAATTGTTGATATTTCAGAGCACAGACCAGGAAGGATTAATTTGTCCAATAATTCTCTTCATGTGGTCAGGAATTTTGAGTTGCAACAACCCATTTGGCAAATGACTTTGCTAATGTCGTCGGCAAAATCCAACTTCAGTCGCTAAACTTGAGAGTGTATTTTTTTTGTCAATGAGTGCTACTGTAGGTATAAATTTCCCCTCTATTTGAAATGAGAACATAACCCTGATCTCAGATGTGTGCACTGAAGGAGAGAGGAGCAGAGCTGTTAATGCATTAAATTGTTTAAGGCTGTTGGTTTATCAGGCTTCGCAGAGTTTGATTCTAGTTCAATGTGCAGATTCTTGAAACAGCAGAGATGGTTGCTGAGCCTTACTGGAATTGGTTTATTTTGGGGTCTTTTGTGTTATGAGAAAACTGGTTTGTGTAACTTGGGAACCCTTTTTCCTGCAATCTCAGGAATTTCTTGCATGTGTGTCCTCCGTGTATAACATGCACACGTTTCTAATGTAAAAGTGCAAGCTCACATATATGAAATGTATTTTTACTGGATTCAGACGTCCGTAAGTACAGTGAAGGTGTTTTGTGCATGCTGATGTGTATATATATGTGCATATAAAGGTCTTGAGTCAGAGATGTGGCTAAGCATGCAGTTCAGTGTATGAACCTCTCCCTCATTTAACTTATATTCTGAATTAATTTTGATATTTTTTTTAATCTCGGAGCCATCAACACATTTCTTTAAAAACAGTAAATCAGCCCCTTTGTGGATTTTCCAGCTCCATCAGGTTCAGAAGTAGTAAAGCCTATTTCGGAAAGTGCTTTTTGCAGCATTTTTAAATGTGAGCGTGGCTTCTGCAGTTGTTCTTCCTTCATGAAAAGCACTTTTTGACAATCTCAGAAAATGTAAATTTAATCTTGGTAAGTGCCTTCCCTGAATGCAACCTTTCCTCTGTAGTGGGAGAGTGCATATTACATCAGCATAAATGCATTCAGATAGCTCTATGTACAGGCAAGTGACCTTTCATTCAAAAGATGTTTTAGGATAATTTTGAAGACCCTATTATCCATCGTAAAGTTTTCTGTAGATTAGGGAAAATGTAATAGAGTTTTAGATTTTTGGTGGTTTTTTTCGCCATGTAACAAAGTGAATCAGGACTTTCCCTAGAAGTCATTTCCCACACTGTCTTCTGAGCTGATCACTGTTATTATCTTAGGTCTAGAAAGTGCTGTTCATTCATTTTTTCTGCCCTGCGATACAGGCAGAGTTAGCAGGTAATGCAGAGCTTTCTATTGTAAATAAATAGCACAGGTGAAATGGAAATACTGGAGTCTTTATTTTTTACTCGTCGTTGCTTCTTTTCAGTTTACAAATGAAATTTTAAGTTTTTCAGCAGCATTTTCAAGAAGCTTCACATCCTACCTTATCAGAAGAGTCACAGGGAAAAAAATGGTGAGATTGTTTAAAAACAAACAGTAGTTTTTTAGAGATCTTGTTGTGTGTAGGTAGTGTAAGTGTGAATGAACTACCTGGCTTGTAAACCCTGAGACAGTGGTGGGGTGTTGTGGCTTGAAAAAGATCCCAATTTTGTATTTTCTTCAGGCATTCACATCCCAACATCATTCTGCTTTCCACAAATATCATTGAAAGGGAAGATTTCTCAGAGCCCCCGTGCTGTTTTAATGACGGTATCATGTGTCAGTCACAGCTGAGCTGTTACCCTCTGGACAGCCAAAGCACAGCACCAGCTGGGTTTGAAGGTTCACGCACCAGTCTTGCTTCCTCGTCAGCACCGTGAGGACCCAAGGAGAGGGATCCGTGCATCCCAAGCAGCTGAGATGCATCCAAGGCATCTGCCCAGGCCTGGCAGATGTGGTTCAGGACATGATGGACATCTGCACCCTTTTGGAGCGGGAGCTGGAGGCTGGGCGGAAGACCCTGGGACACTGAAAAGCTAGCAGACATCTGCATGTGGATGTATGAGTTGCTCTCCCAGGGTCAGTGCCAGTCAAAGTCAGCCTATTAGAACTTTTTTGAGCAAATTCGAGTGTATAGTGGGTGAGACCCTTGTGGTGCATGGATGTGGTGTGTGGGTTATGGTACTAGGAAACCTAATGCCAGATTTTATTGTATAGTATGACTTTGCATCTTGCACCTTGATTTTCCCGTATATGCCAGTTGAAAGGGCTTTCTCTCAAATGGCTTGTGCTAGCCCCTAAATCCCTTACTTTCATGTTATTATGCCATTCGTTTTACATTCCTGTTGAGGCCTTGGAAAATATTTTGCTTCTTTGTTTTCAAGTTTTCTTAATGACTGTTCAGCTTGTCCAGGCAGTGCCGGTGCCTCAGCAGAAGGCACCCTTGGCTTCTAATCTTCTGACTCTCAAATAAACTCAATTTCAAAGTTTGTGGAAACCAGGCTTTTTAATCTGATGATTGGATGGGAGCGTAAAGCTAAGAACTTGGCAGCAGAGAGAAAAACGAGAGGATTCATCTTCTTTAGCTTAAGACTTAGGAGGTTTCAGCTTTTGCTGTCGCTTTGAATTCTGCAATGATTCATGCATGTGGATGTGCGGAGGATTTCCTGGGTAAAGCATGTGCGGGCATATAGATGTGCTGTAGTGAATACCACGGTTGATGGTGATTTGGTTGAATTGCAGGTTTCTATAGACAATAAGAACAAGAGAGTGAGCTATGGCAAACGCGAGCATGATTAGCATTTCCAGCGTGAAACCCTTCGGTCAGCAGGAAAGAGGAAAAGCAAAGCAGTTTGACACACGAGAACAAGAACATTTCTTATTGCCTAGGCTGCTCCCCGAGACTTTGAAATGCCCCTCTTTGTCGAGGAAGCATGCAAATGTTCTCATTATTTTCTGTAATTTGCATTATTAAAGAAAAGTTATTGCCCAGGCTCAAACTTTCTAAGAGCAGTGAGTCAAAGATACTGTTTTGCTTGCTGACACTGCATGCTCAAATGGACCTAATGGTGTACCTTTCAGGAGTATTTTATCTTTAAGGACCCTTAATTGCTTTAACATGCCTTGCTGTAAACAGACTGAATCACGGATAAACAGGAGTCCTTTCCAGCTCTGTCATTAGGTAGGGTTAAAGGCACTGGCTCAAATTAAGAGTTAATTCTCATTCTTAAATCAAGGGAACTAAGTCCTTAAAAGAAAAAAAAAGCCTCTTTAGTAGTTCCTAATCCCGTTTTTTAGCCCTGGATGCTTCCAGAGCAATCCCATCTGATTCTGGAATCCTATTTCTGGCTGTTTTTTTCTGTCATCCAGGTTTGTCTCTCTCCTTGTTGATCATGGACCTGTGTTGCTCCTTTGAGGCTTGCCATGCCGTTTGCCTTTTTCTGAAAGTCCATCCCTGCACAAACACTGCATCTTTTCTCTCTTTGATGGGCTGGGGATGCCCTGATGGAGCAGGGCTCTCCACTCCTCTCCTCCAGCAGTGCTGGAAAACATGCTCTGCCTGAAGGAGCTGGAGCAAACTGGATGCTCTCCGTGGAGAAGTGATGCTCCTGGTTGCAGCGGGAGCCCTGTGGCTGCTGAGGGCAAGGGGTGGGAGGCAATGGAGGTCTGTGAGACTGATTCCCAAAACTGGCAGCAGTGCCTCAGATTTTAAAAACAAACCACTGTGAAATGACCGGAGAGTTTTCCGTTGTGATTTTCTTACACAGGCTAAGGATGATCAAAGCTACGTGGGTTCAGGGTGAAATGAAGCAGGGGCAGTGGCCACCCCGCAGCGCTGCGCTGGCTGCCAGCCGGGGAGCCCTGCTGCGGAAGCGCGGCAGAGCAGCCCCACTGCTCTTTTTTATTCCCAATAAGGAGGAGGAGGAATGAGTTGTTGATGTCTGAGAAAGGCAAAGGGCAAGGGAAAAAGCAATAAAGCGCTTGTCTGGGATGCAGGCTGGAGCAACGGGGAAGGAAGCCATGGGAGATGGAGGGCTGGCACCAATTCTAGCCTTCCCTCCTGCACCCAGCTGCATTGAGGAGCACGTTTGACTGCAGAAGTGCAGATGCTGATCCACTCTGGAGGTCAGTTTGCTTATTCATTTCTCATCGCTGGCTTTTCATTTACACCAGGGAGCAGTTCAGCTCTCTGGACGACTTTGCTGGTGTGAGGGGTCGCTCTGGTACCCATGTGGCCATATCACATCAGCTTATCTTGCCCTGGGGATCTGAGTGCTGATGAGGATGTTTGCCGTGGTCCAGCTCTCCTGTGTGTGTACACACACATAGTAGGAGGTCTGCATGTGAGCTTTGACTCTAGCTGTAGGACGACTCTGGGATGGGGTGGAATGCTGTGATAGCAAAAAGGCAATTTCTGTAATCCAGGTTGGCCTCTGCTCTGCTTGGAAAATGCCTTCTTTGCTCTTAGCCCCTCAAATATTCTTCTGTAAACAGCACTGAAGAGTGGATCTTCCTAATCTGCCCCAGTCATCGATATACCTTGTCCTAGCTCACCAGGACCATTTTCACATGGCGATGATCTGCTTGCTGAAATTGGTATGAGGTTGCTCCCCAGTAGCCCTGGCGTGGGACAGGATAGCTGCTGGTCCTCTGGTCCCAAAGTCAGGTGAAGGTGGCCTTGGGTGGGGTAAAAGGGCATTTCCCCAAGTTGCGGCAGAGCCGGGCTGCACAAGCTCAGGGTCTGTCACTGAGCTTTTTGGCCCAAGAAGGTGCTTCTTGCTGTGACTTCACAGGCTTGCACAGCGAAGGGGGCGGGGGGGGGGATGCTGGGGGCTCCCTGGGACAAGGGCATTGCTTGGACATTTGTCACCCTGCAGGACAGGCCAGGATGGCATCACATTTTATACCAAGTAATCCAGGAGTCCAGATGAGCATTTAAATATGTTGAATCAAGGGAGATGATTGTGATCAGGCCACTTTGTTTTCTTGACTTGGAGTATTTTCTCCTCAAGGGCATTTAAAACAACGGAGTCAAGCCTTCAGATTCTAGCTGCCACCTTATTATCCTATTAGTCAATTATGGCTGCTGAGGAGCAGGAGTAAGTGACAGTATGGCAGATTACAGCAATTTATTTGCAGTTCTCATAGTCTGGTACCGCATATCATCAGGCTGTTTAAATTTAATGATAGGGTTTTTGCATGTGTTTTAGTGCAGTTAAAGTTGTAATCAAAATGTTTAGGAAAACCCCCACTGACCTGCATAAATACTCCCATCTTCAGCACTGCTTTCATGCCCTGTTGTAATCTTTATTAGCAGAGCTGACTCACTAATTAGGGGAAGGAACCTGCCTTGGAAATAATAGATTTTTTTTTCCTTTTCTTACCACTTCACAAAGCTTTGAGGAATAGAAATTGCTGGTTTATCTGTGTCTTGGCTCTGCTTCTCAGCTGTTCTTTCACTGCCCACCCAACTGAAATTAAAACCTAGAAACAGGTACATGTTAGCTTGTTTTCTGTAAGGCAGGCACAGTATATTCCATGTGGGGGAGAGTAGTGTCCTCCTGGACTTTAAACGTCAGACGGTGGTGTTGCTCTTGAGGAGGTGTCTGTGGTCAAGCAGCGCAGCCTCCAGCGCGGTCCATCTCCTGTCGTATTTGGTCTTCAGACATCACCGTTAGAGAAGAATGGAGAAACTACCAAGATTCTGTCTCATCATGTTTCATGGGTTTGTAGCTGATGAGATGACGACTGCGAGGTCTGAAAGCAGGCTGGGGGATCCTCAGCAGCATCCATGACCTTTCAGTGGAGGTTTCACAGGGCTTACGAGCTAGCTGATGCTGACCACCTGCTCCCTGAGGACACTTGGACTGTGTTAGGATGTGGACTGAGATGCCTTGCTTCTGTTAGCCCGACATGCAGCCATTTGGTGGAGCATCCAAAAGCTCAGCAGCTCTCCTGGCCAGGGTACATAAACACCTGGCTTCTGAAAAATTCAAGAGATTTTTCTCAAGGATTTCGGGTGTTTGGGGACTGTGATATTCAGTCACTTCATCCTGCACTAAAATAAAGGTGTAATCATCAAACCCGTGAGCGTGTTCAGCCAGTGTGCTCAGAGCCCAGGTGGGGGAGATGGATGAGGTTGCAGCTGCCTGCCACTGCGTGCTTTGATGCAAAGCAGCAACCTAAATGAAATAGGGATATGCAGGATGAAATGTAGGAATAAAGTGTTTCATGACATATGGGGAGCTCTACAAATAGCTGCTAAGCACTGAGTCCATAAACCATGTTGCTTACACAGAGCAGAATGGGTGGCTGGGAGACAAACGGCTCTGGGAAAAACGCATGAAGATCGTGTTTCTGCTGTAATGGTCGGAAATGGAGTGGAGGATGTTGAGAAGGCCTGGACTGAGGTTGTAGCTATGGGAGGACAGACCTTTCTCCTCTTCCGCCCTGGAGAGGGGCTGGCAGGGCAGGATCTTCTTCACTTTGTTTTTTCTCCACTGCAGCTCAGGTTTTCGGTTGAGTTGGGGCAGGATTTTTTACTTGCCTGCATGGTGCATGCCTGGATCCCACCGCAGCCCTTCAGCAGCAGCACTTTGGGTTTTCTGCCCTATTTCACCAAACTGCCATCAACTGACCCCAAAGGGTGAAGTTCACCACCCCCCTCCTGCCCACCTCTCCACCACGTGCTGGAGCTTTCCCAGCAGGAAACTGGCCAAGACCCTGTGGCTCCTGTTCATGGGAGCCTCATGCATGTTGGTCAGCAATCCTGGGGTTATTGGTACAGGGATCACGAAGGGACTGCCTTCCCCAGGACTTTTGTGGGGCTGGGATAATCTTGGCTTTGCTTTGGAGGGAAGAATATTCTGAGCGGAGGAGTGGTGTCAGATTGGGATTAGAAGTTGTCAATTAGTGAGTAATAGTATGTAAAGCTGAGCTGGGCTTCCAGGAATATACCAGTCATGTGTACGAGTTAGGGAACGGTTTACAGACGACAGGTGTTACGTTCTGCAAGCACAGGGACAATGAAATGGATTTTCTTTGAGCTGTTAACCAAGAGGCATAATACCATATATTATATCCATATTGGGAATATGTCATATAAATATATAATTGATGAAAGTATTATCTTGCTTAATTGGGAAATCGAAAAAGCCACTTTCCCTTTATTTACAGGTTATTAGCAGCAGTATCTCCTGTTTGGTCCATGATGGTTTGCACATAAGTCACCAGCTTTGCACATTATATTCAGCATATAATTCTCTTAAAGGACTGTGACCCCTCAGTTTCAGAAATGACAACTTCTAGGGACATGGAGTTGAAGCCTCATGGTATTTCACAAAGGCGCGATACAACTGACACCTAGGATAACTGAAAGATTAGGAGGAAAAGTAGCAAAAATATTTTTTTCTATTTTATTAAGTAGGTGAATTCTCTAAATCTTGTGTTGGACCTTTTCATGGGAAGGAGTTTCACCTTGACTCCCTGTGACAATGCCTTGTGTACTCAGGATAATTATTTTTCCAGTAGTGTTTGGCAGTAAGTTGCTGTCTCGTGATTTTGAGGATGTTCTTCCAGTAACAAAAAACTTACTTTTAATGGGAAAATATGGTTATGAAATCATGAAAAATATGGGAAGAGTCTGAGGCAAAGATAAAATTCAAATGGAAGAAAACAGGAAATGAAAGAAGGAGAACTGGCCCCATTTGGATTTTAAGCTCTTGCTTTTCTTTTAAACTTCAATTTGTTTTTAAATCAAAAGCCTTTTTAAACAGAAATCCAGACTTTTTCACCACTTAAAATATTAAAACCAAATATAATGGCAATTTGATTTTGCATCAAAACATGTGAAATCAAATGTTTTTACAAAAAATGTTTATTTTGGTGAGTGGGCAGTGCCTGCTGGAAAGAAATTAATCAGTGAAGGGTTGTTTTGGTTTTTTTCATAATCATCTTTAACGGAGACGTTTTCCTCAATTTAAAGCACTTTTTCTTTCGACTGTGGAACACGTTTTTAGCGAATGTAAGACAGATTTCCTTCTCGTCAGCCCAGGGACGTTCATCTCCATAACCACATCCAGAGCACGGCAGGGGAAGGCGGGTGGCTGTGCCAGCAGCGGGTGGCAGGGGTGGGACAAAGCGCCTGGAGTGCTCTGGTGCTCTGGAGTGCTCACCCAAAGTGAACCTGCACCCATGGTAGGTTTTGGATGCTTATTTGGTGTCTGAGGGGTGTTACCATGGCAGAGGTGGGGGGAAGTTGAAAACCAGTTGGTTTTATTCTGTCAGCGTGAAAACAGATTTTAAAGAAACTTCCGAGCAGAAGCTCACTGTCTGAAACATATGGACTTTTTTTCAAGCAGAGTAATTTATTAACCTCTGTTCGAGTAAGCAGAAGCCTACTGAGATGCTGTTTTCAAGCTTGATACAAAATGAGGGAGAAACGTATATCTGAAAGAAAAATTACTCCTTTGGAGTCTCTGCTCCCCATTGCACATTTTTGCCCTCCCGACCTGAATGGTTCAGGTGCCACCATCGCAGAAGTGACAGGAAGGTAAGCGGTTTAGGCAGCGAGCCAAAACCTGCCCACGTGAAACCTGGGGAATGTTTCTGGGCTGCAGCCCGTCACCTAAAGCTTGTCAAAAGGTCTTGGTTGACTTGAGGTCATGGTTGACTTGCGGCTATCGTTGACTTGTGTCTCTAGTTGATGTGTAGTCCCTAAAGGGACATGTCATTACACCTCCCTCGTGTTCGGTCTCCGCTCCCTGCACTGCAGGAACCAAATCCTGCTCTGTCGCCCCGATGCTTTGGATGAGCCCTCGTGGTTCAGCTGGCTTACAGGGGGATAGTGCCATGGAGTGCGGGTGGTTGACTAACTAAGTGCCAACCAGGTAGATACTCATCCAGCCCCTAACAGGGCTTAGCCGAGGAGCGTGGCTTCTGTTCACGCAACCTGCCTTCCCCCCTGCTTTCTGTTTTCCAGCAACCTGCTTGAAATACAGGTTTCTTTTCTGGCAGTGTTTGAAAATCCGTAGCATAATGAGTGGTAATGGGCAATGGCTTAAAGCACAGAAAGTTCAAAAGCGGGGTTCATCAGCAGGGTAGAAGAAAGCCCAGGTCTCTGAACACACAGCAAACCCTGCCAAATAACCTTTCAAAAATCGGCCAGTTCAAAAACTAGCTTGGACCAGGATTTGCTTTGGTCCGTCAGGCATTCGTTGTTTCTGCTCTTGAGTTGCACGATGTCCTCATCTTTATAGGAAAACCGCTTGAATCATCGGGAGCTGCTTCAAATGACTGGTGACGTGACAGAGCCTCTTACTTACTCCTAGAATGACCATAAGCATTGCACGAATGCAACAACATGCCTCATGTCTGCTGCTGGTTATTGCCTGGAGCCTGGAGCCAGACAGTTGGCTGGGCACTTGTGAGGCAGCTCCCTGGGATTGCAGTGGGACTGGTCTTGCAGAGAGAGCTGCTGGCGTGAAGCAGTGACTGCGTGCTCCTGTGTTAATCTGGAAGCTCTGGAACCTAAAAAATTAGCAGCACTCGATCTGAAATTGGACAGGATGCAACGTCCTGACCAGATGATGTCAGAAATATATTATTTGGATCTCTTTATTATAAGGGATGATGTTAAATTCTTATTTAAAGGGTTTCAGGCTTTGTGTTTCCTTTCTGAGAAGGGAAGGCAGTGTGGAAGCTCCAGCCGGGTTAGTGCCGTGTCCTTCTCCAGCACTGCCCTGGGCCAAAGGGCTGCAGGAGATGCATGGGCCACCTCTCACCCAGGCGGACGCTTGTCCAAAATGTCTCCCTGGACCAGCTAAAGGTGACGATTTTGCCTGCTGTCTCCCATCTACTCCCCTAGTGATGTGAAATGGCCGTGGCTAGGGGTAGACAATACTCTTGCTTATGGAGACAGACACCGTCAGACGAGCTAATCTGGGGGTACCTGCCTGAAACAGGACATGTGATTCACCTTCCATGACACCCTTGGTGTCCAATTTACTTATCTCTCAAAGTCCAAATAAATAAAAAGTTTCCTCGTTACTTGCAGCGGACCATGTCAGCGTGAAATAAATTGCTGCTTCAGTTCATTTCTGAGCATCGTGTTCGCTCGCACCTTCTCTCCAGCACCCCTTTTTGTGGTAAAATACGCGAATTCTGGGTTCGAGGCAGACATGGCACTGAGGTGAGTGAAGGCGGTGGGGTGAGAGGCAGCTCGGGGCCATACTGTGAATGCTCACAGTGGCTTCGTTCTCCCTGGGGATCTAGAGGGATCCAGCCCCTTTCCAGTGCTCTCAGTGGCTGTGTCCCAGAGCTGAGCAAACACTCCAAGCCAGATATGCAGGAGCGCATAGGCAGCATTTGCGTATTTATTTTAACGGGAATTAAACGCACATACAGCTTTCGACTTCACTTGTGCTCTCCATAATCTTTAACGTAATTGGGAACACTGGCTTTGCTAAGTATTGCAAGCGGTTCTCAGGATTAGGCCTTTAAATCCCATTGTGTTAAGCAAATAGGCGAATATCAGATGATATTCTGGCGTTCCCTGGCTGGGTGCATGGAAGTGAGTCCCTCACGCCTGGATTTGCGTGACCCTGGGAAGCGTCACGTCTCAGTAGTTATCATAGGACCTCGTCACCCCCCCGACCTGGATGAAGGGACGCTGCGTGGTTCAACACTGCTGCCTGCTGCTCAGCATCTTGCCAAGAAGGGAGAGGCCTGAGACGGCCTAAATTTTCCTTCCCGGTATTCTTAATTCTTTTTAATTGGTGCCGAGCAAAAAAGCAAGAAGTTATTGTTCAAGCAGCCTTTTTTGGGCAATTTTTTTTCTCTCTGACAGCATGAAATGTCACATGTCTCCAAAGAGCCATCCAGTCGCAAGCAAAGCGCAGTTGGCGGGTCACTGAAGAGCACATCTTCGAGGGGGGGATTTTCTGCCTGTTGGTGTGTGGGAACATGCAGGATGTGAATCTGAAAGCTTAAAGACATGGTTTTGGGTAGGTTGAAAGGAATTAGGATGAGATTTTCCCTCTGTGTGAAAGCGGAAACGTGCGGCAGATGATGCAGAAGCTGCTTCTGGTGCAGACAGATAATTTCCTCCCAAAGATGCGTGCCGTGGATGTGCAAGGCTAGACTCAGGGGGATTCGCAAAACATGCTTGTAAGAAACCAAAACCTCAGAGTTTTGGGCACTGGCCTGAGAACTGAATCCAGGGCACTGAGGCTCTGCTGGAATGTGACCTTGTAGTCTGTTCAAAAGCGATTAAAAAAAAAAAATAAAATCAAGCATCTGCTACCAAGGGACTGATGCAGAAAATCCTTCCGCTAGCTTCACAAAGCGGTGGAGCGGCTCCTGCCTTGTTATTAATCTCAAAGGCAAAAAAAGCCTTCCTCATCCCTTTCACCACTCAAGCCTCTTCACTCTCTGCAGCCTTGTCCGTCTCTTCTCCTCACCCTCTGCTCTCCCCTCCCTGCAGTGCCGGAGGGACGCAAGCATCCTCTCCCATGTGCAGGGACGTCCCTGACCCTGCTGTGGACTTTGGCTTGAAAGTATGATGCTTCTCTCAGTGAAGCTGGGTCAAAAGGATTGGTGCTGGAACTTACTCTGTGTGAATGAAACTGATAAGCAGTACTTTGGGTAGTTTATTATCCCAAAATACATGAAATTATTCTGCTAGTAACCATAAGGTGCAAATGAGCTGTGGCTAATGAGGGTGCGCCCTGGCTGCTGGAGTGACCGAGCCGAGCGTGCCCCTCGCCGCCCCTGCGCTGGCTCCAGCTGTACATTTGTATTTCCAGGGACGATGGTCTTCACTCATTCCCCTCTTTCGTCACATGAAACATGAAGACTGTTTCTGATCTCTTTAACATAAAATACCTAAAAATAGACCGTGTGGGAACAGTTTTCCACTTGAAGAGCAAAATCCTGCAAAAATGTTTTAATGCAGATTTGGGACCTAATTATTTTTTTTTCACTCACAGCCATAGTTTTGCCGCAGTGCGAACAGCAAGTCCGGAACACTTGGGCTTCATTCACTTACAACCTGGCGTTTTCCTTCCCCTCCTCAAGGGTTTTACTGAGAGAGCAGAGAATTGGACTAGTGAATGCCATCCCAAAAGTCCCAGAGTTGATCCCCCCATTAATTTTACACCCTTCGGTTCATCAGGAAATGTCAGCTGATTCAGCTGGATGGCCCCAGATTAGTACAATGAGTCAAAATATCTATACTGGGCAAAGGTAAAGTGTCCTTAACTGAAAAAATGGCAAGAGAAATGCTATAGTTAAAATATGGTGTTTCACAGCACTCATTAGATCAGCATTGGGGAGTGTCCAGTATGTGATCAGATCGTTTTAGGGTTGGTTAAAGTGCATAGAAATGTACAGATAGTGTTGTCGAAGGCTCTTAAAAGCTTGTGAGTGGCAGGGACTCATCCAGGCTATTCTGCCTAAACCACAGTGTCACTCCCATCTTCTTCCCTAGCCAATGGTGCAGTGCATCTGCCATGCCAGAAGGGGATGGGGCTTCTCAGCCACGAACAGACCCAAGACCTGTCTGAGTCAAAGGGAGTAGTTTGGATCTGAGTGTGTTTGTGGGGGTGTGTGTATGTATGTTGATTCTCCCTACCTGCTACTCTAGCTGGTATGAGAGGAGATCCTCTTGTCCCTCCTCACACCTGCATGCTGTTAGCTCACTGGTAGGGCAAACAGGACGGACAATGGAGTGTCCTTAAAAGCCCACATGGCAAAGCATGCGAAAGCCATTCCAGTAGATTTGCAGAAGCATTTCTGTGTGTCTGCAGTTTTGCGTGTAAGCGTTGCAGAAATACCCAGAGTATCAGGCTGCATGCTCGCTGGGAAAAATGTGTGGTAACCACTGTGTTTCTTTTATTCTGTGACTCCTAAGAAGCAGAGACCTTAGCTGGCAGAGGCTGATGATTAACACACTGTGGTGCAGATTAACAGACTGTGCTAGCTCTTCAGTGTTAAATGCGTTGGTGGCCTCAGACCTTTATTTCCTATTTTTCCACAGACAGATGTCCAAATTGTTCCTGATGGCCCTGACAGAGAGGCTGGGGTCAAGGCTGGAGCATCAGCTCCCTGCAGCGAAGGCGTTAGCCGTCCTTCGCTTCCACCACGTGCATTCATTCATCCCCTTGGGTTTGGAGGCTGTTGCAATCAAGACTGTATTGCTGGGAGCCTGAGCTGGGGCAAGTGCTGCACCCTTGTGCAGTTCTGTGCTCGGGTAGCGGGATGGTGCATCTGGATGCTTTATCACGGCTATTTGTTTTTAATCTGGCAATACCTCTAAATATGCTAAAGAAGCAGCTGTGTCTCCTTCCAAAAGGCCATCTGGAGACACACAGGAGACAGGCCCAGGAGAAAAAGAGGGTGTGGAGGTGAGGGCTTGGGAAATGTCTCTGCCCTCTCAGCCTGATGAAGCCTTCGTCTAGAGAGACTTAGGCAGTTTTCTGCAAGGAATTGTGTCCTTTCCTCAGGTGGGGAGTCCCATGCCAATGGGCACATCTTCCCCTCCGCTCAACATGGCAATGTGTTGCTGCTGCTCCGCTGAAGCTGATGTAAAAGCCATGACACATGTAGGGGGTTCCTCAATACCAGAGGTATTTGGAGTGCTAGGGCCCCCCTCCTGCTTTCCCTATGAATAAGTAAAGACCTGCGTTCTTTTGACACACACACACAGTATGTCTGAATTCAGTAAATAAACCGTAGGCAGCCCCAGACTATTCAATTATAGACTGTCACTTGGCTTTAAATCACGGCTGCGTGATTATAGGCAATGCCCTTCGGTGGTGTGACAATTTCAGACTTTTCCCCACCTTATTTTCCTCTCCCAACAGCTAAAATGAAAATATTGAGCAAGTCTTAACTAAGCTAAAGCTTGTCGGGAAGATCTGAGAGCATATACTGCCGTTTCGGAGGCGAGCCAAAAGCGGTATGCGTATGAAATCTATTGTCAGTGGTGGACCCTGCTCAAACGAGGTAAAAAGTGTCATCTGCTTTATATGAAAAATGTAGAAGAAACTGTGCTCTGCTCCTGCAATCCTCTGTATTGGGACAGTAATTTACTGTGGTTGACATTAAGGCAGATGATACTGATCATATTTTAATAGCTTAAGCTGTTACTAAAACAGGAGCTGGTTTTGATCAACCTTTTTCATATTTCACAACCTTTGCATCTTTGGTCAGTGGTGGATGCATCTGTAGTTTATTAATAACTAAACCAGAGAAGTGTTGTCTGATTGCACAGTTTTGAAGTGGTACATTATAGCCAAGTATGTAAATTTGTACAGTGTCTAGGACAAGAAAGCTTCGAAGTTGGGGAAAGGAGGCAGTCTCCTGTTGTTATGCAAGGGTTTGAAGGTCTTCAACCACAGGCTGAGGATGGAAGAGAGGTCAGGAGCAGCACGAGTGGGACAGACTCAAAGATATTTAACCAAATCAATTAATCCATTTAAGTGATTTGATCAGTTTTCCATAAGGGAACAGGATTGCGCCCATGTACATTGACAACCACATTGACCCATGAGGCAACCAACGGGAACCCAGTGCTCCCCCCCACCTCACTCTGCCACTGGGGTGCGGCAGTGTGCATTTCATAGTTCGGTCAGCAGGAGCTCGGACGGGCAGGGTTTCAAGTCAAAGGCTAGAAATAATTGAGAGCATTTATGAGGAGATTTTTGTGGTTTATTTGTGAAGTCGCAAGAGCGTCATTTTCAGACCTCGGTGGTTGTAGGTAGCTCTGTTGGTGACCACTGCAGCAAGCAAATAAATAGCTGCACTGCTTAATTCTTCGGTTTAGATATGAGCAAAAATAAATGAATTTGAAGGCTTTTTGGAGGAATAATTGGCCATCTCGAGCCATGCTGACAGGTCCTCTTGACGTAATGGGCTGTGATAGGAAACTCGAACAGTTCACCTCACTGCCAGAGCTGCCCCTTGTGCTCCTGGCCCTGCACCTGGGTGTTTGCTTTCCGCACACTTCACCTACAGCTGTAAAGGAAACGTATATGGAAAGCAGTTAAAACTAGTTTCAGACCCTGTCTCTGCACCTCAGTCCCCCACAACTTGTTTTTCGTCTGTTCTCCTCCATATTCCCCTTTCTCCTGCGGGCATGGGAGAGAGTCCCTCTGCTTCCCCTGAAGCTGTTCTCCTGAAGGGGCTGTTCCCTTGCCAGCTGGCATCTGTGTGCAGTCGCCTCCAGCCTCTGGCTGTGGTCAGTACTGGTGTGTGAGGAAGATGTTACAGTTCCTAAGAGATGATTATAAAACAACTCCCCCAAGGTTTGGCATCTCCCTCACCTCCAGTCCAAGGTACACCACAGACATGCAGAGTTTAAGCATCCCTCGCGCATTTTATGTGGAATATAACATAGCCATGATAGTCACGTTATCTATTGCTTGTGCTTTCTCTGATCTCCCAGAAGTTCCTGGCCTCAATTATATTTAGAGACAATTAGTTCCACATCTTCATTATAAACTGTGGCTTAAAAAAAATTAAAATCTTGTAGTGCTTTAAATCCATCTTCTTTTTATTGGCTGTTCTTATTGTATGGCTAAAAACAAATGGGAGTGCCAAGTCTCCCTGCTTTGTATTGCTCGTTGTTTTGCATTCCTCATCGGACTGGCTCCGGTCTCCTCCCTGAACTTAAACACTTGCTTTCTTTTTGGGAAACTGTTTCTGCTCCCTCTCATTAGCCATCATTGGACCCAGACCAGATTCTCTTGTGGGAGCATTCGGGGCTGCCTGAGCAGTGCCATTCATATCCTGCTGCTGAGCTCTAATGGTCCTTTCCTTCTCCTTCATCCCATTGCTTTCATACTTTTCTTGCCCTTCTGATAGTTGCTGTACATCTAGCTGTACATCTAGTCCCCTGCAGAGTTGGTCGCTTTGCAGGTCATCCCCTCTTCCTGGTCAGTGTATGCTCAAAGTAAACGCTTTAAAAATTAAACCTAAGGAGGTGGGGGCAGGTAGAGCACTTCTGCCTCCTTATGTACTTGCCTTAAATATTGCTGCTACAAATAAGTGGAGAAAAATGTGAAAAGTGTTATTTTAAAACTGATAGTGTGCCTCAAGAGGTAGGGGTTTCACTCTCCCCCAGCTTTACTGTTCTTCCAGCCTAATTCACCCACCCCCAGAATAGCTGGCTGGTCCTACTCCCTTTAATTAAGAAGAGTGCTGCCAGCACTCTCGATTCCCGCTGAGACCATCCCACTCGGCTGCCCAACCTCACGGGAGGTGCCGTGCCCCCCGCAGCCCCCAGCCCCTTTCCCAGGGGCTGGGCGCTGCCGCTAATGTATTCTGGCCGCTCTGGCACCCGTGGCCGCAAGCAGCGCTTGATTTATGGAGCCTGCTGTGAGCACGTAGCCCTGGTGGCATGAAAACAGCCTTGGGAGCATCTCGACAGCCCAGGGGTTTGCAGCGCCAAGAGATCTCGCTGCCGTTCCTAGCTCAGGCACTGATCCGTTGTGTGATGTGGGGTAAGTCCCTTATTTTTTAATGCATTACAGATACGTCAGAGCGCCTTTCAGTGTAAGAGCAGTCCCTTATACACCTAGAAGAACTGTAACTTGGTCTTAATTGGCCATGGTGCAACTGGAATGTAATGAACTATAATAAAAATACTAAGTTGCTTGTCCCACAAAGAAAACAGCTGTTTGGTATTAATGTCTTCAAGAAGTAATTCTGTGCCCAGTGTATACAGACAAAGTATGTTTGTTTGCACTAACGCTGTATGATAGAATGTTTGGAGAGTAAGTAACTAGGGAAGGGTTTTTTTTTGTGGTTGTTGTGGTTGTTGTGGTTGTTGGGTGGTTTTTACTGAGCACAAAAGCGCATCTCCTGTGCTTTCGGGAAGGTCGCGTGGAGTTGTGACTGATACCGTGCGCTGGTGAATGATACAGTCTCTCCAGTAGCTGGCAGAATTGAAACCAGCTGTCGTTTTTTGTACCCACACAGCTATTGAGTTGGGGAAAAAAAAAAAAAAAAAAGGCAAGCAGTTCAATGCAGCAATCAAGAACAAGGCATCAGCTTTTTCCTTTGGACTCGCTTTGCGTAAGTGCTGTCAATTAGAACTTGAGATTTCCCAGTCAAGGGTACTACCTGTGGAGGGAGGCGGGGGGAGCGGGGCTGGGACACGGATGTAATTCTCGATAACAAATGAGCTGTGGCATCGCTTGGGCTGAGAGGAGAGTTTTAGCAGTGCTGATGGTGGATTATCTGTATATTTAAATTCTGTTGCAAGTTAAACGGACCTGAAAACCTCTCAGGAAATTCATGTTTCCACACGAGGTGTAGTAGTTTGGTGTTGCAAACGTATTAACCGCAGGTTTACACCAAACATGCAAAAACAAATTAGAAATAGGGAAATACAAACACATTTTCTCATTAGGGGATATAAGTATGTGCTGACTGTAGTACAAATATAATTTTTATTCCATTTGTGTAACCTTTGGTATTTTAATGAAGTCCTGTTCCTGTGTACAGCGTATGGTTCACTGTCAGATAGTTTAACACTAAGAAAATCTGCCTTGAATAAATTAGAATATATTTGCAAATTAATTGGTTAATTAGATTTTAGACATCTCTTGAGGACAGGAGAGAAACAGATGTGTGCAAAAGCCACACAGATAGTTTGGGAATGAGTGTTTCTTGTAGGGTTTTATAACTCAGTTTTGTGAAAAACAGCCTTTCATGGGTGCCAAAGATTAAAAAACCCTTGGCTTTAAATGCAGAACATTAAACTCCAATTTCTGTGGCGCTGCTGCTATTTTTTCTGGGGCACGGGCAGAGTCATTTGGACCTGTTAGCTGAATGACTGCACTCAGAATAGGCAAGGTACCTCTTCAGCTGCTTTTTTTTCTGACAACTAAAAGTATCCATGAGGCCGTCTGGAAATCCTCTGAGCTAAACACTGGCAGATCAGCAGAGAGATGCCAGCTGGCATTGTGGTGAAGTCAGGCAACTCGTAAGAAGAAGCAGATCTAAGATGGAGCTCAAGATTTAGAAGAATGGTCACCGAAGAAGGAAAACTGACAGGGCAGGTTTTTTTCTCAGCTACGTCGGTGTAAATCCAGAGCAACTCCACTGAGATTCACACCAGCGTAACTGAGAGCAGAATCTGGCCAACATCATCCACCTGACCTCAGGAGAGGGCTCGGATGGGGAATAGCTTGCTTACCTTCCTCGTGCAAGCCTTTCACACCTAATTTTCAGAGAGGCGTGAATTCAGTTTTGCTCAGTTTGAGGACATGGTACAATCATACAGTAACTGCCAATTTACTTTTACTGGTTAGTAAAAGTAATTAGAGATTCTGCTACCAAAACCTGCACTTGTGTATTCGTTATTAACTTAGACCCCTTCAGAAACAGGCTCTGATTAAATCTTGTTTGGAAATTGAGAGGATTCAAATTTTAAGGACTAGAGTTGCTCCAGAAGCCGAGTGGAAAGGATTTTCAAAAGCAGTGCAACAGCTCCCTGCTATCTGGGCTGATCCTAAGAGCAGCAGAGGTGGGTAGGTGACATTACTTGCATCTGGTTTTCACCTCCGCCGAACCAGCCCTGCAGGCTAAGCCCAAATCAGAAGACGTGGATCAGTCCCCCTTGGAAGGCAGCCGGTGATCACATTACTTTGCTTTTGCAGTTTTATCTCTGGGATCCCATTTTGGGTGTGTTCAGAACCGCTTGGCAAAAACCTCATTGTTAAGAGCAATATTTGCAGCGCACAGTAAGACAAACAAGAGCCCATTTACGTGCGTCATCGATCATTTTACAAACAGTCCTCAGGCTAAGCACAAAGCTCACCCGGTACTGGCTGTTTGGGGTCACGATACGGACGTCAGAGGCAGAAGCATTTTCCTGCTGGCATAACCTCTGTTAGACACCGAGACCCTGATGCTGCTGGGAAGAGCCTTCAAGTCATGTTCTTTCTTTGACCTTGGTGTGTTTTTCTAAGCAGTGGACAGAGCAAAGTAAAAGCCTTGTTGCTGTTGATGTGTGAAAACTACAGCCAGATTTTTCAAACTCTGGAGGCTGAAGCTCAAGGGCTGAAGTTACAGAGGACGCCCGCTGCTGCAGCGTGTCCCCCGGCGGAAGGCACCAAGGCAGCCCACGGGGCCGCCTGGGCGCAGGCGCCGTGTGTCCTTGGCCCAGGACTGCTGTCAGCAGCCGCATGCCTTTGGGAAGAGAGCAACAGCTTTTAGCGAGGCTGTTGCAGACCAGGAACTGCAAAAACCTGGCTGTGGTGACGTCGATGCGCTAATTTATGAGAGCGGCTGGGCTGGCCCCTGAGGGCAGCGTGCCTCGGCAGTAAGCGGGTAAGAGCCTTGCGCAGCAGGATCGTGCCTGTGGGCTGCTGTCCTGTCCTTTGGGGACCCAGCCACTGCCGGGTCCCAGCCAGCCCCTGGGGACATCTCTGCTGGGCGCTTGGCCTTTCAATCCCGGTTAACCCCAGAGCCCAGCTCTCCCTTTGCTGGCAGGGACCTCCTGTTCCCACGCAGCATCTGGCCGTCTCCTGAGCCTGCTCCCTTCTGACCTCGGCACTTCTTTCCTCTTCTGTGCAGCAGAGGTTACCGAGTACTCCGCTGCTTGGAAATTAAATTGCATGAGACAGGTACCAGCTTTTAGTGGGATCTGGTTTGTATTACTGGGGAAGCAGCACTGCACCTGAGACATATCCTCTGGTCCAGCCAAAGCTGCCCTTCCCTCCACATGTAGCACGTGCAGATTAGTTATGTTCCTGAAAATGAGTAAGAGTGTAGGTGCATTAAGACCGGAGGCTAAGAGACTGCTGGTTCGCAGCTGTGATGAATATAAACTGCTACAGAAGATGTACGTGGACATTTCCCTGCAGCATTCGTCTAAATGCGCAGTGATTCAGTAACTATGTGCTGGTGTCCTTGGGCAAAATGAATTTGCACATTTGTCAGGAGTCTGGGGGTTGAGGAGAGGCCCAAAAATTACTGGCTACAATAAAATTCACAGAGTAACGGGTTAACGTCATCTGCCGTAACTTCTCTATGGGGCTTTTGTCAAAATCTCTCATTCAAGTCAAAGCTGAGGCTTTTGACATTTGTGGCAGCGCTGGGACAGACAGTAAGGTTGCGTGTCACTTTAAAGGCTTAATTTTTTCCGAATTCCTCACAAAACTGGAGCTGAAAGCTCTCTCATGGATTTCTTGGAGAATCTGCTGAGGCAGCAATTACGTTATCCTTCAAAACTCCACAGAAAAGGTCGCCACAGAACCCCGCCGAACCTGTCAGGCCGAAAAGGGAGAAGGGGGTGAGGGGCGCTGTGGGCGAGGTGAGGGCTGAGACCGCTCTCGGTGCCGGCTGAGCAGAGCCGAGAGACACCTCTGGAAACTGCAGCCAGCTTGAGATGCCGAGGTGTGGGCAAGGCAGAAACCACACGTCTCCTTGACTGGTCGGGTTTCTGCCAAAGATGTGTTTACTCAGCAGAGGCAGAAAACCCGAAGCAGATGGAGAAAACCTGAAGCAGAGGAAGGTATAAACCGAGAAAACTGCATTTGTGAGATGTGACTGCAGTGCTCAGACCTTCCGCCCCTCTGAACACAGACTAACCTGGGGGATGATAAAACAGGCAAGGAGCTGCCTTCAAATTTATTTCTCGTTCTTTCTCTGTTTCTGCAAGCCTCCCATACCAGAATATTAATGTGTGATAAGAAACTACTTTTAGGCAGGACTGCTCAGTGCAAAAGATAATAAACACTGATGTTCCCAACAAAATTATAGAGGACTTAGTAGGTTTTGCGGGAAAACTGGCTGCATTACTAGACAGAGATCATAAACCTTTGAAAGGTGGAGGGAGGAGAAAGCAAAATATTCCGCATAAGGAAAATACGATTGTGGTAATGATTTTGGAATCCCTAGGCTTCCAGTTTTATCCATTCATGTTTCCAGTATCTGCAGATGAACTCGGGGTGGGTGTTGGTGTTCAGTAATCCATTAAAAAAGATAATTTTAAAATTTCCACCTAGACATAATCATTTGTTGGTTTGGGTTGTTTTCCTCCTTCTTCCCTGCTAATTTATGGATGTCTCTATTAAGCTTACCAAAATGATGATCAAAGAGTGAACCTTTTCACTTGGTACTTTGATCAGAAAGTCTTATGAAGAGTTTTATAGAAAAGAAACCAGTTCAGAGCTATAGAAATATAATACTGATCTCTGTACAACAATGGATACTTTTTAAACTGTCCCGTTCATTAGATAAATAATTCTTGAGTAAGCTGAATGTGTTGGTCTGAAGTAGCAAAAATCCTCAAGGTTATTTGTTATCAAGGGTAGTCCATTACTGTTTAATCTTACAGAATTTATTGTAATTCTAGTAAAGTGATGTAAGTAGTGCCGTGGGTTGCTTATCAGAATATGCTGTCCCTTTTCGTGTCCCGATGCATTTCAGTACTAATCTAATTGGATGAAGTTTGCATGATGGAATATTGGAGGTAGAGGTTTTGTGCTCAGGATGATCAGAAAGCACGAGATACTAGTAGCTTTTACAGAAAATGGAAGGCCAGATGGACCAGAGATTACTCTGTCTGATCTCCTGAGCATTGCAGCCCATTCTTTATCATCCTCTTTACCCCTGTGCTGCATCCGGTAAACCTGGATGAGTTACAGCGTATCCTCCGGCAAAGCACTTGCTTCCGATTTCAAGAGATCAGTTAATGGAGGAACCACCATCTCTCGTGGCAATTTGGTTCAGTGTTTAAAATACCTTCGGTGCCGGGGCATTAGTACAGATTTCTATTGATGTTTGTTTCACTTTTAACTTCCACCTCTTGATTCTTGTTATGCCCTTTTCCAGCAGGTTGAAGAACTCTCGGTTCCTTTTCTTTTTCTCCCTGTAGAGTCACTTATGTGCTGTGATCAAGCTGCTTCTTCCTCTTCTCTCTGATAAGCTGAACAAGCTGAGGTCTTCAAGTCTCTCTCGAAAGGGTATTTACTACAGTCCCTTAAATAACTTTTCTGTCCCTTTTCTCTGTCTTCAGTTATTCAGCATCTTTCTAAAATGTGGGGGTATTAGCACTGGATGTTTTCTGGTATATGCCTCACCAACTCTCGGTACACAGGGACAATTTCTTCTCTGTGTGTACAATGTGGTTGGTGTGTCTAAGGATTCATTTGCTCTTCTGTAACAGCCTTCAGCTGCTTGTCCACGGTAACCCTCTAATCCTTTACAGAATTGCTCCTTTCTAAGGTAAAAAGTCTTGTTTCAGATGCCAAGCATTACAGAGAATTTTGGTTTGCTACATTTTATAGTCTCTTAAACAGTATGTAAAAGACTTCTGCGCTTCGTGAGGATGTTCCAAAAAACCTGCTCCTGGTCTGCACCTTTGTAGCCTCTGATGTCGGCAGAAATTGCTGACGCGTCTAACACATGATTTGAGGCGCTGCTGTAGGAAAATGCCTGTATCACAGCCCATCTGGAGTCTGAGAGAGGGAGCTGGGGGAGAACAGCTGCTCGGAAGTTTGCAAAGAGAGCTCGCGGTCTCATTTATACCCCTTGGGGACACGGCACACAAACCCCGGACTCGGTTGGGAACTGTGCAGCCTGTTCTCCCGCCAGCACAGAGTGCTGCAGTTATAGTTTATAAGAGTTAGGAAGCCTAAGGTACCGTGATACAGAAGCCTCCTTTACAGATGTCTTTGTACCTACTCTGTGCTTATGACTGGAAGGTTAAAAAAAAAAAATTAAATATTTTAAAACTAGTATCAAAATTAACACACCTGTGTAAAAAAGCAGCCCAGTTGCATGTTGCGCTGCGTCATTGCATGGCCTCTCTTACAGTCAACAACGTTCCTCTCCATCTGTTGGCTGTTAGCATTTGGCCGAAGAGCTGTTGTTCCTCTGACTAATCTGATCACTGCTGGCATCCCCTCGTAAGCCCTTTTGTCTGGACGGTCATGTTTTCCTTGGCAATCTGCAGAGCGCACCAGATCACAGGTCCCTCTCTGATCTGAGCAATTCCATGCCGATGCCTTTCCCTTTCCATTTGTCCTTGCACCTGAGTTGGAGGTATAAAAAGGCAGTGCAAGGCAGGGAGGAGGTAGAGAGCAAAGGGCTTTTTTGCCAGGCTGGCCCTGCACACTTCCCAGCGGAGCTGGAGGAGATGCCTAGTTGTATCCCACCAGGGCTGGGGCTGGTAGACCTGCTCCCGGGTGTAAGTGTGGTGTAGGTGTGCTCCAGCTACTGACAGTGGAGCAGAATTGCAAAACCACTTGGGAGTTCCCTGCCCTGCAACCCCACAGTTCATTCAAGGTGTTTCAGTATCTGGGAGGTCACAAGAGAAGGTGCCACCGTAGGCCTAACCTGACCTGTGCTTCTCATTAGGGTTCTGGTTACGAAACCTGCGAGCTTGAGGTTTCCTTGCTGAGGTATAAAATTTCTCATGATTAAATCTTTATTTGGAGTGGAGACTCCTCCCTCCAAAAGAGAGAGTCCTTTCAAGCCTGCGCAACCTAATAAATAATTCTGAGACAACTGAATTAGTTGTTTTCCTTAAAGAAATATAATTATTTTAAAATGACAAACTGGTCCCTTTGTTGATAAATGTTTTATATCCTTGCTGCTATGCCTGAATAGCTTGTGTAAATAATGTATTAGCTCGCAAACAGACGTAACATGTTCAGGCAGACACTGCCCATCGGGGCAGGAATGCTAAAAAAGCGAAACATGATTCTGTGCGGTGCTGAGTGCCGGGAGCGGGAGTGGGTGTCAATAGGGACCGAGAAACGCCGTCTGCATCCCTTAGGATTGGCCCCGACATAGCTCAGATGCCTGACGCTGTGGTGATGCATTAGGGCTACAAATGCAAGCAGTCAGGCATTCACCATCAGCAGGTATGTGGTTTCCCTGTGACTCTTAGGAGCAAACTGAAAAGCAGTGCTCAGAATCGCGATATGGTCTGGTTTAGATAGTGTTTGGCACACATTTGCAGACTAGTTTTCAAAAGACTCACTTTCCATGCTTGAGAAGAGCTCTCCTTCTAAATGAGGTTTTCAGTTGGCTTTGGTTGGTTATTCCTTCAACTTTGCTCTCAAAATGGGCCTTGATTTTTGAAAAAGTAGTTGAAAAAGTAATTTGAAAAAAATCGTATGTGAGGTTCTTTGTGTGTCAGGGCAGGGTCAGGCAAGAGAAGAAGGATGTGCAATGCATCAGTGGTTTCCACATGAATAGTGCGGAAGTGTGTACATGTAAGCATGCATGGATGCAAACGTGCTTGTAGGGTTTTTTAGACAGCAATTTTGCATGCTCAGGCTGGGACCTAAAAGTCCCATGTGCTATCATGGGCAATCGTAGAACCATAGAAAGGTTTGGGATGGAAGGGACCTTCAAAGGTCATCTAGTCCAACCCTCTACAATGGGCAGGGCCGTCTTGTGCTAGGTTAGGTTGCTGAAAAGCTCAAAGCCCTGTCCGATCTGACCTTGAACACTTTCAGGGATGGGACATCCACAATTTCTCTGGGCAACCTGTTCCAGTGTCTCACCACCCTCACCATAAAAAATTCCTTCCTTATATCCAATCTAAACCTACCCTCTTCCAATATGAAACCATTACCCCTTGTCCTGTTGAAAGCGGGTAAGACTCTCTCCAGCGCTACTGAACGGAATGTAGTCATGCTGATCTCGTGTAACATCAGTTGAAGACCACTGGAGTGGCCTAAACAACCCTCTAAAAGGTAAAAACCACCTAACAAAAGCCAGCTGCAATTCTAAACTTACACTTAATGGCATGAGGCTCACATTTTCCTCTGGCTGAGGAAGAGAGGAGAGTCCAACTCCAAAGGTGACTTCATGATGCAGAGATGCAGAGGAGCCATGCTCTTGTTCTAGCTGCCAGAAAACTTTGAGTTTACTGTGGTCAGCAGAAGTGAGCAAGCACAGAGAAGGAGCAGATCTGCAGAGTGACAGATCCCATTTTACCTGGGCACTCTGTGAAGCACAGTCCCAGTTCTTAAACTGCACATGGGGTGGCCTGACTTAGCTTTATGTTAACGAAACTGAGGACAGGAATGGGAGGCAGCACTGCAAAATAATTATCAGTGCATTTTAATATTTCTTCCTGCTATCTCCTCTTTTTTCTCTCTTAGAAAATGAAAATTATTTTAATTCTCACTGTTGACTGCAATAGGGAAAAATTTTTGCAGGGTCTCCTGCCCTTCCACAGTTCACACTCCTGCACTGCTTTATTGCAGAAGTTAGTCATCATTAAGTCCAGAAGATCAGCATCCTCTTGTCAGTCAGTGGAAGCCCACTCTGGACTGTAACACTGTTGGGATTTCACCCTAAAGTTCAGTGCTACAAAATCAAAATACACGGAATTAGGTTCCCCCCCTCCCCGCCCCTACTTCGTGTCCTACTCCGATTTTTGTGGTAGCTTTGTCTCATTTATAGAAAGGAGAAAGAAAATACTTTGAGATCCTGAGATGAAGGCAAATATGAGAACTAATAAACAACCAAAATACTGAAGTATCTAGATATGTTGTGGTGTTACCACTCCTAGGGACTAAGCTGCAGCTGACTTCTTATGAGTAAAAATAAGTCACTTCCCTATATCATTCAAAGTTGTTCCATGGATTCGCTGAACTAATTTTTCCTCCAAGCATGGTCACTTTTTAGGTCAGCGTGGCTAGACAACATGGGGCTCTGCCAGCAGTTCCTGTGTGAAGTCCCTCTTTTTTTTTTGGAAACAAATCCAGTCATTCATAGAAATGAACTCCTGCATAATTAGAGCCAGTATTGCACATCATCTTTGCTTTCCATTTTTAGATGTTGTGTCTGGAGGACTATAACTTTTAAAGATGCCAACAAGCCACTTAGGAGCTCGATAGCCGTAATGGGAAAATCTGTGGAGCTGAATAGAAAATGATAAGCTTCATAAGGACTATTCTAAATCGTTTGGTAAAGAGCTCAGCCAGACATTCAAAGCAAGAATAGAAACGATAACCCCTTCTAATTCAATCTTCAGGGGTTTGTACTTTCTCTACTATCCTGCTGAGGTCCCAGTCCTACAGGCAGCTTAATGGAGAAGACAGCGTTCTTTACACGAGAGTCCTCTGGACTCTGCTGGGTCCAGTTATTGGACTGTGGCATAAATGGGTGCAGAGCACTGGTTTTATTCATATTTTACCATCCAGGGCTTGTCATCAACCATTTCTCTTTCTAGGTTAGTTAAAACATTCAGTAGCCCCAGATACTGAAGCATGAAACTCTAGAAAACTGATCCTCTTCAGCATTTTTTGACCTCAAGTTTTCAGTAAAGAGCTATTTAAAAATAATTAAGTAAGATTTGCAGGCCTCTTTTTTTTTTTGACAGGCAGGAGGGAATCATCGGCTTCAGAGCCGGCAGGTGTTGACAGGTGAGAGATTTCACAATAAGTCTTTTATTTCTCCGCACTCTGAAGCTTTCAGGTATGTCCTGTAATCTCAAAATTAGAGTGGGTGGCAGATGAGCTAAAATTTGCTTCTTTGTTCAGAAAATGCAGTATAGATTTTTCTTTGTTTGGGTCTTTAATCCAAACTGATGCTTTAATAACTGAAATTCCAGTAGTAGGCTTTTTTTTTTTAAGTTAGAGAATAAATGAATAAGAAAACTGGCTTTGCAGTAGGAAATCACCTCAACGATGTTCACAGCTGCACTGTCACAGCATGTGAGGTTGGTTAATGGCGTCAGATGGGGCTACTTAGGACAAGCGTTTGACACTGTTTCACTGCTAGGAGAAAGCTAAAGGCCGAACAAAGTAACTCTGTGAAGGACAGAATACAATATCCCCAATTCTAAAAATTAAAAACATAGAATCACAGAATGGTTTGAGTTGGGAGGGACCTTCAAAGATCATCTAGTTCCAACCCCCCTGCCATGGGCAGGGACAACTTCCACTAGACCAGGTTGCTCAAAGCCCCATCCAGCCAGGCCCTGAACACTTCCAGGGATGGGGCAGCCACAGCCTCTCTGGGCAACCTCTTCCTGTGCCTCCTCACCCTCATCACAAAAAAATTCTTCCTTACGTCCAATCTAAATCTACCCTCTTTTAGTTTAGAAGTGTCACCCTTGTCCTATCACTACAGGCCCTGGTAAAAAGTGTCTTTCCATCTTTCTTACAAACCCCCTTTAGATATTGAAAGGGCACAACAAGGTCTCCCCGGAGCCCTCTCTTCTCCAGGCTGAACAACCCCAAATCTTACAGCCTGTCCTTATAGGAGAGGTGCTTCAGCCCTCTGATCATCTTAGTGGCCTCCTGGACCTGCTCCAACAGGTCCATGTCCTTCTTATGTTGTGGGGCCCAGATCTGGACGCAGGACTGCAGGTGGGGTCTCGCCAGAGCGGAGTAGAGGGGCAGAATTTCCTCCCTCGACCTGCTGGTCACGCTTCTTTTGATGCAGCCCAGGTTGATAGTTGTCTGTTGAAACGCCAAGGCACATTGTCAAGAGTTAGATACTACTTGCAACTTACTCTTGCATTTTTCTGTGCACAGTACTGGGCAACAAGGCTGAGTAGATGAAGCTCGAGTTCAGGCCGCATGGCGGTTTCCCCATCAGCGAAATGGAGATGCTGCTTTGTTCTCCTGCCAGCAGGCTGAAGTTCTTTATATTAGAATATTCAAAAAGGAGTTTGTGATTTCCAGAAAATAGCGAGGTAGAGCTACCATAATGATGCAGAGTGTTGGGGTAATTTATTGTTAGAAGCATCCTGTTAGAAAGAGCCTGCCTGAACCACTGGATCATCTGAACAGGTTGGTCTTACCTTTACCTAGTAAGGGTCCGGCAGCTTGACGGGCAGTAAGTGCCAGATGGGCGCATTTCAGGCAAAGAGCATTCATACACGTTTATGTCACTTCAGAGGGGGTGGTGGGGTTGTGGGCCCACATAAAATCTTACCCTGTGGCTGTGTGCGTGTGTGTTCCTGTGCGTGCATCCGCGCGTGCGAGCATCAGCATCTTCAGTGCTTTCCCACCGACCTAGAGAGTATTGAATTCACAATATGTGGTGCTGCATTTACATTCCTCAGAAGATAGAAGCGAGCGGTACATTTACTTCCTCATGGGCTTTTCTTATTCAGGCGTGTTGTGAGTATTTTTGCTGCCAGCGCAGCGAGGTGCTGCTGTGAAACAGGCTCTCTAAAAGGACTTCAAAGCCCAAGAGCCAGCGTTTGGTTTTAGAGGAAGCGTTACACAATGCTATTAGCAGGTTGCTGGTAACTGGGGTGTAAGGCTGCCTAGAGAGGCACCTCAGCAAGGTTTGCCTCTGACATGCTACTTACGAACCCTCTCTGGCACACTTGTTAAATAAGCAGTTATCTTTAAATATCAGATGATGTTGGTGAGACCAAATTTGCTACTGTATAAGATTACTTGTTCTAGGTGGTGTAACTACCACACTGGAAGCCTGTTAGATAGTATTTGGCAGCCCAAACGTTGTGCATGCTTTGCATGCACCATACAGATTTACAGGGCATCTGTGTAAATATTTAGACAAAAATCGTTAGAGCATTTTTATTTGTTAGAATATACATTGACTTCAATGGCTTGTATATCCAAATGTTTCTGTGCATAATATTGAAGTGAACTGAATCCAACTGTGATGTCACTGAAGACTTTAAAGGTGATTTAAATTTCAATGGTTACTGCCCATCTTAACTGTAACAAAGTTCCTTTAGCAGTACATTAAAGTGAAAGCTCTCCTTCCCTGATTTTCTTTGTTAATCCAACCTTCTGAACTAAAAGAAGATGCTGGCATGGAAAGGAGAAAACAGTTGCACCTTGACAATAATCGCTGAATGTTTGCAGAGTTTCGTATCCATTGCTAGGCCTAGAAGAATTGTGCAGGATTTTCATTAATTTAGCAGCGTTTTCAGATTGGGCGCATGCTTATACCCATACTCGGCCGTTAGCTGTGTGCTGAAATCACTGTTCACACATGCTGCTGCTGTACTTACACCGTAGCATCCCTTGGAGTCCTCCAGCCGGGGCAGCATGGCAGTGGCAGCTGCGGTAGTGAAGCAGGCTGAAAGAAATACTCCAATGGCTGCCTTTCAGCACTTGGCAAGAAAATCCTTTTTATGTTAGTTTCAAGGTCGTCAGATATCATTATAGCCAAGTATTAAAAATTTCAAAGAAAGGAGGCAGTGTGTTTGATTTATAGAATAATTATCTAGCTTTAGCTCTAACTTGGCTTTGGCAATGGTTTTGCAAGCACTCGAAAATTAAATCCATTTTTTATGGCACTACAAGGTATTATCTCACAGCAAATGATAATTAAACACCTGTGAAATCAATTAGCCCTTTAAGCAGGGGAAAAAAAAAGTTTTCCAATTATGTTTTTGCACCTCCAAACTTTCTAATTCCAGAACCAGTGCTTTCAGAGAGAGAGATGAACTGCCAGCCAGTAGCCTGTTAACTGGCATTAAGATCACCCCAAAGCATTGCACAGCCGTAAATCCGAAAGCAAGCAGTTCGCGGCGACGGCACCCTTCCAAGTAGGATGCGTTAGCCTTTCGAGCTCCGTCTCGGGCAGCTATCTATCTGATGCACAGCTGAGCTGTCAGCTTTTCTACAAAGACAGTTACTCACTTGGTGTTTTCAATGCCAAGTTTTACTTGACAGTTTATTTAAAAGCCAGCATACCTTAATGGAAACCAAGCAATGAGGTGCTCCATGTGACACAGTGGGTTTCTTTTCAGGCTCTCCAGCCAGTAGTTCAGAGCCATCAACATTAACCATTCACACACAGAAAACTGGCTGATTGGTTAATAGCTGAAACTGAGTATACTGGAAAACTGGGAAACACTCTGCTATTTAGCCTTGCGTTGTAGGTGTTTAATACCTGTCTTTGTTGTGGCAGTTGAACTGATGCAGAGACTTTTAGAAGGTGCAGCGTGCATTTGTGAGCTTGCAGATTCAGGGAGGGAGCCCTGGACATAGTTGATTAAATGCCATCGCAGTTTTTGGCTTGGGAAAGAAAAAAACAGCTCTAGTCCCATCTGACATCTACAGCGGTATGTGCTGATACCCCCTGCCAAAGATGAGCTCCAGCATCTTCCAAAGGATGGATTACGTGTGGCACTGTTAAAATATGTACTGCTGGGTTAATCTCATTGTATTTGGTTTGGGTTCTGCTCCTGTATTTTCATCTGAATTTTGATAGCCATAACATACAGCTGGTTTTCAGTGAGTGCTGTATCACCAGAGAGGAGGGAGGCAGATGAGGACGCTGGGGTTAGCATTCCCGAGGTCTGTCTAGCTGCTGGAAAAGCCACCAGTCGTCTGTATCTCAGTTTTCCATCTATGAAATGGGAATGGTGATGGTATCCCGTATCAGTGTTCAGAGGATTAGATAAGAAAATATGTACAGTGCTTTGTGATTCCTACATGACAGGTGACGTATAGCTGCATAAAGTATGATAATCGTTACATCTCTGTCACTGGACTTATCTGCTGGTCTAAACAGCCACTGTCTTTTTAGATCTCTTCAGTCAATGGTGATGACAATGTGGCTTTGGAAAAAAACAGTTTATATTAAAATTGGTAGTGAAAATGTTTCCCAGGCTAGTTTATAATCTCTTAAGTGTAGTGACATGGGGAAATGCTTAAGCAGTAAGAAGGAATGTGTGGCATGGCTGATTAGTCACTGCAGAGCCTCTGCAGCCTGCCCGGGCTCCTTGGGATAATGGTGAACCAGGAATCCCAAGCAGCCCTCTAATCCTGTGCTGATTGACAAGGTCCGCACATCAGAAGAAAAAAAAAGAGGGGGGAATGGGGAAAGACAGAAGCAATGTGTTGAATCAAGAAGTTAAAATGGTAAGAGCATTTGGCTGAGCAGCATTTTTGCTTCGGATAATTGCCCACACAGCGTTGCAGTGTTTACACCTGCGTGATAGATGGGGCCGAACATGTTTTCTCAGCTATGGGTGGTAGCAGGGAGGGGATATTTCAATTAAAGTGTGAATAAATTAGAATTGATTACAAATAGAGCTATTTTTTTATGCTGCCTAAAAAGGTATTAGCTGTGAACAAGGTGCACTTAATCATTACGGAAGGAAGCCTGAAAGTTAATAAAAGTGACTGTTGATCCTTACAGAGGGATGCCAGCTTTGGGTGAAATCTGTAGCTATTTTAGTTTTAAAGCCCCAACTGTCATTTTAAAGGCATATGCATTTTGGATTTTAACATGTTTGAATGATGCAGCTGAGGCCCAGGCCAAGCCGACCCTCAAATTGGCAGTAAAACATTACCTCCGTGCAAGCATACAGAATGAAGCCATACAGCAATATGAGCAATAAGCATGTGCCCTCTCTCCCCGGCAGTCTTCTGACACAGAAACCAGGAGCTTTCTGGAAATAAAGGCCCTCTGAGCAAAGCAGAGAACTCCTCTCAAACTTTCCTACGGTAAATGCTCAGGAAGATTAACTGCCAGCAGTAAAGGAAAGGAAAGCACCAGACGGAGTGTGACACCGAAGCAGCACAAGTAAGGAAGAAGTGCCCGGCTGGCCACCCGAACGGTGCCCTGCGGTGCCGGTCTTCGCTCTGATTCCTGAGCTGCAAGTGGAGCCTGAAAAACCTCCGTAGCCGAGTAAAACCAGAGCGTCTGGATAGGCAGGTGATGCAGAGATGTCCCCACAAGCTGGCAGCTCCGGGTTTGCAGAAACCACAGCGATGCAAGCTGGTAGACCATAACAAATCTCCCTGCCATCTTCAGACATTACCGGCTAATGGAAATAAGTAGTTCTGAAAACAGGTACAACCCCCATTGCCAGGGGAGAAGAATAGGGGGCTCTGGAAGAACCTCTTCTAAACACTTGCCTATTTTCTCGTAACTTAAGGTCCCTCTTCCAGTTGTGAGCAGGGTCATAATGCTTCATTACCTCTCTGAGGTCTTGTTGAGATTAGTGGGTGAAGATGGTGGGGAAATCAAGCCCGTCATTGATGCCATACTGGTATTTGCAATAGATGCCAGATTGGTACTTGTTATACAAGTGTCCTCCTGTAGCTGAGAGGCTGTTCCTGAATGTTTGCACTAGCTCCGATTTCTCTCCTGGACAAGTGAAGGAGAAATTTTAAGTCCAGCAAAGATTTACCTCAGATGCCTACCTTTAATCGTAGACATTATCTCACTGACTCCACTGAAAGCATTTCAAGTCAGAGTTAAGGGAATTGCAGAGATGCTTTCAGGTGAGATGTGTATGCTTCCTATGTGGAAAAAAAATGCCAATTGTACATAAGCAATATTCCTTCCCTGCCAAAACACCAGCAAAGCTCAAACCTCCTGCTGCATGCGTGGTTCCTGTGGGGCTGAATGGGAAGGAATCTGCAACCGAGGGTTGCCCTGACGCCTTCTGTCACCCCCACGGCCTGTGGGCTGGAGCTTCATTCACCAGGTGACGTGTTTGTGGCCAAGGTCTGCTCCAAATGCTGCCTGGCAGTCTGAGAAAAACATGAAATGATCTCTGCTGCAAACTGGCCTCTGAAGTACTATTTGGTACATGTAAATGATTTCCTCCGCAAGCGATGCTTCAAATTACAAAGCTATGCTTGCAGCTTGACAGAGATGTTTATGTGTTTGTGGCTGGCTACATGTGTTGTGTGAAAGGCGTTTCCCAGTTTGTATTTAAACATACTGGGCTATCTTCTGTCTTTCAGCTAAGGCAGGGTGCCCGCGTTGCTTTGCGTGCTACCCATGAACTAGTAGGAGTAAAATTAACACATTAGTGTTTAAGGATTTCAGATAGATGCTTGATCCTTGAGTGGTTGCTGGTGGGGATTAAACTGGAAATCAGTCCCTTAGCAATGTGCTCAAAGATCGTGTCAAGTCACCTTAAAACATTTGGGTTGAAATTGCAGAGAAATTTGTTTATGAGAAGAATCTCTGGTGCAGTTCATTCGCTGCAGCAGCTCTCAATGGATATTGCTTTGCTCTGGGTTTGCTCCTGTTTATATTTGTGGGTTGTCCCTGAAGCGAGTGGAAAATTTGTGCCTATACATCAAGGTTAGGCTGAGGCTCTCTGTGTATGTATGAGGACCATGAACCGTGCTATGCCAGAGCTCAGCAATAAATCACACGTTAGGCTTTAAATTACATAAATGGGAGCAAGACACTAACTGGTTTCCAGGTGGGAAATGGTCAACAAAGTCCTTTTCTGTTTTTTTTTCGTTTGTAAATGTATCCTAATATCAGCAAATAAGATATGAAAGAAAAGGTGCCCAATATCAGACGTCGGTGGCATATGGAGGACTCACTTGTGCTCGGCTAGTTCTCTGCTTTTCTTTGTGTTCTGGTTCTGCCGTTGACGTTTTGTGGATATTGTTGAATTCCAAGGTATTAACAGGATTTTACATTTTTAGCTAGCTAATGATGGGGGACTTCTGACTGGCGTATTCTAGCCCTACAGGGTATTCTATTTTTGGTATTGATTAACATTTTCTGTCATGCAATATGCAGTGAAAGCAATGAGCCTTAGACCTCACAGTATGTAAAAAAGGAATGCTTTAAAATGGCAACTTTTTTTATTATTTTGGTATTCCACTTTCCTAACATTTTCCCCTGTGTGCTGTGTCAGTGCTGGCTGGTGAGCTGGGACATGGCTGCCAATCAATATCCCACACAGAGAAAAAGAAATAGCTGCCACTCAGATGGAATATGTATACATGTATTTTAACCAAAGTTGAGGTACGATTTAAAAAAAAAAAGTACTTTGAAGTCTGTTTTGTAGTTTTAATTAATGCAATGAGGATTTTTATTTTACTCTCAGTGCAGATAATCTTAATCCATTCACAGTGACCTTTTCTTGTGCAAATTAGCTATACACGCTTGTTTAAGCAAATGGGCCTTTGCAAGATGTCTCTTCCTAAAGACGGAGCTTATAATTGAAAATTGGCTTACTCCCATCTGTCTGGCCTGTGTGAGAATACAAACGCAGATCCGGAGTTTTTTATATATAAAACATAATCATATACATATGTATATGTTCACACATACATGCATACAAAAAAATGGTTCTGCCTGCAGGCTATGGTTAAATTAGATTATTAGTGTTAGAAAATTTCAGTGCCGCAAGTTACTGTCAAAATAACAACTGTCTGCAGAGTCCAGGACCCTCTGGAGAATGGAGGGTGTTTAATCTGGATCCTTTTGTCTCAGACGAGGTTGATACCATTCACAGTTCCATGGGTTTGCCAGAAGTACAGTTATCTAATAACAGGCTGGAAACTGGATTTGATGTGTGGGTTTGGTGAATGGTTTTGAGGTGATTGATGGAATCAGAAAAAAACCCAGGAGTGTCTATAAGCACTTAAAGTTTTAATTCAGAGGAGCAGGGGTCATTGCAGCTGTGTGGTTAATTGCCAAAATTTGGCAGTTTATCCCTCTCACCACACTTTACAGTAACCACCAAGTGAATCGTTGTAACCACTCGTCCCTCTTTTAGTGCCTGCTTGGTAAGAAAAGATTTCTTTGGCATAGTTTGAATATTTTTTGCTTTGTACAAACCTCTTGAGCAGAAACGAACACAGTTGTACATGACTTTGACTAGATCTGAATAGAAATCAGGGTCACAGAAGTGCCGCAACAATGCTTTGGGTTTCAAAATATTTAATGTAAGTTTGTTGTTAGAATTCATGCACGCCTGTTTATATAGAAATGGCTGATTATTGCAAAGGCAAAATTATTTCCTTCCTTCTAAGTTTCATTACCACTCTCCCCAGTTCTCTCCCGTGGTGATTGCTCCAGAGGATGAACAAAAAGGAGCTGGGGAGATGGCTGACACAGCCGTGCACAGAGGGAGCTAGTTAACCTGGTGGTGAGCAGTCTTGGTCAGGGATGATTTTGTCCAGATGTGTCTCAACAGCTGTTTGCATTTTCACACCCGGTTACTCTAGGACTCACCGCTAATTGAATTTTCTCTTTTCTCCCCTGTTCTTGTTAGGTATGATTACCGTGAAATGCTGCACAATGCCACTTTCTGTCTGGTTCCCCGTGGCCGCAGGCTTGGCTCTTTCAGGTTTCTGGAAGCCTTGCAGGTAAGAGCTGCAGTTTAAAGCATCAGCTACATAGGCTGCAATTCAGCGTGCAATAGCAAGGAGGTGGGGAGGAGGGAAATGTGTTTCATTTCCCTAGTGGACAGTAATCCACTTTGCGAAAGCCTCTATTCATACTTCTGGAGCAATCGGCAGCTTCTTCCCAGGAGGGGCTGAACACTGAGCTCATCTGAAGGTTGAATTGCGTTGCCTCCAGGAAAAGGGTTTCCCTGGATGTGGTGAGGCTGAGAGGTTGGACCGGTTTAGAGCAGTATTTTATCAAGCTGTGAGACTTCCCGTGGGAGACACTGGCCACTACAAGTAAGCCGCGGGGCAGTAAAAATAGCTTTTTGTTTTCATTTAGCTAAAACAGACCTGCTTATGCATTGCCTGTCTTGAGATGATGCTGAACATGCAGAAGGTGGCCTGGAGGCTGTAAAGCCCCAGATGGAAGCTTCACAAGAAGGTGGATGTAAGGCTGATCTCAGGGAGCTCACAGTGTGTCTGGGACAGCAGCTGAATCCCCTTCACATTTTAAAAACATTTTCGTTAATGGTCTCCCTTTTTTTTGCTGTTGGCCAGCAGCAGAGGGCAGTGCAAAGGGGCTCCTGAGTCACTGTGGCAGTGGGGCTAGACAGCACAGTGATCAAGCCTGACACTGACCTACTCCAGCTGCAGCCAGCATGACCTTTTTTTTTTTTGCAAGCATCAGCTCAGCCCTGAGGTCCTGGACCTTCAGTCAGCCATACGCAGCATCTTGGGAGATGCGGCAGCTCCCCTCTAGGACTGGCATGTGGATTTCCGTGGGGGCTGGAGTGGAGGGGAGGGGAGGCTGAGGCGCTTCTTGGTATCAGTGAGATGGCAAATCAGGACACCTTACAGGGTCCTGCCTCCGGGTGTTCTTTTGCCATTTGGGAAGTGTCCCAGCATTGTCAGTAAAGCTGTTAATGAAGAGCATCACATCACTTTCCTTCATCAACCACAAAATGTCCCAGCTGCTAGTAAAGAGTATTGTTTACTGCAGTGCAGGGCAAGGTTCCTAAGTTCCTGCAGGTTTCAGGTACCTAAGTGTAGGTGTATAATGTCATTTTAGAAGCCCAGTGGTACCCTTCTGGCTTTCTGCTGCTTCTCCAGAAGGCCTCCAATAGATCCTGTGTTGTGTCTGCCAGCCTTTGATGGGTTTCTTGGATACCCTAGAGCATCCCAAGTGCACTGGACACTGAGGTTTAACCACTGAACCCCACACCTACTGTCACATGTGAGATCCAAGTTCTGGACTGTCGCATACCTCTTTGCTCCTACTCAGGAGACGATTAATAGCCTGCAATGTGCTGTTCCCTCTCCAGCCTCTTCGGAGGAAGAAGTGGGACTGGCTTTTTTGGGATGATGAGTCACTTCAGAGCCTCCTGAAGAGCACTGCTCAGCTCTTCTCTCATCTGGGCCACAAGTCATGCAGCTTCTGTTAGATACATCGTCTCAGGAGAAGAAAGCAGGGAGCATACCTCACTGTACAGAACTTGGAGGCTCCAGGTCAATGATGATGATAAAATGCAGGCACTGAGGATTTTCCTAGCAGGCTAGCAGCAGAATTCACTGATTATGATTAATTCCCAATTTTTGTCTGGCTCCAGGGCATGTTGAAAATGTAATCCACATTAGTGGAATGTTTTAAACATGAAAACACATTGCTCAGTGTTTTCTGTTTGGGCTTTTTTTCATGCACTAATGTGATTTCCTTACAGAACATCACAGTTCTTTACACATTATAAGCATTGCTGTAATGCAGAGACTTGACCAGTCTAAGATCCTATGTATAATACATGCTACCAAGGAAGGTACAGCGGTCTGAAAGGTTCCCCTTTATACTGTCTTTTGGGAGGTATGGGGAGGTCTGAACCCCAGCCCGGACCAAATTCAGAGCACTTAAGCTTGGCTTGATCCAAAAGAAACTGAAGAAAAGCACAGGCTCAACGCAGATCCTCTGGTAACAGATTCTTTCTACTATCAGGAGATTTTTGGTTTGGATCTTATGTGATCCAGCTGATGAGAATGCAGTGGTGATGATTTGTTTACGGAAATACTGCCCTATTTACTGAATATTCACAAACTTGCTGTCTGTGCAGAGAAACTTGTGCAACTTGTGGAAGATTAAATAATTTAGACATCATACGGGTATGAAATAGATATTAAATGTGTATGCTTTTTGTTTGTGTTAAGACAGAAAGCAATTCTTATTTTTGTAGACAGGTGGTAACAGATGAGTTGTAGTTGTGCAGTTGCCTCTGTTTGGAGAGTTGATATCAAACAGCATAGGGAATTCATTCCTCCTTTGTGGAAAAGGTGCTCTGGAATTAAATATGATCTATATTTTCTGTGGGGCTGTCTTGCAACGTATTATAAAAATTGAGGTAGTTAGCTCCCTGTTGAATGGTTCACAAAGCAGCAAGGGAGGCCATCGTTTTGTATTAAATTCTCCAGAGTTACATCTGGAGCATTTTAACAGTTCTGCCCTCATCTGGCAGTGTAAGCACCAGATTTCAAATGCCACTCTCCGTGCACACCCCCCGTTTCAATGAATATGAATAAGCACAAAATGGAAAACCATAAACATTTTGGCTGCCCTTCTGTGGCCTCTAGCTTCTGGTATTCTTTGCCGTGTTGCCTCTCTTTCTGAGCTTGTGCAGAAAACAAGTCACGGTGTTGGTGCAAACCTCAAAGCTTGCCCTAATCACAGGATACCCACTAATGACTGCAATGCCTCTGTGTGCGTACAGGCTGCTTGCGTCCCGGTTATGCTCAGCAACGGATGGGAGTTGCCGTTCTCGGAAGTGATTGATTGGAACCAAGCTGCCGTCATAGGCGATGAGAGATTGTTATTACAGGTAAGAAAAAGACTGTGGCCTTCAGCAGATCAGTTGATTATTGCTGCTGCCATCTAAATGGACGGGGAAGATGAATCCAAAAGGTCAGGGCTGTAAAAGAATTTTTATCATGAAGGGATTGTCTGTGTCACACTGGCTGTGAACACATTTAATATGACATCATTCATTTTTTGACCTGAAGGTCATTGCAGCCATCAGGCCACATTCTTAAGTGCAGGAGACCCTTATTTTTCCTAAGAGCATGAAATTTTTTAGAGCACCTGGATGCCTCTCTGAGGCAGAGATGACCTAGAGCGGGTGCTCTGATGAGAGAGAAAACATCTGAGGGCAGGTTCTGCTCTCGTCCTTCAGAAATAGTTTATCCTCAGGAGTCCCACCAGCGCTGTGTGTGTGACTGGCAGGTACTCAACGGACTCCTCAGGAAAGCAGGTATTTTCTCAGGCAGGAGTTACCACCTCACAGTTTTGTGGGAGGCAGAATCTGTCCCTTTTGTGATGTCTGGACCAGGTAACGTTGCTTTCTGAAGCAGTGTTCGTGTCACTGATTGTTAATCTCCTTGAAATCATGGAACAAAAGCAGGCTGAGAAGTTACAAATTCTCTGCTACCCTCAGCATCTACTTTAGTTTTAAATTCACTAGATTTTTTTTTTTTGCGGTTTCCCTAGTGGGTTCTGTCATCTGAATACATTCAGTAAAGTATGTAGAGAAGTTGATGTTAGGAAAAGTTCTTGAAAAATTGGTTTCCCCAGAGTAGCATTTGATAAAATGCCATTGACCAGCATGAAGCTGAGATCCACGAGATCTGGAATAGCCACTAAGTAGCCACTAAGAGTTGCTTTTTTTTGTGGTTGAATTTAACTCATTGCCAAAATGGCAAACTATTGTCATCCATAGAGAGAAGCCTTCAAAGGTACAGGTGTCTTGGCACCCCAAAAATGAAGTACCTTTGAAAATCTCATTAAATGCCTCTTCACTTGTCTGAAGAAGTAAATATTTGTGAAGAGCTGGCCTAGCAAGCTTTGCTAAGTGCTGCCTGTTCTCCTTAATGTGATACAAGCTGCAAATATAAAAGGGCCATTTGATTTTTGCTTCTGTGGACAGCACATTTTTCTGAGCAAAATTATTTCTCTCTTTAAATAATAATAATTTGCTGATCTTCATGCTTTCCGGTAACATGCCATTCGTTCTCTTCACAGCTGCTTCCATATTGAACAGCTACTGCACCGTTATTAACAGTGTTTTTAAAGAGCTGGCAGAGGGCCTGAATGTCTGCTCTGGGAAATGTTTTTGTTATGTTACAGTTTTTCATTTCCTGTTTGAGAGCAGCTCGGATGTTTGTATTTGCATATTCTCCTCATCATAGCACTGGGAGAGCTTAATCCAACCTTTCTGCATTTATTTGTGCAGGGTGGTTTTTCTCTTCCCCCTACCTATTACTGAAATGACCTTTTATTAAGATGTCATCTTATTCTAATAATTCCTGTGTAATCCTGCCAGATTAGTATTAATACATCATTTTCCCCACCTGTCTTTCTGGACAAGTAGATTAATAACTAATAGGCAAATGCAGTTAAAATGGGAGCTCTGATTTTTCTTTCCAGCTGTTGTAATGGAGCAGGCACCAAGGCTTTTTTTTAACCTTGACACTGTGTTTGCAGTCACTCTCAAGCATGGTGTGGTCTGTAAAATCATAACTTCTTGCAGTAACCTTCACAGTCAGAGCATCCTGCCCTTTCAAAAGGCGTAGTAGAATAAGTATTTTTATTTTTTGCTCACACACATGCGCACACACGTGCAAGGTTGCACATAATGCAATGAAATGTTTTAAGTTTATAGAAAAAATGCTGTATCACCACGATGAAGTGACTTTGATCTTGTGTTTGCTGCTGATAATGATTCCGGGTGTGATTAATACACATCCATGTACAGCCAGTACAGGTAATGTACATTATCCCCCTACTTATTGGAACTTACTGGAAAAGTAATTGAAGGAAAGAATATTCACCCCAAAAGATGAAATTTGATGCAGTTATTTACTGCATCACGTCACAAATAGTGACATGATCAGTTAGAAAAACATGTACTAATACATGGTTTTAGCTTCTGTCTTTCATACTAGTTTCACAGGGAATATTTTACATAAAGACCTATATTTTACCTAAAAGGCCTATAATGAATAAATGTAAAGTACCATCTTTGACAGTCTGACCGTTTTCGTCTGTTCCAACTTGCTGTAGTGCTAACTCTCTCATAAGCTCAAATTCTGTGTGATAGTTAGCAGTGTCTCGAAGATGAAGGTCTAAGAGATGAAAGGCTTGGAGAGCAGAGATTGTCCCGTCTGACAGTGTACCCTGTGAAGCCATGGTCCTTTTGGACACAGTGTCCAGACCTGGATGCAAACTATGCAATAAAGAATTTACTGATTCTTGTGGAAATTTTTTATATATAAATTCTTAAAATCTCAAATTTTCTTCAGGAAAATGTTGCGTGTGAAATCATTTGATTCGGGAGCGTGTGAAAGCAAATAATGGTCACTGCCACCTCTCAGAATATTTTAGGAATAAGCAAAGTGTGTTCTGGTCAGGAAAGGGCGGGATGTGGTGGGGTGCAGATAAACTTCAGACTAAGCTGGGATGTGCAGAAACAACACACAGCCCAGGTATATGGCTTTACAACTAACAACTTACATAAAAGATTTATGAGAAATGAGTGTCTAAGAATGAGGTGGCCTAATTTGAAATCACAAAAAAGTAGGCGCAAAAGCACAACTCTTCATTCCTAGAAAAAACGAACACAAATCAGCAACGTATCCGAGATGCCTTTCTGACGCTGTGAGTAGCTTTTGTAATTGAAGCAAATTGCCGTTAAATTCCCTTGATAATATCAGCTTGCATTGTCAAAGTGGTGTATGGAGGCCTTGGTCAATGAATGACACATACGTACATTAGTTTCCCTCCAGTGTGGAAGAGGGACGTGGGGATCGGGAAAGACATAGAAATGAAGCCCTCCCCTTCTGATCCACTGAGCAGTTATGTTTTTTAATGGCAAAGCATTGCAGCAGGACAGTTTGGGTTTTATTTGTAAGGCAACTCATACCAGAATTAATGTGTTGATTTAATGGAAAGGGGAAAAAAGAAGCAGTGTTTTCCCTTGTGAGTAACAGGTGTTGTGAGAGACGTTATTCTTTCCGCTCACAGTAATTAGTAAAATGCAATTTGATCCACAGGCTCCTAAAAAGTGGAGTCTTACTTAAGTTGTTGCTATGTTTTCCTTAGGGCACTTAGTGTTGCCATGCTGCGGTAAATGCAATTCCAGATCCCTTTAATATACTTTGAGAGTGGGGATTATTGTTGGACTCTGAAGACCTGCAGGTACTAGTTTGTTAAAATACTAGTCCATGAAAAGCTTTGTGCATGAGGGGTATATGGAGGAGCTACTTACTGTGCCATGCCCACAGTGCTGGGGAGAGGGAGCTTTTGTTACCATAAAACAACCAAAAACTAAAAGAAAGCAGATTAAAAAAAAAATCATATATTCAGTACCAATGGTTATAAAGGGTTGTGTCTCATTCGTTTTACATCAAGGCTTTAACTGTTGACACATGCATCTCTGTTGGACAGGAGCGCTGAAGCTGTGCAGCTTGCTAATAGAGGAGAGGGCTTGTCAGCAGCATATTAATTTAATGAGATTGCATTGCTTTCTGAGGCTTCTGACTATATTACATCTTGTATTACAGATTCCTTCTACAATCAGGTCTATCCATCAGGATAAAATCCTAGCACTTAGACAGCAGACACAGTTCTTGTGGGAGGCTTATTTTTCTTCAGTTGAGAAGATTGTATTGACTACACTAGAGGTGAGTAAAAATTGTATGGGACCTTGCTGAGCAGCAAGGTTTCCGTTCCTGTCCAGCTGCTCCTGTCCTTAGCCAGCGTCAGACCTTGGTTTTCATGACACACAATTGGTCACTGGGAAAAAAGCTCAGCATCTTGATAAGTCTTCTCCCCTAAGGAAATACTTTCTTCATTATCAGAATCCACATTAGAAAATGGACATGGTGAAAAATGGGAGCTGCCCAACACATGGAAGAGTTGTCATGTGTGATCTTGCCTTCGCAAGGCTTTATGGCTTATGAATCACTGTCCTTGTCATTGGTAGTGAATGTGTTTCTTTAAGAAACCTTTCTGGAATTCATTTTAGAAAAAATATTAGTGTAGAGCTCCTCCTTGACCATTCCTTAACATTTTGATGCCTTGGGGCTATTGGTCTGGCAAGGAAGAGGGGGGACTTGTAAATCACTGCATCTTATCTTCACACACAGGATAAAGGGAAGGCCTGATCATCCTTATGAAATATTAATAAATAATCATAATTAGACTGCTATTAAACAGGGAGACAGATGATCTCAAATGTGGAGAGAATTCTTTCTGGATTCAGAGACAGAGAAGAGATGAAAGGCACTTTAGAAGTAGGGCCCAGGCTGTGATCTCAAAAGCAGCTTTCTCTTCTGATTGTTTCGCAATTTTGCACATAAATTTTTGACACACTTTTACCACTGAAAGTGGCTCACTTTGTAGGTGCAAATGCATTTGTCTTATGCTAATGCTTCTGCAATTGCATCCATCTTTGTGCACAGTTGTAAAGCTCCACATTTCTCACTGTGCCTGCTTTCCCCTGAAAACTGCAAATGAGTGCTGCTGCCTACGGCATAGGTTGCCCATGGCTGATCTACCTCCAGCAGCTGCAAGACAGTCCCTTAGGTTTTTCTGTGCCACTGAAGAAAACCAGCCAGGGAACATTTTCAGAGCCCCTGGCATAGCTATCCTCGCAACGCTCTCCTCGCCCTCAAAAGAGCATGTCTTCATCTGTGCTGCCTGTTGGGAACTGCTCTGCATCCTCAAACTCCCCATAAGCACTGATGAGGTAGTGATAATTATCACAGACTATGCCAGGATGAGACTCACAAAGCTGGAAGACCATGTGCTAGTGCTTGCAGTCTAATTTACCCTTACAGAATCATACACTCACAGAATGGTCTGGGTTAGAAGGGACCTTAAAGATCACCTAGTTCCAACCCCTCTGCCATGGGCAGGGACACCTTCCACTAGACCAGGTTGCTCA
>JAVKLA010000027.1:38806755-38846593 GCA_034782735.1 Sagittarius serpentarius | reverse complement strand
TTTAAACTGAAAGAGGGTAGATTTAGATTAGATGGAAGGAAGAAGTTCTTTACTGTGAGGGTGGTGAGGCACTGGAACAGGTTGGCTAGAGAGGCTGTGGATGCCCCCTCCCTGGAAGTGTTCAAGGTCAGGCTGGATGGGGCTTTGAGCAACCTGGTCTAGTGGAAGATGTCCCTGCCCATGGCAGGGGGGGTGGAACTAGATGATCTTTAACGTCCCTTCCAACCCAAACCTTTCTATGATTTTATGATTCGATGTTCTGTATTGACCCAATGTCCCTGAACTCAGCTGCTTACAGAGTTTTAGCTTGTTTAGACTCCAGCAGATGCTTTTGTTCAGCTTATGTTGTGTCTTTTTTCTTGCTTTTCGTTTTCCTGTGCTGTGGATCTATACCTTCTTTAGTTCCATAGATTTTAAGACCAGAATGAATGATGAGGGATCAGATAGAGTCCAATTTCAGAGCCATAGAGTTTCCCCCAGATACCCCTATGTTAAGGCCAGAGGTGTTAGGTTAGGAGAACCAAGGTGTTCTTGGCACTTGAGCCCTGTGCAATGCATGAAGTGACAGTTACATTGAAGTCTCCTTAGGAGATCGCAGAAGATGAGCTGCCAAAGGTGAGGCAATCCTGCTTAGCCAGCTTCTTAGGGGAGAATTCTTTCTTCACCACCCCTGGCCCTTTGCAATGTCCCATCTTCAACCCTGCCAACCTCTGATCTTCTGAGGGAAGGCAAATCTGTAAGAACATGTGGCCCAACAGCGGATTGCACTTAGAACTGGAGGCTGAATTTGTCCAGTTAGAGCTTCCCACCACTGAATCTTGTTAGGCCTTTGCACCAAGTTTGAAAAAGTTCCCATCAGTGCAAGAACTGCTATGGTTCTTGCATACAGGCATCTGACATGAAGTAACTGTAATTAGTTTTATAAATACATATTAATTGTACAGCCTTGTATCTTTTTTTGTGGCTTGTGGTATTCTGGACAATAAAGTAGATGACCTGGCAATCTGTTCTGACCTTAAAAGTCTAGGAATCTATGTTTGTGGTCCTCTACAGAGACAGACAGTAGTTGGCAAAAGATCTTTTTCTGTTTCATCCAACAAGGAACTCTTATAGAACTTAGACGGGGAATCAGTGATGTATCTGAATGCTAATATCCCTTTATAATTAAGGAAAAATGAATAATGAGTACAGCCTGATTTGCTGAAAGTCTTTGTGGTTTTGAATGCTCTCATTATCTCAAAATAATACCTAGCTTTGTAATGCCATCCTCAAATAATTATCTTCTGTGAGTTCTGGATAGTAAAGCTGACAGTGAACTAATCGGGCTTACAACTGCTAAGATACTCTAATAGACAAAATATTTGAATTGAAATACAAAATGCAGTGAATTGCAAGGTCCCCATGTCCAATGAGACTAATGAGGTGCTCTGAAACCTATTGCACAAAGCCTGAGCTGCTGAAGTGGTGTCAAAGTGTGCAGGTTCTGTGTCATTTTAAGAGAGATTAAGCAGGGATGTCTAGTAATTTGTGTGCCTCAGCTTTTTGCAAAATTGGTGATGATTCCAGTCAGCTGGAGTCCCTGAAGCTTCTACCAATGACTATTACAGTCTATTTAAAAATCATCACCTCTCTTGTTTTCCAGATTATTCAGGACAGAATATTTAAGCACATATCACGTAACAGCTTAATATGGAACAAACATCCTGGAGGGTTATTTGTACTGCCACAGTATTCCTCATATCTGGGAGATTTTCCTTACTACTATGCTAATCTTGGTAAGTGAATCCTTGCTATAATCTAGTGGTATTTGGAATTTCTAGTGGAAAACTGGGATTTCATCTTTGAGTAGCATGTGCCAAGTGATTTATCATTCATTTCTAGTTAATGATGTCTTTTGTTTATCCTGTCTCAATCTTCCCTGCCCACTGTAGGCTGGAATGTCTCTGACTCATCAAAATGCATCATGTGCCTCTCGCTTGCAAATCTTCTTTTAAAAAAATATATGTCCCTACATACTTTTCAGTTGCCAGTAATTAATGCCTGAGTTGCTGACCCATTCATGGCCTAAGGGGACATAAGAGGAATAGCTTTTTGCTTTCTTTGTTTATTTCTGCTTGGCAAATTGGAAAAGTGGTAATTTACCCATGACACTTGTTACTGGAGTGCATAGTTGGTATGGATTTATTCTCCATACTGTGTGTCTTCATATGGATCCCACTAGAAGGAATGTATTGGGCTTAGGTTTGTGGCTATTTCCTGAAGCAGGTCTTAAACGATGAGTTCTGCAGCGGAATGTGCCTGCAGGCTGAAGTGATCCTGCTTACCAGACTGCTGCTACTTTTGGCTCAGCCTGTGCCGTCCCACTTGTGTGGATCTGTATTGCTCACCGGCTAAAAATTCACAGTTACCATGTTAAAAAGGGAGAATAAGGTTTCTGTTAGAATTTTGATGAAAAATGACTATGACCCCACACAGATGAATTTAGATGAGACGGAGAGCAGTAAAGAAGGGTAGACGCCAGTAGGATCTGTTATTTCAGGCAGAAAAGGAAATCATAGCGAGACAAAAATATCAGAATGGAAGGCAAGGATGCAAGCAGAATTATCAGCTCAGGAGGTAATTGAAGATGCATGTGCATGGGGATTGACCCAGAAAGAGCAAAAATCTGACAGAGGCTGCAATGGAACTGAGGAAGCTGAACAAGCTTCAGGAGGTTGTGGAGATAATCTGTAGAAAACATCAAGAGCCAGGCAGCAAAACAGAGCCCGTGTCAAGAAAGACATTTGATTGAACAAACTAGATGTCAGTATTATCTGTGGGACAAACTGAATGAAAGAAAGAGATTGCAGGACATCTGTGGAAATACCGAGTAAGAAAAGGCAGTAATTGTGTTGGAGTCAGGGATTTCAGAGGGTGTGGGAGTTAAAGGGAAGTGTGATCTCCTCTGAAGCATCTGGTATCCTAGTATCTGAGGCGAGAGGAGATGGCCTAAAAAACATGGCAAGGTTTGTATTAAGTGCAGATTATTTTTCCATCTCCAGAGTCCTTTAATCTGTACTAACCGGGGCAATTTTGTCTTTACTGAACACATATCTCTTCACTTTAGGTCTGAAGCCTCTTTCCACATTCACTGCTGTTATCCATGCAGTAACTCCCCTGGTTTCCCAGTCTCAGCCTGTGCTGAAACTCCTGGTTGCTGTAGCCAAGTCCCAGTACTGTGCACAGGTAAGCAGTGCTGTTTGACCGTCAGTCACAATGGAGACAAAACTACTGTCCCAGGAGTGAAGAGCCTACTGACTTCAGATCTTCTCAGTCCTGTTTCAACCCCCTGTTTCAATTCTGATGTTTCTTTTCTACTGTCTGTGACCTGCATGCGTGGGAAACAAAAATTCTGACTATAGTGGGAGTGGAACAGAGACAGTAATTAAACCCCTTTGTTTCATGAGGCAGGTAAAATAATGACTGCACTTTAGAGATCAGGACTGCATGTGCTGCAAACTGCAAAAGGGTGTCTGTGCCTCAAGAGCCCCTACGTGATCTTCTTTCCTCCTGCTGTGGCTCTTAGTCTCAGCAGTGCCAGTATTTGACTTCTCTAAAAGAAACCCTGGGAAATTCGGTAGGAGCACACTCTTGCAGTGGAGTGTCACAAGTGGTTTAGCCTTTAATGAGAGCCAAAGTAAATCAGTGACATCTGTATGACCTGGCTGAGATAGAGACTTCTCGAGTGCCTGTCCAGCCTATATTTTCCTCAGAAGACGTATATTGTAAATAGTCAGGATGGGTGAAATTACTGTAGGAAGTGTAATTTTTATACAGATTTGTATCGTTGTTGATTTTGAAATTCCTAACTTGAATTTAACGTTTCTGTCTGGAGATCTGAGTCCTTAGGATTTGGAGTGCATTGCCACAAAGGTCTCTGATCATGGTCCAACATTCTCTTTCAGATTATTGTTTTATGGAATTGTGATAAACCCCTCCCAGCCAAACACCGCTGGCCTGCCACTTCTGTGCCTGTCATAGTCATTGAAGGAGAGAGCAAGGTAGGTGGAGAGAAGCATGGTAAAAGATTGCCTATATTCTCCAGTGGGACCAGAAGTTATTTTTCCAGCTGCTTTGGTGAAAGCTTTGTAGTTCCCAACAGTGTGACAGCTCCTTTCTATTCCTTGGCCTTTTGTACCAGCTTGGTCACAGATTCGTGTTTCATGCGTGAGGCCCGTGCTCTCAGAAGTCATCAGCATGGCAATTAATGCGGTGAATCTGAGATTCACAGGTGGGACCCAGTTTTGAAATGTGGTCCCGAGAGTAGGTAGCGCTGACCCTATCTTTGGAGATTTCTGTCTCTCTGCAGGTGCATGAAAGTCGTGATGCAGCTGGATTCATTGAGTCTGAGCAGTCAGATGCAAGACTTGGGGGTCAGCTGTGGACTCAAAAGCAGAGGGAGAGATGAGAATGAATGGTGTTAACTTGCCTTTGAGAAGTACCTTCTCTCGTGGCCTTGTAGGGTACTGCTGCCAGTGATGGGATCCCACCACCAAAAAATAGGAAGGGACAAGGGACACTTGTGTGGGAACAAAACCGCCGTGTCATCTCTTGCTGTGCAACACACTTGTTTGTTTGCACTTCCACAAAGTCGAAACAGACACTGCCCAGATGAGAAAAGAGGGGTTTTTTTAAACCCACACTGAAGTGGATGATTCCTTTCCAAATGCAGGCCTGGGAGAAGCAAAACTTCTTGCTTCTAGACTCAGACTGAGACAGATTTGGGCTGGTCCCCTCTGCAATTTCTATCATCTGGCTAGAGCTCTGCATTTCCAAAGGGAACTTTAGTTGCTTTGGCTGTACAATCATATTTTGAATTTATAGTACTGTCTTTGGTCTTTTCCCCCAGTCACCTTAACAAGGAGAAAGCAAGAGGTCTGCGAGGTTGGCAGCTAATGGCTCTTGCCTTAGCCAGCCATGTAAACAGTATCAGGAGAGTTGCTGCAGGGCCGAGAAAGGCAGTAGTGATTTCTGAGCCTTTTGAACATTGTGGCATTTTTTTCTTTCTTTTTGGAAAACTTGCAGGGGTGAGATAAAGGAGAAAGTCTGTGACCAGTTCTACAGTGTTTGTAGAAATTGGCCCCAGGCACTGTTTAGATTACAAATGAGTCTCCTGAGTACACAAAGGTGTGTTTATAGTGGACAGTCTCTTCCCTCTAATACCCCAATGTATGCCAAATGGCTTCTTGCGTGGAAAAGCTGCTTGTTTGGACAAAGCTTGCAGAGCCAGAGCAGTGCAATTCAGAGGTTGCACAAAGGAACTGTTTCTCATCTTCAAACTTAACTGAAGCGTACTGACAGGCACAGTTACTCTGTGCAGGTGATCACAGAGGTCTGCCTTTACCTAACCTTCACTCTTCCCCATGAAATCAAGTTATATTATCACACCTGTTTTACAAAAGGGAGCTTTAGCTACAAAACCAAATACATGGGTAGTCCTGACTGTTGTACTATTTGACAATTTTACACGGTCTGTAAAAAAGCTGGGGTGAGAACGCAGGTCTCCTGCTGACCACTTGCTCTGTTTTGCCATAGCACGAGCAAAGCAAAACCATCAACCCCTGCCAGATCACCTCTTCCTCACAGCCACTACCTCCCCAGATTGAGGCCGTCGTAGCAATGAAGGGATGCTCTCCAGACAGACACTGTGAACATCCTGATCATGGAGGCAGAGCTTTCTCTGAATTGAGGCATAGATTCCAAAGACTTACTTCCAAACAGGTTGCGGGGGACGCAGAACTGACCAAGTCCCTGTTTCCATACGGTGATTTCATCTTACTGGGCCTAATTTTTGTAGTGTTTACTTGGCATAATAAATTGGAAAATAAGTCTATTAACTAGCCAGGCTATTTTTCCTAGCATGTGAGGGAAACAAAGAGTGTTGTGTCCTTGTTACTATGCATCAGTTCTCAAAAGGTGCTAATTAGTCTGCTAAAGAAACCATAAGGATTCTCATTTCTTGCTGTTAACCTTTTTGATCCTGCTTTCCCATCTATTTCCTATTACTTTGAGAACTGTCCTGCCATAGTTTTTAAAAGCTTATTCTGCATATAGATTTTATATATATATAGTTATGCCAGTTAAGAATGTGACTTTTTAAAATGCTACAATACCAATATGATTCTTGATGCAGGTGGAGCTCAACTGAGACATGTTCTTTATGATATTCTCCTTTTCTGATGGAAAGTGCTGAACCATTTGGCAGCAGCTCCCTGTGGATACAACAGCAATGCATAGAGGTGGAGCTGTACCACTTTACAGGGAAACCATCCTGGTAGCATAACGTCCTTCATACACAGCCAGGACTGCTGGGCTTCCCAGCTGCCTAACCTTATGAATGCTGCAAAGTCCTTCTCAGCGTTCATTATCTTTGATCCTCACACCCCATAGGAGAGCAGAGGGAGAGTCCTAGCTACCAGGGAAAATGTCCTCTCTAAAGAAGCTGTAGGTACATGTAATTCTCAGTACAGATCATTGCAGTTTGTACAGAAGGAAAGCAGCTTGCTCCAAAGAGGGAGGTCTCTTCAGAAATTAATCCTCAGGTCGAAGGTGTAGGCTGACTGCTGGGGTGACAAAAATTACAGTCTTTCACTCTTGAGCTGAAGGGTCCTTTCCATCAGACAGACGTATGTGATGTACATCAGCCAGGAGGAAATAAGAGTGAGGAATAAAATGGAGTATTTCCCTTGGTAATGAGTCCTGCAAGTGATTTTTTTCCTCCCCTTCCTGCCTTGGATACCCACAGGTTATGAGCAGTCGCTTCCTACCCTACGACAACATAGTGACAGATGCAGTGCTAAGCCTGGATGAGGACACCGTGCTTTCAACCACTGAGGTAAGGATCTCTGTTGTCTTGGGAGTCTGCTTGGCTCCTCAGCTCAGCATGATCACAGCAGATAGGCTCTTCTCTTGGCTTTGCCAGTGAGCAAATGTTAAAAGATTTCCTGCTACGCTCCTCAGATTTAATGTGTTGCACTTGTTTCAGCAACCCTGCCACTGCCTGCCATCAGAGGAGCTTTTCACCCTGGTTAATTGGCTCATCATTAGCATATGGTTCTTCCGTTCTTTATTATTTTAGTAACATAGCTGCAGGCGGGTGTAGGCAGCCAAAAGCAGTCAGCTTTAATACTCTGTTCTCACTTTTCGGCTTGGGGTAGCTTCCCCCCCCCCCCCATTATCAGTAGGGTGTAGGTGAGAAAGGAAGGGGTGTCAGCAGCAGAGGACTGCTGTCGCTCGAAAAGACAGCATTGCCACCCTAATGCAGCATTTCACTAAGGAGTGCTCTCTTACCATTGTGTCGCCCTATAAAATTGGAGGTCTTTGCTAGTTTAGGTGTTGGAGTGTTTGTGCCAAGAGCAAGATAGCACTAAGAAAAGAAAAATACTGTAGAAAACCAATTTTTACAACTGGGATGAGTATTGATTTCTGGAACCTCTTCCTGAGAACCACAGGGGAAACTGATGACAGTTTATATAGAGTGCAATATTTGGGAAATACATTATTAATGATGGCCAGGGAATAGATTGAAAAACTCGATTTTCTTTTCTTTCCCCTTTTTTTTCCCCATGTTCATGGCCATTCCCTTCTCCCCACTTCACCTTTATAGAAATGCTTTTTTGTCAGTGATGGGGAATTTTCACTGATGCTACCACTGCTTGTATGTCAGTGAAGAAATGCCTAACATTAGTCACCAGTCACTGCTATATACCCTAAGATGTCACTGAATTTGTTCTAAATGGATGAGATTGCAACCGCTCTTCGCCCCAGTACAGATTTGTTGTGCTGTGGTTAGACTGCTCCAGAAGGAGCCATGGTAGCCCTCTTCTGCTGCAGAGGTAGAAGAAGTAGTTGGCATTGAGCCTATTTGATACCAAGATCACACCTTGGTAGTTTCTGCTAGATGAGGAAGAATACTGCTGCTGCCAAAGCACTTGCGTGCAAAGCTCTGCACAGCAAAAATACCCCCAAACCAATAAAAGGCTTTTGTCCTAGGGCTGGAGTTCCTAAGCAGGTTGTTGCTCAGGGTGAAGGGCCCTGTCTCAGCTGCCCTGGGGGCCATGGTAAGACCTCTCAGGGACTTCATTGCACTGAGGTGGTATTTACAGCAGTCCAGCCTGTGATTCCATGAGGATTTGAGGCTTTTTCTTTTGGCTGGTATTTAGTCATCATCCAAACTTTGGAGTTATTCAGGCTTCTGGAAAGCATATGAAATAGTGTTTCTCATTCAGCTTGGCCGTGTTTTACCCTGAACATTCTGAACTGCAAATATTTGTTGTTGTGTGAGACAACATACACGTTTCTTTGTGGCTTCTTCCTCCTGTGAGCAGCTGCAGCTGATAACTGCGTGTTTGCACGGTGGGTGTTGACTCTACAAGCAATGTGGCCCCTGTGCTGCAGAGAGAACCAGCTGGACAGCTCTTGCTAGCACTGGCCTTGCAGCTTCGGCATGTCTCTGCCAGGGTGCCAGGCTCAGCAGCTCCCTTGGCAGCTCTCTGTGGAGATCTGGGGCTTTTCTGTTGCTTCACTTCCCCTGTCATACAGCCTATGCAAAGAAACAGCATGTTGAAACACTGACATGAAACGTGTGGTGTGAAACTTCCCTTGAAACCAGCTGCTCATGGGTGGTCGTTGTGGAAAAGCTTCAGGGCCCAGAAAAGGCAATTTAGAAACGTGGTGAAACAAGATCACATTCCTGTTGAGAGGAGCAGTCACCAGGCACATCCTCCTCTCTGTCCAGCTCTAGCGTAGTAAAGGTTTTCCATTCACAACAGAACGGTGCATAATTGCTCTTGTGAGAGGAGCTGTTTCACATGCGCAGAGGGATGTTTGTATGGGAAGTAATTAGAAATCAGCACGGGTCCAAAGTGATACAGGGGTTTAAGAGACTGGCAGCTTGGTTGGCTTTTCCTGCTGATAAGCTGAGTGGTAATGCTGCTGGAAATTATATAGGATGAGAACTGGGCCTTTTTTAATAAGTGGAGTTCTCTCTCAGGGTGGTTGCTTTAGTGTGTCTCCCTGGTTTAAGGACAGATACTTGAAAGCACAAGCGAGGGCACTGAGTGCAGCTGCTTTATTATTTATTTAAGTTTGAGATTCTCAGACTTCTCTAAAGAAAACAGATGTCACGTTTTATGGGAAAGGTCTTTACAGTGAAAAAAACCTCTTTAGTTCTTTCATGTGGTATTGATTTGGATGAGATCAGAACTATCACAACGGTAACTGGTTTGTGCACATTGTCTTTCTAGTTGGCCTCAGATTCCTTGAAACAACTTGAAAGAAAATAACCAGTCCCTAACTTTGTGTTCCAGTACATGTGCGACTCTTCTGTTTCATGAAAACACTTGTAAATGAGAGAAGTCTGACAGTAATCACACAAAATGTGACTGTTCTCAGAGCGGCTATTCTTTATCTAACCTCTACACCCTTGACTTTGGCTGGGTTCTTGGAAGGGTTTTCAAGCATTTTTGAGCAAGATTTTATGTCCCCCTGGTACTGGAAGGAACTTGGTGTGCAGTGCAGAAGCAAAGCCCTCGTTTTCTTGGGTTTGGCTGGTACAATTAGAATTGTCTTTAACTCTTCTAAAAATTTTGGTCTAGCTTGAGCTCCAAAATCTAAGCTGAAGTGGAGGGACTGCCAACCAACTTTACGGTGGTAAAAATCTTTCCATTTGTATTTTTACCAAACTCCTTTCAACTATAGTGCTGATGAGCCTTCTGCAAACTACCCCAATCATCCCTTTCCTAATGTCACCAGTAATTGTTTGGTGCAGTCCCAGGGTAGCAATGTCCTGTCACTTTTACAATTCTCAGAGATTTGAGTTACTAAAATAGTTACAGCAAGACAATAAAATAAACACTATTGGCAGCATTTGACATCTTGTGGCTCATGCACCATCAAGCATTTTTCTTGAAGTATAGGCTTCTAAAGCCATTTAACTACGTGGGAATCTTATTAAGCTATATGTTTAATCCTCTTGGTCATATAGACAGTCTTAAAAGTATGACCTGTATGGTCCTCAAAGGCTCAAAATGGATGGAAAATACAAAAGGACTCCGCATTGATTGCCTATTTTAATCTTACTGAGCCACCCTTATAATTTAAGGTGTTTGACTTCTGATTTTCCAAGCTTTGTGTGAACAGTACTGAAATGGTAGGTGAGATGCACAAAGATGTGCAAAAGGTTCAGTTTACCACATAGCTATTACCACTCTATATTGCATCTAAGTATAAATACATGCACCTACACCCATTCTTTCTGTAACTTGAAAAGGTTTGATATGTAAAGGGCAAGCTTGAAAATGTTAATGTAATGCTGTGATGCTCTAGACTCCCTTTAACAGGAACCATTAAAATGTGCATAATTATAGGGCAAAATGTCAAGCAGTCAGTTTAATTTACTGATGAATACATAGAATTAACGTTTTGCAACAGTTCGAAGATTTTGAATTACGAATTAGTGGCAAGGTAATATTTTGTTTTGTTGACATTTGTTGAAACAGTTTCGGTATTCATTTGGCCTGTGCTTTTGTCCGCAGGTGGATTTTGCCTTTACAGTTTGGCAGAGTTTTCCAGAGAGGATTGTAGGGTACCCTGCTCGCAGTCACTTCTGGGACAACACTAAGGAGAGGTGGGGGTATACCTCCAAATGGACTAATGACTATTCCATGGTATTGACAGGAGCTGCTATTTACCACAAGTAAGAACTCAAAGCATCTGCTGTCCTCCGTCTGTATGAAACAAAATAGTAGGGGCGGGGCTGGGGGGGGCAGAGGATGAAGAACATTCTTCCGGGGAGAGGAAAAACTGGAAAGATAATAAATGGGTCTACTTTTTATGGGGTAATAATTTAAGTTCTTGGTTTAGCTCTGGGGATCTGGTAATCATTATTGTGCTTGTTGGGTCTCTTTGAAGTCACTTGTATTTTGAGGCAGTCGGACTGCTTTTTTTAACATCAGGAATTACACACTTCAAAGAGTTCCCAAATTCATTAAGCTGCTCGGCTGAATGGCCTGTAGCACAGCAGAAAGGAGGTTACTTCCAGACCAGCTCTGGGTATGTGTTGGCTGACAGCTGCAGACTGCAAAGTCTTCTGGCTACTCTAGAAATGTAGTGCAGTGGACATGTCACAGATAAGCATATTGCAGCATGTTGAAGAAAACCTCTGTTGTTAGGACTTCAGCAGACCAAAGACGTCTCTCAATTTTAGGAGAAGGTCAGCAAATTCTGGAGTATCTAATCCACATCCCTGCAAAGGAGAAGACAGGCCATAGGGGATGATATAGGCCCAAAGGAGAATAATTTCAACAATAAGGACAGTAGTAGGCCAGTTTAATAGAGTTCTTTTCAATGGAACAGTTTTGAAAGAAAAGGTGGAGGATGAATTCATCATTGTCTATCATATCATAGCAATGTGGTGCTCTTTTTCCTCCTCCTCCATTATCTTGACACTTAGGTCTGCATTATTTCTTTCAACGCAGTTACAAAAAAGGCATATGTTTTGTTTCTGCATTAGCACTGTCTACTGTCTTGATGAGATACTGATTTGTTCTCGCTTCTTGTTGGAAGATGAGACCAAAGAAAGGAAGTGGTATATCCAGAGTTGAGTACAAAACTTGTGTCTCAGCTGAGCTAGAAATTTCCTGGAGTTTGTAGTCCCTGAAAGCCCAGTGACTTGTATTAATAACACTGCTGTTGGTTTCCAGATATTATCACTACCTGTACACTCATTACCTGCCTGCCAGCCTAAAGAATATGGTGGACCAACTGGCCAATTGTGAGGACATTCTAATGAATTTTTTGGTGTCAGCTGTGACAAAATTGCCTCCAATCAAAGTAACACAGAAAAAACAGTATAAGGAGACCATGATGGGACAGGTATGTATCCACAGAATGTTTTAGCAGTTGGGATATATTGATGATATAATGGTTGGACTTCTAGGTTAGGCTTACAGAGTGATACAATTCTGTCTATTTTTTTGCAGTTTTTAGTTTAGCAGAACTGTAAATAGACTTTAGATACACTTCTTATAACGAAGGAAAATCCAAAAGGAGAAACGGCAAACATCTGCTGTAGATGACAGCATGTCTTCAAAGTTTTCTCACAGTGTTATTCATGGTGATCCCAAACTCATGGAACTGACGACTGTGGTGACCAAATTTCAGTTAAACTCCAGTTTTCTAATTAAGTATTCTAGACCTAAGACCAAGTCATGGAATGCTAGAAGCAGAAGTAAATTCTAGAAAGGTTTTCTATTTTTAATTATTATTAATGAATATAATATACCAGGCCATCCCTGTGCTATTTTAAAGTATATAGTGTGATTCAAGCACTGATACCGGACTGTCACAGCAGAGGTAATTTGTGACATTCAGGCGTTTTTTCCCATGAGGAACATTTTGTCCCACGGTGACACCATCACTCACTAGCAGCCATGAAATGCGTGCTTTAGAGCCTCTTCCAGCTACTGGATAAGCACTCTGTCGTTGCAGAAATGCATGTGCCTTCTAGTAACAGGGATACATGGTAACCTGGGGGCACTTTTCCTCCTGCCCTGTGTGAGCGATGGGAGGAATAGCATGTCCTGCAAGACCTGCATGTCCTAAACAACCTTCCGTCTGTGCTGCCACGGTGTCTGTAATCTGCACTACAAACAGTACCAGCATTACTAGGGGGTGGGAGAAAGAAGGAGCCCTCTATTTTCCCCCCACATTTTCTTCTATTAGCATTACTTGGATCTTTGACTGGGGAGTGGCCGTGACAGTTTGTAGACCCCTTTATCTGTATGCCATTGCGCTTTCATCTGAGGTATAGGTAGTAATTCAGCAATTCTGACTCATCTGAGCATCTCTCATCGGGATACCTTCTATGAACAAGAAGGTGCCATCCAGAAAGTACCTATTGCTTCCAGTTTGAGCTTCACCTCTCCACAGGGCCATCTGGCAAAGTCTGAACATTCATTTTTCTTCTTATAGCACGGGTGACTTGAGTCAGCCATGAACTATAATTCTGTCCTAAAGACAAGTTGTTCCTGCAGCTTTGGGAAATGTAATGGACCGTGTTCATAATTCCTTGAAAGACAAATAAAAAATTAACATAACCTCAGTGTTGTGACAGAGATAAATAGTCATATGGAAATTCACTGTTAATGGCCAGAATGTCTGGTATAATCCTCTAGCAACAAGCTTTTGCTTGCTCTTTAGTGGCTCGGTATAATCAGGAGTCTGTAATCAATGCACATTATAACCTACCACTTGAGCTAAACTGGACAGGCCTTGGACAAAGATCAAGTCTGATACCACATTCATTTGTCAAGTTCCTGACTTTATGAGTTTCTTCGTGTTTTAATTAACATACTTTGAGTTTATGAATTTGTATTTGTTTTTAAAGTATAGTGGAAACATAAGTGCTATACAGAGATGCATGAGAAGTGGCACAAAAAAACCTTAGATTCTCAGCATTCATACTTCATCTTAAATAATAGTTTTGTTATGTTTATACATGTAGTTTAGGTACGGATAGAGATAATAACTGCTTCAAAGCTGTTACGGCCTTATTTTTCCAGACGTGCTGCGTTTCAGTGGACTTTCATAGGAATTACAGCTGCCCTGAACTTTGGAAAATCAGGCCACAGTATTTTGCATGTATGCTTGCAAAGACCATGGTCTTTTCCTTGGGTCAGAGTTTAACGTAATGTAACATGGAACTTCAGTTAATTTTCTCAGTCCGTAAGACAGTACTGTCTTATGCACTGGCCTCAGCCGGTGGGATTCCTGGAAGCACCCTGTTTTTCCATGCAGGACTACACACACATGAGTAATGCCAGCCACATAAGGACTTATGCTGAGCTCAGTTACAAGCTGGTTGAAATTACTTGTGTATAAATTTCTGCAAATCTGGAGTGCAAGAGTGCATTTTTAACTTGAGAAACTGTAGTAATTGCAGTGTGTTTTCCTCCTATGGCTGAAGGCCGTGGGCAGCAGCTGGCCTGTGCTTGGAGGTGCACCTGTAGTGGAAAGCGGTGGCCTTCTTGTCTTTCCTGGTGTTTTTTAAGGACTTGTTCTATCTCTGAAATAGCTTGAGGGTTTGAAGAAAAAAGAGTGAGGGATGGGGTGAAGTAGTGTGCTGGCAGGCTTTGGGAGGCCTGCTCACGAGTGTCATGCTCCGGGCCAGGCTGGCTCACGGTCGAACTCAGGTCACCGCACTGCACTGCCCTCAGCGCTGTTTTGAAAGTCAGGGGTGACTCGCCATCACCGGCTCCCGCTGTGGGCAGGGTGTCCTTCCCCTTGTTTGAAACCCCCTGCTGAGCAGATTTCAGCTGCCTCAGAGCCACACACTCTCAAGCCTCGGCCCTGCTCTGCAGCATGGCATTAGCCTGGCTGCGGCGCCTGCCCTTTCCCGCCATTTTGTTGTGTCATGGCCGACATCTGACTTCTGCTCTCCTCTCCTCCACACAGACGTCCCGGGCCTCGCGCTGGGCCGACCCCGACCACTTCGCCCAGCGGCAGAGCTGCATGAACACTTTCGCCAGCTGGTTTGGCTATATGCCGCTGATCCACTCTCAGATGAGGCTCGACCCCGTCCTCTTTAAAGACCAGGTCTCCATCCTGAGGAAGAAGTACCGAGACATTGAACGACTCTGAGGAGCGCTGCTGAGGGGGCTGAGCCGCCCCCTGCCCCGCGCAGCTGCCGGCGCGTGGAGCCAGACTGTGCCGGCGACAGCAAGCGCCTGACCCCGGCGAGCGGCATCCCGGCGCCGGGGCTGCACTGCTCCAGACTGCGTCGAACCACCCGGCAGGCTTCTGTCGCTCAAGACTAGGTCGTGTACAGTTTCATTATGGAACATTAAATAATTATTTTTGAAATGATTGCTATGCAGGTTTAAACTTTTTTAATGATCAAAAAAAATATTAAAAACAGAGTTCTTTCTTTAATCAAAATTGTGTTGGTTGTGAATATTTCAAAGCTGCCGTTTTCTTTCTTTCATGCATTTGATTGTCAATGCAATTTTCATTCATTTTCCCCTGCGAAGTTAAATGCTTGAATCTCACGGGGAGAAAATGCAGCAGGTTCAGAAACTGAGCACAAGCAGGACAGAGCTGAAGTATTAACGTTTCTCATTTACTGCTGACTTTTTAATTTTTTTTTTTCTCAGTCTTCCCCAAGCCAATAGTGGCCACTCCTTTGGATGGATGGAAAACTGGAGAAGCCCCAGTGAGACAGACGAGAGCATAGATCCTTCTGGTTGGGGACCCCATTTTTAAAGGCAATCAGCCTTGCCTTGAAGGGAGAGAGGAACATTACTGCCCAGGAGCAAACCGGTGATGTGGAGCACAGGGAGGGCTTCATGCACAGCAGAAGTGCGGTGCTGGTTGTGTATTCTGGTAGGAAAGGGGCATCCCGAACGGCCCAGCCTGTGGGTGAGCACTGCAGGGGTGGTCAGTGTGGCCAGCGTGGGACACACGCAGCCTGCGTGAGTCCCTGATGCCCAGGGGCAGTGGTGCCGCTTGGCCATGGCAGCTAAAGTTCTAGAAATAGCTTTGTTCTGAGGGCAAAAGAGGTGTTGGTGAAAAAAAGAAAGCATGTTGGTGCTTGCAATGCAGGAATTTGGCCTGTAACACATTGGTTTATTTGAAATCAAAGCATGGGTTTCTCTTTTTTTCTTTTCTTTTTTTTTTTTTTTTTTTTGGAAGTGCAAATAGGTGGAGAAATTCCCTCCTGGAGGTCTGACACCTGAAGTAAAGTGTATGGTCAGACATGGAGTACTGACGGCAGCGGGTGCTCCCAGGTGTACTTGCAGCAGGGTAACTCAGACAAAAATCCTGCCCCTGAAATACCGGCGTTGCTTATGCTCCAGAGTGGTTTTAGCATTTCAAATGAAAGTATTTTTAAATTTAAATATTCCAGTTGTTTATTTCTATGTAGTGCTTTGCTTATTTATGTGTTTCTTTACATTGAAGAATAAAAACAAAAGCAGTGATTTGGGTCAGAAAGATGCCATCCCAATTTGCTAAGAAAATAAGCACTTTAAAAACATTTTGAAGTCTCACATTTTGATGAGGTGCATTTGGGGTGCTCTGTAACAGTTGCCACCCCTACGAGCTCTGGTAAAGTCACAGCAAGAGGGTTTAGTGCCGATGCCCAGAAGACCAGCAAGCCTTTCTATACCTCGTTCCTTTGTAAACGGGTGGTCCGGTAGCAGGGGTGAGGAGTAGCTGGAGTGCTAGGAAGGGTGGACCAGAATTATCACCAGTTTCATTCAGGCTCAGGCACCGATTTGTTATGCAGCTTTAAACAACTCCTATAACCAAGGCATGCCTCAGTTTCCTCATTTGTAAAGGTAATAGTTACTGGTTGTAGAGGGAATGCTGTGAAGCCTAAATAATTTCTCTTGCTGGTAAGATCAGAATCCCTAAGCGGAAAGTTGCTTTAGAAGTGCAAAGTACATATTGCTAAATGTTTGTATGCAACCTGACATGTAAAGACTTGCAAAGAATGCTTTGCTTTGCGTATGTATTGCAATATTTGAACAGAGCACAGCGAGTTAGGGCAGGAACATCAGGGTCCTGACATTTTGTGTTAGAATCACAGAGTCATAGAATGGTTTGGGTTGGAAGGGACCTTAAAGATCACCTAGTTCCAACGCCCCTGCCATGGGCAAGGACACCTTCCGCTAGTCATGGTTGCTCAAAGCCCCATCCAGCCTGGCCTTGAACACATCCAGGGAGGTTGCTCCTCTGGGCAACCTGTTCCTCTGCCTCACCACCCTCATGGTGAAGAATTTCTTCTTTCCATCTAATCTAAATCTACCCTTTTTCAGTTTAAAGCCATTACCCCTGGTCCTATCACTATATGCCCTTGTAAATCTGAACAAAATCTTTAAAGGAATCTGCCAAAACATGTATGAGACTACAGCTCATGACTTATGCTGCTGAAAGGAAGAGGTACCATTTTTCCCCCTACTCTCATTCCTTTCCCAGCCTCTGGCCATGCAGTCTTGCCTGACACCTTCTGCCATGCTGGTGCCCACCAGATGCTTCTGTGAGCCCATTCAACTCTCTAAAATTGTGGAAAACTGTCCGATGATTTATTGGAATTTTTTAATGCCATTTTAGAGAGTTAAATTAGCATGTGGAGAGATGTGTAAAGAGGCAAGAGTAGGTAGGCAGGGGGCCAGGAAAGGAAGGGGAGCAGGATGTGCTCCTGTCTTTGTAGGATGAGCTGCTATTTCAGATGCCCACATCCCATAAAAACCTGAACCTCACTTCCCTGTGCTCTCGAGTCTGCACTTGCTGATCTGCGGGGGAAGGTGAAGTCCAGTGGTTTGATTTTCCAGAGTGAATGGCTCAGCAGCTCCCATGCCGCTTTTTCCTCTTGGAGATCAGGCAGCTCTTTCAGGGACTGGAATAGACCTTCTCCTTAGACTTGGTTTTTGGAGAATGCGTCAAACACTGGATGAGGTTGGCAGGGCTCACGTGTTGCTCGTGTCCTGGTTTGCAGGCAGGCGTGTGGATCTGCACACAGGAGCATCTGCAGCTCTGGGAAGCCTGTAGCCAGCATGAGGGGCCAGGGAGGGGGAGAGGGAAAAAGGGGACCCTACAAAACCAAGAATTACAATTCTTCTTGGGTTTTAGTTAATGCCATTTTGGGGCACGTGGGTTGGGTTTTTAGTGAAAAAGGGAGTAGCTAACCATTTTTGGAGTGCAGCGAGTCATGCCAAGCTTTTAAGCTGTTTGACATTCTGTTATCGTCAATTTTGGGGGTGGCTGAAAGAGACTGTGCTAAAGCTCGCTCTCAGTGTGATTCAAGGCCCTTTCTGTTTACAGATCGCTAATTAAACCAGTAACAATGACAGGCTTAGCTCCAGAAGGGATGCGGATAGGTAGGAGCATTTCTCTTTGCAGCATGTTACCCGGGCATAGCCGTCTCTCTAGGAAAGAATGTGCCTCCTGCCCGGTCTCGAGAATGGCCGTCGGTCTCCGTGTCTGTGGCCCGGGGACCCAGGGGAATTGCTGAACACAGATCCAGCTTAGAGACTCGCTGTGTTATGCTCAATGCAGACGTTATCGGCCAACGCTGCTAAGAACAGTAGGCATGCTTCTGAGCCTCCTGCGTGTACCTGTGTTGGATAGAGCTGTGTTGTTTCCGTAGTGAATGAAATCACCCTTTTGTCATGTCCTACATGCAAGTTAATGGTCGTTACTCTTTTTTTTCTCCCTCACCTTAATTCAGATGGTGCTGAAACAAGGTTCACTCCTTGTTGCTCCTTTTTGTAGGTTTTTTGGTTTGGTTTTTTTTCATTAACAGCAGGCTATGTTAGCCTTTACTTTACAGGTACTTGAATGCCTGATGACTTGACTGAGTGTTACGCATGTGGCCTTTTGTAAAGGTTACTGACCTTAATTTAATCAGGGGTGAGATGGATGGATGAATGTGAATAGATCCATGCCATTAAAACAGAGTAAAAATAGGGATTAGAGTTTGGGAGAACTGATAAATTTTTAATTGAATTTATTAAAGAAAAAAAAAGAGACAGAAACCCTTCCCAGTTATAATTTGAATGAGATCTATTGCTGGAGGAGGGTTTCATGAGAAAAATAGGGGCAAACTTCCAAGATCGAAAGTGCCTGGCTCTCCTTGCAGTCCCTTGGGCGTGTACAAGATTTTAGTTGCCCTCTTTCTATTTTGTGAAAAACTCTAATTATTACGATAACCTTTTCTAGATGTGAATGTTTAAGCTTTGTAACAATTTCATAGTGAACACACTGGTGTGCTAATGCATGGCTATCGAGCACTTTGATCTTTTCCATCGGAAAACGTCACGGATTGGATCAATTTCAGATTGCAATTTCTTTTTTAGAGCCAGCTTTGACAAAGAAATTAGTCTTTCACCAATGAGCGCCTTTTAAAATAGCTCATTTACCAAAAGGTGTCATTTGGAGAATGGAAGTCATCATTTGACACTGAAGCAATGAAAGAAACAGCTAGGCGTAGACTAGGATTTTTTTAAATCTTTACGTTCCCAGTGTAAAATGCTGTGTCCTCCTCTTTCTCACTCCCCCCATACTGAAACTAAAAGACTACTCAGTGTTTGTCATAACATCTGTATTGATTGACAACAATTTTGTTAATTCCTCCAGTTAAGCATCCTCTTACAGCATGAGGTGGATTGGTGGTCTGCTCTTGTTTTTTTTCCAGGCTGGCTCTGCTGTCTGTCGCAGAAATGTGGCCTTCAAGGGCATCAGCCTGATAGACCCGTTTCCCTGGGCTTTAGCAGGATTTCACAGGGATGGGCCTGGGGTCTTCCCAGAAGGGACCTGCCCCACACAGGCGCTTAGCCAGTGTCTGCTGGAAATAAAACCACATCTTCCAAAATTTTGTACATCTCACCCTTGTTTAAAACTAAGTCAAGCTGGCCTTTATACCACTGTTTTAACTGTATTCACACACATTTTTTAAGTTGGAGTCAAATGAGGGGGAGTTAAATTAGAGGGGGGGGTGGGACTCATCAGATGTTTTGGAATGCTCCCTCCCACTCTTTCATGTTTTTAGTGACTATTTCACAGTGGATTACTGATGATCCAATAGGCCTTGCGACCTTGTACATAATCCTGTATATTTATTTTGAGAGAAAATATGTATAGTGTTTGGATGATGAGAATGGAAACCTGAAATGGGAATTCTTAGGTGGGCAAATGTAAAGCAAAAAAGCAAACAAAAAATACAGTCTTATTTTGTATAAAATGTACATTTTTGAGAAAAATTTTCTAATGCATTACCAATGTTTTCATAGTGCTGCCACATCTTTTTTAAAGTGTTTCTCCCTCTTTGTTTGACTATTGACAACATGGTGCAATTAAACCTAAAGCAAGTGTGCGAGTGAGAGAAGAAGAGAGAATGAGAAATTAAAAAGCCATATAATTTGGTTTACTTCATTAACCTGTATAACATCATAGGTTTACCATCTAAGATAGGTTGTTTTTATAGATAGTGTCACCAAAGACTTTTTTTCTTCAGATTTATTTTGAAAAGTTGTTAATAAAGGACGTACATTTCTGTTGCAGTGTGGTATTATTTTTAAGGCAGAATAACACATCTTGCTTGTGCTCTTGAGAATCCAAATTTGGGACCATGATTGCCATGTGTCTCAAGTTCGGGGTAGCTGAATGGCTCTTTATCTGCTCCATTCTCAACTCGAACTGAGCAATGGCTATATGTAGATCCTGTGTCTCTGTTACATAGATCATATGCGTGGTATAGCATCTATAAAGAGCTGTAATTAGCCCAGCAACATTGACAGGTGTTTACTGTCTTACCTGAGGGCAGAAGAACATTCAGTCTGTGTCACTTGTGCGTGGCAGGACAGTCTTCATGTGTTGTGACACAGTCACTGGTAGGTAACGGTGACTTTTAGAAGGAGTCACTGTAAATGTGTATGTGCAAAAATGATCGCTCCACCAGCCTGGAGGCCTTCGAAGGCAGATCCCTGCAGGCTGAGAATATATTCATTTATTGACCCATATTTATTGTTAGGGGGTTATCGGAAGCCTGTCACAGTCACGGGGCATCGCATTCATGCCACCTAACTCTAGATGCCTACAAGGCACTCCTCTCTGTCAGAGCTGGACCTCATTGTCTCCCTGGGTAGTCAGTGGACAGAACAAAGTATTGCTCGGGGTTATCTTCCTCACCTGTTTTAGACATGGGCTTTAGCATGAGGTAAGTCACACCTCACGTCTGCTGGTTTCTCTCTGCTGACAGTACAAGCACACCGATTGCAGGTCCTGCAATATAAATACCAACATCTGGTCAGATGAACCCCACGCTGGGGAAGTTTCTGATAACACCAATGGGCTCAGATCGTGGCCTGTGAATTTGAGGGATTAGTCACCAGTTTGTTCCCATCAGAGATGTCCGGGCTGGCCTCATCCCTTCTGGGGTTCAGACTACCAGAGCATGGAGAGGTCCTTATATTGTCATCCCATCTTGGGAAGAGGCTGAAAGATGTGGGTGAGTCTACTCTGCTCCTGGTTTTCTGAGTCACTATGGGTTCCTACAAAACGGAGCATCCCAACAGCCATTGCTGTTTGATATTGGCTATGGGCTTCTCCCTGCCAGAAAACGAGCAAAAAATTTTAGTCTGAAAATGGTCCGAAAACAGTGTTCCTACTCCTTCAAAACTTGAATTCCTGGGTTGTTGCCATGTTATTTATACAAAACAACTTGGGGTGGAATTCATTTGATTAAATGCAGATAGCTACATCTGCAGGAGCTACCAGAAGGCTGTTGTCTACATTAGCAATTGGCACGGGCTAACTGGTGTAGAGCTGTAGTCTGAAACCTGACTTTCATGCTATACACATATTGGAGGGTGTGATTTAGATGTGGGGATGGAGTGCATCAGATTCTACGTCTGCACCTTCCAGCTTAGTTTCATCTGAAAAGGATCCAGTTTGTGTGCTCCAACACTGTCGTATGATGTGAACCAAAATGAGGTAAGTGGGGAAAATCGAGATAGTCATCTCAGAAGTGCAGTGCTGAGCTGAACCGAACCACTATCGCTGTGCACCCTCGCAGCCTATGCAGACAGTGGAGATGAAATCCAAAATAAATCGGATGAATGAGGTGCTCGGAGACTTGTGCCTACTTCATCTCTGTTGTATAGAAAAGTCGTCAGTCTGTAAAGCAAGAACAAGCTCCGCTGGAGATCTCTGTGTTGTACTTGTTAGGTGAGGGGAATTCCACGCTTGCTAACCTGCCACACGGGGAGTAAAAACTGATTCTTAGCTGGAATAAACCAAAGCCGGGGCTGTGAAGTCCCTGGGACCTTGCTTGCTTACATGAACTGAGGATCTGGCCCAAAATATTTAATGCAGGATCAGTTCAAATTTAAATGCACTTTTGAGGGCTTTTTTGAACAATCTTACTAAAACTCATTGTGCTATCACTTGAATGGAGATAGATAAGAGAGTTGGCACTGATCAACACCTTATTTTATTTTCTCTTTTAAATGATTAGCAGAGAGAAAAGAAACAAGTCTCCGCTTTCCCTTTCTAAAGCTATTAGCTAATTGTAGCCACAATGTTATCAGAGAGAAACAGATTTTGCTCGAGATCTTGAGCAGTGTGACGGTGACATTCTAGTAGCCGCATGATGTGCTTTATTCCACACTTTTGTTTCTCTACATGGCATTCAGGGCTGTATGCGGATTTTATGAGCTGCCTGCTCCAGGTGCTGCTAGTGCCGAGGAGCTCATTTTGCACTTTACCTGCATTTCTATTGCGCATTAAGGATGGATGTGTTCTCCATGCTGCAGTGGCTCCTCAGTGCAGCTTGCACTCCTCCCCATTTCCTTTCTGTAATTAACTATTGTTTTGCTGGTGGTGGTGAAGTGTATTAAGGAACAGCTTTCTTTCCAGAAAACATAAGATAAAGCCATTTCTGGGATTTCACAAGAAGAAGAATGTAACGTTAACAAGTGCTGAGGTAGTGACTGCAAAATAATGATACAATGCTCTCCTGAAATTGCAGCAGAAATGAGGATTTTGAGGCTGTAAAATATTTTCCATCAAATTTCTCCCTTCTCTACGTAGAAGCAGCTCCCATTCACAGTCACAAAACAACCACAAGGCAGACTAGTTCCTGGCAACCGAGGGATACATTTGGGGTTCTCTTTGTTTCTAAAAGGGATCCACATGCAGTTCCTGCTTGTATTAAGCATCCTGAGGCCTGTGGCAGCCCCAGTGAGGTTTTCATTTGGTAGCCCTGTAGAAGACTGAAAAGGTCCCAAATTTTTAGGAAGAGTTTAGGACCTTTTATGGCATCTTGACTTGGAGATGGAGAAAGAGAGGCATCTCCAGGAACTCTGTTCTTTTGAAAATACAAGTCTGAAATGGACTAGTCAGATATTAAAAGATGTTCAGGTTTTAGTTCTACCATGATTGGCTATGTGGGTACTAGTGTTTTTCTGAAAATCTGCCCCATTTTTCTGTCTCGTCACCTAAACCTGCTGTGGAGCTGTATGATGCAGCAAATAATGGACCGGTGGCCTGATTGCCATATACACACCATTGCTACCACTGATGGAGCATCAGGGTCCTGGGAAGACAATATGAAAATGGCTAAGTTAAGAGTATCTGAAATCGGGTTCCAAACCCAGGAATTTAAAACACAGTAATGAAGGGCAATACAGCGAGAGGAAATGGATTTTCCTCTTGCTTCAATTGGTGTAAATCCCTCTTGTTTGTGTTGAAGACAATGGATTATTTTGAACCTGGAAAAGGGTGGAATTAGACTTTAAAAGCATGAAGTTACAATACCTTTTTATTCAGTGATGTCTTGATCCTGCTAGATAACAAAGCACATTTACAATGTCAGCAGCGCCTTGTGAGAGGCTGCTGAGAAAACACACAATCCTCTGCTTTCCCTGGAACAGGCAGTTAGAGTACTATGTTAATGCCAGCCAGTGACTACATTAAGATTATTTTTAATATCCAGCAAATCCTCAAGAGAAGCTCAAATAAAACATTTGTCACTTTATAATTTTTAAGGAAAATGTATACCAGTTCATCGCAATTCCATTTCCCTCGCAGCAGTAATAGAATTGTTGCTATTAGGACTAAAACTGAGTCTAGCTCAGGAAGATCTAAAAATTGGGAATTGCTTGTGATACCAAGCAATAATGTTGTTTTCAAAATCCACAGATGATTTAAATGCAATCCCCTTAAGTATTGAAATCTGTCTAGTTCACTACAAAGGCAAATAAATCCAATGTATATTTTTGTCTCCTTCTCTTAGAGCAGGGCCAAATTCTGCTCTCAGAAACACTGGAGTAAATCCAAAATTATTGCAGTCTTCCCCTGAGCCCCCAAACCATGGTCCCACAGGAGACCAGAGAGCTTCCTTGGCTGTGTGGCATTGGGGTGAGCATGGCTTGAGGTCACCTTGGAACTGAATCTTCCCCTCAATGTCAACTGAGAGGGTGCGGTGGCTTTGCTGTGCACGTTGTGCTGCTGTGCAATATAAGTCCAAAAGTGGGACAAAATGAACAGGGTGGGGATGGGGCTTAGCCTCCCCAAATTGCTTTTCATGGCCCTAGTAACAGAAGCCAAGTCTGATGCATTTGGAGGAATGATGTCAGGGCCGAGGAAGACAGTTCTCATGTAATGAGACTGAGGACTGGTTGATAGGATTCTTGGTCCTATTCCCAACTCTTGTAATGATTTATTCTGAGGTAAAAACCCATTTAACCTCTCTGCACCTCACTGTTCCTAAACAAGTGGATATTCATAAATATCCTCATTTTGCTTGGAAGAAGGTGAGCTTTAGGGTTCATGCCAGCTCTTTCTGGTCCTCAGGTGAAGCACGCAGTTTAAGATTAAATTTTTATTACACCATATGGAAAAAGCTCTGGAACAGGTAGGAGTAGGTGGGAGCGCTGGAGGTGGCTGCTTCTAACCCCTCATTTTGTCACATATGTAATGGGTTGCAGTCTCCACTCATTTATTCTATTTAACCTCTAAATGAAGAGAAGGCTTGAAAAAGCATAATGATTTATGGTGGCACACAGCAATAGCAATATCACAGTCACAAAAATGGCTCTAACTCAATATCCCTGTATAACAGAGGGGCAGACTTTTGAGGTCCGGTCTTGTAAGGCATGGCCGCCCCAGCCTGTTGAGTCATTACAGTTCATTACAATTATGGATACACACTGTCTGCAACTCCAGCTGTTCTGGAGGTTACTCGTGTCCTCAGCGTCAATTTAGGAGGTGTCTGGGTTCTGTGTGATATTTCTCCATCCACTTGCAGGCTCTCAGCATGCTGCCCCAAAGGAGAATCGCTGTGGGGGTAGAAGATGCAGAAGGCAAGTCCGCGGCAGGTGCCTGTCATGCACAGAGCTTGTGGATCCCTGCAGGCCTCCTGACCAAAACACCCATGGGGGTGCTTCCCAGCCCAGCTCATTCACAGTAAGTCAGGTTAGAGAAGCTTGCAACTTCAGCTCTTGGGCTGGGTGAGAGTAGCAGAGAAACCTCCCTGCCGCCTGGTTCATGGGACAGGAATTTGCAGAGCTGGGCAAGGGGAAGCTGTTGGAGTGCCAAATGTTGTCTCTCAAGGACTCTCAGAGGGTCTCTAAAGGGTCTTCAGCATATTCCCTGACTATGGTGGCAAGAGAGGGGGGGGAAGGCAAATCAATGCCAGGACAAGGAGAAAAACCCAGCTTTCCCAACAGCTAGCATCTTTCTAGGACTGTGTTGCCTTTCTTACGTCTCCACTGCTATGGCATTGGATATTCCCCAGGGTGTCATGTAAACAAAGAAATCTGAGCCTTCACGTAGCCCTTGGAGCTGAACTTTCTGAGGACAGCCTGCCTGGTTTGTATGTATGGATTGATGCCATGTGAGTGAAGTCTCACTGTATTCTGCAGCTGGCAAACTTGACCACTTATTTAGTTTTCCAAGATTATACCAAGTTTTCTTGGATTTTTGGTCTGGAAAAAGAGCAGCTGTGCTGTTTCAATCAAACCAAACCAAGGAAACTGTCAGAATTTATGCAGGGCTGGAGCCCTAACTGCTGATCCTAACAAGGCAAACTCAGTGGGAGAGTGAAGTCAGTGCCAAGGTGACCTCTGAAAGGTGCGATCAAATCCAGTGTGTCTCATGGAAAAGAGTGCGTGTGCGCGTGTGCGTGCAGAAATGCTGAAAACCTGAGGTGCCCAGACAATTTGGTTTGCATCCAGAGATTTTCTAGCAATGGCCTCTAGTGCTTTTCATGTGTTATGCATCAAATGTAATCAGCCACATGGCACAGTATGATGAAGTAAATGCACTGGGTCGCTAAAGTGCATTAAGTGCCATTTACTGCATCGATTTAATTCTGTCCCTAGTCAAACTTACAATAACTGTCTCTATCCCTTATTGCTACTTCCCTTTTCCTTTTACTGCCGAGCAGGCGATAGCATCCATTTTCTTACCCAACGGAGTACCTCAGTCTAGCTGATAACCCAAGCCCACTGTCATCAGTCCTGCCTCGAGCAATGCAGTAGATCAGAGGGCTGTAGGTTTTCCAGGCCAGCAACCTGCACGGCCTCAGCGCGGGTTAGGTGAGCCTGCAAAGCCAAAGGCTTTTCTCACTGCCTTTCTCACCGCCGAAGCACGGTAGCTCTGGGGCTTGAGAAATTCGAACCTGCCTGCATTGATTTTTTTTCTCTTGTAAGCTACACTTTGTGCGGGAAGTTTTCCATTAGCAGAGCAGGAGTTGTGCGCTGCACAAGAGTCAAGTGTATCAGCATGGTGGGTTTGAGTCTGGAGAATGGATGTCTCCATCAGAAGAGTTTCCTCCGCAGGAATTTTTTTATGTCATTTGCAGTATGTCTGCATTTCCCCTTGTACTACTGTGTAAGTGCCAGAGCAGGCTGAAGGTCAGTGTGCGATTAATTCTCCAAGTAGAAAAAAGCTTTTTCTTTCTTCCTTTTTTTTCCTCTCAAGTGCTTACACAACCTCCTTCTTTACTAAAGAGTGCTGAGTCTTTCTTTTTTTACTTTAAATTTCCAAAACACTGGTTTAAGTGTGCTCTGTCTTGCGCTCTTTTGCGGTTACCCCTTTTTATCTGGTTACAAATTTATACTACTTTGAATTTAAATCACATCATATTAGGGGTTTTTGCAAACCTTGTGTGAACAATGAACTTTCCACATGTAACGCCAGGCTAAAAGAATCTCTTTGACCCTGTGGTAGAAAGTTAGTGTATGAATACTTAGAAGAAGGCAACGCATCAGCTTTTTTCCAGCCCACAGCGTAATTAATTTGTGTTCAAACATGGGTTGAGGACCGAGGAAGATGTTGCTGGATAAGAGCATTGCAGCACTGCTGCTCCTGAGAGCCTCGGTTCTCTCCTCTGTGCTCCAAAGCAGCTGACTTTGAAGGGTTTCCCATAAAATACTTGCTAAGGTGTAATTTTACACAGAGAGTGCATCATTGTCTTTAACTGATTTAATTGTATTTCCGTTCATGATCTACAGTTCCCACCCTTGCTATCTGAAGTGTGCTCATAAAATGAGGTCTGATGTGGCCCCCAGAATATTGTAGGGGCCAGTTCTACTGGTAAACTTCAGCTGCTTTGTGCCAGTTTACTAACACAAAGCGGCTGTAAACCAAGTTTAACTGGGTTTATGTTTACTCTGCTGCATCAGAGTGGCTCTTGGAAGCTGGAGCATAGCAGAAAATGGGGTCCTCAATGTTTAATATCTAGTAAATGTCCTCAATGTTTAATATCTAGTATACGTACTCTTATCTGGGGTATACATCTTGCCCTTGCAAGGAGCTATATAGCACAGGTCTTTAATCTATAGATGTCGTGATCATATGTTCAATGAAGGCATCTGGAAGCACCCCATTAAGGGCAGCAGTATGCTGTTGCTTTGCTGTTGACAGGAGTGCAGGGGTGGGATTTGCCTGCTCCTCACTAGGTGTCCAGTAGATTTAAAAATACTAAAGGGAAAGAAAGGAACAAGCTGATTATGCTGAAGGTTGATTATGCTGAAGGTACTAATGAAAACATAAAACTGCTACTGGACCAGCTGAAGAGCGAGGAACACCCCAGAGCGGGCTGGGGAGGGAGTCTGGGACATGAGAAGAGCCCGATCTGGACCGTCCCGTTGGCCGCAGAGTATGACGGGGCAGTGGCACTCTTGCAGGGCTGTTGTGCATTTTGGGAAGCCAGACCTGCTTCCCAGTGACGTCAGAGGGGCTTTCTGTGCAGCTGTTTCCACAGAGAAGGAGGAACGGGGAGGGACAAAGGCTCTTCCTCTTCCAGGAAAGCTGTCAGTAGATCGGACTTTTCAGGAGGTGAGAGCGAAGGGAAAAGAGGCTTCCAAGCTTTGGCCTCCCACGACCATCCTCCCTGCTCTCCTGCAGAGCCTATTTCTTTGTCTGCTTCTTCCTCTTCACTCTTTTTTTTTAATGTTTCTTTTTGAAAGGTTCACTTTTTATGACTAATTAACAGTTAATTTGGCTAGAGAGCAAGCAAACAGAAAGACGTGCTAGAACATATGGAGGAACACACTGTGCTTGGTCCCTGCAGATCTGAACCAAGAAGCGAGGTCCAGGAACAATCAGTTTATGAGCAGAATAGGCTGGGAATAAGCTTTGGACAAGGAAGGGAAGAAAAGAGAAATGGGAGTAGAGACCCACATCATTTCCCCCTGGAAGTCGTAGAGAACGTGAAGAAAACTCCTGAGGAGTCATTAAAAAGATGAGAGCAACTGGGGAAGTGGCAAAGATGTCCAGAATGAGAAGGAAGGGGAAGACAAATTGGGCCAGATTTTATGTAAGGAGCAAAAGCATCAAAGTTGTGTTTGTATAGCCATGAGAGAACAGAGGACGTTCTGTCCTGGGGGACTTTGGGGACTAGAGGGAGAAACAAAACCGTGGCCTGCTGGTGGAGGGAGGAGGAGGTGAGAATGAAGTGAACAGAGGGAGAAGGTGACATGTTACTTGCATGGTTTCTTTTGCAAGAAATCCCTGAAGATGAAAGTTAGATGGGACAAGTTGAGGATTTGAAGATCAGGCAAAAAATATCTGGCTGGGAGTTTGGGCTGGGTTGTGTCAGAAACTGGTTGTTCAGCAAAGACAGCAGAAATAGAAGATGAGAGTTGTCTCTGAGGCATAGAAATTTGACTGGCTCATGTGATTTCCACTATCAATATTCTGTAACGTGCTAACGAAGTCCCACTGCTGGAGTAAGGCGTACTAGACCCAGGCCTGTGACTGGTGTTTGGTGTGAAGAAAGGGAACAGAGAGTACAGAGCAGAGCAGGGGAGAGCTTGCTGACACCCATGGGCTGGAAATGGGGAAAGGCTGGAAAATGGCTCCAACTATGCAGCTAAAACAGCCCAGGTCTGTTCTCCAGCCCTGAGGCTGAGTGTCACGGCCTGGCTTGCATCCACTCACCTCAAGTTTTTCCCTTCCCTCTCTTTCCACCCTCAAAACCAGTATGAATATGGTCAGATGCTGGTAGGGACAGTCCTCAGCCTATGCTAGCCCCAAAATGGTGCATGGGCGATGTCTGGGAGACAAGGAGCTGGCACATGCCAAAACTATGCCAGGAAGCATGTTGATGGGGAAACAGCACGAGCAGCTGGGTGCTCTAGCCCTTCTTTATTTACTGGCAGAAATACTGCCACGCTGTGCATGGACCGAGAAGGAGGATCTACAATGCAAAACCAACGCTTGGTGATGCCTGGGGTGCTCGGACAGCCAGAAAAACCACCAGAGCAGAGTACATGTTGTACAGGCAGCTTAGTGCATTTTTTTTAATTTGGTAGATCCTGCTTCTGCGCTGTGTGTGTTTGTGTGTGTGTTTTCCACAAGGTTAGGCTGCTGTCACTGCTCCTGCCTTCATCCAGACTGGATCACATCCATGCCCTCCTGACAAGGGAATAGCTCCCTGACATCCTCACTGCCACTTACTGGGCTATTCAGAGGCATGATTTTTCCCCAGGGCTCAGCTCCCATTTAAGCACCTGCAGATAAGGGCCAAATTTCCTGAAGTGCTCATCAGGCAGCTGCCTCTCCTGGGACACTTAATCATCGATTTAAAAAAAAAAAAAAAAGCCATACTGAACTGTTCAGAAAGATCGAGCCATTTGTAAGCCCTTGGGAGCAATGACTTGTTTATTTTATGCCCTTGCCTAGTAGATGGGGCTTGGTGTTGGGCACATGCCCTGATGATTTATATAAAATTAACTCCTTAGTCCTCACCTTGGAAGAATTGATAGCAATTTGCTTAGTGTTTTCTTTGGAAGCTGAAGATGCTAATGGAAGATGAAGGCTTCAGATTCCTGCTGCGTCCTGGTGCGTGAAGAGGCTGTTTGCTCAATTGACACCATCAGGGAGAAATGAAATTCCCGTTTTGCTCTGTGTTGACAGATGGATGCTGGAGGAAGAAGTGTTAATTTTTAAATGTATCTGAGGAAGTCAGAAGTCCACCTAGGACAGACCCATTTACGTTTTAAAGGAAGGTTAAGATTTTCTCCTAGGCAGTTGCCTATCAGGGTGAGAAAAGCAGCAGTTCCAAGAGCTGGGCTGCTGAGAACAGACGCTCTGGTTCAGCTGGCCGATGGCCAGCTGGGACAACCTCTGGAAGTGAAGGGCAGCCTTGCCGCACCCTCGAGGTGTGCTCTGCCCTGAGACCTGCTTTGGCAACTGTCCTGGCCGCGCAGGGACGAACTGGCAGCCGGGCACCTGTGGGCAAGGGCCCATGGTTCCTCAGCAACCCGATGCTTTAAAACCCCTTCCTACTAATGGTTACGACACCAGTGCTGAAATCCTGGCTTGCGGACTGGGGGGTTGTTTCTTTCCCTTTTTTGCTTTTCAGTGGAGAAGTGTGGCTTCTGGAAGCAGTATTCCCTTGGTCAGAGCAGGGTGGTGGGGAGGAGGCTGAGGTCTGGAAGCAGTCAGCCCCGGTGCCCTGCTCTCAGCCACAAAATGACAAGTCTTTCTGTCTTGGAAAGTAACATTCAATGACTAAAGCAATGACTAAATGGCCTAAAGCAGTTTTGTCCCATCCTTCAACTGAGAGATCACATAGTGTAATAGAGAGACACTTGAGCTCTGCTTACCTCCCTATAGCACGATTAGATGAGTCCACATTATATGAGCAAATATATATTGATTCCCCTTGCTCACACGATGGAGAAGGTTGTTGCAGCCTTCAGAGATGTAGGCAGGGAGGTGGCTATGGTCAAAAGAGGACCTTTCAGTCTGACTGTAGCTGGTTTGTAATGGTAGATATATGCTGGACTGTCAGGGCTTTTCTCCTGCTGGGCACAGCTTGAGAGGACACGGGGGAGGGATATGATGCAGTGGGGCCACGTTCCCTTCTTTGATCTATTGCTGGGATGTTGCAAAAATTTGGCCAAATCACTTCTCAATTTCTGGGCATCAGTTTCTCTGCCAGTAAAACAGGAATGATGCCATCAGCTTCCTCTGCGAAGCGCTCCAAGATGGAGGTTAGAAAGCACTAGTGAAGAGCTGGCTACAATTACATCCAAATTTAGAAAGAAAAAGGACTCTTGTTCCCTTGGACCTAACGTAATAAATAAATAAATGTAGCAGTCCCCGCTTTATTGCCAATTCCATCTGATTAGATGAAACTTAATTTCCGACATTTTTTCTGCTGGTGGCCATATTATAAAGGCACCCCACAGAACCAGCTTGACCTCTGGGTGTCTTATAATTTTCCTGGGTATGAAGTTACTCTCTTACAGAATTAGTTTTCTCAGCATGCCTTTGTGGGGCTGGCGCTTTAAATCAGGCAGACCCAAGCAGCTGTAGCCCTGACATGGTCATTTTACAGCCGGCTGCTGTTTGTCGCCTTTCCCTCTTTCCCAGCTGGTAAGTACAGTTTTACCTTTCTTATTGCTGTGGAGATGACATTATCTTACACTGGAGAATTTCCCTGCCATACAGTTGCTCTGGATAATGTTTGTGTACAGATGATGTTTATGAAAGCCAGGGGGCAATTTACTTACTGCAGTGGGCACCGTTGCAACATGTAAAATCATCGTACACAAATACCATTCACTAAACGGCTCCCTTCCTTCTCATAATTCATTATTGGAACAGGTTACTCAGGGCTGGGAGGGAATCTCCATCACTTGTGGCCTGTAAATCAGGCCTGGCTGTCTTTCCAAGGAGCCTGCTCTTGCCAAACTGCACGGCATTGGGCTGGATGGGGGCATTGCCAGGGAAAACTGACGGGCTCCTTTACACAGGTGGGCAGATGAGACAACCGTCACGATCCTACTGGCCTTAAAGCCTGCAAATCTGCTGCTGCAACCCTGGTTGTGGCAATGCAGAAATCGGAAGACTGATGGATAAAGTATGTCCCTCTGCATTCCTGAAATCTCTCCAAAGGCCAGACCTGTGATATGCATTGAGCACACCAGCCTGCTCCAGAAATGGCAGATCCATCTTGCATGGAAAACTTAATTCCTTTCCCTGCCTGGGCCCCTTGACTTGTTGCCGTCTGTGGAAACCTGAGTAAAGACTGCCCGGATCCATGACAGCCAATGGAAAAGGGCTCTCTCCAGCCAAGAAGGAAAGGGAGTGCTGAGCCAAAGCCCTTGCTCTGGATGCATTGTTCTCCCAAATCCATCAGCTGCTGTTGGCCTGAGGAGGGGATGAAGTGCCTTACCACTTACTCTGCGAAGCCTCTGCTTTGAAATAGTTTCCCGAGCTCCTTTGCCATGTTTCTCATGGGGCTTACCTATCCCAGCAGCCAGCTCTGACCACCTGGGTTCACCCCTCATTTGCTTGTCGGACGGGGAGCACGGCTGGGAAGGCGGCATTAGCACCAAGGTGAATAGGTGGACGTTTCCATACAGCCTGGTGCTGTACCCAGGATGGCAGGAGGCTTCTTATACTCCAGTGCTTGTGGTGTGGCTGTGAAGATCAAGACTGGAAATGAACAGTACCGCTCAGTTTTTAAACACACGAACAAACTGAGATTATTATGAGGGGTGGCTCCTTTTAGTTCATCTTGAACTTTGAGTGGGACCATAAAAGTTCCTGCTTGTGATAAGAAGTTGCTTTCATTATTGGTCAATTATTGATCTGTGCAAAGAGTAGGTTTATACCATTTTATTAATGTTGGCAAAGAACAAGCATGAAGTTATTATTTATGGTTGGGAGTACTTGTTTTATGCTCTCTGTGACATCAGTAGCCACCTGCTCTCCTTTGGTGCTGCCCTGTCTGTAAATTCATCAGGGCAGGGGAATTCCTGGTTGGCACCTACCACAGTGAAACTCTGACCTCCTGGCTCCCAGTGATGGATGCCCTTCTTATCTCAGCTATAAAGTTTCTTTACCTCTAGACTCTGATAAAGAGGGTGGGTAAGGACCGAGATAAACAGATTTCTGCTGAATTTTGGTTCAGCTTGTACTGACAGCAATTCCAGGCTGCTACTGCATGCGGTGCAGGCGGTCAGCAGCTGTGGGTCTGCTCCAGGCCTGCCTCAGCCCCAGTGCTTGGGGATGGCAGAAGCTGGCCTGGTGCCTTGTCCCATCACTCCTAGCAGCCTTCCCCGCTGGTGGGTGTAAGGGACACTCCTGCTCACCCTGGTGCTCACCCCTGTGAGATGGACCGTCTGCAGCCCCAGTCTCCAGAGAGCTGAAGAGAGAACCGCTGCGTGTGCAGCAGCTCACTCCAGGCCCTCTGAAATGTCCCTGTGTTCACTAGTTTCAAAAATACAGGTCAGTAGCAGCAAAACAGTGTCCTGCACCGTAGCAGAAAAGTTCTATGCCTGTGGCTGCTAAAGACTGCAAGCATCAGCCCCTTGGTCCCCAGGAAGGTCCCAGGATGTGAAAAGAAATATTACCCCTATTTTTCATCCAGGAGTGAGGAATTTGCTTCTGCCTGTGCACAACTGGGAACTGAAGCCACATGTCCGTTAGGCTAGCTCCATCATATTTTTGGGTCTGCCAGTATTTTCCTGTTTTGGGTCCGTGCAGACCATTAATAGCTGTGGTGTTGCCTTTCTATGCAGCTCAAATAAAGCAGCATATTCCATTTTCACTTAATTCTAAATAATCATTATGTAGTTGGAGTTTGCTGTTTATGTTAAGGGTTGTTTATGTTCTGCATGAGGTGAAGGTCATAGGGAAAGGCATTTTTTTTATCAGACCAATTAATGTATCTGGAAGAAAGCAGACAAGTTCTCAGGCATTCGAGCCCTCTGTCTGGTCTGAAACAGAAGCAACAACCTTCCTGCTAAGCTCAGGCTGAGAATGAGTGCTCAGTGGCCATGGTGTGACATCCCTTTTCGTCAGCACTACCCTCCCTCAATCAGCTCTGCTGATCTCTGCCCCTGGTCACGCTGCCTGCCCGTGGCCGGCCTGGCTGTTTGTGTGGCCACAAAGGCAGACCAGAATGCGGGTGCAGCTGACGAACATCCCTTTCCGTAGGTGGCACTGGCCGCGTTCCCCGCTGAGCCGCCACACGGTCATGGGCACACTGGTACCTGCCGAAGGCAGGCACGTGGGAGGGAATAAGTGGCAGCAGGGCACTGGGGCTGGCGCTGGAGGGAACTCACCCAGTGCAAGCAGCGCTGCTGCTGCTGCTGCTGCTGCTGCTGCTGCTGCTGCTGCGTGGGGAAGCGTGATGAGACCTCCGTTGCATCATCTGGCTAGGAGGTAACAAGGGGAGACCTGTCCTAGGCTGTTCCCAGGTTTCTTGTCAGTCTGCAATCAATAGTAACTTTGAAGATTAACAATTAATTAACTGCAAAGTCAGCGCCACAGAGGCTATTTCAAGCAATCGGCTCCCAAGTGTTTTCACCTTCGCTGTAAGTCCCGCTTGTGCTGCACAGGGGTCCGGCCGGCGGCACAGGCACGGTGTGCCAAATCACTGGGCGCTGCTGAACGCAGTCCAATAATGCTCGCCCGTAAAAGGTGATTTTTGGCTGCAATGACTAGGCAAGAGCAGCAGTACTTTCAGCCTTAATGCTGTCAAATCTGGGTTCACTGTCTTTTGTCCTCCTCTCCATTTAGTAAGAAGTTTAGTACCTGAGTTCTCCTCTAAGCACTGAGAGAAAGAACTGAGCATGAGTGCTTAATTTATTCCACATAGGCCATGGTAGGAACACAAAAACTTGGATTCCTTTCTGAAAAACAGAGCTGCTTTAAGTGCTTGAAATTAAATTTCCTTTCACCTATATTTTTAGTCCTCAGAAGGAAAAGATTTCAGCAGTCATGTTTGTTATCCTTCCTTTGGCAAAAATGGTAAAATCAAGCTTGACAAGGTCTGCCGAGATGAATAGGATTGAAAAATCACCCCTGTGGAGCTTGGCATGGTGGTTACAACACAAAAATTGTGAGGTTGGGTCAGCTCCTTGCCCAGTGCAGGAGGATTGTCTGGTTTCTGGTAGCTGTCCCAGTTCAACTGACCCATGTGGTTAGATCAGGCAACTGTTAGTTTTCCTCTAGGAGGATAGGAACAAATAACCACATACTTAGCAATTTCTGGCCTAGTTTGCACATCCCGTATTTCAGCTGCTTCTTTTTGCTGCTCATCCATTGCAACATGCTGTTAGTTAAATGGCTTGTAGTGTCAGATGAGACAGCATGTGTTGGAGAAGCAGCCCCTTCCCGACTATTGATGAAGGCACGTCCCAAGTGACATTGGACCAAGACCGTGTAGCTCTTATGGTGACTGCCTCTATCTTACGAGTTTGGCCATCTGCTTGCATGATACCGTATTTTAAATTGTCCTTGACCATCTACCTCTGCACTCCTAACTTTCAGACCACTTGTGTGTATAGCAGTAATTTTCCCTCTCTGCTGCTGTATACCAGCAAGAAATGAAGAAAATACAAAGCTTTCAGCAGTAACCCTGGAGTGAGAGGAAAGAGTGTCCTGATAACAAATAGTTCTATTAGCTCCATACATAAATTTATCTTGGAATTAATAATATTAATCTCCCCTATTTGTAGTACAGATTTTGGCTCTAAAGCACTGAACAAATACTTCTGTAATTGTCCTTTCAGCACCTATCCTGCACCATGTGTAGTTATCCCTCTTGTATGACTGGGAGAGAGAACATGCAAGAAAGAGGCCAGAGAAGCCGCAGGTCTTGCTCAGGAACTGTGGTCCTGTAGCAGAGCTGTGTGAGTCTCCATCTCCCTTTGCTTTTCTCTTCTGTTGTGTCCCTAGGTGAAACAAGTGAAGCTGCTTTCCATAAGAAAATATGTGGGTTTGAATGGCCGTATCTGGTCTCCCCGATGACCTACCTCAAACTTGTTTCTTTTGGAGCTTGGCATTCACAAGCACCTCTAAAACTCATCCCCCCTCTCTACCACTGAGCACTTAATGCCTTTTTTGATCTGAGGATTTCCAAGGAGTTCCCAGCAAAAGTGACCTGCAAACCCCACTGCAATCAATCCAACTGACTCTCAGCATTTTGTCAGGCCCGACAGACCATGAGGATCACATGCAGCAGGATTAGGAAGTTCAGATCAGGGGACTCCCCAGCAAATGTCTCCTGTTATTACATGTGTTGCAGGATTTCTTTTGTCGAGGGACAGCTCTAGGGCTCTCATTTTCCACGGATATTTTGAAGAACAAGGCTGCAGGGTACTATGGAAAGGGGCTTTTGGGGTTTTTTTTGCTTGTTTTTAAACTATGGAAGGAAGCTGAATCGTTCTGACCCTGCCAGGAGCTGAACACCTGTCGCTGAGATAATTTTGCAATATCGATTGGCTTCTTGGAAGTACTAAATCACCTCCTGCTTGCACATAAACCTTCTCATCCTGTTTTTGTGTCTTCATCCAAAACCCTGACTCTGCTTTAAGATTGCTAACTGTTTCCACCTACCTTCTTGTGGTCCAAACAGTAATGGAGTCTGACAACACTTTATAAAACACAGCTTTATTGAGGCAGTAGGAAAGATGAGCAACAACGTGCCCATATGGTGACTCAACCAATCACTGATAGCAAACACAGGATCGTAGGTGATGCCATAGCTCCTGTGCACTGCGAGGGACACTTGGTGTCCCATCATCTGGCGGCAACAGCCAATGACGCAAACGCCTTTTGAATGCGCTAAGAGTTGCGCCGCCCCTTGGCTCCACCAATGGTAGTGAGACTGAAGAGAAGCGTGCCTTACATGAACAGTGTGGGCAGCATCCTGCGTACACTACTGATGTCAAGCAGGGGCCACGGTGTTGGCAGCCTGTGTATACTGCCGACACTGGTCAAAGGCAGCGTCAGCAGCCTGCCTACACTGCCGACGTGGGCCAAAGGGCAGGGCGTCAGGAGGCAGGGTGTCGCTTGGCCACTGTCCTGTGGCTACAAAGGCATTGCAAAATGGCCTATTACTATATTTTGGGCAGATGTGTGTGTTTGAGTCTTGCGTTCTCAGCTCATCTGGAAGAATCATCAGCACCGATAATATCAACAGAAAGAGCTCATCTCTACTTTGAAGTCACACCCCCTCCCCTTCCATCCTCTGTGCAAACAGAGGAAGAATGGTCAAATGCTCTTTACTCTTAGTGACCTGGCTGTCATTTACGTTTACCCAGTGCTTTACACCGCATCATTTCAAAGCCCTTCGTGTCACCATAGTAAGCAGGTTTTTTTCCTCCACTGTGCGGATGAGGAGAACAGGGATGACAGGGAGAGCCCCAGGCAGTAGTGGAGCAAGATAGCTGAACGTGGCTCCTTTCTGAGCGCATGGGACGACGAAAGCACCATCAAGTGCGAGTGGTCTGGTTGGCCTCTGTGACATGTCCATTGCAACATGCCATGGGCAGAGGTGGGACTCCATTGCCATGTCTTCTCTGAAACCTCATCCAACCCTTTCCCCTGCAGTGCTCCACAGAGCTGTGCGCTCCCATACTTTCGTCACTCAGGGTTTGGGGAAGGTGGGGGAATATGCCTTCAGGCAGCAAGTCAAGCATGGTTTGTAAACCGTGCTGTGTTTGCTGACATCTCTTGTGTCATGCTGTGTAGCAGGAAACCATTCCTCGCTGTTGGAAGTGCCCAACCAATGAACCACGCATGGGCTTACTCAGGGCCTCATTTTACTTCATCTACTCCTTTGTCATGAGCGATATTCTCATAATATTTACAGTGTTTTTCTGGTGCTAACATTCATATCCCCTCAGAACAAGAGCTGTCTTTACCAGTGTACTGTACTAACATTCCTATACTGAATGCTTCAAAAATATTGACTTTTCAGAATAAAGTGGAAGAGGTCCAGAATTGCATGAATCAATGATCTAGGCCTACTTACTGAAATTCTCTTGAGGAAGGGCTGACACATCTAAAGATTCACTTAAAAAATCTCTGACTGTACAAGGCACATTATGAACTTATTGAATAAAAACGAGCCTATCCAGAAAAACAGTACAATTTTGTTAAGTACTTTCAGATCCTATGGGACAAAGGTGTTCTACAAACACGAGATGATGTTTATTACGACTGAACTAGATTAAGATCATGTAGTGTGAATAGCTCACTAAATAGTTACATGTGTTAAAAAGAGACAGAGAAATAGCATCCATAATTTATGCTCTACAGTATCAGCCAGTAAGAGGAAATACCTGTGCTGGCTTGAGAATAAACAGTCTTTCAGTAGAGACTAACTCGCTGAAGGTGTGTGTGGTGCATACGACAAACCATGACTAAAAGTGATGTTTTGAAGTTGTAGGACTGCAACTTTCAGATGCATTCAGTCCTTCCACCATTTCAGAGAATCCTTTGCTTATAGGTCAGAGGTGCTTAGCGTATGCAAGGTGCCCTGCACTAGCTTTCAGTAATTCTGAAAGTAACCGAGAAGTGTCCTATTGGTAGGACTATGGACCCATTTGATATGGGGGTTTAAAAGGGTAGGGGCCATGTTGGAGACACCCCAAGGAGCTGATGTAATATGAGGGTGAGGAAGAAAGAGGAGAGCACTGAGAAGAGCAGGAGGATCAGGACTATTCAGTACCTTGCCTGTGGCTGGGGGAAGATCCTCCAAGGAAGGGGCTGCTGCTGGCAGACAGCCCTGCTCTGTCTGTGCTGAGACACTCTCCCTGCAGCTGGGTGGATTGCAGAAGTCCCAATGGCATGGTAGTGCCTGTGAAGTTTTTAGAGAGCAGTCTGAGCAAAACCTTTTGGTGCGAAGACCAGAAAACATTTTTCTTCTCCTTTCCATTCTGCTTTCAGGCAGGCTGGTTCTCGATCCAGCTGCTGGTTCACAAGCATATGGAGTGAGATGCCTGGATCCATGCCACCCCCTGCCCTAAGCACAAAGGTGTGCCCAGGTTGATGGGAAGGCATTTGGCTGTCAGGGTAGCAGGTCTAGTTTGAGCAATTTGCTTTGTACAATTTACTTTATGAGCGTCCAGCCAGACTGTGCGGATGGATTAACATCCATAACAACAGAAAGGCATTTACTCCCTAAAAACAGCGCAATTCTCTCCTCACTTGAGGAATGAAATTCTACTGACTCTGTTGGTGTCCCTCCTGGCTTGTGCAGGTCTCTGAGCTAAGACTCAGCCTCTACTTTCTTTTCATCCTTCAAAACCTTCACACTGCAATTTACTGTATTCCTGACTCAAAAGCAATATCCACTATGCAAATTATTGGCAGAAAGAGATCATTTTGTATCCAAGGTCAGCACAAATTTACACTGAATTCATTATACTGCAGTTGGCTTGGAAAGGCTTTTGAATGCTAAGACTGTTTATACAGTTTTTAATTTTTTATCTTATGCAGAGCTGGTCTTACACCTAGAAAGATATTTTGATGTTTTAATGAAATCTTGAGTCATTTTGCACAGAGAATTGTAAAGAAATAGGAATGCTGAAAGGGACTCTCTGCCCCTTGCTGTTGCTCTCTCTGAATCTGCAAACAAACCAAAAGAAGCTGGCTGCACGTGCAACCTCAGCTTTTGCATACATACATAGAGTAGGTAGGTGTAAATGAAAACCAGTGATTTACCAGCCCCCGGATACTAATGGCTGCCAATCACGTGCCCTGGGTGACTGTGATTCACTGTGTCAGGCAGGATCTGTCATGGCAAATAATGTGAGTGATGCTGGTTGGCATGTTGTGTCATCCAAGGAATCTGGAAAATGAACAATGAGATTAAATTCCTTCCTTTTTTATTAGCCTCTCTTCTAAGGAGATGTTCCTGATAGTCATGCTGCCTGAGCACTCTATTTCTTTCTTTCTTTCTTTTTCTTTCTTTCTTTCTTTTTCTTTCTTTCTTTCTTTCTTTCTTTCTTTCTTTCTTTCTTTCTTTCTTTCTTTCTTT
>JAVKLA010000027.1:38777978-38806655 GCA_034782735.1 Sagittarius serpentarius | reverse complement strand
CTTTCTTTCTTTCTTTCTTTCTTTCTTTCTTTCTTTCTTTCTTTCTTTCCTTCTTTCTTTACTTCTTTCTTTCCTTCTTTCTTTCCTTTTTAGAGGAAAGAATTTCCATATCAAAATGGAAAATCTCCATAGCATCCCACTGAAAATTAAAAAAAATTATAAAAAAAATCATTCCTGAAAACCATTCAGCTTGATTGTATTCAGCAATTTCTGCCAGAAAACTCTTCCACTGGAAATTTTTTTACCAGCTCTGCTTAAAACTTAGCTGAGCAAAAAGTTTCTTCAGGCTGAGGAATTACACATCAGACTATGTAAGAAAAATGACTTCCTGATCACACTTTAACACAATCGTTTCATGGAGTTTGACTGCCCCATAGCAGTCTATCTTTAGCAGGATCATTATGAGCTATTGGATATTGAATTAACAAAATGCCAGATGGATTCTGAGGGTAGAAGGGTGTAAATCAATAGTAGCTGGAAATAAAGAGTGTTGTCCAATAGCTAGATGATGAAAATCAGAACTCACATGTTTGTACACTTCACTCAACCTGAGATACTTATTCCCGTTGTGACCTTGGGCAATCTTTCGACCTCGGGCAATCTTTTGACCTCCTTGTGTATGGTATGGTTTTACTGCATAATTGAGAAGCAGCATGACTTTACCAAACCCAGATTTATGCACCAAAATCTTGTATATTTGGGGAAATTAATTTCCAGAAATATTTCTTACTTCTACAGTGGTCCTAAGCAATCAATTCTTTGGAGTGCTATTCAGTTTCTGAAATGGGAGTGGAGTGTAAAAGAAGGAAGCTATCAAGAACTAACATGAGAGAAGAGGAGCATATAAATACCAGGAACAGTAACCGTAAGCTGCCATACTAAGAGTGCATTCCTCTCCTGGGAGGATGTCTTCTTGGCTGGGTGCAGCCATGCAGAGTTGCATTAACTCCGTCTGGTTTGGAATATGCTCAGTAAGTCAGCCATTTATTGCCCATATTCTTTACATGAAACCCTGAGGGATAAAATATATTAATACAGACCCAGATGTGAGCAAAAGGGACTTGACTTGCTTGTCCTGCCTGCACAGGCATACTCAGAGCAGCAGATTAATTTCTAGATGCTTCAGAGAAGTAACATCCCCTTCTGATGTCCTCTTGCCAGGATGTTTCCTGCAGCAAGTTATAAATGAACAACTGCTGGCACAATGTAAATGTAGAACAGGACATTTTCCACTGAAAAACAACAGGTCAGCCTGTTGCCTTGTTGTTCCAAGTGTCCTACCTGCCTTTGGTGCTGTTGACTGCCACGTTTCCCACCTGTGGACAGTCTGCATGGAGGGCTCACAGCACACTGCTCTGCCCGGATGGATGGAGCCTCTCGATCACTTTGTTGAGGGAAGTGAACGTGAATTTGAAGAGAGCTGCTGGGTCTTCCTTTCATTGGCATAGCCATGTGTTTTTCACTCACTTGAGCAATGCAGAAAGGTATTTCCTCAATCTCCCAATATTTTAGAGAAACACATCCAAGAAAGGTCTTTCAGATGAAAAAGTAAGACCTTCCGTGAGGAGTCAATGAGCAAGTTTTCCCCAACACTTTAATGTGATGTGGAAGAAAAGTGGGGAAAAAAGCCAAACCCCTTGTATTTAAATGGTACCAGTAGCAGTGAGGACAGTGCCTTCAGACAGCAGAGGAGGATAGTGGAGTTCTGCAGAAGGAAGCTTCTTGGCTTTAACATCTTACAGCAAACAAGAAAGAGCCATTTGACATCAACAACACAAGCAACGCAACATCAGCAACACAAGCAAAGGACCTTTAGTTGCTCAACAAGTCAAACTGACTTGCAGGTTTTTAGAGACCGTGACTGTTCAAGCACTTCTCTATCCTGTAACACCTGGCTGTGGTGTCTACTTGGGATAGCTGTATATGGAATAAAAGGTTTAGAAATATTTTATGTTTATTACATTCCAGATTCACTCTTGTCCCCAAAGCACCATCAGGTCAGTAAACAAAAAGAACCTTGGGAATAATATAGATTTTATAGTTGGATGACAGTTTCAGGTTAAATTAATCTAGTCAACTGTATTACTTTGAGAAGTGCCAAGAGGAGGGAGCACTGAAATGGAAGCAGTGACAGCACTGAAAGCAGGGAAGAGGCTTTAAACATAGAAGCAGAGGGCCCTGTAGGGACAACATGGTTTCCAGTTCAGTTTTCTGAAATTTCTAGATTTCTACCACATAATGCTTTACCACTTTTTTGTACAAATGGGAATATGACAGTAGGAAAAGGGTCATGTGTGTCTTTCCTCAACTCTTGTCCCAGACAGTGACCTGCATGGCTGTGACCAAGCTGATACTTTCACTTTGATCAAACAGAATCTCCTCAAATTATTTTATGCCATTTTTGATTTTCAAACCTGGATTTTAAAGTTGCTTTTTTTTTACGCGAGAGGAAAACAGATCATCTTATTTCAGTTTCTAACCTCTCCCTTTTGACAGGAAGGCAGATGTAAGTAAATGATGTCAAGTGTTTACTTAAATGGACCATTCCTGATTTTGATTTTTTATTTTTACTTGCTCACCTTTTTAAAAGAGAGAAGGTCATCTCTGTGTTACACAAAGTCAAATTTAGACCAGATCTTCTTTCTTTAAGAAATAATGCTCACTCTTCTTCTCAACTTCTTTCCCCCCTCCGCTTATTTCACACTTTCAAAAGAGAGATTTTACTAAATAAAAAATGTGGGGTATTTTTGGATCCAGTTCTCAATTAAAAATACTTTTTCACTCAGTAAAGAGATTTTCATTTTTATTCTTTCAGTTATAAAAGGTAGAAAATAGATCCACCTTCAATATCTGATTTATTTTTCCTTTCAAAAGTCTGCCCATGCTGATCTTTTCTCTAATTTAATTCCATGCAACCTTTTCAGATTGAAATTCCTTACTTAAAAAAAAAATGTTCCTGGCATATTTAAATTTATTCTGCATGTAAGAAAAAAATATATATCCGTGATACTAAACCCAAGCTTATATAGTGGACCCAAGTGTGTGTTTTGAGAGATTGGCAGTGAATACTTGACCTTGAAGGTAGGATGTGTAGGCAAAGGGCGAGTGAGATTGCCTTAGACTGAAGTTAAGCTCTCAGCATGTTACAGTGCCAGTTCTCCTTCAGCTTCCCCTCTTGCATTGACTTTTGTATCGTTTCTTGGGGTTACAACCCAAAAGCTGAGCAGTGCCAATTCAACTTACTTGTTCTTTCTTGATCAGTTCTGTTTCTCCTACATCTTTTTTGAAATGAGGTGACCCAAGTTAATGTCATTTTCAGGACGCTTTTTTTTTCTTATTCACCTTTTTACTCTTTGTAGCTCACTTCTAACTGGAAACTTTTAGAGCACATTAATGGTGTTTCTCATAGTAAAACATTTCAGTGACTTCTGCAGTGTAGTCTGTTGGTAGGTCACTGCAAAGCTTAGTTTGATTTCCCCATGTACTAATGCCTGACTCTATGACTTTGTGGATGATCTTTAACTCCTCTCTTCTTATTTTCTTCCTCTTTACGATGAAGACAGTGATCTCTTTCCACCTTTAAAAGTGCGAATGTGAACCACTCCAGTAGGATTCAGCATCATTACTTTGCCTTTGACTTCATTCATCTGAGGCTTAGCTACTTTTACCTGAATTTCTTAAAGCCTACTTAACTCAGGCTTTCCATTAGTTTTACTGTTTGTTATGTCAGTAGTATCCTTGCATTCTTTTCCTCCTTTTGACTCTGCAAATCTACCCTATTACTATCACTGTAAAACTGCATACATATGACATGGCCTTGACAGAGCAGATGTTCAGCTATCTTGCTCTGAGCTTGTCAGCATTGTTCTGCGCATTTGTTTCACAGTAAATACCCTGTGTTTTTCCCATTCTGCACAAACATACAGAAAATACAAAGAAATAGTTTGTAACCCACAAAATATGTAGCCAAAGGGGAAAAAACAGGCAAAAATGGGAATGTGAAAAATGGGCGCAGAAAGTTGAAACAGCTGACTCTGAACCCTGGGTGCCTCACTTGATGTCCATCCTTACACCCACTGAACCAGTGACAAACCTAGACATCTACTCATGCTGCTTCCCATTCAGCAGTCAGAGCAGGCCTTTATTTTTCTTTGCTTTCTTGCTCTTCTGCTCCTCTGTCTCTCGTCTTCTCTAGGCAGAAATTCTCATCGTGAAGGACTGCAGCCCTCATCCAGACTTCATTTTAACCCTTTGCTCTGTACTCATTTTGTGAACAGAGAATCAAATTTATCTCCCCTTGTTATTATTTAATTCTGCAATTAGGTTGCTTTGGTTTGCAAGGCACTTTGGGCTGTGGATTTCAGGAGAGGTGGCATACAAAATAAATGTCTATTGACTTGGCAAGGCTGAGGACGTCTCATTGATTCCAATGTTCTCTGTATTATTCTCTGTCTGTTCCATGCTCAATATCCCCTAGCTTTTTTTTCTTTTTTTTTTTTTTTTGATTGCTGCTGCATGTTGAATACATGTCTTTATTGAGCTGTCCACAATAATGCCTTTATCTCTTTCCTTGGAGGTTACATCTAATTCAGAGCCCATAAATGTTTACAAGTAGTTTTAAACTGTTTCCCGCAAACCACATGTCTAGGCTGAGTTTCATCCAGTATGCTACTGTCCAATTACTTAGTTTGGTTTAGTCCATTTGGAGCTCTTTACAATCTCCCGTCTTGGCTAGGCTGACTTATTTTTGTTTCATCAGCATGTTTCATCCCTTCCCATTTCCTTTCTGCAGGTTAATGAATGTGTATTTTTTATTACACTTGTGATGAGTTGCAGTGTGATATACGGATGTTTCTTTGAAAGGGAAATGAGACAGCTATCTATTGAGAATGACCCCAGTCTTGGGTTATAATCTTTGGACAATAGTATTTGCTGATCTCCTGGGAATGGGTTTATTGACTTCTTTTTATGGCATTTTAAATTGTAATTATTTACAAGCATAAGAACACATGGTTTTTCGTGATCTGCATTTATCTGAAGATCTAACAGCCCCTTATTATTGTGAATATAGTCTGTCAAAGTCCCTGCATTACTGGAATAAAAGTTTTCTCCACTGTTTTATGGATAGAAATCAAAATAACTTGGGAAAAAAGATTACAAAAGGTAATAGGAAAAAGGTCTACCCAGCCTAGTCCCTCATATGAATGGAACAGAAAAGCAGTAATACTTTTAGGATACTTTTCCAGCCTTCAGCAACTTGGCTTTCTCAGGGATTTCCACAGGCAGAGTTGGTATGTTTGCATTTACTAGCCCTCCATGGCAAATGGGCATTTAACCCGGGATAAAGAAAACTGGTTAAAATGGTGGAAGTTTTCTGAGTGGTTCCTGCTCTAGTGGCTTCTCTGCTGGTGAGGGTCTCTGGGTGGTTTCTCCAGAGGTAGGAAAGTTGTTCTCAGATGGGTCCAGGCTTGGACCATGCGTCTCTACGGGAGAGAATATACCTGTGGAAATACCTGTGTATCTTCAACACAGTCATCATCATCATGCCCTTGGCTCCAGGAAAGCTGCCCCTGCTTTGGCGGGCACTCCCGTGGGTGAGTTGTTAGTTGTCCATATTTTTACATGTGTTGGTTGTCCGTATTTTTACATCAGCCAGGCAGGAAATAGCATGGCTTTAACCACTGGGGAGAACTTTCCCTGAGACTTTGCCAAATCTGCACAGCAAGCCAAGGACAGTGCTGGTAGAAGCAACTTTTCTGCCTTGAACTGTAGACTCTAACCTTGCTCCTATACACTCCTGTTTTTCCTCTCTTGCTGGTTAATCTCCGTTCCTATCTTGGCTTTTATTGGCATTGCTGCTATTTCTCTTGGCAGAGACTCTCTAGGGGTTTATCTTTAGTATGTCTAAGTTTCCAAGATCTAATGGGGCTCTTTTCTCAGCTGGCTCCTCTTTGAACCCCACAGATCATAGGGTTGCAGGATAATTCAAGCTGAAAGGGACCTCAGGAGGTCTCCAGTCCAAACTCGGCTCAAAGAAAGGCCAGATGTGAGATCAGATCAGGTTGCTCAGGGCTTTACCCAGTTTAGTCTTGAAAACTTCCCAGCAGGGAGACTACACAAGTCGTCCCGGTAACCTGCTCCAATACCTGACTGTCCTCATGGGGAAAAAGTTTTTCCTGATACTCGGTTTGAACCTTTCTTGTTCCAATTTATGCTTGACATCTCTCATCCTCCCATCATGCATCACTGCGAAGAGCTTGGTCATCTTCTTGGTGACCTCCTTGTAGGTCCTGGCAGGCTGCTATCAGGTCCACCTGAAGCCACCTCTTCTCCAGGCTGAACAAATCTAGTGCTCCAGCTCCTAACATTTTTTCCTCCATTTTTTTTCAATGTCTTTCTTGTGCTGAGGGGCTCAAAAGGACACAGTGTCTAGATGTGGTCTAACAGGTGCTCAGCAGGAGGATAATCCCTTCCCTCTAGCTCCTGGCTGTGGTCCCTCTAGCACAGTCAGGATGCTGTTAGCCTTCTTTGCTGCCAGGGCACGCTCCTGACGCGCAGGCTCTCTGCCAGGACTCCCCAGGACCTTCTTGGTAAAGCCGGTCAGCCCCAGCCTGACTCTGGGTAGAGTACAACCCGTTAACCGCTCTCCTCTGAGCCCAACCCTCCAACCAATTTTTACCTGCCTAGTTGTCCACCCATCCAGACCATAGCATCTGAACTCAGATACAAGAACGTTCTGCGGAGACACTGTCAAGAGCCTTGCTAAAGTTGACGTAAGTGATGCCCACTGACCTCCCCTTGTCCACAAATCCAGGTATTTTATCACAGAAAGCAATCAGTTTGATCAGGAATGATTTACCTTCAGTAAATTCAAGCTGACTTAGTTTAAGAGGCTCCTTGCTGTGCTCTTCCCAATGAGTGGGATGGGACCTGTTCAGCCCTAGAGTCTTAGAAACGTTCTCAGAATCAATTGCTTCATCACTTTTTATTCTTTGACCTTGGGTTCTTTTTTGTGTTTCATTTTTCTCACTCGGGAAAGTGCATTTCTCTCTTTGGCGACAGTTCATCCTCCTCCCTCATGAACAGTGAAGCAAAAAGTTCATTTAATTTTTCTGTAATGCCTGCCTCTTCTGGCATCTGGTTGCTGCTATTCTGTCTCTGGGAGACTCTAATGATTCCTTTGTCGATCTCTTCTTTTTTTTATATTTGAAAAAAAAAAGTGTTTTATTTTTTACCTCAAGTTCTTGTGTAGTCTTCATTTCACCCTTTCCTTAGCTTTTCCTGTTTGTTTGCTGTGGGATTTTTTTTTTTGTTACAGCCATCACCCTGTGCTGCAAGATTTCTCTGTCTTCCTTAATACAGTACCTGCTGGTTTTGGTTACATTCTTACCTCTGATTACTTTTTGTTAAATCTGAATTTGCTGCACTTCATCTAGCAGGAGCACAAGAACATTTGCCTTTATTATTTTTGGTATCACTGTCTTTTTTTTTTTTTCTTCTCTAATTATTTTCTAATATTGCTGTTCTCTAAAACGCTGACTACTGAAGTCTGATGCCTGTATTAGGAAAGCTGCAAATACACAAGACTCCAGTTTCTTTTTAATCCTGCTCCTCTCTCCTGTTTGGGGAATATAGCAGCAATGGGGCAACCCAGGAGCCCTTCTGCCCTGTGGGCTGTGTTGACAGCTTCCCCCGCTGTGCAGCACTGCTATCTATTTTACATGCATATGGTACCTCAGCTACCAAAAGGCATGGGTGTGGTACTACCTGTTCAATGTCTTTCTTGCATAAAAGCCCTTTGAGGAGGATAGCGTCATTACATCCGTTTCACAAGCAAGGGTCTGAGGAAGAGAAGACTAAATAACGTATCTAGGCCGTGGGAGACACAGAATCGTAGAATTGTAGTGACTGGCTGCTTTGGGGGTTGCACAGTGTCCCTGAATCCAGTGGTTTCTTCCCGTAACAAAATCTTAGATAATATACAACGAAGGAACCAAATGTGCTTGCCAGAATTGAGCAACTGGCAAAACAAAGGCCAGGTGTCACTCCCAGATTATAGATGTCCAGAAGGGCTGGCATGCATTTTTGAAAGGGGGGGGGTAGTCTTGTTTTCTTGAATTTTATAGGGATTTACAAGTATAAAGTACAATGTCCTTCCTAGAGAAAAATCACAGACAGATTTGTTCTTGGGTTTGTTTGTTTGTTGTTTTTAAAGGAATTCTCTGGTATGCTTTTTACTTCCTTAGTAACTGCACTTAGGTTATTTAGGGTCTCAGCTCTGTGTAAGGTTTATTTCAGTCGGTATTTTCATTCTAAGATGTTCTGGTTACAGTGTAGAAAGCTGCTCCTTTGCTTCAGCACAGAATTTTTCCCTATCTGAGTCTTTCAAAATATTTGATAAATCCCCTTGTAATTAATTCATGGAATATTTTACTGAATACCTGTGGATTGGTAGGTCTTTTTTAAAAAAGATCAGGATAATTGGGCAAAGAGTGTTAAAAAAAAGTAACTAGTCATAAATTAGAGACACAGCTGTAACCTGCTCCTTCTCCTAGTCTAATGAGAAACCCATCCTGCTCTTGGATATCTAGTTTTGTTCTTGTTCTCTTTCACGGTCATTCCCCCCGCCGCCGCCCCCCCCCCCCCCCGTTTGGTTTTTGCTAGGGAAGAAGAGTGATTAAAAAATAAGGCACAACAGCTTTAATTTACAGAGATCCAGTTTTCTAAAAGCAGCCCAATGACATTAGCCTCAGCTCCATACTCCTGTAGACAATTACTTGACATGGTTTCTGGAGAAGTGTCAGCAGCTCCCTCGTCACCGCTTGGAAGAGTTCATTGCTTGAAAGAAGTGCAGTTGCTGCCCTTACCCGCATGGCCCATCCTAACTAGGGAAGAAAATCTGAAGATTCAAGGGACTGCTGGATGTTCCCCTTGAAACCTCATAGCAAAATAGGAGATGGCAACCTGCCAGACCAGCAGCCCCCGATCTAGTCCTCTAGCTTGTGTTTAGGGTTTGTTCATACATGCCTTTCTCATTTCATAAAGGAAGGCATTAATAATTCCTGGTGGGGGGCAAGTATTTCCCCCTCTAGCTCTTTCCCACCCATGAAGAACACAGAATAAAGCCTCCCGTGAAGGACATTTTCTGACACTCAGACAATGGAGATTTTTGTCTGTGGCTCTACAGCAGTCAATGGGCAGCTGTGAGAAGATGCCCAAGCCTGGCACTTCTCATGCCGGCCCACGCTGTGACTCTGGCTGCCTCACTGTGCGTTGCTTGCAGTGTAATTTAGGTGGCCGCACGAGGCAACACAACAACCTTGTAGGTACCAGTGTCCACCCAGGGGCTGAAGGACAGCACGTGCTGGGATGGGGTCTCCACTTTTGCACTGAGCAATGCAAATGGGTGTTGGTGGGTTTCAGGGAGGGAGTTATCCTGTCCCCCTGCTACACGAGGCAGAGACATCCCTGGCACATACCTAGCATGCATGTTACAAGACGCAGAACAAAACTCACTTACCCTTATCCTACCGCTATAAATGCTGCCTCAGCAGCCCTTTGGCCAAAAGCTTTGGATGACCAGCTGTACTCCGTTGCTGCATTGTATCTGACAACTGTTATTCCATCCTGTACTCCTTTGTCTCATAATCCTTAACTCTTTTTATATGAAGGATCATTGTGATTCACAACTCAGTAAACACTGTCTTAATTTCTGAAGCATAAAAAAAAGGATGACTAGTGAGCTTGAAATGATTCACTTAAGGTTCCAATGCAAAGCAGAAATCCCAAGTGCTCATGGTGTTGAGGCTGCCTGTGGGAAAAGAAAAATGAAATGTGTTTTGTTGTTTATGGATTCGAAATAAAGATGTTGCTCACCAACACAATAGGAAAATCATCAGACAACTCTTCTGAAATTGTTTGATGACCTTTCTAGCCTGTCAAATGTTAGTGAAGACATTTTAAAACAAAACAAAAAATTATCAAATGTTATGAGAATTGGTATGAAAACTAAAAGGACATTTTTTCATCATCAGGATGAATTTCTTGGCATGAGAAAAGAAGACGTAAAATGAATTTAGCCCATCCAATGTGATGCATGCACTTAGACTGACATAACAAGGAAAGATAGACTCCCACCAGTCACACTGTTTGCATCTTGCAGGAGATGTTTTATATATACACATACTGGCTACACCACTTCTTTTCCCTTGGTCTGTGCTCTATTCATGAAATTATATGTGTCATTTTGGTTTACATAAAAAGATTTTATTGTAACAGAAACACAGACCCAGTGTGTAGCCTGTGGTTCTCTCTATGAAATTTTAGATCATTAGTTTCAATGTTTTAGAGCTTCAGGCACTGCTTTGCAGTGATGGTCTAGTGAGCTGTGTTACCCATCGCAGTTAAAACATGTAAGACTGCTTTAAAAATGTAGTATTTGTGAGAAATAAAGCAGTCATTCAAATCTGTTGGGAAAATTTGCCAGCATAGCTACAATATCTTCTCATCTGCTCTCTGCTTCCATTATTGATTGTAATGGGGAAAATGTATTCAATGGAAATTACTCACACTGGGTGACTGTAATTTTGTAAGGGAAGGTCACAAAATAAATGAAAATTAGTTTTATATGGTTTTGTTTTGTAACTTGAGGCAGATCCTTAAGTGGTGTAAAATGGCAAGTTTTGCTGAGATCAAGAGTGGTAAACAAATTTACTCTGGCTGAGCAGCTCTGGAGTACGAGACTCAATCAGAAATGTGACACTTTTAAGTCAATTGATCTGAAATTTGCTCTTGATCAGATTTATTCAGCTATCTTTAAAAATAATTTTTTTTCAAGATCAGGTTTCATGGAAGAAACCCCATCCTTACTGAAATCAATGGAGAAAAAGATATCCTGCTCTCTTCACTGATGCATATGCAGAATTAGTGCCTTCATTATGCTGCTAACAAAAATGAAGGGAATGGAGGGAGAAAAACAGTCAGTGGCTACAGTACAGTTCTTAAGTCAGAAAATAACTGTGCTGCACTTAGTATTTGTGCTTTCATAACATGTAGGTGTCCTGATCCCATTCACACTGAACACTTGATGCCCACAGAATATAAAGAAGAGTTTTAATAGCCTCAAAAGCCAAGGGCTTACTCTTCGGTAGTATATCATGAAACTACAGAGAAGAGCAAAGAACTACATCTGCTGAGGATGTGGTGTTTTTAAAAGAAGACTGGATAAGTGGCCAAAAAGATATAAAGAAATGCTGCATCCAAGTATGACTGTTGCATGCTTGGAGACTTGAATAAAAGGCAAAAAGCAGTGGAGGGATATTCAGTAGTCAAGTCTGTCTGTGTTTAGCGACAGTGCATGAAGCCATTGCAAGGTCTCATGCACTATACAAGCTATGCGAGTGCTCATGCAAACAGTTACACAAGGTCCTTGTGATGGGATGAATTTTAGTATTTTGAAAGAGTTTATACTCTTTGAAAAAAATTTTTTTTTGCTAATATATACTAGATTGTTTTTTGGAGCCCTGATTTCTAGAATAACACAATCATTTTTCTAAGATGGCCTTGCAGATGGCCTTGGCCATAAATCTGTGCATAAGATGTGCAAGGATGTCATATAAACCTTGCAGCCTGGGAAGCTGTGGTTATTCTGCTGAGGGGAACTGCAGCTGCTGCTATCTGTGAGTCAAATAAACCTCTGCCTTATTATTGCATTGTTATTTAAAAATATGGAACAAACATCTCTCTTCGAATTATTACAGAAAAGTTGATTGTTCCATGCCTTGCGGGCACGAGTTTCTGAGGTCAGTAGAGACAGCAAAAAAATATTGAAATAAAATGAAAATGTTGGCGGTTTGTGGATCTCTCTGAAAAATAATTCAGCTTCAGTTTCATTCCAGTGGGGCCTGGGGATCTGGAAAATATTCTTGATCTAGCAGACATTTGCAGAATGAGTGCTCTTTAAAAAAAGAAATGTTTTCATATGATTCCTAATTATATTCTTTTCTAATGAATGGAGACAATTTCAGATGATTTGTGGCAGGAGATAGACAGAAATGATGAAAAATCAAATGGGAACAATGTATGCTGATGACTTTCCTTGAGTCTCTGTAGGGCGATTATTATTGCCTTTTACCAGACATAGTGAGGAAAGTGTATCAGTGAATTGGTAAAAGGTCATTCTACATTTATTTCTCATTTCCCTAAGAATACAAAGATTAATCTTTATTTAACTCCCTTCTCTCTAAAGTAGATTCATTAGCAAGTCAAGGATCGAGCTATCGTGATAGACATCCTCAGTGCTGTCACACATTGATGCTTTTCCTTCCCCTCCGTCCACAGTCTATAGAGACCTGGTGGCATCCAGCACTGGCTCTTGCTATATGCAGTCAATTTTCCATCTTTACCTCCAGCATGTCACAGGACAAGTCTCACTAATATCGAGGTATTAATGTTTAACCTGGCTCTGTGGTGAAGTACATGAGGCCATCAGATACATGTGACAGGAGGGATCAGCTGCTCTAGCCTCCTGTTCAAAGCAGGGCTAACTTACTCCAGGTTGCTCAGAGCCTTGTCCCGGCTGGTTTTCAATACCTCCGAAGACAGAGGTGGCACTGCCTCTCTGGGCCCCTGCTCCCTCTGTGAAATCTTTCCCTGTGCCAGGTTGGAGTTTCCCTTGCTGCAACCTGTGACCATTGCCTCGTCCTTTCACTGTGACCCTGAGCGGAGGGACCCTGAGGACCATCCTGGGGCTGCAGCCTGAACGGGGCTGGCAATGAGCGGAGGAGGCAGTACAGGGGGCCAGCTCTGATGCTACATCTGGAAGTGTCCCATCCTTCTCCTTTTAAAGGAAGGTGCCAGAAGCCCTCCACTGATAAGAGCTACTGCTTTAGGCATCCTCTTCATGCTACTCATTACAGGTTGTCTCCTGCAATGAAGTAAGACTTCAAAGTAAGCATAAGAAAGACCATTACTCTTTCTAGTAAGAGTCAAAACTGTAGTCATTTTCACTTACGCACCTTCAGCAAAGCAGTATTCACACCCAGTTGTTTCACCTTCTCACCTTCAATGATGCCCTGCAGCATCAAGGTCGACAACATAGGCCGACTCATCAGGAAGGCATTTTCTCTTCTATTTGAGTTGGTTCAGTGTTTGATTTCATTGCTATTCCCTTCCTACCTCCATTCCTGCCTCCAGCTTGTACCTTGAGACAGGAAGAGCACAAATGTCCCTTCTGCCTTCTCTAAGCTCTTCACTTCACAGCCCTGGAGGGAGCTGGCCCTAGTGGTCCCTCCCTCCAGCTGACCTGCGCCATGGGGCTCAGCAGTAGCTCTGCAAACATCTCTGATAGCACTGCTGCATAAATGCGATCTTCCAAGAGGGCAGAGCCAACATCTGGAGGTCAGAAACTGCTTCAGCCATCCTAAGCTAACTGGTTCCTATTCAAGAACTGGGACTTTCAGGTAAATAACTCCAGTCATTGCAATTTCATCTCCTAGGAGAATGTTTCCAAGACTTTTATTGTGTCTATTGACCTGCCTTGCTTTCCTGTAGCCCTGTGGCTCTGCAATATTCTCTCTGAAATAAGAGGACCTGTAATTCGCAGTGTTTATTTGACAGCCTTTGTGTAGTCAGGGTAAGGGAAGACAATGCTGGGGAGGCACGTTTTCCCTGTTCCACTTGCTGTGATCCCAGTATGTTTTGTCTCTTCTGCCTGAGTTGACGGGGTCATGTAGTCGTCACAGACTGAAAATGTCCTGTGGTTGTAATGTTCAGCATTTTAGCTTCTGACTGTTTGCTGAGCCTGACTCATGAACAAGTTTAACAATCAAGCCAGGGTGAATATTTTGTCAATGCGACATTTTTAGAATAATAAATAGACCAGTAATTTATTCAAAAGATGTTCTCATTTCATAAATATTTCCATAAAAGCTTGAGGAAGCTTAATTATATGGCCATTCTTCACCCCATTGTGGAAGAGCAGAATTATAACTAGCTTCACTTTCCCTGCTCAGCAGCTCTGTGATTTCTGATCATACCTCTAATTGCTCAGAAGCAGAACCTGCTCTCCTTTAAATGATTGTTAAATGATTCAGGAATCATATTTATCTGGAGCAATTGTTCCACTGATCTTCACAAAAACCCATGATGGGAAAAGCATCACTCATTTTGTAAATGGCAGTTCTTAAATCTCTTATATTTCTTCCTTTCACCAAATGTGTCTTCTATAATACAGCATTAGTTCATTTTTTTATTTTTCTCTGAAGAAAACCATGCTAATTACAGCTTGATTAGAAAAGTAGTTAGTGAGAGATACAGTTGCCTGCATAGCCTGGAAGAGCTCTTAGAAAAAGTTTTAGCAATTGAAGCTCATGGGAATATACAGCTTAAACTTTTCAGAATGAGACCAGGCATCCAATCAATATTTAAGCCTATTTCACGACCTTTTCTCCCTGTGATTTTTTACTTGCTGCTCAGCTAACCAAGAGCCAGTGATCCTTTCTATTTTAGTATGTCTTTTATTTTTTTTTGCAGAGATTGATAGGGGAATTCTTCTTAATGCTAAAACTCATTAGAACTATTTCACCTCACAATTTCTTTATTAGACTACAAACAGAATTATAGATAGATACAGGAATGTGGAGTCTGAATACTTCATATTGACAACAGGCCAGACTCCACTCTCAGCTACACCAGTGCAAATCAGGAGAATTTTTAAAAACATCGGTGTAGTTACTTTAGTTTTTAGCTGGTACAACTCTTAAGAAGATTATTTTCAGGAAGAAAGTTCTTAGAAAGCCAAAAATGGTACATATATAAATTGCTATTCTTTCAATTTATCAATTTACACTCTTGTTTTCCACTGAACAGTCCTTTGCTTGTGGAATTTAGGGGTTCAGATAGACATTTGGTAGCTCCACAAAGGGAAAATGTAAAATGCAATGAAGACTCCCTCTAATTTCCTTTAATCTCTTGCTGAGTTACTACCAGCACGACCCTGAGAGAAGTATTACTTCCTGAATACATAGCCTTGACGAACAATAAATTTTTCTTTCATGACAGGTTTATTCCTTTGTTGACAAATTGCTTGCGAGCTATTTCATTGTATATAGTGAAGGTGTAATTGGACTACAGCAGGCTTATTCCTTTAATAGGTTAGGCAATAATTTCATGTCACCTTTTAGTACACAGGGCTTTCATTCTGTTAAACTGATTGATTATTTTATCAAGGATTCATTTGCCAGCATTTGTATAAAGCAGTGTCTTGCAGAGGGAAGAAGTATACAACTTTACTCCTTTGCCAGGAGGGCAGGATCGGTATGAGAGGAGATGACAGCAAAGCAGCCTGTGCTGCACAGAGCAGTCTTCAGGGGAGGTCAGACCAAGCTGTCCAGCCTCCCTCTCCGTTCAAGCCAGAACCAATTAAACCATTTGCCTTCCCTGCCAGACTTTTGTGTGAATTGTTCTTAAAGTCCTGCTCATCCTTTGCGGCCTGAATCTGCAGCCATGCAAACCTCTCTCTTACACCTCTTTCCACTGATGCTGGGGAAAACAATGCTGATCCCCACAGAGGCGAAGACGTACTTTTGGAAATTGCACCTCGTCATGACCAAGTGGTGCCTCCCCATCTGTGAAAAAGAAACTGTCTCTAAGTTCTGAAAAATATTCATCACTGGCTTTTCAAAAACACCTGCTGTTGTTCTGACAGTCATCTAAATTGGATTGTGCTGAGGAAAAGCTGACCTTCTCCTTTCTCCAGTAAGGTCTTCTATTGGAATTCGATAAATAAAATCAGTCAAAACCCGCTTAAAATTCCTCTTAGAATATTTCCCTAGATAGAAGCCAGAGTGAGGAATATTAGGCTAAATTCTCTCTTGACATAAATCCATTGAATCTAAATTAATCTATGGCACCCAGGACCTAAACTAAGTTACATCAGCAGAGAATTTGTTTTGCTATCACTGCAGACAGAGCACCAGCTCTGATTTTAGTACCACACTAATAAAACTTCCTCGCAATGTTGCATGATGACGATTCAGCAATAAAAGCGTACTTGGGTTTCCTTACAATTTTCATTTACAAAATTGATCCAGACAGAAAACTGGAAGATTTTCTTTCAGAACCAAGAAGGATGTTTCTATGAAGTTTTGAAGAAAATCTGTTAAGCTGTTTGAATCTCACTTCATTAAACATTTAGGATGACTTGCTGTTTTGATATTTGTTATAATGGCTTTTGTGTCTCGCTTAAAAACTTGTTGCATTGTTGCCCTCAGTACAGAATTTCCAGAAAGCTACAACTTTTTGGAAATCAGAGTGCTAGTTATGCGTGAAGAAGCAGTCATCAAACGAAAACACTGAAGTAATAATATCTGCTTGGATATTTTTGCCTAATGTTGTTCTGAGGAGCCCAAAGCACAGCCTGCAGTAGTGAGGGTTCCCAGCCATTATCAAACCTAAATTCCCCTGGATGAAGGAAGACAGGCTCTTGCCTCTGTATTGTCTCTCTCTTGTCTCTATATTTGGCTGTGTAAGATCTTCTTATTGAGGTAGAGTTTTCATGCACATTAGTCACCCTGAGCAGTCTATGCAAAGTTGATCCTGATCTACACTGTGCCATTGCTTGCCAGCAGGCTTCACTGCTAATCTACCATGAAGGATGCTTCATTTGCTGCCAGGTGGGTTGCACAGAGGGGCTGTGTTGTCCCACTTTTCTTGCCCCTGTCCAGAAAATTGCAATCATGCTTTAAAATGGGCAAGTGGAAAAAGGCAGCCTCACATACCATGCACACATTCTGCCATTTACCACCTAAATGCAAAAAAAAAAAAAAAAAAAAAGAAGTTAATAGAGCTGCCAAACCAATTACATTAGATTAAATTAGGTTAGTGAGCCAAAAAATTAAGACATCATGGCAGACAGGTCTAGGAATGCTGCGGCAAAAGGGAGTATGGGATACTCGGCTCTAGAAGAAATGAATTTACTCAGTGAGCTACCACTGAAATAAAAATATTTTAAAAATGTCAGATGGAACTAAAACATTTTAGACATATGGTGCATTAACCAAATGTTTAAACATTTGCCTTTAGCTGCATAAATGTAAAACTGATGGAATGTGTTTAGCAAGCGATACAGATTATCTGTAACTGCATTAAACTGCACATGTTCATTGTAATGCAGGCCAGTTATAAATGCAGTACAGACCACATCTCTCTAAACTCATCTATTGATGATATATACACTTTTCTATTGCTTTGAAAATTGTTGATCATCTCTATCTCGGGGTATTATTTCTGCTGACTGAAAAGATGAACACTGAACGTATAGTAATCAATGTTCCCCCAACAGCCAAACCAAGACATGCTTTGGTTTCTCTAATTAGGGTGCTGGGCTGGGTGTCAGAAGGAGCTTTTGCTACACGTACTATAAATGATCTTGGGAAATCACTGCAATTCTCTGGGTTTAGGTAGTTTGCCAGATTGCAGAGATAGCCAACTGATAAATCAGAAGAAGCCTCCTCTGTCAGCCCCTATCTGGTTTGTATAGATGCACTGGGAGTTGTAGGGAGCTTGGAATATTCAAACAATAACTGCAGAAAATACATGCTCAGCGGGTGTTCTCAGATGGATAGCCATCCCTCCCACAATGTATAAAACTTCTGTGGTTTTCATAAATATCCACCTATTGTCTGAATAGGAAACAATGTGACAGAAAACCAAGCTCCCTATCGTTATGAGTAAATCTGTGAAGAAAAGAGTCAACTTTTTCTGTTGTACAACAGTTATATTCTTTCTAAAAATTATATTCTTTAAGAAGTGCCAAACCAAACAATTTTCTGGACTTTGAAAGTAGATGTCTTGACAATCCTTACTTTAATTGAACATGGAAGCTTCTCAGCAAAGCAACTGAGAGCTCTACAAATTGTACAGCTTGAGGTGATGTTTAGGGCTGGTTAGGATTCCTACATCCTATTATTGAAACCTTCAGACAGGCACACAAATCTATTAGGTTGGAAAGGACAGGGGCTGATAAGTCAAAGGGGAAAACATGTAATTGGTGAGATACCAGGTAGAAAGCAAGTGAACCGACTGCAAAGAGGGACAGAGAGCATCCGAGTTAACCTGTGGCTAAATGGTGGCTACGGTATCTTGAAACCATCTGCAGGTGCTGCAGGAATGTTTGAGGAAGGCCACTGAGCAGAGAGTGTTAATAATTAATGGTCCGAGTCAGAAATGCTTTAAGTCTTGTTTTAAAAACAGGCAACATCGGAAAGCTGGTGATACCGTGTGGCAGTGATGGATTAACCCTCTTGCTTGCCCCGTGATGAGACTGAACACAGTGCTTCCTCAGCCTCTTTACCGGGGGAAAAGACGTAGAAAGCTCGACACATTGGCATAGCAGTGCTAGGAGTGCAAGCCCTGAGGGGGGCTGGGGAGCCCAGCACAGCCCCGGAGGGGTGGTGGGAGCTGCTGTGGGGCTTCGGGGCTCTCTGCTGCCTGTTCCGGCACAGCCCTCCTCCTCCGCCTTCTCCTCCTCCTCCTTCTCCTCTTTGCTCTCCTATAGTGTTCAACTAAAAGTATTTTCCTCTGTTGTCAATACCACAAGAGGGACATTTTAGATTTTACGGCTAACTATCCCTTTATCTTCTGGGCTTGCTAGGAAAGAGCAGAGCAGGAGCGTTTCCTTCCCATTTATCTCACATCGTAACTTCTAACACCGTACAGGCGACCTGCTTGCTCCAAAGAGCATATGCAGGTACACTGTTTTGGCACATGTATGAGCTTCATGAAGGGTAGTTTGATTCAACATGGTTTCCAAACCAGAGGAGAACACAGCATGCTCAAGACAAGTTAAAAACCGTTGGCAGTTGTTCTGCTAGTCGTTGCTTTCCAGCCGCACTCCCTGAAGCACGTTGAAGCTGGGGAGCCAGTGGGCTTGCTGGCTAGCGGAGATGTCTGCTCTGCGTGCTAACGGCAGCCCCGTTCTCGTGCAGGCCGTGCGTCTGCAAGCAAGGGCTGAGGCAGAGCTGGGGTCTCTCCCTGGGGCACTTGGAGAGAGACCTTCCCCCAGATGCCCACAGCTGGGATGTGAGGGCTGGGGCGGAAGACGGAGGCCAAGCCCAGGGAGCTGCCAGCTGCTCGGCACGCTGCTCTTTCCAAGTGACAGAAACATGCCCAAAGCGATTACTCACCTGCCTGAAGCAGAAGCAGCCCATATGTAACAGGGCAATTTGGCCTCTAGTTGGTTCAGCAGGTTTCTGTATCACACTAAGAAGTGTTCAACAATATCAAAACTGACATTTTTCTACATTTATATTTGGTTCAGTCAAGGACAACCCAAAAAAATAAGTGCAAAAGCAAGCTGGCAGTACCGGCTTGTGTTACCTTCAAGAGAGCTGGGAGAAAGGGCTAGCACACAGGCAGACGAGGGAAATGGGGATCTCCAAAGTCAGTTTGTCGTATTAAGCTGTTGTCTAGACAAGTAACTCCAGAAGCTGAGCCTGGGCTGTGACTCTTCAGATGGGCTGTGGGTCACGACAACTCTGGACCCGCACGTCATGTCTGGTGGCACCGTGGGAGAGAGTGGCCAGCTGAGGAGGGTCACTAGCTAAATACTAAAAGACAGCTCTTACTCTCATGAGCTTTTTCTTCCATCTTTTATACCCTATTTCTCCTTCTCACATAATTTTTCAGGCATTTGGACCAAAGCAGTCATGGACCATACCCAAACAATGTGCAAGAGCTTAGACTGCGCTGGGAGAGGCCACTGCCCAGAGGAATTTAGCAGCCCTGTTTACCATGATGTTGAATTGCCATTTGGTTTTTTTTCCATCTCTGATCACCAGTTTGTATCCTGAGATCTCAAAGCAGGTGCAAAGGTGGATAAATGCTGTTTGCTGATAAGGGAATGGCACGAGTAGTGGCACAAAAGGGCAATAACCTGCCAGTTTATGTGACAATTGAACCTCCCGTACAAGTAGGCATTTATTTAGCTCTTGAGAGTAAATCTCTCCAGCAAAATTCAGAATCTCCCAGACACAGGACTACTGAGCCTCAAGCATATTACCATCTTAATACTGAGCTTCTGCGAGAAGTATTTCTGTGTGAATTGGCCTTGTTACTCCAGATGTTTATAGTGCCTTTCCCAAACAGCAAAACTGTGCTGAAGAATCCCATATACATTAGAAAGAGAGGACTAGAAGCCAGTTCTGTGAAAGGAATTAGTTTTATGTGAAGATAATAAATTTGGGTGTGACAGGCATATTGAAGGAAAACTGCTTTAAAATAATACATGTGTGCCTCAGAAGTTGTGGCTATCTGCCCATCCTTTCCTGCTCGCACTAACTTACCCAGATGTATGTGTGCCGCCTCGCTTGGAAAATGTTTTCTAACTCCCCTGCCTTTACAACTGATTGGCCTAAGTCCAAAGTCTCAGTAGTATCATATTTCTGTCTGCATGCCTTAGTGTTCACAGCTAAACTAATCATGGCAACTAGAGTCAGTTAAGTACCTTAGTGTCTGGATGGATGGAAGAACACTGCTGGAGATTAATTTCTCTGCTTTAACACTGAAATCCATGTAAAAGGCTGGGTCAAATCATCCTCGCCTCTTATTATGAGGCTATGCCAATGGACATTGTCACGTCTCTTATACCGAGCATTGAGGGGGGTCAATTGGCACCCAGAAACCAATGATTGACCCTTTTTTGGTCAAATTGTGTGCATGGCAGCTGGTATGTGATATTAGGCAATGGGGCAGATGGCACTTACTGGACACAAGTGGCTGCTGTCCAACAATTATGATTTTCCATGAAATACGGTAAGAGAAGCATCTTCTTTTTTTATTAATGTGGACCTTGCTTGAATGATCTTCTGGCTGCCTCACGACTGTACTTCTCAGGTGGTTCCTTGGCATTACCCTCGATGCGTTTCAGAAGTTAAAGCAAGTCTGTGGTGCAGAACATCACTCGCTATGGTGATTGTTGTACTTGCAGCATGGACAAAAGTTGCACTGCTTGCCCATGAGCTTGTAGATTGAATTCAAAAGCTTGGATGACAGTACCAGAGAGATGACTTCTCTTCTGGAAACACAGTTGTCATTTTTTTATAATAACCAAAAATATGAGGGTCTTCTGTTTCACCCGTTGGCAGCCACAAGCAGCTCCCAGCACAACAGTAGGTCTATAAATATAATTTGATTTCTCATCCCAAACCTGAGGAAATCTGTGACCCTCACTAGTCTCTGTGGCTGTTGCAGATGGACGCCATTCTTACTAATCCCTGTTCAGGTTTTAAAGTGTACTGTGGTACATTGATGAACAAACACGTTCATCTTCCCCTTACTATAACTCTTTTGACTTTTCTTGATCCCACTCCTCCTTTAAAAATAGAAAACAAGGGTAACAAATCAGGAAGCATATGTTTTGCTGCCATCTTTGATGTGAAGCTAGTATGTAATGGTAAAACAGCTAAATTAGACCAAAATGTGGAAATAGAAATAAACAAGATAAATAAACTCATATCAGAGAGGGAGATGGACTAGCAGTGGTCACTTTGAAAATATTGGTCTTACCTCCATGAAAGTGAAAATGTCTCTGTTTCCACAACTAAAAAACAAAATAAAAGTGCCTGCCTATCTTTACAGCGGTGATGCTACAGTTGTGCACAAAAAAAAAAAAAATCTGCTTACTTATTATGATAGAAATGACACTATGGCAAGCAAAACTAGGATAGGAATGGTACTGTTAAAGCAAAAATTCCAATTGACAAAGAACACTTGGAATACCTGTAAAATAGATACCTTTCTTCATAAGGGAAATCTTTCTCTATTAGAGAAGCCTTCTTTTCAGAAGGTGTGTTTTTTGAGACACTCTGACTATGTAATAAAAAGAATTTATTGAGATGGATCACAGCATCTTATTTGTATCATAGCACGTCACCGTATTGCTTGCTTGGGTCTTTGGAGCTTTTGACACATCAGCCTTGATATGCATAAGTTTATTACTTCTTTTGTTATGTTGATGGTCATGAATTCCTAACTCCTTTGAACTAGAGTTTTGAAAAGACCAAGCAGAATAAAGTGCTCTCAGTAAACATCTGTTAAGAATGTGAGACACAAGAAAGGAAACTTCGCTGTCACCGCAGCCTTCTTTGTTCAGAGTAATCTAACTAGTCATCTCCTGTACTTGGAGCTATCTTGTCAGCTAGGTATTGTTTCTCTTCTGCTGAGCAAAATCAGACTGACTTTTGTGTTACTAATTCCCTGAAGAAACCAGAACCTTTAGATTTCTGAACCATTTCTCAACGTATTACCGTTTTGGGGTTTTATTTCACATTCCATGCCAGATTTGGCATTTCCATTTCTTATCCGGCTCCTCAGTGAACGGCCCCTGTCCCCTCTTTCCCACCTCCCTCCACATGATGTGAACACAACTAGGATTTCCTCTCCATGCACAGCACATACAACTAGGGCTTTTCCTCCTCAGTGGCCTCTCCCCCAGCTCCCCAGCCAGCGTTTGCCTGGAGAAAAGCCAGCTGCGGCTGAAATCACTGAGAGAAGAACAGCGGTATCAAAATACACTGCCAAATAATGCAGGAGGGAGCTGATAGAGATGCTCTGAGATAATATTTCAAGTCAGCCCAAGCTTTCTACAACATTTTCTTTTGGATTAGGCTGTAAACCAGGGGAGGTTCAATCAGATTTCAGGTTGCAGACCCAGGTTTCTAAGGCTTTTTTCCCTCCTCACCTTAACATAATGTAGTCTTCAGGTGGCCATTCTTGACCTGGTTGATAAATGTCTTTGAGGTCAGTAGCCAGCACTCTGCAGATTGCTTCAGAAGTGAGGCAGACTGGGGCACTGTCTCCTTTTTCATTCTTTTCTGATAAAACCATTAGTGCTCTTCATAAGCAAGCTGTGGCGGTCCGTGAACCATTAACCTTAATCCATTTGACATTCTCCTTTCCATGTTTTAATTATATTTACAGCTTTCCAAGAGTTTCTTAGCCTTTCTTTTTTTTATCACGGGCTTTTCTCAGCAGACCCCGGCTTCTCTTCAGTTTCCCCTGCACACACTTAGTAACCTATGCAATGTACCTTTCTTGTGGCCGCAAGATTCGCCTTGTAAGAAGTGATTTGAAAAATAGGAACATAAGTACATTTTTATATTTGTATTTCCAGGGCACTTATCTACTAGTGATTTTCTGAGCCCTTTACATAAAAACACAATAAATCAGGTAAAAATAGAAAAAAACCTAATCGATGCTGAAGGCCGCCCAACAGAAATGGCTCTTGCACTGTTTGCAGCTCGACACTGATTCTCCCGTGGTTTCTGGAACCTGCTCCTTGCAACACAGCTGCATCTCATGGTTGCTGTAGCCCGAAGTAGAGCCATGTACATTTGTTATTTTTTCACATAGCCACTGGGCTTGAGATAAAAGGCATCTGGTTTACAGTGTAGAAAAGTAGCTCACAGTGCAGTTTTGAAAAGAAAAGATCATCAGCTCCGTGAAGCTGAAGGGCCTTGTCAGCAGGCAGTGATTCACAGCTACCAGAAGAGCTCTCTCCTGTCCCTGCAGAGGCCAAAGGTCCCATCCACGCTGACCGGTGGGGCAGGCCTCTGCTGTCATTCTGGTCCTCAGGGGTCAAAAACCAAAGCAGCTCGATCTGACTTGAATCACTCTGTGGCTGTAAAAAACTGAGTGCAGTTCATTGTGCCACCGCAGATGCCCTCGGTACCTCTTTCTTTGCAGCCAGCCCTCTGAAAGTGATGGGTCCCCTGGGAACCCGGAGCCTCCGCTGGCAGCCTCACATGGTTGTCCTGGGTTCCCAAAAGCATCTCAAAAGATAGTAGATGCCTATTTGCAGCTAAATGAATTGGGGCAGGTTTTGTCTACCTTACACTGCTGAAGAAAATTGTTTAGCGCCTGCTAACAGATACTCCTTAAGCTAGACTAGAGCTCACATGGGTTCAGTTTCCCTGCAGATCTCGCTCAAGTAACTTTTTGAAAGGCTCTGGTTTTTTCCTTCTGGGCTGCTAATGCTAGTAGTGGTATGACAGAAGCCGCATCAAGTCATGACTGGGTTTCTCTGAAAGCCTGGAAATTGCAAGCCAGGGCTTTCTTCCATTACTTCACAGGAACACAGCTTACAGGCCTATGTCAGCAGAACCGCCGATGACCGTATTAAAAGAAAGAGATTCATTGTCACTGTGTTATTGTGCACTGCTATGCTTCCAGCTAGCGTTTTTTTACCCTGCTCTCAACCTGGGAGTCATTAAGGCATTCTGCTGAAGTGAATTCTGTTCTTTATCTTTCATAAAACCAAGGACAGATCATGTCTGTATTCATACAACACATTTTTTCCTGCTGTCTCTGTAAACTGGGTGTCTACAGTCCCTCATTACTGCAAAGTCAAGGCACCTCTCAGTCTTTCACATCACATCAGTAAGGTAGAGAAGTAGAGCAACTGCCATTTAATGAGGAGGGATTAAAGTCCAGTGGGAAGAAATCTGAGAAAAGAGAGATTCAGACTCATTCCCAAACAAATTCAGAGATTTGTTTCTTACTCCGATGATGAACCTTTATTGCCAATTAATGAAAGGTGCTGAAATGATCAATAGCTGGATAAAATGGCAAACGGTCAGATCAAAGGCTTATGTAGTTTGGTATCCTTGTGTGTGTAGGGAAGAGTGAAGATGTTTGTATAATGAAGACTGTAAGAACAAGACAAATATACATGATGCTAGGATCAGCTTTCAACAGTTTTCAGATCAGGGGTTTTCTGTACAAGTATGAATTCCTCTCCCATTAACTTGGGTGTTCACTGAAAACATGCAAAGAAAATTCATGCACAAAACCCCCTGGCAAAGAAGAAGCCCTTAGTGACTGGATCCCTTTTACCCACATGTTTGTCAGCTCCTTCAAAGGCCTGTCATAGAATTCTAAGGCAGGACTTACCTTTATAAAAGCTGTGCTGTCTTCCAAAAATACATCATACATATTCAGGTATCCCCTATTTCTATTTTTACTACAATTCCTATTAATTTGTCAGGTAGCTGTGTCAGTCTTAGATGTTAATAGCTCCCTCCATCTCCCCTACAGAAAGGGAGGACATTGCAGCTTTCCAGTTCTGAAGTGGTTTTAAGGAAGAAGTTGAAGTATCATACCTGACCGTTCAACAAATTGGCTTAATAGCTCAGGATTCATATTTTTAATCTGCATAGTATCTGAACTATGAGAGATCTCTATTCAGTATCTGAACGCCTTGCACTGATGCCTTAAGTGATGTGATTAACATGTATCATGTGATGTTTATTCTTCTCCCCTCCTCTGGAAAGAAGTGTGTGCCCTGGAATGTCTTATTTTGGTACAGCTTTATCAGTTTTGGTTTTGTTTGGCTTTGTTTTCTTTGAAAAATGCACTTCTTGCTCTGTATTTATTTTAAAGAAGGCAAGGTTAGAGAAACAGGGACCTTAAGTCTCGAGGGAGCTCATTCCACAGTCGCAGGCTGACCAGTTCTGTCTCCTCCACAGATAAGATTTGCCCTAGTTTTAGAGAGGTCCGGTTCCAGCCGAAGAGCAAAGTTACTGAGTACAGATTTTATTGAGGGCTTTAAGCAGTCTTTAAGATATTTGGGGCAAAAAATGTGAATCATTTGAATACTTCATCACATCGTGAACTCCATTTGGTAGTCTTTGGGAAGCCAACACCAGACCTGGAGGAAAAGTCTGTTTTCTTGTGGTCAGCTCTATTATTTCAAGGGCTGTGTGAACCTCTGGGGTACAAGCTGGATGCCTTAAGCCAGATATATCACACTAGTGATGCAGGAATAAATAACTGAAGTGGGTCACTGCTAGGCATGCAACACGTCCCAGCCAACTGCAGAAGCCATGTGCAAGCCCTCACGCAACAAGTTAGCACTGATGGGGAATGACTGCTCCAGAAGCAAAGGCCGAGGAGACCCTCCCAGAGGGGCTGGGTTTGGGCTCCAAGCTCCTCAGCCCTGCGACACGCCAGACTCCCTCTTCACATGCACTCCATGCGTGGTTTCAGGCTCACAGAACATGGATTGGCTAAAATATTAATGCCATAGAGAAGTTCAGCAGAGGGAGCTTTCTCATTAATATTAATCTGTATTCTGATGTGTCCTGGGATGTCTAAACAATTGCACTCCTGGTGTTCAGGAGCCACCCTCACACTCCTGCTAGAGCTTTCTGTGCTGCTCTGAGCAGCCACCAAAAGCATTGTTACAGAATGGCTTGAAGTCTGTTCATATTTAAGAGGTTGAGACTGATGCTTTCTAGCCCTGCTAGCTCAGGTGCCTCTGCTGTGGTAGTTTTAAATCCTCTCAGGCTGAAGCTGAGCAACAGAAAACAATAAAAAGCAACACAGGACTCACTAGGAACTTGCTACAAAGGGAGGGCATCTAAGCTTGCTGGGGCACTCATAGATTTTTTCAGGCATGCATCCAGTATTAGACTCAGACTCTTAATTTCCTTTAGGCTATGATTTCATGGGGGTCAGTTTATTCATAGGTACCCAAAGAGTTTAAAAGTCTCATACAATCCAGAAACTTCCTCATGACCCCAGACAGCTCCATAAAGCAAGCAAGCACTGGAAAAGCGGTAGCAACCATAATAGCTGCAGATTACTTCCTAGACCTTTAAGTTCTCCCTTCAGAGCACACAGCCAGGCAGGGTTGGCTTGGTCATCCGCTGCGTAGGATGCACCCAGGTAGCAGCTACCTCAGGCCCTTTTGCAAACAGCAGAGCTAACTCCAAGGTATTGCTCTTTACTCCCACCCGAGCCAGTTAGGAAGGGGCTGTTTAATATGAGATAAACCAGGTTTTAGTTCCTTCAGATCCCTGGAACAGTGCAGCCACTATTGTGCTGCTGACAGCCGTCCCCCCGCTCCTTGGCCCGATTACAGCTCAGGTAGCTGCAATCTGCCTACTTACAGTCTCCCTTGAGTTCCTGTTGGCAGCATTATTCCTTTTCCACTTCTTGTCCCAATTTAGTTGGGTTATCTTGCTGTGCACTGTTAAATGCTACCACAAGCCATACCAGAGGTGGCTACCTGTCAGGTTTGGGTGAAGTGATCTTTCATTAGGGGAGCCCGATCTTCCAGGCTTCACTCCTGTGAATAATCCGGAGGCGCATAATTAGGCTTCCGGAGGTCCAGCACTACTACCAGGCAATGCACTTGAAGAATAACATCACTCGAGTGGCCTAGAGTTTTATATGCACATCTACACAACATCCTTGCTGCAAATGTGAAGTCTTTGTTTAAATTTGCTGTTTCGACCAAATTTGAAAATAAACATAGTATTTTGGGAAAAAAGTGAGAAACTGAAGGGATTTACTTTGCTTGCTCTGAAACCATTAAAAAGTGTGGGGCTTTGAATACTCTTGTATACTGAACAATGATATCCACAGCCTTTCAGCTCAGTTGGAGTTCAGTGGAAGCTAGAATTATAAATGCAGCCCACGCAGCTCAAGTGTAAATGGATTAAAACCAGTGGAGCAAAGACTCCACTGTTCTTGAGAGTTTCCATAGAATCATAGAACCGTAGAATAGTTTGAGTTGGAAGGGACCTTGGAAGGTCATCTAGTCTAACCCCCCTGCAATGAGCAGGGACACCTTCAACTAGATCAGGTTGCTCAGAGCCCCGTCCAGCCTGGCCTTGAATGTTTCCAGGGATGGGGCTGCTACCACCTCTCTGGGCAACATGTTCCAGTGTTTCAGCACCCTCATCGTAAACAAACTTTTCCTTATATCTAGTCTAAATCCACCCTCTTTTAGTTTAAAACCATTACCCCTTGTTCTATTGCAACAGGCCCTATGAAAAAGTCTTTACCTATCTTTCTCATAAGCCCCCTTTAAGTATTGGCAGGCTGCAATAAGGTCTGCCCAGACCCATATCTTCTCCAGGCTGAACAACCCCAACTCTCTCAGCCTGTCCTCATAGCAGAGGTGTTCCACCCTTCTGACCATTTTTGTGGCCCTCCTCTGGACCCGCTCCAATAAGTCCGTGTCTCTCCCGTGCTGGTGGCCCCAGAGCTGGAGGCAGGACTGCAGGTGGGGTCTCAACAGAGAGGAGCAGAGGGACAGAATCACCTCCCTCGACCTACTGATCACACTTCTTCTGATGCAGCCTGGGATATGGGATAGGCACAGGTCTACAAGCTATGAGGATGCTGATCAAGAACTTTGAGAAAATATTTTTGAAATAAATGCAAAAACCTAATATATGTTTTGCCAGTAGACATTCATTTTAGTTCCATTGTATGATCTCTGGGCTAAGCAACTCATCTGCAACACATAGCGACAGGTGAGCACCTCCAGAAAGCAACTCTTCCCGTCTGAAGACAAGATCTAAGATAGGGAGGGTGAATTATCCCTAGGCTACCTTTTGCTCTGCCCTGACTATGGAGGAAGATTTTATTCTTCAGTTGGCAGGACGGAGTACAGCCACCCTGCCTAAGTAAATAATCATAGAATCATAGAATCATAGAATCATAGAATCATAGAATCGTAGAATGGCTTGGGCTGGAAGGGACCATCAAAGGTCATCAAGTCCAACCCCGCTGCGGTGAGCAGGGACACCTCCAACTGGATCAGGTTGCTCAGAGCCCCGTCCAGCCTGGCCTTGAATGTTCCCAGGGATGGGGCTTCTACCACCTCTC
>JAVKLA010000027.1:38752372-38777878 GCA_034782735.1 Sagittarius serpentarius | reverse complement strand
GGGTTGCCCCGACCCAGGTGCAGGACCTTGCACTTGGCCTTGTTGAACCTCATGAGGTTCATACAGGCCCACTTCTCCAGCTTGTCTAGGTCCCTCTCGATGGCAATAATGGGAAAGGCATCTAAATTTCCTGTATGTGATGTAAACTAGAACCTAGATTTTTCGTTCTTGAGTAAAAAAAGTATCAGCTGTGAGCTTCACCCAACAGAAAATGCATACAATATATATGCACATATTTAAAAATCACACAACTTTAAGGTAAGTTATACATGGTGAGTTATACATGCATTTGTTTTCAGATGCAGTCAATATCTATACTGGCAGGAGATTTTTAGCTTTTGATATACTGCTCTGATGATTGCCTATGTAGGGTGAAATGCATCCTTAAATGCTGCACTGTCAAAGTAATATCCACAAATCACTCAGCGCCCATCACTGGCAGATAGTAAATATTTTATACCTTATTGAAAAATAATATTTCTTCTTCTCAAGTATTGCTCATGTCTTCCCTTTGGGCAACTCTCAGAACAGTCTTTTGGGATTCATAAAAACTAATAGCTCCCTTTATGCTTTTAAAGCTTTTGTTACATGGGCTCCCCAAAGCCACTTCCATGGCAGAAATCCTAGTCACTTAGTTTGAAAGATGAATATACATTAAGGGGAACGTAGGGAGAGTAAAAATTCTTTCTTCTGTTCCAGCATGAAGACGTCACCTATGCTGTGTGCAGGACTGCCACTAGCATGGATGGCCTCTCTGCAGGGGTGCCATGGAGGAACGGCGCTGCTCTGGGAAGATGTTTTGAAGCAACATACAAGGAAAATGAACTCTGTGCCTGGGGAAGGCTACTAGGCACACTAGAAATACTATGAAAGGAAGGTGCTATATTTCCTGGGTTTTTTTAATCCATGCTGTTGTTATTTCCCACATCCTGATCCATCCTTTTATTGCTGTGTTTGCAGCTGGATTGAAATGTTTGGGTTTCCTGACAATTTTTTCTTTAGAAGACAGACATCACTTACATCATACCAGGTAAGACTGACACTGAGCAGGATTTCTGCAGCGACATTCAGGCTGGCCCATGGGCACCTCTGCCTTGCCTATTTTCAGACTGCAGGTTAGCATGGCATTGCTTGCTGTAGCAAGCAATTGTCTTATCAATCCAAAATTAGATAGTAAATTGAATCCTGCCAGTCGTCATGACCTGTGTGCTTAGCAAGGCTGTTAAAACCTGCAGATAGCTTGCCCTCACATTATCCACATCACCACTAGGTCCCCAAAACTGAGCTGGGGATACCTTCTGGAGAGCAAACTTCTGGACTTGTCCATGGACAGCCTGGCCAAACAGTATGTGATGGTAGGGTTGCACAAAGGCACGTCGCTCTGTGGGGATCTCCTTCTTAACAAGTACCAGAGCTCTGCCCAAGTCCGTCCCTCAGATGACACCAGCTGGGAGGTGGGCTCGGCCAGGCGCTACACAGGGACACGTGTGTCCCTGGCTCTGCAGGGAGCACATAAGCTGTGGGGATGCACTGCCAAGGCAGGTACTAAATATCACTGTAGAATTTGAATAGGATTCTGCAGATGGAGAAGATGATCATACTGCCCACAAATAATTCCTCCCCCCCATCTGTTGCTGAAATGCTTTCCCTCCAGTGGTAGAGCAGGCTGACATTGCCTGGGCAGTCCCTGCTCTTCGTGGTCTAGAGAAGAGCGAGCAAGATGAGCTATCCTGTAGTGGGTTTACGTGGCAAGGTTTTGGTAGCGGGGGGGGTGGTGGTGGCCGCAGGGGCGGCTTCTTTAAAAGTTGCTAGAAGCTTCCCTTTTGTCCGATACAGCCAATGCCAGCCGGCTTTAAGATGGACCCACCGCTGGCCAAGGCCGAGCCAATCAGTGACGGTGGTAGTGCCTCTGGGGTAACGGATTTGAGAAGGAAAAAAAGTTGCTGGGGCTCAAAAGCTGCAGCCAGAGAGAGGAGTGAGAACATGTGAGAGAAACATCTCCGGAGACATCAAGGTCAGTGCAGAAGGAGGGGGAGGAGGTGCTCCAGGCGCCGGAGCAGAGATTCCCCTGCGGCCCATGGGGAAGACCACGGTGAGGCAGGCTGTGCCCCTGCAGCCCAGGGAGGTCCACGCTGGAGCAGATCTCCCCCTGCAGCCCGGGGAGGACCCCACGCCGGAGCGGGTGGGTACCCGAAGGAGGCTGTGACCCTGCGGGGGACCCGCGCTGGAGCAGTCTGTGCCTGAGGGACTGCAGCCCATGGGAGGGAACCACGCTGGAGCAGTTCATGAAGAACTGCAGCCCGTGGGAAGGACCCACATTGGAGAAGTTAGTAGAGGACTGTCTCCCATGGGAGGGACCCCATGCTGGAGCTGGGGAAGAGCGTGAAGAGTCCTGCACCTGAAGAGGAAGGAGCGGCAGAGACAACGTGTGATGAACTGACCATAATCCCCATTCCCTGTCCCCCTGTGCTGCTCAGGGGGACTTGGTAAAGAATTCGGGAGTGAAGTTGTGCCCGGGAACAAAGGTAGTGGAGGGAAGGTGTTTTAAGCTTTGGTATTTTATTCCTCATTACCCTGCTCCGGTTTGATTTGCAATACATTAAGTTCCTTTTTCCCCAAATCGAGTCTGTTTTGCCTGTGATGGTAATTGGTTAAGTGATCTCTCCCTGTCCTTATCTCGACCCACAAGACTTTCATTATATTCTCTCTCTCTTGTGCGGTTCAAGGAGGGGGAGTGATAGAGTGGCTTTGGTGGGCACCTGGCATCCAGCCAGGGTCAACCCACCACACATCTGTATGCTATAGCCCTCATAAAGCTAGAAAATGGCACCAGTACCGTGCGCTTTTAGCTGCTACTGTTGACGATGCTGGCCCAAGTTTCATTTGCCATGCTTATAGTTTTGAGAAACAGCAGTGTGTCACTATGTCCCGGGAAGCTGGAGATTATAAAGTGGAGAACAGAAATAGTAGTAGTAGTAGTAGTAGCAGTAGTAGCAGTAGTAGCAGTAGTAGCAGTAGTAGTAGTAGTAGTAATAATAATAATAATAATAATAATAATAATAATAATAATATTGTGGCTTCCAGAATGCTGCTCATGAAAGCAGTCTAATATTCTGCCCTTGAGCTATTCCACCAAACAAAGTTTCCAGCATGTATTCTTCCTTTTCAAACGTCTAATGGAGTGTTGAGCCAGCAAGACAGCTGGGAAGTTCGAGTTTCTGCCTGCACAATGGCAGCAGTGTCTGTGCTGTCAAAATTAACTCTGCATTTTTTCCTGCTCGTGCTGGAAAAAAGATCTTTCCAACCTTTGAAAAATATACTGTGTGCTAAGAGATCTTATGTTCCTCCTCTGGTTTAGTTCAAAGAAAGCTGATCAAAAAATTCAATTCCAGCGTCATCCAGATAGCCAGTGATATTCAAATATTGGTATCATGAAGGTCTATTTTAAACACACCATCTCAGGGTGTGTGGAAGGATAAGCAGAGTGGATCACTGCCTGGCTAATGAGGGGATGGGCACTGCATAAAAACCTGAAAAGAAGCATCAGCCCAGCTCTATAGATATTTCCAGACTAGGATGACACAATACCTGCTGATACTGCCACTTGCCAGGTAAATCCTGCTCTGGGTTGCACTTACCAAAGGAATTTCATTGTGCTTTGTGGGGTTTTGCAGCTGAAAGGGAGGACAGGATCCAGCCCATTTTATTACACACTTAATTGTTGTTGAATGGTGGGGTTTGCGATTCATTTATCAGCCAATGCACAAACTGCATGAAAACATCAGACACAGGAACTGGCACTTTTTGACCTGAGCTGCTAGACAAAGAAGGTTTGTACAGATTTGTAATATCCATTTTGACCTCTCTGCATTTGATGGTAATAGCACATGTTCAGCGTGAGCCCAGTTTTTAAAATATAACTGTCCCCCTTGAGGATCTGTTCTAAAAAACTCAGGCTTCTCAACGATGGAGAGCAATGTTTTTCTCTTTAAGGGAAGAAGGGAGGCAGGTAAGGAGGAATGAGTACTCTGCTCCTTGGATATGGAAGGCACATGTAAATGCAAGATGCCATTTATCATTATTTGATATATAGCAAAATACAGTAATTTCATTTAGCAGCAGGTTTTAAGAAGATTAAACATGCTAGGAAAATTGTTTTAAAATAACAATGTAACAAGATATTGTAAATTATTCTGCAGTAGGCTGTCATGCCAAGTCACCATAATTCTTCAATATTTAATTAAAACCCACAACAACTTAATATTCAGGTCCTGTCAAGAAAACTAATTGGATACAGGGACCAGCTGCTGGAGAAGTTTGGATGTCAGCTTCAAATGGTAATGTGAGTGGTTCACACTGGCTTGTGGGTACACATTTAAAACACTCGATCACCACGGACTTATGGAAAAGGCTGGTTTTGTTTATGATAAAGTCTTGGCATTTTAGCCAGAAAGATTCATCTTTAATGACAAGATATACTAATCCTATTTAATTAGAGACTGTTTGTTTTAAAAGTGATTCTCAGTTTAATGCTCTGTGATAGAAAGTTCTCTCTTGGGAAAGGTGATACCCACCGGTGTCCATGGTGTTCGGCACCTCTGCTTCTGCATACCCAATGGGCCTTCAGTTGCTCCCCCTATCTCTAAGATTAAGTTCTTTTAAGGTAAAGATGGATATTTCAAATCACTAGTCCCCTTTTTAGCATTCTAATCATTGCACTGGGCTGAGCGACCACTAGATCAGGCTACATGATTATGGGGGGGTGAGTTTGGGAACTGTAGTACCCATTGGAGTGGGGCCAGCTACACTGGCCAGGTTTCATGGTAAGTAATGAAAGCCCTGACATTAAATGCATGACAATGAATCACACGCCTATTCAGGGTGATATTTTATAGCTCTGCCGTCTCAGAGCTGTGTGTGGTTTTTTAAAAATAAGTTTTAAATTACAAGTGCTTTGTACAGCTCATTTGTAAACTCACAAGTACTGGGTATTGCAAGGTATCTGTATTTCAGTGTTTATCAGAACACAGAACACTGTTTGCCATTGCTCAGGAATAAAAAAAAAAGTTTAAAATGATGGAAACTGACATAATAGGGATTTATAAATATTGTGTTAGCAGAGCAAGTAGGCTATGTAATTCTCCTACCTTTGCAGCATTATAAAATACCCACAATAAAAGGTACTCTCTTTTCGAGTAAATTGTTATGATTTTTTTTCCATCATTGATTTATACTGAAGTGCTGAACTCCAACACTTTTGTTGCTAGCAAGCAATTAAGATGAAAGCACTGTCCTTTCTGAGAACTGCATTCATTCAGGTGGTATGGAGATATGACACAGTTTTGCTCTTTTACTCAGCAGTTGTTTGCAAAACAATAGAGAGGAACTGTACTTGATTTCATTGCCTTAAAAGTGAAGAAAAAGAAAAAGAAAGGAAAGAAAAAAGGCTGGGAATATTTAGCTTACAAAGAGATGAGAAATGGGTTTTGCAGGGAGCCAATGTCATGCTGTATGGAAGCTAATATAGCAAATTCAGAGTAAATACAAATTCTGTATGTTAGGCAAATTAGAGATGGTTGAATTAATCATGAGTAAGTGACGAACGTTGTGCTGCTTCTGTCTGGGTTCTCCAGCTGATGCTGACTTCTGGTTATGCTCTCGTTGCTGTTTCAGAAGATTCTTCTGTGGCTTAATCCCGTGAGTATCTGAACTGCTTGCAGACACCAAGGAACATCAAGACATCGCATGACACGGAGTGAGGAAATGCCTCTCCCGAGTGGGGAGATGCGCTGAACTGCAGCAGGAGTCCCAGCCCTGGGACTTGCTGCCAGCTCCTCTGCGACACTTACGGACCTCAGCTTGGGCTCTTGGTGATCTGGATCTGGCCCTGGGGGGCTCTGCGAGCCCTACTGAGCCTCGTGCTCAAGTTTTACCATGCTGGCCTCATGGCTTTTGTCCAGCAGCTGGGAGACACATCTACTCGCTCAATGGGAGAGTTCAAAGGGGGCAGAAGCCATGTGTCTTGCCTGGCTGAGAGCTCTTCATCAGCCTCACCTAGAGAGCGATGCTGGGAGAGCTGCTACGCCAAGTGAATGACACACTCGGTGTTAGTCCTGCTTATATCACGTTTTCTGTCTTGACAGTGCTTGGGCAGGATCTCTCTGCAGCCCAGTGACACGACTGCCATGGGGAGGGAGAGCAGCTGTCCCTGTCCCCCACGGTGCAGAATGAGGATCTACGGGACCAGGCAATGAGTCTCCTCCAAGATTTTATCACATACTAAATTCACTGGAGGAAAAACGACATCCTTCTAGGCTTTGGTTTGACATCAGGTGGTAAATACCTCGTTCTTGTAAAGCTTGTTCTGCCATAGAAAACAGTGTTCCTCTGCGTTAGATTAGTGTACATCTTCCACGTGCAACTTCTGTTAATTTAATGAATTATTTAGCAGTGCCGTGCTCACGGGCTTGTGCCAACACAGTAATGGAATTCTGTACCGGCTACGGGTATAGCCAGATGTTCACAATTTTTCTTCGTCTTTCTGCACAGATTTTATGCAAATTGCAGGAAGAACAGCACTGCCGTCACCACCTTCTCTGTTAATAAATCCCATAATGGACTCCATGCCTGTACAACCCAACCCACAAGGAACAAGCTGCCGGGTGTGATGCTTAGTCTTTGTGAGTTAAGGATGCTCAGTGGTGGGAAAGTAAGGACCACGGGAGCCATATCTTCACCCACTCCTGCTGGTGCAAATTGTGTGTAACTGCAGTCGGTGCATTTACACTAAAGTGTTGTCAGGGTAGAACCGGGCTCAGCAAACTCCCGAATAATTAGCTAAGGTACAAAGTTAAAGGGTGATCAGAAGGTGATGACAGAAGCACAGCAGGAAATTCTGAGCTGTTGTGCAGTTCAGTTTTTTACAGAAACCTTTATCCTTTTTATTTTTTTTTCCTAGGGATTGTTTTTTCAGCACTGGTGCGATTTTACGGAGTACCTACAGAGAGAAGAGCTGGCCTTGCTCTCTCTCCCCATTTCCACTACTCAGTCCCCTCCTCAGAGGATTTACTTGTGATTTACTCTTGCAGAAGTGAGAAGAGATTTAAGCTGTGCTCATGCAATTATACCGAATGGGGGAGAGAGGCCAGCAGAACTGAAGTCGGTGGATTTTGGGGCTGGGGTTGTTTCTGCACAGCTGTACTCCCTGCTCGGCCGTTCAAACCGCTCCAGAGCGAGACAAAGTGGATGCAGCCGCTCTGGAGTCACAGCAGTATAAGTCCAGGGCTGATTTTCAACTCAAAATGACCCCCCTGCTTTGGAAAGTATTTAAATATGAACTTTACTCCCAGCAGCTTCATTGCAGCACTTAAGCTTAAGCACGTGCTTAAATGTTTTTCTGAAGTGGGTCCTTGGTTTGATAGCATTTTACACATGAGGTCAAAGTTAATAAGCATCAGGCCCACTACACAACAGTATGAGAGTCACCCATTTATGGAGCTCTAGAAATGTCATTTATAATTCAAGTCTTTCAAAGGAAGGATAATTGTCCAATTTTGTACTGCTGCATGGGAGAAAACAAAACTGGGTTATGTGTTTGTGAGCTCTGCAATTTTTGGTTTAGCGTTGTTTTGCTGTATAAATTGCTCCAGGTTTTGGGGGGACTGTGGAAGCATTGTGTTTGCTCCAGACTCCATCTGTGGTCCTGCTGACCCCGAGTGCCGATTAATTACATGCTAACTTCATACCCTGGCATAGGGACTGATGATGGATGATCTCCGGCCAGAGTGATCTCTGCTTTCTGGTCACTTGAGTCGCCTTGCCAATGAGACTGTATTTCTGTTTACTCAGTTAATGAGGATCAGCGTTACGAAATGCATGGCAGGGATTCAGTATACATTACCAGTTAATAGAGATAATTGAGTGGAAGGAAAACTAGTTTCTGATGTCACAAAATGTCTCTTGTGATAAAGCATGCAGAATATAATGGTTAACATTTCATTTAGCACTTACGGAGATTTGTGTACTGGTTAATATGTATTGTTTGTGAAATTATAATGACATAATAATTGCTTGCAGATACATTCCTATTATATTGGGTGAAGCCTTCCTCTTCATTTTCCTTGTCTATCCAGTCTTACTAATTCTCTAAACATGCCATCAGACATCTGGTGCCAGGATTTAAGTATCTATTTTTCTGTCTCCACATCTAGACTCCTGAAAACACAGCCAAATCTTTTTCTTGTTTTGTTTTGTGGTTTTTTTTCCCCCCAGAAACCTAAACACTGAGATCAGTGGGAGTTGAAGACTGAGTAATATTTCAAATTAGGCAACTTAACTATGCTATAGCACATATGTATGTAGCAGATCAATAAGTAAGTGCCAGGAAAGGACACTCAGAGCATGTAGCATAATTTCTAGGCTTGATAGGACCACTAAAACTTCCTGTTGTGCATTGTACAGACTTTCTTTGGCGCCTATTGACACTCATCTTTGGCACTATTAAAAATCTTGGCTCTGGTTTGGGAAAACAGCTAGCAAACTAACACTGTTTACCTGGTTGTTTGGCCATCCATCTTCTGATTTAACAAGTATTGATCAATATGGATTTTTATTTTGAAAAAATCAGACTCAGCTGAGACAGCATTTTACCTTTTTTTTTTTTTCTTCAGTAAGTCCTCCTATCAGTTTCAAGTAAAAAGATGTGTTTAACTCACAGGTATATTTGCTTTTGCAGCGTGGAGAACCTTGAGAATAAGAGGAAAATAGGAATACATTGGGGGAAAAACCCAGTACTTTATATATAGAAATAAATGGTGTCTAAAAATCTTTTTTGCCTCCTGCTTGAGTAGACTAAAATCCTAGAAGCTTCTTATATGTGCTGGCTGACTAAAAATAGAGAGCATATATCACATTATCATTCATGAAAAAACTGCCTGCACAGCCTGTGTAGTCCCCAAGCTGCTGGAGGCAGGGAGGATATTTCATGGCAGTACCAGTATATGTGGCTGTGCTCTTCCCTTGCTTTTTCTCAGAAATAGGATATTGGACAACATGCCCCTTCAGGTTGATGTGTTATGACACGCTAGCTTCTTAAGCTCGAAAATGCAAGTTGCTAGTCAAGATGCTGGCACTTATTTCACTCCTGGTAGTGTTTTTTGAAGTATTAATCAAAATAAGAAAGAAAGAGACTAAAAAATGAAGCAGTTAAACTTTAGGCTTCGCATGCTGCAGGGGGTGTACTTTGCTTCATTTTGTGCAGTGGTATGCAAGTGCTCCCCATGGACTTGTCACAGGAGCCAAGCACGTGTTGCTGAAAGCGTCTCTGTGAGTCTCCAGACTGCTAGCGTACGTTAATTCGGCCAAGGAGGGACTAAGGGGGCCTGTGGATGGAAAGGAGAAGGTGATTTGTTCCACCAGGCAGAAAAGTAATAAGGAAGTAGCTTTCTGGTGAGGGAGGATCTGGTGTATGGGCTTAGGTACCCTTTGGGAGTCACCCCTTGTATAGCCCAACCTGAGAAGACAATGTGAGCTGGACTTTCTGATGTTACATCTGATTCCTTGAGGTACTGCAGGAAGAGGCAGGGAGTTCTTGAGCTGATGCTGGCTGGGCTTCGCCTCAGATGGACCCGCAATTGCTCCTGCTGGCATACAGAGAAAGCTGACTTCTCCGAGATCACTTGGATGGAAAGGTGACCAGGGACAGGAACAATTTACAGAAACGGAGGGAGGCACCCACCATGCTCTGCTCTTGGTGCTGGTGCAGTGCCCTGCTTCAGGCACGGTGGCACCATCACAAACCAGAGCAACACAGGAGTGAGTCCAGCACATTAGCGATAGCTCTCAGACCACAGGCATCAGTCAGCGTGAAATAACCTATGAAGCACCTGGAGGGAAATGTCTGTTACAAGGGCAGTCAGGGCTGCTGCGGCGTCCTGAAGCATCCACCACAGCCATCTGTAAGTCGTCCAGCCTTTGCTGATGCTACCTGCTTACGAGAACTTGCAGAGCTGTAAGAGATGAAAAGGAGGTCACCACAAAGAGCTAACCGTATAAAACCTCCGTTCTCCTAACATTCACATGTGTTTTAAAGCATTGGATCTTCATTCATTTAAGTGGACCTCACTGATTCACTCTGATAACTCAGTGCGCCATCAGTTCCCGTCATATATTTTAGTCTGAATGAGGACGGCTAACACCTCAGAACTGCATGGACATACAACCAGTTTTCTCTGACTATGATCTACAAAGGCTTCCTGCTCACTTGATAGGAAAATTGTTCTGTAGCACCAGCCCATGCTGTCACAGCCAGGCCTGCCATACCTTGGGGAACATTAACCTAAATATACTTTTTGAAATATGTGCGAGTGGCTCAGGGGAAATCTCTGTCTCAGACAAATTTCCAGACAGGGTTAGTGCCTTCACTTTCCTTCGTTCCAACTTGGAAGTTTTGTCAGACCTGAAGCCTGTTCATGGTCCAGGGATGAGTGAGGCAATTAGGGTGCAAAGCTGGAAAGCGAAAAGAAAAAACTAGGGTAAAAACCCAGAAGTAGGAAGGAAGCTATTGGTTGTGTGATCCAGCCCATGCTGTGGCTCATTATTATTACTTGCAACAGCAAATGTTGATGTAAGTGCTGCAGAGTGCCAGTAATTAGTAGGCATGCCTCTCCAACTGCTGCAGCATGTGGTCAATGAGTTCCTGCCTCCAAGAGATGTTCTGCACTGTAAGAGGAGAGATTTATGCTACTGATAAACATAAAGGGAGACTGAAATACAGCCTCCATGCCACAGTTGGAATGAGATTTCTCCTACACCTACACATAGGGAGAAACGATCTCAGGCTGGAGAGCTGGTGGAAGGTGAGGCTCAGCATCTAGGGTGCAAGTCAGAACATAATTCTTTCTGTTTTCTTCCCCTCAGACTCCCACCAATCTGTTCTGCAGTATCTGGGAAAAAAGAAATCAAACCCACGTAACATGGAATGCTGTTGGACGGCTCAGTGACATTCAATTATGCATGTCCAACAGCACTGTCATTATGGCTGACGCCTTCCACGGTTTCCACGTCTGTGTTGTACAGAATTCTCTTAATTATATTTTTAGTCAAACTCTTTCTGCCACTTGTCGGCAATACACATTTTACAAGCCCAGTAAATAGGGCTTTATCATAGAAAATGACAAAGTAGTGAAACAGAATAGAGCACTGTGCTTCTTCCTAATGGGATAGCCTTTAAGCAGGAGTTGACATGGTGCCAGGTTAAGTCGGTGCTGCAACCACATCACTTGGAGGCTTCCATGGTATGCCACTTGCTGTGCTGCGTAGGGGAAGAAGCCTAAATTCCCGTTTATTCCTGGGTAGATCCCAATCCTCATTTAATGCCGAATGTGGCTTCGCACTGCAGACCTACCCTATGGCACACTGCTTTTCCAACATAGTGTAAAGCTCATCTCCAGATTAGCAGCTTCTGAACTGCTGAATGAAGTCCTTTAGAACGTCATGAGGATGGAGAACATTTTGGGTTGTGGAGTCCAAGTTCTTCTAGTCACATACTGCTGTGTATTGTCACCCTTCTAGCAATCTTTTATTAAGCTACATCTTAACATGAGTTTGTTATTAACTTCTACTTCTGTTAAAATTTAGATCCAGGAATTAACTCTTCTGCTCACTAGGTAGCTTCTTTTGACTTTTGGTCTAATTTTAGAGGATTATCTTCCAACTGTGAGCTCTTCTGCTAGCAATAATCTCTACATTTAATCAGTACTTCTATCTTGCTCACACTTGCCGCTGGTATTTTATAGAGAATGACCGTATTCTCTCTCAACCTCCATTTTGCTAAGCTAAACAAGTCAACATCTCCTAGCCTCCCCTCAAAAAAAAAAAAAAAGCTAAAATCCCTGAACATCCTACAAGGCCTGTTCTACCCCATTCCAGGTTGAATTTTAATTCATTACCACATGGCAGCAGAATGGGGTACGGGACTCCAGCTATAGTCCTACCAAAGTCGTACTCAGCTTATGGCACTAACTGTGCCTTGTGCTTGTGGGAGTTACCTTGCCTGTACATTGTTTGGCATGAGTGGTATAGGACATGGGACTACATGAGTGTAATTGTCCTCTAGCTTTCAAATCTGTGAAGAGCTACACATTTGCCTCTTGTTCAGCTCTTGAGAGGAGCACCTCTTTTTTTCTCCTATAGAAAGAACCAAACTTTAAATTAAGAACACACTGAAAAATATTTTAATAAACTACATTCTGCTGTTTGCTTCACACTGGGAATGAGCAGCTTAGAGATCAGAGAGCTTTTTACATACTCTTCTTAGCTTGGCTTCCTATGAGCCCATGCTTCCTCAAGCACGCGCTGCACGTGTGTGCGTGTATGTATGTATATGTGTTACTAATAAATTTTCAAACTCTTGACTAATTTCAGCCATATTTGACAATCTCAGAGGTACTGTATCCCTACAGATTTAATAAAAATCAGCAGCCAAGTAGAGAAAAGATCTGTGCTCTCTCCATTGAAGGAAAGGTTGCAGCACAAGCTTTGTCTAACCCTTTCTTAGATGCTAGGAACCCTTTCAGGTTCCCAGACGTAGGAAATAGTTATGCGGAGCTCACACGTTATTATATGCTGTATAGTCAAGCCAGGACACAAATCCATAGGAAATGAGCCTGCATTAGTTCTGCTGCTCTGAGCTATCTGCTACATTTATGTATTTTCTCTTGCTTAGAGAACTGGATATCTCTGTGAATGTGTACCTACCCTTCTCTTTCTGCTGCCTTGTAACATGTCTGGAAATTGTGTATCTGCAGACATACATTTGAATACATCTCATGAATGAAGTTCTGTCTTTCGTTCACATCCCCCCACACACACCCACCACCCATCTCTGCGTCTCTGTGTATTCCAGCTGTTTGAATGCTCCCTATTTACTTTCTTTTCTCAGTCTATAGATTTTAATGACAGCCTTACAGACAACTACATTACCACCATCCACATCTTCTCTCTCCTCACCACCAGGTGCTGGACCTATAGATGGATATGCTGTGGCCATGTAGAGGACGCAGAAACAATGACATAAATAGGAGGTAGCACGCTCTCTGGGGAAGGGGGTGATGTTGTGTTGGTGGTATACAGCCATGGCATTGCACAGTGTATAGCTACCCCAGCGGTTCTGACCAGAATCAAGATTTGGCCACAATTCAAGTCATAGATCAATAAATATGCTATTAGTAACACATATCTGTTAAGAAAACACTGGTCGAAGTTACTTAGTCCAATAGTTCACTAACTGCAAAACTGCATGTGGTGCTGGGAACCTGTTCCAAGAGCTTTTAAAGAGAAAATAACAGTCCTTCGTGGGTGCTCCGTGTTTTCACAATAAACGACCATAAATAAGATGCTGCTAGTAGACTCCATTTTCTCTGATTACACAGCTACCTGCCTTTCTGTCTATCAGTCACACAGTAAATCTCTCTCTTTCCATGAAGTATCTTACGTTGTGCAAAATCAATACGCTGTCAGAGTACTTTGCTGCCTTACTGGTGACACCAGCATGGCATGTCCCCTAGTGAGTGTGACATTGCGCAGGAGAAAAAAAACCTCACCCTATCTTAGAGCTGGATTTAGTAGAGGTCTGAGAGGTCGGATCCCCATAGGGACTTTGGCACTTTTTTGGCCCCAGTTCACTACATTTAGTGTTCAGGATCCCTCCACCTGGCCCCTTTGGTTTACAGCCCCCGGGGGCCTCCGACATCCCATGCCTCAGCAAACTTGGCCAGACCGCAGCTACGGCAGCAGCAGCAGCGAGCTTCTGCCAGCTCCCAGCTCAGCATTATCAGTGTTAAAACATTTACTGCATGTGCAATTCTCAACAGCTCTTAAATCTGGCAAATCAAAACCAATTTTAACCGGAACACTCCAAGACACTTCTCTACAATGAGGGCGATCTATCTGTCTGACAAATTCAGACTTGCTTCCCCCAGCTGCTTTGGCATTAAAGCTGTTTTAACAAAAAAAAAAAAAAAAAAAAAAAGGAGTTGCAAAAATTTTCTTCTTTATAGATGTTGAAAAAAAAAATCATTCCCTTTGTGTTAAAAAATGGTGATGGCTTCATGCCAACAAATCAAATGAGGTTTCAATTGCAGGAGCAAATATAAAAATTTCTGCCTGATCAATAGCAATTCAAAGTGTGATCAGGAATTAGCCAGAGGGAGCCAGAATGGAAATACCTAGCCAATCTCAACCGCTGTATCTAATGCCCTGTCTCAGGGCAGTCTGAACCTCTCAGGACTGCGGATCGACCTAGGTTTGGGGGCACAGAAATGTAAATCCCTGTGGTGTGTCATGTCATTCACACATGTGATGCCAGGCACCTGACTGAACCCTCCTCCTTCCTACCGGGCACTCACTCAACTCACGGCTGGGGCGTCCGACGAGCTCTTTGAGAGCTCCAGTCAGCCTAAAATCTGTAAAATCCAACTCGTGCTCCCCACTTCGTTTAGCTTCATTGCTGCATTTACAGGTTCAATGTGTGCGTGACCAAGCAGTGAAAACAACAACCGAACACAGTGATACCCTTAGGTCTGATCAGCAGCAGACGGGGATTTACTTCTTCCAGTCTATCATTCTCAATTTTAAACTGGAGCAGGGAGCACAGCATGGTCATTTTATTGATTGGATTAGAGAAAAATTGAGCTGGCTGATCTGTATGATGACATTATTGAGTTGTGTTTGCAGCTATGACAGAAACAAAAGAGGTTTTATTGGATTATCGGGGGCACAAGGAGAAAAGGGGAAAGAAAAGGTAATATAGAGGTGAGCAGGTATTTGGCTTGGTGCCTTTGTGCTTAGTCTCTCCAGCAAGGGCTCTCTTCTTCTCTGCTACCCTGTCTACTCTCTCACTGCCGTTCTTGGCTACTGCTGCCTTTCCAAACACAACCAACTGCGTAACCAAAGAGATGGGAATTAGTTGCAGTTCCTCATTAGTGGATGCTCACATTACGCTAGTTCATCACGCAGATAAGAACATTTGTGACCTTAAAAAAAACCAACAAAACCCATTTGGAGGTGAATATCCTGTTTAAGGGACATTTTTATGCAAGCCAGGTGTTTAAAAACTGTGGTGTTGCATGACACCTACTGACAAGCAGAGCATATCACAGTTCACAGTATGTGGGCAGCTGAGTCACTTGATTTATTTTTACTGGTGATATATTTTTACATTTGTTAAAAGTATATGATTGAGAAGGAAGAAATTGATATTTTGCACCATGTGAATATGTGACAGTAAGTGAGTAACTGGCATATATATATGTGTGTGTATATATATGTACTCTACCTTATGTTTTATATACCTCTTTTACATGGTTAGTTTATAGACTGGTTTTAAAACCACCGTGTCCAGCAGCTTCACTGATTCATTGTATTTATGGCTGAAGAAGAATGTTAGTAGCAAATGCTGTAGTCAGCACAAGAGAGCAACCTACAGGTTATGCTTTTGAAGTGATCATATATTTTATTTATATGGTGCCTGTCAGTCACAGAAGCCTCCTGTGAAATATTCTGAAATGAAACACTCCGCATTAAAATGACACAGTCTGATTCTCCACTGCCATGCATGCTGTGCCCTTAGACTTCTGAAATCAAACCATGTGGGGAAGAACTCTATACGCCTATGGAGTGGCTCTACAAAATAAGAAGAGTAACATTTTACATTTGCTTTGCTCTGGTGTGATTTGTTCTACTAAATGATCAAGAAGAAGTCAGAGCTGTGACCGTGCTGTGTTCCAATATTGGGGTTTTATTCCCAGCTCAAAACTTTCATGCTCTGCTTGGCTCTCCTGTGGCACATGTAAGAGGACTGAGGGACAGATGACAAGGTCTCAGAGTCGGAGCCCCACCAAAGGCCATCACCCTCCTCCCCTTGCCACAGCCTGTGTCACAATTTCACCCGACAGTTGGTTTAAGACTAAGAGCTCCTGCATCGCAGCTCAACCCAATTCAGCATCAATACCTCGACAAATGACGTGGAAGGAAATGGATCTTGTGATGATCATCAGCACAATTCAAACCTTAAATGAAACCAACAAGCAAACAAATGAGCTGTAATTTTATCAGGTGGAAACAGAAATCAGTGGAGCTATTAAGTCTGCAGCAGCTGAGACTCTGCTCCTTAAATAAAAGTTGCACAAAACCACTGTTACAACTGAAGCATTTTTCAGCACAGAAGGCAGCGAGTGGGCCCCATGCCCAAGGAAAAGATGTTGACACTGTACATTTTTGGAAACGTTTCCATGCTGTGAAATCGCCCATGTGCTAGACTTGTATGGATTTCAGTGGGAAAGCTCACTGTCAAACCACATGGCACCCAGCCCATACAGAGCTTTGAAGAAAATAGTAGAGACAATGTCAAAATCACCAAGTAAATGGGACCAATGGCTAATGGTACAGCCGAAATTAGTCCTTTAATTCATTTACAATGCTGTCAAAATAAGTCTAGAGCTGAAGGAATCTCAACAAACATCGTCATCAGCTGCAGTTTTCTTCCAAGAATGAAATACAATAGGAAAAATGTGTTTTTGTGGATAATCCAGTACTAAGAGGAAAAAAGACCCCCCCCAAATTGCTTCATTAAGATTTAGAAGTTGACACCTCAGGCTACAAAAGTCCATACAAACTAAACAGCTCTCTCTTTTGAAAGGCACAATATCCACATGCAGTGATGGCATATTCATCAAAACTCCCCCAACAGCTCTGTTTTCCCCAGTGCTGAACACATCTGTGTATATCCCTGCACGTGTCTGACTTTCACAGACAGTAAGTGCATTATACATACCAACTTCCTCAGCCTCACTAAAAAACAGGCCCTAGCTGTTGCCCAGAATGACCCTAAATCAGAAGTTCTAGGAAATACGTACACCAGATTCCTGCTGGAGGATAAGACCTCATATCTCCCTATGACAACAGGTCTTTCTGCTTTGACTAGAGGACAGGCCCGGGATGCCCAGACCAGTACCCATGTTCTAGTAACTGGAAGGGCTCCCACTGCTCCAGCGGGCACTGAATCTGGCCTTTAAAGACGCTGTTGATGTGATTGGTTCCTTACTGTAAAGGATACCAGTGATGGAGCCAGCAAGGAGCAGTAGGATAAAATTTAACAAGAAAAACGTGGACCGAACCTTGGTAAAACTTTCCCATAGGTAAGGTCTAATTGACCATGGCATGTTCCTATCAGACGTTTCTTTTTTGGTCCTCTGGAAGATGTCTGAAAAAACCCCCAAAGAGTTCTGCATTGGTGAGGCATCCTGCCCTACTTGGCTTCATCCTTGCACTGTTAGGATCGGTTTACTCAGGAGATGTTCACTAACTTAATTTTAGTTAAAAAAAAAAAAAAAGGTTTTAAACCCTCTGGGAAGAGTTACCAGCTTAAATATTATTTTATTAATTTAGTGGTTATGTTTTTACACTGATCCTTGAAAGTTACTTGAAATGCCCATGGGGGAATATGGTAGTGTTATGTTTACACCAGAGACACTGTGAACACAATTCCCCTCTAATTTACTCAGTGTGACCCCAAACTTCAAACAAGTTGTAGAGGAAGCAAAGGAGAGCAGAAGTTAACCCCGCAGACATTTGTCTTGCTGGGCTCGATTAGTTTATCTGCTGGTGCTCAGTTGGCACATGGTTCGGATTAGGAGGAGCATTCCCCCAGCTGGGGACAGCCGCGGCAGGGGGTTGCTGTGCCTCGGGACGGTCTTAGCTGGAGACGCTTGTGTTAGGACAGAGATCTAGGCAGTATTTTAGTATGCGGCAGTGGCTATCCCAAGGTTGTTTTAAATATATATGGAGTTTGTGTGTGATAGTTAATTTAACTAACATGTTTATTTACTGGCTCGCTGGGGTTTTGTGTTTGGAAAAGATGACTCATCTGCTACTTGATCCTGCAAATGTTTATTCTGCTGGTGGGCTCACTCTTTACCAGAGTAATGAGAGTAATCCCACTTGTATCAGGCCTATTAACGAACATACTTTCACAGGATCAAGTCACAGGCTAGCTGTAAATAAAAATATCCACCTCCTCGCCCTCAGTACCAGTGGAATTTCAGGGATGCTTATGTCATCACGGCCTGTTATAAAGTTTCAAAGGCACCACATTAGCTCCATCCAGTTTTTCTAAGGATAACATTTTAAAGGGCACAAAATGCAAGCGGGGGAATATGCTGTCGCTTAGCTGAGCACACAACAGCAAAGCCCTCACAGGATTTTCTGCCTTACGCTCCTTGCTGTTCAGGTTCCCCATAAACCGCCCGGGGGCAGATAAATGTTTAAAACAGACAATGGCTGGCCAGCAAAGCAGGGAGTTGCCCAAGGTTGAGAGAAATAGTGAGAAAGGAGCTGCATGCACCAAAAACCGAGGTTCCTGGGGCCAGGCGGAGGGGGCACAATTAAGCATGCCGGGCTGCAGCCTAGCAGAGACATGAAAGGTCTCTTCTCCCACTGCTGTTGGTCCCTGCCAAGGGCTGTATAGACAGCTCAGGACTCTCTCTGTGCTGGTCAACTACGGAGTGCCAGGGAGCCTCTAGGGAAACTGTAATTCAGTCGTGTGCGCTTTTAAATCATCCGAATCGTTCCTGGAAACTTTTTTTGCTAGTGCCAAAGAGCATAGCCACAAGCCGGGAGCAGGGATGGTCCAGGGCCTCTCCGAGGAGGCAGCCTGTACATGGCTCCCTGCCTCTGCAAGCTTCGATGCCGGCTGGCCTTTGTGAAAGCATGCTTCTGGGTACGTTTAATTTACCAGGATGGCTGTAATCTCTCTATGCCTGCTTTTATTTTGGGTTCTGCACCAGGGAGTTCTAAATGCTAGGTGTTGTGGTGCCTCACTTGTAGTTGCATGAGTCTTGCTCTTAATTGCCAACTACAGGAATATCACTGAAATCTTGGTGCCCTTGAGGATCCATCTGGGCCTTGGATTTTAGATTACACAGATATTGAGCACCTAAGGACCAAACCAGATATTTAGCACTTGCAGATACAAATGCAACATCATAGGGTTTGTTGAAAAAGAGCTGGTGAAGATTTAGCAAACATCAACGTTGTGCACTTCGGTACTTTCTAAACTCGCACTTGGTGTCATGCATCTACCTGGGTATCCTCGCAAACCTGTCTTTGATTCCCAGAAGGGTTGGCTTTGGAAAGATTTTTGGTGTCTAAAAAGATATCTAAGTCCACCCTGAGGACATTCCCAAGATGCCCCAGCTCAGGCACTGGGCAACCTCCGGTCTCCACCGGTCAGGCCATTTGTGAGCCATGGTGTGGCCCAGCCAGCGTCCCTGGGAGCGGCTGGCAAAGCTCAAGGAACCAGCCACACTCCCTGTAGCTGGAGCACCAATGGCCTGAGCACCACCGAGGAGAGAAGAAGACAGTGTGCACCGAAACAAGCAACAACTGAGAACAACTTTCCGTGTTGTTCTGAGTGCGGCAGAGTGATGCCGCTCCTATTTCTGTCTCTGATCGAGTTGCATGGAGAGTCATTTTTTTTGCTTCCTTCCAGAAGCAGGTTTGGAAACAGGCTCCTGAGCTGGAGGGGGTGCTGGCCTCCGACCCCCAGCCCGCTCAGGCAGTCCCAGCTCTCCCTTTGCCTTACCTGCTGTATCTCCCACCCTCCAGCTTTTTAATCACAGGCACTCTGCTTGCCCCAGACAAGCTGCCTTTGACTGTGTGCCCCTTGTGCACATACAGTTACGTGGCTTCCTTGCTTTCCTTACACTGGGATACTACAGCACACAATATAATGGGATAACGTGCTAAAATGAGATGCCAGGGCTGCCTCTTCAGAGGGCTAGGCTGCCAAACATTACACCCACTGGATGTTAAATGAAGGTGATGACTAAGCGTTCACACAGCAGCTTGCTTTCGCTGAAGAGTTTGGCAGACTGACGTAAATTGAAAGTCTGCTGCGGGCAGATTTCCTCCTCCTATTTTTGATTTCATGCAAATAAGAATTGCAGGACGCCAGGCAATTTCTACCTGTGACTGACATATTTAGTGTTGACAGTCCCACACTGTTTTTATATCTGAAAGTGCGGATTTAGTAATACATGTGGGGCAGTTGCAGATTGCAATATCTCATCCCAGCCCCGTCTCCAGTTCCCCTCCCTTCCCTGCTCCCAGCAGGCTCCATCCAGCCCCGCAGCACGGCTCGCTTTGACACATGCATGTCTATAAAGTTTGCAGTCTGCTGCCGAGCTGCCAAAGAAAACACAACGGTGCAATATTTTCTGCTAACAAGCCTTTGTCCTGTGTGTTTCACTCCCTGGTTCTGCTAAACAAAAGCTTCCCGTTAAAGGATTAAGTGGTAACTTAGTCAAACAAGCATTCCCCGTCTTCTGACTGATCCAGGCAAGGAAGCATCTACTGCTCAAAAGCATTTAAGCTAATCTAAAGGAGTCTGGGAGGGAGGCTGCTGGGAGAGGAGCAGGGGCATCAGCTTTTGGGGTGACGGGGAGGCAGTAGGAAGCAGCTGCATGCAGGCAACAGCGATCCCCATGAGAGCGGAAACGGGGACGTGTCTGAAGAGTCTGAAGCACCAGGTGCATGTGCGGTTTCATCCTCTCAGCTCTGGGTTGCACATGGGTGCCACAAAAAGTGCTGGGAAGGGACCGCAGTAACGTCCTGGATACGAAGAGCCCTGCCACCTGCGAGCAGAGCTGCTGCCTCCCAAGGGCAGGAGGCCAAGCCCAGGGAGGGAGGCTGGCTGCAAACGTCTTTGGTAAAGCTCACTCTTGGTAAGTAGCCTGCGAGGCTCTTTCTGCTTGTCCCTGCCAGCTCAGAAATCTTCCTCCATGTATTTTAATACACTGTCCAGCCACCATGAGATGTGGTGGTTTCATATCCTCTTTTCCCTGACAGCAACCACCCATCAAACCTAAATCTCAAGGAGGAAAGGAGACTAGGTAGTCAGGCTGCCAATCAGACAGAGTAGGTGCCAGAGGACAACGTTTCAACTCCCATCACTACCTCATTCAGACCAGGACCTTGCGCCCCAGCAACCGCCTGTTCGGAGGCACGTGCCCTCCCCTTGCAGGTATTCTGCAGTAGATGCCTGTCTTTCCCTATAATGTTTTAAACAAGGCTTAGGCTGTGCCTACCTGCCCACAGGCATTTGCAACAGCGAACACGCAACCTGGCCAGTGGCACGGTGTGGATTACAGCCCGATGGTTCAGGGCTCATCCTCTGGAGGCAAATGGCAATCCACATATCTAGCATACAGCTTCAGTCTCCACCAGGATCCCCATGGAGAACTTAATATATAATCATTTCTGGTGGTTTTCCTCCCAAGGTGTTTGAACTGATGTAACACTGTTTGCCGCAGTGGTGTTTTGGTATGGTGTGGTCTGTGGCTTGAGGAGGAGAGGGGAAGCTTCAAGGCTTTCTGGGATAGTGGTAACTAATGGATGGTGGACAGATCCCAGCTTGGGGGAATCTTGTCCATACTGCCTGTGGAAAAGTGTCTCTGAACAAACTACCCTCAGATAGTTATTTTGTAGTGCACATACATCTGTGGGAAGCTAACTGGAAAGGGACCTGTGGGCCAGGCTTCCTAGCAGAAGGTGGCATCCTGGCTACCTAACCTCTTACTCCATAATTCACACGGGCTCTTGAGGTACCTCGTCCCTCCAGGAGTGAGGAAGCAGGTGCCAAACCAGGCTGAAGGTGTCACTCTTCATTGATGTGCTTCAGAAATAGCCCTGGCATTAACTTCGTGGCTAGCACAATATCCCGTGTTGCTGTATTCACATTGATATGCCCACAAGACTGCCCTTTCCCATGAGCTTTCCAGCCCCACTGGGAGAGAACAAGTAGAACAAAAGTGAGAAAACTCATGAGTCTAGCTAAAGATACTTTAACAGGTGAGGGAAAGAGAAAAATAACAAGCGGAACACTCACCCTCTCCAATAGGCAGAGCAGCTGAGCAATGGCCACCTTGGAAGCCAGAACTCCACTGTCTTCTTCCTCCACCCCAGTTTTGACTCCTGAGCATGGCATTCGTTACAGAGTACGGAATATCCCTTTGGCCAGTTTGGGTCAGCTGTGGCTCCCAGCTCCACTGGAAAGCTGAGTCTGCTTCACCTAAAGCCAGCTGGCTCCGAGCACTGGAGTCAGCTAATGGATGCAGGATTTCAGTGATCAACACTGTGTGCAAAATAGAAGTGCAAACCAATTAATGGTCAAACTACCTACGCTTGGGGGCTGGCTAAAATGTCTTTTTTATGGTTTCATATTTCATTGGATAGTTCTTATATGTTTGAGCTGTTCAACCTAAAACAGTGACTCAGGGCTACGATACTGGGGCCAAAGACCTCAGTAAGTGTGTTCACAGTCCAGCTTCTACTTGCATTCTTCCCTTCAGCAGCTGACATCAAAGCGGGAAAGAGAAGTGGGTGGCCTGCCCCAAGACTGGTACTAATTATGGCAGTTAGGAAGCTTCATGAGAGTACACCCAGAATTCAAATGGATGATTCAGTGTTTTGTAGCTTTACTAAGGAATTGCAAGTGTTAATGTAACTAAAAATGCTTGAACTGTCTTTTATCACAAACATCCAGTTTTGTTAGGACTTTGTGGATTTCCAAGAGCTCATGAACAATAAAAGCTGCACTGGATCCATCATGTTCATTATTTCTTCTGATCCACCAATTTTAACTTTCTTCAAGAAAACAGAACATCATTTGAGCCCATTGCATGCACCACACCAGTGAGGAAACAGCTGCATCCTGCCACTGCACCTCTGCCGTTTGTGCAGACTGTCTCCCTCTTTATTGACGTTCAAAGCATTGACAAGAATCAGCCCACCTTGCCTCAGCTGTGCCCACTAGTTCATAAACTTCATTGTTCAGTATCTCTTCTAGTGCCTGCTGCTTATTTTCCATGCTCTTTGCATCCACGTATAGACATTTCACTACATTAATATTCTTCATCTTCTCTTGCTGAGTTACTCCAGCTTCAGTCTTATTTGTAGGCTGGCAGTACATGTCAGATTATTTGAGTTAGGTGAAAATTTCTCCTCTTTCCTTCACACTGAGTTTTATAGCTATCCAATAAACTTGCCTGGTTTTGAAACTGGGAGTTTGGTACCCTGTTTTGGCAGAGTAACATTAACCACAAATTGCTTGCATCTAAAAATAATACACGATAATTTTGTTCTCTTTCAGAAACTGGCACACTGCATTCTCTAAACGGAGATGAATGAATATGTGAAAACATTTTTTGAACAGTTGCTTGTCTATAACAAGTCAATAAGAAATCAAGATAGAATTTATAGTTAATCTCTCCATAAAGGTTTATTAAGCTATGTTTCAAACATCATTCAGAGTGAACCCTCTGGAGGACCAAGAAACAAGGACTTGATCTTTCTGGAGCTTTCTATCCATAGAGAGACAACAGATCTCAATATTCATCACCTGGACAACAAGCACAGATTGCAACTTGCAGAACTTTTTTGAAATAAGGGAATCGTGACCATCTTTCATTTCACTTTCTATTTCTTGAGACACTTCTGGGCATAGCAACACTTAGCAGTTTCCTACAACGAGTCCTACATGTTAATTAAATCTCCTGAGACTCATGCCTCCCAGTCTCAGACAAGAGCCAGACATTTGCCAAATTACATCATTTCACCACGTGCAACTTCTCTAAGGTCCACCCTTGTCAGCCATGCAACAAAAATTGTGGTCATGCCCTGATCATGTCTCCCCAAGACTACCACAGACTCCTCTTCATTTTCAACTTTTTCCTTTGCAACCTATTTCAAATGCCTCAGTAAATCATCTGCCTCAACACTGGCACCTCTGAATTCTTCCATGATTTTCCTTTGGCCTCCTGCATTAAATTTCAGTTGCTTGTGCTTCCCTTCAAGGCTCCCCAGAACACTGCTCTGACCTATAGCATTAACTGCAATATTTCCTCCTCCTGTTTCCACTCAGCCAGTACATCACACCTCGGTGATGCCTTTATCATCTCCTCCATGCTCCAGACCATCCTCAACAACGGAATGCTTCTTTTATGCAGTTTAGAAAGGAAGGCACGTCTGTTTTCATACATCCTTTCTCAAAGCACACCTTCCTCTGTTGATCGGTGCTCCTACAGCCCTCCCTGCTCCAGTACGACACTGGCCATTCAGACAAGGCCAAGCATTGCCAAAACTGTGCAGGATATCACATTGTGGCCACTGATGAGCTCCAGGCTTGTATTTACAATTGGTTAAATGACCCCAGAGGCAACAGCATTCTTTGTGCCTTTGGCCACTCTGGGTCAGCTGTCCTGGCTGTGTCCCCTCCCAACTTTCTTGTGCCCCTCCAGCCTTCTTGCTGGCTGGGCAGGAGAAGCTGAAAAGTCCTTGACTTGGTCTAAACACAACTTAGCAACAACTGAAAACAGCAGGGTGTTATCAACATTCTTCTCATACTGAACCCAAAACACAGCACTGTACCAGCTGCTAGGAAGACAACTCTATCCCAGCCAAAAACACGACAACTCTCATCACAGCATCATCATTAGAGGATGAAATGCAATGCTAATGGACGTTCCAAAGACTGCAGGAAAAGCCCCTGCTGCTGTTTGAACCGTAACAAAGGTTTAAGGGCCAAGACATCTGAACCATTCCTTGACCAGGGAAGCAGTTCACTGTAGCTGGAGACATAGTCTGATGGCGAAAATACCCAGTGAACCTTGCTTCAGTGGGCCTCCTTACATGATACCAGCTCTCTGTTTACCCTTTGGCCTTTGTTGCTGTAGCTAAGGGGAGTACTTGCTTGGTTCTCATTGTGTAATTGTGCTGGCTTGACCCTGGCTGGATGCCAGGTGCCCACCAAAGCAGCTCTATCACTCCCCTCCTCAGCTGGACAGGAGAGAGAAAATATAATGAAAGGCTCGTGGGTCGAGATAAGGACAGGGAGAGATCACTCATCAATTACCATCACGGGCAAAACAGACTCGACTTGGGGAAATTAATTTATTACCAACCAAATCAGAGTAGGATAATGAGAAATAAAACCAAATCTTAAAACACCTTTCCACCTTCCCCCCATCCTTCCCTCCTTCCCGGCTCAACTCCACTCCCAGTTTTCTCCACCTCCTCCTCCCCAGCAGCGCAGAGGGATGGGGAATGGGGGTCGGGGTCAGTCCCTCACACCTTGTCTTTGCTGCTCCTTTCTCCTCAGGGGCAGGACTCCTCACTCTGCCCCAGCTCCAGCGTGGAGTCCCTCCCACGGGAGACAGTTCTCCACAAACTTCTCCAACGTGAGTCCTTCCCACCGGCTGCAGTTCTTCACGAACTGCTCCAGCGTGGGTCCTTTCTGCGGGCTGCAGTCCTTCAGGCACAGACTGCTCCAGCGCAGGCTTCCCACGGGCTCACAGCCTCCTTCAGGCATTCACCTGCTCCGGCGTGGGGTCCTCCACGGGCTGCAGGTGGAGATCTGCTCCAGCGTGGGCCTCCCTGGGCTGCAGGGGCACA
>JAVKLA010000027.1:38724131-38752264 GCA_034782735.1 Sagittarius serpentarius | reverse complement strand
ACAGCCTGCCTCACCGTGGTCTTCCCCACGGGCCGCAGGGGAATCTCTGCTCCGGCACCTGGAGCACCTCCTCCCCCTCCTTCTTCACTGACCTTGGGATCTGCAAAGTTGCTTCTCTCACGTGTTCTCGCTTTCTCTGACTGCTGCTGGTGTTGTGCAGTATTTTTTCCCCTTCTTAAATATGATCTCATGGAGATGCTACCACAGTTGCTGATGGGCTTGGCCTTGGCCAGCAGCGGGTTCGACTTGGAGCCGACTAGCAGTGGCTTTATCAAACACAGGGGAAGCTTCCAGCATCTTCTCACAGAAGCCAACCCTGTAGCCCCTCAACTACTAAAACCTTCCCATGCAAACCCAATACAGTAATATTTTTTACTCTTCCCTTTTCTGGATACAGCTATTTGATTTGTACTCAGGAGCTGTATCTTCCAACAAATATAAATTATGCACATACTCTGTGTCATCTCTCAGTTTTCATGAAATACATGTTTGCTTTCTCTCTCTGCAGTGAGGCTTCTGTGTATGCAAGAAAAGACTTGCATATGAGAGCGCACCTTCCAGACATAAGGCCAGCTTCTTTCAGGCCTGACGCATGCTGCTGCACCCCTCTTTGCCTCAGGTTGAGCCTGATGTGCTACCAAAGGTCTTTCAAGGAAGCGCTTTAATCACCAGTGGGATGGCTGTTGCATCTCCTTGTGCAGTCTCTTGTGCCTCACTTACAAAATGCCTACTAGCCCCAGCTCCCAAGAGTGAGAGGTGATGAAAGGGTCAGTACGGGAGTTTTGCCAAGACTTAGGTGCTATCTAGGGGATCACAGCAGCTCAGTTACATCAAGGCTTAGCAAGCCTGTGATTTCCTGTAAGCAAAACCTAGGCTTCATTACAGTAGTATAGACATCTACAGGTTGAGATGGGATTTGAACACAAGATTTGCAACAAATATTAGTATCCCATTAGTTGCTGGACACAGCACTCGAAGCGGCAGTACAGCTCTTGCAGTACTCAGGTTCCAAGCACCCAACACTTTAACAACTTTAACAAAGTAATTGCAAGCATAAATGGCCAGAATTACCCAGGTTTCATTACTCGCTGTGTTACGTACTGATGCAACACAACATCACAGTTACTGTATTTAACAAATTTGTCCCTTTAGAGTTTTTCCAGTGAGATGTAGGTTAATGAAGCAACTTTCTGTCATGGACCCAAGAGGCAGAAACTTCTCTGTAGCTATTAAAAAAGACTCTTGCTTGAAGGATTCATGTTTATAGAATAAAATAAAGATCAGAACATGCTCTCTAATCAAGGAACTCTTCCTATCACAACTATCTTTTATAAATCATATATATGCTCCCTAAGCTGTGCCCTTCTGGAAATTTTGAGGAAATTTATGGGCCTTAAAAGTCAGTGTTCTTAGACATTGTTAGACTCAGAAGAGAGGCAAAATCCAGAACAGAAGACTTTCAATTAAATGCTTAAAATGTTCTGGTAACAAACTCCCCCACATTAAACTAGAAGGCAACTAACTGGGGCATTTCTGACACTCTCAGATGTTTTGATGCTACAGAAGCAGAGGTCATTTCTAAAATGTCCAAGATCCAGCCTACAAAGGCCACTTTGTGCACTGTCTCTCTCAAACAATTTTTATAGCGATTGCTTGGAAATTAAGTTCTACTGCATTTACCGTCGGTTTCAGTGGAACCAGCTTTTATCCATTTCATATCAGCTTTGGAGTTTCTTTTCTGTTTTTCCGTTTCTGGCATGATCCAGTCCAGAGAGTAGCTGCAATCTGTCATCTGGTAGTAGGTACTGAATGTATGTTGGGGGGAGTGGTGGGGAACAACCAGCCTGCCAAGTCTTTCAGCCTTAAACCTTTGGTGCAGTACAAGGTTTACAAGATGATTTAAAATCTGCATGTGTAGGAAATAAGGAAGATGGGCTGACTCTACACAGAAAATGGGTTTGGGACAGACCGAGATTGATGGCTTCGTGACAATGACAGTAAAGTTAATAGCTGATACAGACAGACAACAGGCTCCATTTTAAATTTAAAATTGAAGTGTGTGTTGCTGACAGCGTCATACTGACCATTCATTGCTAGACCTAATTTCTCTCTGGTAATGACTACAAGAAGCTGAATAGATAATGATGTGCACTGCAGAACATTTGGGAAATGGGATTAACTGCTTTGCATTTTTTTTTTCTTGTTTCAGAAACAACTATTTAATGGTTAGTAGAGGTGGCTATCCTTGAACACTCCTGAAGGGTAAAGATTAGTCACTCCTCTGGGAACATCTCTGTCGCCTCTATTTCCTTTCTCTTAGGAGACAGAAGGGGTGTAAATTGTGCTTGCAACAGACTGGGAAGGCTGACACTGTTAAAATATAAGACCTGGAGATGATGTATCACCAGCCTCCTGGGCAGTTGCACTCCACGTTCACATTTGCACACTGCTGGTAATTCCTGCCTTTCAACAGCCTGAACCCAAACTTCAAATGCAAATTGTCTTGGAGCTGGAAATGGAAACCTGCATGCACTGAAAGGAGACAGTTTTTCACATATTCAAATAAAAAGCTGACAAAAAAATGTGAAACAAAGGGAAAACAAACCTTTCAGTCCTGGGGGAAGCAACTCTTTGCTCTCTATTTCTGTCATTAGTCCCTCCTGTTTATCTGCCCTTCTCTTCAGGGAGAGACATACCCATCAGTTTTGTACATCTCCACCCATACAAATAGAGATCTTTATTGCCGCACCAGTTGATCACCAGCGACTTGACTTTACTGAGTGTCATGAAAGGACTTTAAAAAAGTACACAAACCATAATACTAGGGGCTTCTGGAATTTTACACACGTGGCACATGGAAGCAATCAACTTCAGGAATAAATACTTGTGCCTCAAACCTGAACGCAGCCAGCGCGCATGTGCGAGGGTAAATGTTGCTGCCTTTATGTTACCAGTTCGGGCTCTGTCCCTGTAATAACCTTTTTTTGGTAGGTGCCATGCTAAAGTGTAGCAAAATGGTAGTAGTACATTCCATAATCCGCTCAATAACTATATTTCAGAGTATCAGCGGGTTGAAATTTCCACCTGTTTTCTTACTCTTGTCTGTGACATGAGTTTGCACAACTGATGGATTTACTATTTCTCTGCTTGCTTTTTTGTTCAGCAGGAAAACTAGCTGAATTGTTCTAGTCAAGTTCAAAAGCTCAAATCTGAAAGCCGTATACTCTTTGTATGAATCAATTCCAAATCCACTCTGGCTTTGTAAAGCTCATTCAAATTATAGTGGTCCCTGCAACTTCATGGAGCTGTAAAATAAATAAATCTAATTGTATTTGGCTTAACTACCATGAATCTGCTTATTACTTTCAAAATGGTACAGTGGGGCTCATAGGTTTTATAAAATCTAAGCTACCAAATGGTTATGATGAGAAAATGGGACTGTGGCAATAGTAATTAAACACAGGTAAAACCCCATTTTCTTCTCTGTGAGAAAGCACAATGCCTACGTTCTATTTCCATCCCTTAGTTCTGTCTTCTGTGATTGCTGGAGGACATTTTAGATGTGATTGCTCAGACTATTCGAGACCTTTAAAAAAAGTTCGTTTCCTAGAAAGTAATTAAAACCTCCCACACTGAACAAAAATGCTATAAAACTACCATGTGGTTTACATAACAATTTATAATGCTACTTCCTATCTGAGGCAAAGTACGATCACGTTTTACGCACTTAGATCACCCCTCTTCTCTCTGTGCCGGAACAAACATGCTCCCTCAGCGCAGACCGTGCCTGTTGCTCACACTGCAAGGCAGGCAAGCACTACAGCCCTTTTTAGTGTCAGCTGGAGAAGGGTGGATAAATAGCAGCACGTTTCCCATTAGTTAAAGGCTTCCTAAGTTCTACCGAGTCAACAGACAGTAATCAGGTATCAGCTACTACTTCAGCTTTGAAGCAAGATCCCGGAGCAGCTCCTCACTAGGAAATGAGCCAAAACTAAGGGAGGGAGGCTGGGGATGTGGGCTGGGGAGGCAGGGAGGGAGAAACAAGGTACTGCTTCATTTCCTTTTCTGCTCCGATTCCGCTAATAGAAATTCCACAAAGGCATGTTAACCTAAAGAGGAATTTCAGCAGCAAATCATCACAAAGAAGCCATGAAAGCCTGTTTAATACTTGAAGGTGGCATCTAGTCCAGGTGCTCTCAGGAGCTCATCATCTGACAAACAGTCATCCGATAAACAGATGCTTTACAACTGTAAAATCTAAAGGTGGAAAAACCAGTCAGGTCAGGTCAGTCCACCTCTTGCTCTACCAAGGCAAGATAGGATTTTTTTTTTGTCTTTTCCCAATGTGTTTGTCTAGTCTTGTTGTGCTTTTAGTTTTAAAGTTTCCCAGTAACCCAAGAGACATCTTCTAAACTCCTAGGGAAATTAGTATTTCGTATCTTAGCATTAAGAGGTTTCCCCTACCCACCTCTCTTCATTGCTGTTTGGTGAAGTTCTTGCTTTACCTTCTTTCACTGCTCTGTACTACAGCCACTTCAAATCACTCTTAATTACCTCCCCTTTCCATCTACCCAAGAATTTCTACACTTGAGCCTCGTCTTTGCTTTCACAAGTTATTCTAATGATTATTCGTATGGTAGCACGACCCCAAAACTAATGCAGTATTTCATGCAGCATTACTGTATCAGAATTACTGGTCTCAGAGCAAGAGCTCTTACACTTATACTCCCCTACTATGCTATATTTGGTCACGTACCCCAAAACTGCAGTGGCTTTTTTTCCTCTCACTGCATCACAATTCTCTCTTTAATTCAAGCTTAAAATGTGTTTTCCCAAATCCTCTCTCCTTGCCTCTATTTTTATGGCCAGTTTGTGCTCACCTAAGTTTTGATTGTTGCTGACATATTTCTTTATATTTTCCCCTTATTGTTTGAAAGTCTTCCCACTTCAACAAAGTATTTCAGTAATGGACTGTCTCCATGACCCTCTTCCCCCCTCTCCAGGACTGTAAATACCACTAAAACCTCTACATGGCTATAAAAACAACTGCATTGCTATCTATTGCTGCTCAGACAACTTTAAAATCACGTATCTTTCTTCTTATTTAGGCAAATGGGAGTTTATTTTTCAAGCAAGATTTCACGAGAAAGCAGACGCAGACCTAGGAAAGGATTTTGTCACAGATGTGTATGTAATTCATTCCTTTCAGCCACTCATTTTCAACTCTATTCCAGAACATCGCTCTATAGCTTTGCAGTAGGGGCAGTCAGCTCAGAAGGGAAGGTGAGAGCACGAGGGGCCAAAGCAGAACCTAGCACATAAGGCCTCCTATAGGATTTGGGCAGAAAAATCACAGAGTTTATACAACCTCAGCGGTGATTATCAGATACCATCAGGTGCTGGGAATACGTGCAGAAGCAGAACTCTAAGCAATGAGGTAGCTTGCCAGTTGAACGTGAAGGCACGCAACAAGCTGAGATGCCCCCAGAGTTCAGAGGACACAAGAAAACGTGCCTCTGCTTATTTGCCTCAAATATGCCTGTTGTCTTTCCTGGGCCTCGTCCAGCGAGAAGAGCTGTAAAACATGCATTCTGCTTCTGACCACATTCACATCAACACAAACACTGTTCCTGGCTTTTAGTAGTGTTATTTGTTGTGTAGTGTTATAACAGATACAGAATGCGTCCCTTACGCAACGTAAGAAAAATCCTTAAAATTTACACAGAAGTTACACTTAACAAGACAAAAGTTTCACTATATTGCATTTACCTCTTACATTCCAGTTATCCATTACATTTTCTTAAATAAAAACTGGCATTAGTACTTCTTTGTCACTTTCATTAATATCCTGCAATACCGATCAGCCAGCTTGTTATTTTTATGTATAGAGTAACCTTCCAACTCAGCAAAAAACCTTCTCTTTTAAAGCCCTGATGCTCCACCATATCAGTCTTCATTACTATTAAATAAGGGCAGTGAGCAAACTACTCACTTTCTTCCCCAAATATTTTTTTCTACACTGATGTATTTGTAAATGCCTTTATACTTTCCCATTTCCTTTGTTAGCACAAAGTAATTAAACTAATCCATCCTCTGTAAACCTTAGTTGACTCACAGTGTCCTTGGGTGTCACTGCATCTTTTTTTGATGCTTTTTCTTAACTTCAGATCTTCAAATCTACATCGGGAGCTTACTGTTTTCCACAGCAGTCGTCATCCTTCAGCTGTATTCTTTTTGCTTGTGCAGCCATCTTGCACACTGATGAAATCTTAGTTCCTGTGAGACCAGAATCCTTGTCCTGCTCCACCTAAATCCATTCTTTACAGTCATTAATTTAAGTAGCACTTGTGCACAAGTTCCACTTTCTCCACCAGCAAGAAATACTATAATCAGAGCAGGTTTTTTTCTACAGGACAACAAAAACTGTCATGGTTTATTAAAGCACTCTGGATCTGGCCTTGCTGCCTCTATGGAAGACAAGAGGAAAGGTAAACTCCTTGCATCTTTCCTGAACATGGCATAAATCTGCTCCATACTCTTGTCTTTTTATGTAAGAAAAACCTTGGACATTTGCATACCGCCCAGCAGGTGTCTTCTGTGTTGTGACACTGAACCGAACACTCAATATCTGTTACATTGTCTACAAAGGCGTTGGATTAACGATTTCATTTTGAGAGCCTGTGTTACCTTGGGGTGCTCCCACAAGCATGCTATAAAGTATTCAGCATCCTAGCTCCACTGCCCCAAGTCCTCTCTGGGCAAAATAGAGCCCTAAGAACGCCAACCCCCTCAAACATTTTTATATTCCAAAAATGGAACCATCCTAGGTTCTGGCAGCTGCTCCTGGGACTGTCTGTACGTTTATCCATCTTCTGCTTAATCAGAAATACAGAACTGATCAATGATATATAAACAAAACACTGAAACATCTGTGTTGGTATTGCTTTGCTGGTATTTGTAAATACTTCCTTTGGTGCTATTTCATTAACTAGCAGTTAAAGTTCAGTTAGCATTACCTAAAATATTAAATTTCAGCACATATTGATGCCCAGTAATTCCTTTAAAAGTGTTTCACAGCTGAGGAATTGCCACTTTTCTTAAAACTGTCATCTTCTTGGTCAAATCCTATACTTATTAATGGATCTGGTAGCATATGAATTATGGTCACTAGCCTTACTTTCATTTGTGTAAGTCAAAGTGTACGGGTTTGGTCCAACACCTTGCAAAGTTCCTGTTTTGACAGTATTTACCGTGATAATTTACAATTCTGTCAATTTCTGCACTTTGCAATTTAGCTGCTGCGCTATCTATTCTGATAGCAGTTTAAAGTGTTTTCTCCTCTCTCCCAGATGAAAAATTGTAGTATAAACCTTGGCTACTGCTAGCAGCTGCACAGAGTAAGCTGAATATTGTATCGGTCAGACATCTACTTGTAATATTTGCACTCTTATTCACATTTTAGGTTACTTCTGCACTGTTTATATGCAATAAAAAAGTCAACAAACTTTAAAGACATTTAGTAAGGATACACAGATAGTATACAGGCAGTAGAGCAAAGTCTAGACTAATCTCCATTTTCTGTAATTGTTCCAAAAATAGAAAAAAATACTAAGTACTGAGAATTTTACACTCACAATTAAGATGTTGGTGCCATTTAAAAATCTACTTCAAATACTTCTTCTAGGCTGGATGCATGCATGCTTATACACACACTAAACAGAAAGCTGCCACTACACCTTGCAAATACAAAAATGCACCTGCATTTTAAACAAATAACAAACCAAAATCTCTACTTGCAGTCTTCATCTGCTTTTCAAAAGCTTTGTATATAAAATTGTTACGTCTCTCACAGCTGCAGAAATCAACCATTATTTCTGACCAACAAGTCTGCCATAGTGATCAATGTAAATGGGAAACAAAGAGTTCTGCTGCTAGCTTTGCCACTGAGTAAGCTAACCACTCTTCCATTTGTAATATGGGAGAAAAGAGAGTGACCTTATTTGTAAGGTGTTTTGACATCTACTCACATCTAGGTATTGTCATAGTTACGTATCACTTTCAACACTGGGTAAACTCATCAAAAGGAACATTTTCTAACTCTGTTTATTTGCAATTATAAGACTAGGAATCCATTCATCTGTTAAGATTTAAAGCCTTCAAAAGGAGAAATAAGAGACAACTACATTGTACCTAATTTCAGGGAAAAGTCATATACTGTTAACCAAGTGTGCTCAGGTCTATTAAATGCCAGTGATTTTTACCTCAAGGAGCAGACAAATGGCTTGAAATTATCAAAAACCAAAATAAAGACGACTGATAGAACAACAAACCAGTATAACATTTTTAAAACCATATATCTCAACTCAATAAGCATTCAGTACCACCCCCCCCTATTGTGAAAAGGATATCTTTTAAAAGGATATCATTTAACTGGACTCTTCAGAAGGTTCTGTGCAAATCTTTCACACAAAACTATTACGGAATCTGACTGGGCATGGCATGACAGTTAAAAGTAATACACAAGAAGCAAATCATGAGGATGGTCAGTTTTCAACTTGACAAATATTAACAGTAGTGAACACTTATAGATATTCTTTCATCTGGAAAAAGAGACATAGTCCACTGGCTGCATCTGTGACAAAAATTAAGACTATTTTCAGGGGTAATGAAAATTGTAAGGAATACCAGAGGCAGAACAAAGGAAGATGAAGGCTGATGATTAACTGAAAATAATGAACCAAAGTTTTCTAGGATTGGCAGTCATAGGGAAAAGATTAATGAGGCGTTTATTCAGTGCATTCTGGTAAATGAAACAAAAGTATTCCAACCATACACAATGCTACAGGAATACTACACCGTACAATAGCTGGAGCAGTACTCCAGCAATTATAACACACAGTCAGAGAAGAAGTTAATGTTGAGGATATATGTGTGTAGTCTTCACTTAAAAAACCCTTTATTATATCCGTAAGGACATAGGGGTAATTTTATGTAGCTTTTGAATTTTGCTCCATATAACACATATCCAGTGACAGGATATGGAATAAGATGAACTTACATGGCATAGCTGCCTGTAGTGTATGTCCCCACAACGGGGAAACGTATCATAATACGTGATCACTTACTTCAGTCCTGTAGCTTACTAGAGCAACTTTTCTGTATTGCAACTTTTCCTGTCTGTAGAGGTGGTTTGCACCGCAGAACAGCATGCAAACACGTTTTTAGAATGGTGTTAATTGCATTATAAAAAAAATCCAGAGACAATTTATAAGACCCCCCCCATTTGCATAGCAATCAAAATTATTACTGTAAGTTACTAAGGCTGTATTATATTCAGCCTAAATGAGTCTCTCAGGTAAAACCTGTAGGATGAATCTTTTATAAAAACAAAGCCAACACCATTTAAGTTATTACAAAAAACCACCATTTTAATCTTGGAAGACTTTTCAAACATTACTGCAATATGGTTGTGGGAAAACAAAGAAATTATGTATATCCAAACAAATTCGTATCTTTTCCAGTTTGATTTTCCTTGTTCAGTTCCGCATTGCCAACATGGCATTTATGTCCCAAATAAGATTCCGTAACTGATCCATGATCTGCTTCAGCTGCTGATTCTTCTGTTTCAGTTTCTGCAGGAAGAATTATAAAAAGTTTTTTGGCGATCAGTTCAAATAGCGCACTCAGAAATTCAACAAAAGTTAGTGTTATGAGATGCTATTTGGATCTTTTTCTCAGTTGTCTGTGAGCAGTATTAGTGGGATAATACATCCTCTTTAAAGCACACTCTAAAAATACAAGAAAGCCTCAAAAGCTAAGGACCACTGCTAGAGGGGGAATGCTGTTTCTTTTCACAGCAGTCTTTTTATCAAAACACTTGATCCCTTCAAAAACTGAAGGCTTGTGGGGATCGGTCCTCTGTTTCCAAAGTCCAAAAGACAGCACTTTAAGTAGGAAGAAAAAATTCAGGGAACAGGTAACCTTATGTGAATATATATTATATAACTTGGGTGCACAGAAAAATGAGGGATTAACAGTAGAAGTTTGAACAAAGCACAAGGCATAGGTGAAGTCAATAAAACTTTTCCAGCCCTTCTGCCTATGTAGGTCAATCCTGATGCGCTAAGGGGTCCTGTCTTGAAACAGAAATTCCCAAGCATGCTGAATTCTTTAAAACTATGTATTTGTTTTTGTGAACTGCAGAAGCATTTGAAGGAACAGAAGATCAGCAAACGTGCTTTTATTTGGGTGCATACCCAGAACTTAAAAGTTATGTCTTTACAGAAGATCAGTGCATTAAGACAATGCACAATCTCCCTAACCTGTCATGTTTCACAATAATACACACATTCATTGTCTGATTTATTCACTTTCCTGCTCAAATCAAAGCTGTCAAGAACTAAGTTACTGTGTATTGTTAACAACAACCTATGTCCTTCATCTCATTCCGATTTGATGTCAGCCTTCTCACGTTAGAGATCAAACTACTTAGTCATTAGGCAAGTCCAGAGTTCCAAGTAAAGTGAAAGCACAGGAAAGACTTGCTACCACCAAAAAAGGACAAACTATTCAAAATGTTCCAGGTTTGACATAACTTTATTTGCACTACACAAATGGCAATACATTAAAAGGATGACTCAGATCAGTAATACCACCAAAATAACTGGAACAGTGATAAAAGGAAGCAACAAAAGAAGCAATATCCTGAAAACCAGTCTCCTGAATTTTGCTGCAGACAACACACCTATATTTTTAAGTTGCTCAGCTGGTCAGCTGGGAAAGAAGTCCAGAGGAAAAAAGGAAGTCTGTTCACTTCAGAGCTGTAAAAATGGTCTGAAGTAATATGGTAATGAGGCTTAGATTACATGGGGAACATAGTACTTTGAGTAAGGGAAATATTCCTGAACACAGACTTTGGTGGACGTATTTCCTGGAAGGAGATACAACGCGCAATTCCAGACTCCTGAGAAGGACGTAAAAACAGATGTAGGACAGTTCATGTGCACTAACTTAGAATTTCTAATCAAGCATTTGACAGACTAAAAAGTGTTTTAAAGATAGCTATGTGCATTTATCTAATGCTTCTTTTCTTTCCATTTGCTAATTCAAGACTTCACAAGATACAGCAGAGATCCAGCTCCTGAAGACAAGAGAGAAAACTGAGAAGCGTGTAGTTACCATAGCACCCAAATGACGGAACTGCAAGTGTCTCCCTACAAAAGCTCCTAATTTAAGATCTTGATGCTTGAGAAAGCACAAGAGGGATGAGATAAACAAGCATGTTCATATCTGTGGCATTTTTAAACATATTTCTGTTTTCCATCCTCAACATTCAATCTTCGAGAAATCAATGAATGTTACATCAAAACTACTAGTTCGATGCAAGTTGTCACTCGCTGATACTGAGGGCATGCCATTTCACGATTTTTTAAAGACTTCAATAGAAATGAAGGCTGAAAAGTCAGTGACGATTATTCACGTTACAGAAAGAACCATTAACCTCTGATATGCAGATTGTGTTCTCTCTCCATCCATGTCTAATTGTACTGTTAAATACTGTTACACAGGTATGCTCACATGAACTTTACATAAGTCAAGCCCAAAAGACTCATTCTCTAAGACTGTTTTCATTTCTTGTGCAAGTGTTATGAAACTGTAAATTGCTTGATCTTTACTTGATGCTAGACAAGGGAACCTTCAAATTGGATTTCATTTGTTTTCAAAGCACCTGTAAAGACAAGTATACCACTGTTACTTTATTTATCTGAAGATAATTTTAGATCCTTGTCTTCAGTGAAGAGCTGTTTTCTTAGCTCTTCTATTCTACTTTTTCTAGAGACAGAAAAAACATCTAAGACAAAGCGCCATCTCTGGATTGCTAGGCTGAAAAAAGAATAGAGAGGGGGGAAAAAATCCACTCCAGAGAGCATGGGCTCCTAACTGAAATGCATATAGTGATCTTTGTTACCAATCTTTGACAGGCAGTGGTCCACACCACAAAGTACTACATAATTAATATGTTCTGCACCACTGGCAGTGTTGGCATCTACTTAAGACTTTGCTGAGCCAGTAAGAACATCTCAACTTAGGTCTAACCTTGGAAACATAAGTGAAACGGCCTTCTTGGGAAAGAGGCAAGTTCTGCAAGCAGCTTCTCCAGCAATGACAAATTGTTTGAACAGATTGTTTGCAAGTTGTCTCCCACTCTTTCCTCCTTCTACTGAAATGACTTAGTTGAACTCTGGACTGCTTCTCAGGATTAACAGCTGTATGAAACAAGAAAACGTACTTCATCCTACATATATGCTACAGCTTCTGACTATCTGTTTTAAGATAGCACAGGAAAATTACCTTATATGAGGCAGTTTATAATGAGATCTAAATTCACGTTACATCTGACGGGCATGTTTCTGTCACTCTCTCTCTGTCAAGAACAGTGATCTGACTGAAAACCAATCCTAGGGGTCTTCTTTGGTGATACTAATTTTCAACGTGATTAACTATCCATTTTGAGTGACACTGCAAGTTCTGTGGCCAGCATGACGGAGTTGACAAGGACTGCACCTTCCAGTATCCAACAAGACCTTAGTAGGCTTAGGTCAGGTAGGGCATTTATGAAAACACGTACAGAAACACAAACCCCACATAAATGAAACAAAGTGGGAGAACCATAACCTACATCCAGAAAATAGCTGTCTTTCAAGTAATGTGCCAAAAAGAAATTGACATGTGTGCTGGTTTTGGCTGGAATAGAGTTAAATTTCTTCATAGTAGCTAGTATGGGGCTATCTTGGATTTGTGCTGAAAACAGCGTTGATAATTCAGGAGTGTTTTCCTTACTGCTGAGCAGTGCTTACACAGCATCAAGGCCTCTTCTGCTCCTCACCCCACCCCACCAGTGAGGAGGCTGGGGGTGCACAAGAAGTTGGGAGGGGACACAGCTGGGACAGCTGACCTCAACTGACCAAAGGGGTATTGCAGACCATAGGACATCATGCTCAGCATATAAAGCTGGCGAAAGAAGGAAGGTGGGGACATTTGGAGTTACAATGTTTGTCTTCCCAAGTAACCCTTACGCATGATGGAGCCCTGCTTTCCTGGAGATGGCTGAACACCTGCCTGCCCATGGGACGTGGTGAATGAATTCCATGTTCTGCTTTGCTTGCGCATGCAGCTTTTGCTTTACCTATTAAACTGTCTTTATCTCAACCCACAAGTTTTCTCACTTTTACTCTTCTAATTCTCTCACCCATCCCACTGGGTGGGGGGGAAGTGAGTGAGCGGCTGCATGGTCCTTAGTTGCCAGCTGGGGTTAAACCACAACACATTTCATCCAGATTCGGATTCAGCAGGACATAGTAATTTCTACTTCAACCGAAATAAATTTTTGACAAACTCATTTTTGGTTCACTTTCATTTCATTTGAAATCATTGCTGTCTAGACCAATCCACAACCTTCTATCACAGATGTATCAGAACTTTCCTTTGCACACTCTTCCTGTCTCTTTTCTCATCTTAAACTCATCTACCTTTCACATTTTAAAACCTAAACATCACTACAAATCATTATTCTGCTTTCAATCCATTTGTTAAAAGTCCCTTCTTCAGGCAAAGATAATAGCGTAAACACTGTGGAAGAGTAAGATTATATCCCAGCTGATGCCTGTAAAAACATCAGAAGTACTTGCCTATGTTGTACAGGCACTTCTGCTTAAGAAAAAAAAAAAAAGAAGAGGTGTTTCCATCTTGAAAATCTTATATAAAAGACCATTCTCCTGAATGCCACGCCAGCTATAGTTTTTACCTGCTCTGCTGAAGACCTGCAACAGTACAGGTCAGAAGTACATCTAAGCGTAATGAAGCATTAAATATTAATAGTAGTACCTGTACTTGCATAAATCTCAGCAGAATTAAAACAATTATGTTTACTTTGTTGATTACAACTCTACTACAGAGAGAACTTCTTTTTCGTTAGCACGTTACTCCTTCTGACCGTTAAACTGCTGTAGGAAGTGATTGTTGAAAATCTTAGGAAGGCAACAATGGCCTCTGCTTTTCCGTGTAAGTCAAACCCAAGAAATTTCTACAGAAACACAAATGTTTGTGATAGGCAAGAAAAAGTAAAGCCTGCCCTGACAATTTATACTGTTCTTTTTTTTAAGTGAGTCCTTCATAATGAAATCTTTGAAGTAAGGAGCTAGAAAAATCTTCTCTCTTTTTTTTTTCCCCTTCAGTTTTATAGTCAAAAGACTTACAATGTTATATGCACGCAGCAGAAAAAAAAATAGATGGGAAAATTACCTCAACACTTTGCTCAACCTCTCTTCAAGCTGCCACATGATGTTCTAACTTAGGGCTATTCAATTGATACCAACGCCCACTTTCCATCATAATAAATCCACATATCTGTCTATTTATTATATATTTTCAAATGGATGAAAAGTATTCATCACTAATATACTAACTGCTGTGCAATTAAACATTAACACTTTGTTCAATAACTACAGCTTTTCCTGATGTCATTCACAAGCATAAGTGTTCTACCCTTACTGGAAATGAGAGATTGGGTTTTCTGCCTCCCCCCTCACCTGATAGCTGAAAGGAAAACTGCTCCTTCAGCATGCATAACTCTTTGTTCTGAAAAAAGCAGAGGCACCAGAGACAGCCTGTGCTCCACTGCATGCTCAATACTTCTCACATACTGAACCAGACAGCAATTGCATGTATCCACTGCTCTGTTGATCAAAGAAGAGTTAAGTGTGTTCATTAAAACAGACGGATGTTTGCTTCATACCAAGTATTTATCATTCAACGATAAAGTCTGACACCTTATGTACTGAGTACCCTCTAAGCTATGTAGCTTGTAATGGAATTAACCATTCCCCAAGGTGCTTCTCCACCACACTCCTCAGTGTTACATCCCCATTCTTAACATAAAAATCACACAGATGTATGATCCTCAGTTACAGATGGCAAACTAAGTCACAGGAACACTATGGATAAAACTGGAGTGCTTACTAACTTTGTCCAGAGACTTCCAAGATTCAAGCCCATCACTAAACTTCCTATTTTAACAGTTTGCCACATATTCAAAGGACAGCTATCACCAACCGTAAGGGGAAGAATGAACAACTACTATGGACTTTCTGTGGCAGAGAAAAGAATAAAAACCCAGTTCTCAAGAGCAGCCTTCAGTTACTTACTCACTGCCTACATTAAATCCTTCCTTCTCATTCCCAAATCCCCTGCTTATTCAATACCCTCATGCAAGTTACACAATACATAAACCAAAATTTATAACCTTATCACAATACTGACTTAATCTAAGCAGTGCCTAGTCTGCAACAAAAGCAGAATAGCTCAAGGACTCTTCCAGAAGAGAAAGGGGCGGGGTGGGGGGAGGAACCAAATGTGGTAATGTAATAAAGGTTGTATAATATGCATTTATACGAGAACAACAGGGGACAGTTGGGATTGTACGGACAGATTTAAGCTTGGTGTTTCCTTTTCTCAACTTTATAACCATAATATTGTTTTGATATAGGAAGCTACAAGAAAAACTTTGCATGCAACATTTTATATGAAACTGAAAAGGAAATATTTCATTATATGGAATAAAATGCATCTCCGTGCTGAGAGCTGGCTGATGACATTACAAGACCACTCTACATAATTTTCTATTGGAGATGGGGAGAGGCTCCTGATGAAAAAGGAAACATCTCAACTCATTTTCAAGAAACGCAAGGAGGGGGGTCCAGAAAACTACAGAAACTACAGGCTGTTCAGCCTAACCCCAAGCCCAGAAAGACTATGCAGCAAATCCTTCTGGCAGCCATATCCACACACATGAATGATAAGGTGACTGGGAGCAGTCATGTTGGATTTAGTAAAGATGTGTTGTGCCCAACCAACATGATCGCCTTCTATTGAAAAATGACTGGCTCTGCGGCCAAGGGGAGAGCAGGGGAGTTTCTTTACTTTCGTATTAGTCAGGCTTTTGACACAGTCCCCCATCGTATCCTTGGAGCCAAATGGGAGAGATGTGGTTTGGGTAGGTGGATTACAGGGTTGATGGAAAACTGGCTAGACTATTGGGTTCTAAATGTTGTGATCATCAGTATTAAGACCGAGTGGCAGGTGGTCACTCTTGATGTTTCTCAGGATTTATACTAAGGTCAACATTCTTAATATCCTCATTAATGATTTATCCACACTTAATGACCTAACCACCGTATCAAAGTACCAAATTAGGGGAAGTGGTCAGTATACTCAGTGGTAGGATGTCCAATTCAGAGCCACCTCAACAGGTAGGAAAGGCAGGCCAGCACCTATCTCAGGAACCTCAAAGCAACATCCTACATCTGAAAACAGAATAAACTTGTACAACAGCACAGGCAGAGGGCTGGCTGAACAGAAAGTAGATTTGCAGAAAAGGACTTGAGGTCCTTTTTAAAACTTTCTGACAAGTTGAAAATGAGTCAGCAGTGGATCTTTTCGCAACAATGAAGACTAACTGCATGCTGCGCTGTATTAGCAAAAGTGTACCTGTCAGGTGAACTGAAATTGTTATCCTCCTCTATTTGGCTCTGGAGAATGATTGTCCCATTTGGGGCTCAATACAAAACACTAACATACTGGAGAACATCTAGTGAAAGGCCACCAAGATGATTAAAGCTATATTTGTTCAGTTTCAAGCAGAGAAAGCTAAGGCGGCATCGCGATGCTCTCTTCAGCTACCTAATGAAGATCACAGAGGTGGACAAAGCTGGACTCTTCTTGAATGTACACAGCAAAAGGATGGATGAGGAGCAGCAGACACGAGTTACAACAAACAAAATTCCACTGTAACATTAGGAAAACTTTCACAGTGAAAGTCAACACTTAAGAAGGGCCCCAAAAGGGTAGAATTTCTATCCTTACAAATACTCAAAATGCTACTGGATATGAGCCTGAGCAACTGAATCTCACATTGCTGGGTGGCCCTGCTTTGAGCTGGGGGTTGAGTCAGATGATCTCCAGAACTCTCACTGAGCCTAAATTCCTCTGTAATTCTACCATTGCAGAGAGCCAGTTTGGGTACCCAAAACAGGATCGAACCGCCCCCAGTGCAGATTAATTCTTCCCCTCTTGTTAAAGTATTCCTTGGTGCACATTCATATTTTGGGTGAAGAAGGACTCTACAAATACAAAACAAATTAAAAATGCAGGCAAATGGCATGAAAGAGACTTCAAAAGAAACGCAGGTTTTCAGCACAGTCAAAAGTAGTTTTCAGGTAAGGTTCTCCAAAGAGAAAGACTAATTGCAAATCGCTGTCATTTTAAGTACTACTTCCCTAAACAACATCAGTTGCAGCGCACAATGGTTTTGTTATCAAAAAAGCCCAGAGCTAAACTCCTAACAGCTTAACTTAAAAGCCTGTCATGTAGATTGTCTTTTCCACTCTTAGCAAGATTGCTGTTAACCAGTTAGCAAAGATTAATTAAGAGTATCAAACATGGTTGTTTTCTAAAGGGTCACCTAGAATGTCCTAATGCTATTTCACATTTTTTCATTTTCACCCAAATGTACTGAGACTACTAATTACGTGATGCTTTTCCTAAGTGCTTCATTTGAAACCAGACCTACAGCATCTAAAAACCCAAAGCTGTACTTGCTCTATTTCTAAAAACAAGCAGTAAAGAAAACTGCTGATAAGGCAACAAACACAGATTAAAGTGTTCTCAGCCTGTGAGTTGATACTTTCTGTATTAAGTCCTGTCAAATGTCCTACAAGACCATGGATCCAAGGTAAGCCTGACACCTTGAAAATATTACAGATAATGCTATACTTAGACAGTAAAAAGCCTGTAGGTAGAACATTAAAGACTGAAAAAATACGAAGGCAAGTGAGGAAATTTTGGAACAGCTTCCAATTGTTCCAAATAGTAATTATGTTCCGTGAAAACTGTATCAGGACTTGTATTAGTAATCCAAAGCAAATGCTAAACTGATTCTGGAACAGTACATTTTTTATTCCAGAAAAGAGCCAACCACCTCAACAATTTATTAACCCCAGAAAGCAAATACAGATAAAAAGAATAAGCTACATTTTGGGGAACTGCAGGAGAGAACTGTTTAATACAAAAGGTAGAGGCAGTCAGTGCTCAATAAATGGTTTGTTTGGTTGATTTATAATAATAGTGCACTCTTCTTAGTGCTGGCAAAAATCCCTTTCACTTTAAAGCTTAATAGGCTTTATTTAAGCCTACAGTTGCTAAATATTACTGAACTGCTAGGACAGAAATTCATTACCTTGTAAACTGATCTATATTTTAAATTAATGGACAAGTACTTCTCAGCCAAGGTGAGCACATTAAATTTTGACCTAAAAGATAAGTCTAATATAGCAGAATAAATAAATAAATAAGGCCAAAATATGTCACTATACAGTAAACCGACATCAAAAGCTACTGCAGTATTTAGGAAATCTGCTACATCAACAGGTTCTCCTGCCTTGTGACTGAGATGGTGAGCATAGGAAGTACGAGATGCTCCTCTCCTCCTCCACTCAGGATGCTCCCTTCCCAGACAACTGCAGTAGCAAGGCAGAGCTGCTGTGTTTCAAAAGTCAGTGGTTCCGGGAAGGGGGGATGTTTTTGTGTGAGAATATATGATCCACTAAGTTTGCATGATATACTAGTTTGGTTGTGCTCCACACCGCAGGGCAGTTAAGTGTCTTTCACATATATCCAGAGCCACTAAAGAGATCAGACTGGCTGGGATATCACAGCAAGAAGGACAATTTAAGAGTCTCACAAAAGGTCTAAGAATTCAAATGTCTCAACAGTGTCAAAGTACTGGGCTATTGCAATAATGCTTTTTTGGTACCAGTAACATGTAAGACTGAAAAAACATACTGCCTATCACAGCAAAGACGACTAGGCGAGAACAGGACAGCCAGCTGAAGGAAGAAAAGATAGTGGGTCAAGAATATAAAAAGCTTCATCTGTCATGTTGGTTTCCCTGTCACAGCATTTTCACCAACATTCTGTATTACTGAAATTTTGCTAAAATAAATCAATCAAAATTGAGCTGGAGGTGGACATTACATACTACAGAGGACTGAAAAGCTGTCAGGAGTGCCAGCCAAGAACCAGAGAGGGCTATTTGAGCCCAGCAGCCAGTGTCAGAAATTAGACCAATTACACTGATTCTAGTGATTTTTCTTCACAAAAATAAGAATTTTTTTATTTCTAGTCATAAAACCCAAAGCATTACATATTCTGTAACATATTAAAATTTGAACTTTGAAAGTGGTAGTGGATGTGCTTATACAGCTGAAGGGAGACAAAAGAAAAAAAAAATGAATGCACTTTCAAAAACAAGAAGTTCAAATTTCTTCTGCAGCAGTTACTAAACATTTGTCCATAACAATACCAGAGAAAGTTCAACTATCTTGTGAAGATTTACTGTGGAAAATCTGGAAATTAGATCTAGGCATTTAAGTGTAAATACAGGATTTCAGACCAGATTTAAGTGAAGGTTTTAATACATTTTTAATTACCAGTTTGCTACCAACGGTCCCGTAATACCATCAGCCTTTTTAAGGTTCAGAACTCACCATAAACATTTATGAAATTCTTTTCACAAGATCACACCAAGGAGGTTTAAAAACATATTAGCATACAAGTACAACAACAAGGGCAAAAACATGTCATAGAACTATTAAAACCACAGCAAATATGGACATTTAAGCTTATTAACATTTAAAGATTGCAAATAAATGTGCATAAATTCACAGTACAACATTACATACAATATATACAATCCCGCTACCTCAGCACTGAACAGAAAGAATGCAACAGAAAAGCTGACAACTGCTTTTCTCTAAATTCACGTAGTCCTCATTTTGTCCTGTACAATATGCATGCATTTTTCTAAATAAATAGGTTATGAAAAATTCAGTATATCTCTGATTGAAGACAAATTAAAATACTGGAAACATTTTAAAAGCTGAAAATCCACCAATTATTCTCTCCATAAAGAAATATTTTACTCATTTATTTCCTTTGTTCAGTGATTTTTGTAGATTATGCCTCTTTTTTACTAAGCATTTACAGACATTACAGCTACAGAAATATTTAATTAATCCTATCTTTGTATTTTACAGACTGAAGAAACAATGTTCAAAATTGTGGTCTGGTAAAACTATATATTTTTAATCTCAGTATTATATTAGCATTTACTACAGCATAATTATTTTTAGATTTGAATCCATCTTTAGTAATTGTACTTACCTACATACTGCCACTCAAACAAAAAATTTAACAGCATCTTTATCATACATAGTACATTTTTTTCCGAATGTGTCAAGATTCAATAAATTCTACACTTAACAAAAGGAACGGTCTTCCTCAAACTGTCAAAATACAGAAGGTAGCCCTGAAAATCCTTTACTAACTCACGTCATTGCAATAATATTTATACATCTGATGTTCAATACCCATTTTTTAACACCTAAGCTAAGTTTTGAAGACAAGCAAGTTCAACAGGCACCTCACCTCAATCTATACTGCTGATATCTAGTGGGTTAAGCGTAAACATAACACACCGTACTCAGAAGAATGTATGTCGGTTTAAAAAGAGGCACAAGTTAAAATTGCCAGGAAACCTAAACTCTACAGCCAGAGTTACAGCTAAAAAAAATATTGCTTACTGAAAGGTAATTCTGAAATAGTTACATGCAAGAAGTATTTATTACCAAGTTTGATGGCAGTCATCACACATACTGCATTTAGTACAGCAATCTAGAAATTTAAGCTTTGTAATGACGTGACATTTTCAGTTTTATGCAAATTAATTTCAACTTTGTTACCTTATTTACTTCCATGATTTCCCTTCTCTCTTCACTAGCAAAACGAAGCTGACTTGCAGCACCACGATCGTCATGCTTGGAGCCATCTTCTTCCACATATGGAATAAGTTGCTGTGAAGACAAGAAACATTAGCTTTAGGAAAAAAAAGAATAAAAAAGAAAAAAGAAGGGAAAAAAGAAAACAAAACCAGGAGATACATAAGGTACCACCATTCTCTCCATAGGTTCAAACTTCCCAAGAGGACGTGGAGACAAGCTTACTGCATCACCTCAAACCCAAAGGCCTTGAAATGACTTCAGTCAGTTCTCCAGGAAAACAAAGTGCTTCAAAAAGCCACAGTTCCACATATTACCATGCCTAGACCTAAACAATTTCACAACTGCAGGCAGAACCCAGTATTTACATTTTACGATGTTTATCACAGATAATCCTTGTATTCTTCAACTCTGCAGGCTGCGATTTTAAAATTCCACACTATTCCACACTATAAAATACCACAAATGTCAAGTTATCATCATTATAAAGTATTTCAGTGATATACTAAACATAATTATGACTGGCTTTGCATAGCTACTTGGTTAATATCCTAATTATGACTTGCTATTTTAGTGGGCCTCTGTTTGGCTATTCTTAAGACCAGGCCCACAGTTACCCAACAGGAGTTTTTCCTGTAAGACTTTCCCACTGTGATCTCCTCAAGCATATAGCGTACTACCTTTTTTGTAAGCTTCTACAAAGCCAAAAATCTTTGATAAAGAATTTCTAAATGAATATTAATGTATATTCCCTTCCTAAAAAAAAAAAAAAAAAATTCAGTAAATATACTAGATACAAAACAAATACATGCTTCTGTGTCAGAACACTCCCAAGCTACTAACATCTTATTAAAAAATAATTATAAGCTGTAACATTTTACACATAACATACATCCACAAAGTCTATAGTCTATTGTTGATTCTTCTGTCCTGAACTGAGAAAAGCTAAAGTTGATAGCAAAATTACATCCTTGTTCACATACACATTATAGACAAATGAAAGACTAGTAATTGGTGCAAATGAACAAGAAGACATTCATTTAAAAGTCTAGGACCAAGTTGCTCATCGAATGCATATTAACTTGTTACTTAGGTTGGGGTGTAATATAATGAAGCATTCAGCAGCATCCTTCAGCATTCTGATGGAAAACTTACTTTGGTTTAACCCACTGAAAATTTAATTTCCTTCTATACAAAAATTTTGGTAGGCCATTCTTATTAAGCTTATCAAAATGGACAAAACCTACCACACTAAACTGATATGAAAACGCAGTAAAAGTTAACAACTTACTACACTTGCATACCATAAAGAAGAAGTAGTGTGACTGCTAAATACTCTTTGAAACATCTCCTTCTCTCTCTGACTGAAAAATAAAGTACCACTCAAAGTGGAAAATTTCCTTTGAAAACTCCCATCTTTCAGAAAAACTAGTACAAAAAAACCAAGGAAAAGCAAAGAACTACACCTAACACACAAATGAACCTGGAAATTTAATCAATTAGAAGACTTTGCCAGATCTGCTTCATGATTACCTCATGCCTTGATATGTTGGTTAACAGACAGTTTATAAGAATACCTATTACACTAGCAGAACACATTAATGAAAAAATATAAAAACATTTATATCAATAATAATAGACTAAAGAATATTAGTAGATACTGACTTCTCTTGACCGTGTAGAAAAAGAGATTTGTTGATATTCTTTAAAGATATGGTTAGAATGTCAGTCATTAAATAATATGCTTGAGACTTTTATTGAAAAGCTGAAATAAGAATTTAAGGAAACTGATCCAAGAGGAATGGTGTGCCACTCTCATTCAACCAAACCAATAAAACATGAGGAAGCAGGCATTCTGTTAATTTCAGAACAGAACAGACTAAGTAGATAAAAGAAAAAAGAATTCCAACTATCGATACAAAACCCTACTGTGCATAAGGTATCAATGAGACCTTGCATTAAGAAGCTTAAAGTGACCACTAATTTTCTCTATGGAGATTCTTTTTCATCCTGGTAACAGAAAAGAAAACCATGAAAATTAAAAAAAAAAAAAAAAAAAGACCAACCTGAGCTTATCCCAACCATATGTGAAAACAAGACAAATCAAAAGCTTTTAATGGGGACACAAGTATTCAGCTATTGCAGACAAGTCAACAAACCGTGAAAAAAATTTTTATTTTTTTAAACGGGCAAGATATCTTACTCTTTTGCTTGCTGTAAGGTTTCCAAATACCTTTCTCTCAAACACATGGCAGTGACTGCTGACAGAAGTAGATTAGTAGTCTAGAATGGACTCCTTCATCTCTTTATTCCTACTCGGTGAAGAGACTCAAATATAAAATATAATGCTTAAATGATTAAAACTCAATGGACAATCAGAAGTCCATTAATAGAGTTGCCTCAGAATCCAGAGGTCAGTAATTAAAGAACTTCTCAGTTCTAGTTAATACAGAGCAGTGGTAACTCAGATCATAACAGAAAACGGGCTTTAAGAGTATTACTAGGAATTAGAAATAACTTAACTTACGAGGGGGAAAAATGAAGTTTGGATTTCACTAGGAATAGCATTTTTATTAGGAAAAACTTTGGCCAATCCTCCTTCCTGGAAGTCTTATGCTGTTAACTTTTCTATCACCACTGCACATTCAGATTTGGCTCATACTGGCTCAGCAGGTTAAGAGTAGCTGAGGGAGGGAACTATGGATGCACAGACTGATGGGCAGAGCAAGAGAATAATGCTTATTACTCAGGGAGCCAGGCTGGCAGGTGAGAGCTTAAAGCAGACTTTTTCCCGCTATAACAACTTCTTTAAAAAAAACACTTGCCCTAACCCTCTTTTTCCTAGGGGAAAAAAACTGATGAATGTACCAAGAAGCCTGAGGAAAAAGGCTAAAATTTTAAATGAAGTTTGATTTCAAAATTGGATCCCTCCCAATTGGTAAGAATTGTTGATGTTAACGTGGAAGTTTCACAGTCTTTCAACCACCTCCTAATAATAAACAGAATTCAGTCCACTGAATAATTCCAGTCTCATTTAAAATTTGTTATGAGTCTCAGGAGAATGGATGATACGTTAAACAGAGTGGTTATTTTGATTTGTAATTTATATATGAATAAAGATACTTACTTCTATGGGAACAGGATCGAGCCCAGCACAGTTTTCATTGCATTTGTCATAGACTAATCTCAGTTTTCTGAAGAGTATTGATAGCTGACGGAGATGTTCCTGCAGCTTTCCCAGTCTGTCTTGATATGTTCCAGTATGATAAGTAACACCATTGGGTAACTTAGAGAACCAAAACCCCAAAACATTAAAAATATTATGTTAAAGTTCCTGTCACACAAAATAAATAAACTAAAATAAATCAGAGGGGGTTTTGTACATTTTAAAATAAGACAATCACACTATCCTCACAGAAATCACTGAAATTTCTATTTTCTTTAGCAGCAAAATTCCGTATTTTATCGGCTCATCTGATGTGCCAAATCACTGCTGTCGAACAGCTTCATGTATTCGACACTTTGATCATTGTCAATCCCTCTTTAACTCTTTTCAGTGAATATCTTTAAAATGCTTAAGCATGACACTGTTGTTATCCGAGTATTACACTTTGAGACTTTGTGTCTTAATCCCAGGTCACAACTCAGAGACACAATCAAAGTGAATTCACAGTTAGAAAACTCTAAGTATGTATACCTATACCTAAGATACCTACAGAAGGAAACTGCTGGATTCGTGAAAATACAGAGGGAATGGGAGTGATTATTGATCTTCTGTTCTCAACAGAGAAACACAACACAAGTTTGTATACGTTTTCTCAGTAAGTACCCACACATAAGGATTATGTCCACTTTAATAACAAAAATAAATGTCAAAAAGTTCTAGGTGGGAAATATTACAGAAGAAGATCAATGAAAATTCCTCTAAAATGCCTCCCCAGATGTTAACAAAAACAGAGAAACACAACCAGCATATAAACAGACTTCACTGTTAATAAAGGAAAACACAGATATTGTGTTTAGAGTGTATTCATTGTGGGGGAGATAACAGTTCAGCATTTCTGAATGTTCTCCATCTTCACTTAATGCACAGGAGTAAGCAAACATACTAAGAGTAGTACTCAATTCTCCAATCAATCCCCCTTTTCAAAGCAGTTTGATCAAGTTACGTATTTAAGTGTCCTAAGCTACCTCCTGTGCCTATACATAGTGGCTGTTGGTGGCAAAAACATGGGAAGTTGATGACCATAAAAAGAAAAAGTTATTTCTCACCTGCATGTTCCTCAGTAACTGGAAGATTTCCATGGTTCGAAATACAATGTCCTGCACAGTCTCCTGGCCAATTCGACAGAGAGAAGCCGTATTTACCTCCCTAGCTGCTTGAGCCTGAGTCCCTGAGAAAGCACCAGGCGGCATGCCTGCCCCAGTGAGAGGGGGAGTTGACATCTCTTGACATTAACCAGTCCCAGTGAGCCAAGCTGCACAAAGAAGTAAAGACGGAATGATTAAGTACTTGTTTGAGTCTATCATAATAAACTTGCGTATTGCGGCTATACCATTCCTCTTCCCCATACGTGGTCCTATCCAAGATTAAACAGTTCAACTGATAAAAGGGGGCTCCGTGCGGTACCCTTTGGATAAAAGGGGGGCTCCGTGCGGTACCCTTCAGTTTGAATGCTGCTCCCCTAACCACTACAGCTTTGCTGGGCAGTGGAGCCCGGGGTGCTCCTCACACACCTCCCCTCATAGCGGTCACCAGGAGGGCCTCTGCCCCGGTCTATCGCGAAGGGACACGAAAAGGTCTTTTGCCCAGCTCCAACGTGTACCATCGCAGCCCTACTCCTGGGCTACGGGACCAGCACCTGCCCAACCGCTCCTCCTTCTGCTGCAGAGAAAGGCCTGATGCACCGCCTACCCCGCCCCCACCCCGGCACCCCAGGGGGGCCAGGGCAGAGGCGGTGGTGCCCCAGCACCCCGCAGGCTCCCACCCCCACCCCCGGGGCTGCAGGCCCCTCCGGGACGAGCAGGCCCACCGGTGCTTCCCCGGCTAGCACGGCCACCCGAGGAGCCGCGCGTTGTCACTGGGAGGGGGCGCGACATCTGCTCCGCTCCCCCCGCCCTCAGACCGCAGCGGGGCAGCCCCCGGCAGCCGCGGGGCGAGGAGGGGCCGCCCCGGGCCCCGCAGCCCCTCCCTGGGGACGCCCGGTTGGTAACGGGAGCGCCGCGGCACGGCGCTGCCGGCATGGGAGGCAGCAAGGGCCCCCCCGGGCGGCGGCCGGTACTCACGGGGTCCGGGGCGCCGCGTTGCCCTGGAAACGCACAGGCGGAAGCGCTCGACGGCGCCCGGAGGCGCGGGCGACCCGAGGCGGAAGTGACGCCACGGCAGCCGCCCGGGCGGGGCGTGAGGGCGGTTTGGCGTGAGGGCAGCGGCGGGGTGTGGGCGGGGTGTGGGCGGTGAGGGCAGCGGCGGGCCCGGCTCGGGGCTCGGGGGAGAGGAGGCGCTGTCGCCTGCGGCGAGGTGTCTGTCACCCCGGCTGCCCCGGGGAAACGCGCCTCGGCCTGCGGCCCTCGCAGGCCTGGTGCCGTCCCTCTGTCCGCCGCGCACGGGCTCTCCGCTGGCGGCCTTATTCGGGAGCCGGGTCGTTTTTCCGGTTTGCTGAACGAAGTGAGGGTTTACGGGCAAGTCAGCATCTAGAGGTGTCATCCCGGAGCCCTGCATATGGTTCCTTGAGGCTGAAAAGTGAGGTCAAAAGCTCAGCGCGTTCACACAAATCACACCACCTCTGTCATGAGGGTGAGGATTTGGACATACCATTTTTGTCAGATCATACTGGTAAATTGCTGAGTATCTGTTTTGCAAGGGAGGTGTGTGTATGGGGATATACACACCCACACCTCTATTGATTTTATAGCTTTATAAATGTACTACTCGCACAGATACGTTTTCCCTACTATAGAAAAGCCTTACACTTTGGCCTTCCTGTATCACAGTATTTGCGTGGGTATAAAACACTTCTGTGTTGTCCACTCCAAGTGCTTGTACTACACTAACACAATGGAATTGGTGCAGTTTCAAAGTACAGACAAGACATCCTGAGTGAGGAAGAAGAAACAAGCTCAAAAAGAAACCAGGCAGGGTCTGTGAGGGTAGATACGAACTGTCTATACAGTAGTTAGTGCTTACTGGCTGGCTGTCTAACAAAAAAATTGTTTGTATGCAAAAATCAGTAAGTACCAAAGTTTCTCTTTTTTCCAGTTGATGTCATACCTAGGACTCAATATTTGAGTGATTTTGACAGTAAATACCTGAAAATGGAGAAGAGGGCATTTATGTACCTGTGGCTTATGAATTCTTAGGAAGTACAGTCTTAAAGTAGTTGTGCTATATTAAAACTGATGTTATGAATGATCTTTTGTACAAAATGTATTGCATTTGTAATGCTGTAAAAATAAATCAGAAGTTTGACGCATGGTATAGAGCCTTTGTTAAAGAAAGAAGGAAGCAGTCAAGGAACATTCAGGGACAGAACCATACAAGCTTGCTGTCAGAGGCATTTTGGTGCAGAAAACATTTTTTACCTCAGAAACAGATTAATGAGGGGAAACAACACCCCCCTCCCTAAACTGCAGCTTTTTTGCTGCTGGGCTAAATTCTCTCTAGCAGCTGCTGTAGCCAAGGTACAATGTAAATGTGGTGGGTTGACCCTGGCTGGATGCCAGGTGCCCACCAAAGCCACTTTATTACTCCCCTCCTCAGCTGGACAGGGGAGACAAAATATAACGAAAGGCTCCTGGGTTGAGATGAGGACAAGGAGAGATCACTCACCAATTACTGTCACAGGCAAAACAGACTTGATTTTCGGAAAATTATCTTAATTTATTGACAATCAAACCAGAGTAGGGTAATGAGAAATAAAAAACCAAATCTTAAAACACCTTCTCCACCCACTCCCCCTTCTTCCTGGGCACAGCTTCACTCCTGAATTCTTTACCAACTCCACCCGAGCAGCACAGGGGGACAGGGAATGGGGATTACGGTCAGTTCATCACACGCTGTCTCTGCTGATCCTTCCTCAGGGGCAGGACTCTTCACACTCTTCCCCTGCTCCAGCGTGGGGTCCCTCCCACGGGAGACAGTCCTCTACTAACTTCTCCAACGTGGGTTCTTCCCACGGGCCGCAGTTCTTCACGAACTGCTCCAGCGTGGGTCCTTTCCACGGCAAGCAGTCCCTCAGGCACAGA